>CM038671.1:542547121-543747121 GCA_021605145.1 Aegilops bicornis
GATCATAGTGATACACATATTCATAATATTGAAGCCAAAAGATTCAAAGTTAACAACGATAGTGCAACTTATTTGTGGCACTGCCGTTTAGGTCATATTGGTGTAAAGCGCATGAAGAAACTCCATGCGGATGGACTTTTGGAATCACTTGATTATGAATCATTTGATGCTTGCGAACCATGCCTAATGGGCAAGATGACTAAGACTCCGTTCTCCGAAACAATGGAGCGAGCCACTGACTTATTTGAAATAATACATACCAATGTATACGGTCCGATGAGTGTTGAGGCTCGCGGCCGGTATCGTTATTTTCTGACCTTCACAGATGATTTGAGCAGATATGGGTTTATCTACTTAATGAAACATAAGTCTGAAACATTTGAAAAGTTCAAGAATTTCAGAGTGAACTGGAAAATCATCATAACAAGAAAATAAAGTTTCCACGATCTGATCGCGGAGACGAATATCTGAGTTATGAATTTGGTTTTATTTGAAACAATGTGTAATAGTTTCGCAACTCACGCCATCTGGAACACCACAGCGTAATGGTGTGTCCGAACATCATAACCGTACTTTATTAGATATGGTGCGATCTATGATGTCTCTTATCGATTTACCACTATCGTTTTGGGGTTATGCATTAGAGACAGCTGCATTCACGTTAAATAGGGCACCATCTAAATCCATTGAGACAACACCGTATGAAATGTGGTTTGGCAAGAAACCTAAGCTGTCGTTTCTTAAAGTTTGGGGTTGCGATGCTTATGTGAAAAGCCTTCAGCCTGATAAGCTCAAACCCAAATCGGAGAAATGTGTCTTCATAGGATACCCAAAGGAAACTGTTGGGTACACCTTCTATCACAGATCCGAAGGCAAGATATTCATTGCTAAAAATGGATACTTTCTAGAGAAGGAGTTTCTCTCGAAAGAAGTGAGTGGGAGGAAAGTAGAACTTGAAGAGGTAATTGTACCTTCTCCTGAATTGGAAAGTAGCTCATCATAGAAATCAGTTCCAGTGATTCCTACACCAATTAGTGAGGAAGCTAATGATGATGATCATGAAACTTCAGATCAAGTTACTACCGAACCTCGTAGGTCAACCAGAGTACGGTCCGCACCAGAGTGGTATGGTAATCCTGTTCTGGAAGTCATGTTACTAGACCATGACGAACCTACGAACTATGAGGAAGTGATGATGAGCCCAGATTCCACGAAATGGCTTGATGCCATGAAATCTGAGATAGGATCCATGTATGAGAACAAAGTGTGGACTTTGATTTGACTTGCCCGATGATCGGTGAGCCATTGAGAATAAATGGATCTTCAAGAAGAAGACAAACGCTGATGGTAGTGTTACTATCTACAAAGCTCGAATTGTCGCAAAAGTTTTTCGACAAGTTCAAGGTGTTGACTACAATGAGATTTTCTCACTTGTATCGATGCTTAAAAGTATGTCCGAATCATGTTAGCAATTGCCGCATTTTATGAAATTTGGCAAATAGATGTCAAACCTGCATTCCTTAATGGATTTCTTAAAGAAGAGTTGTATATGATGCAACCAGAAGGTTTTGTCGACCCTAAAGGTGCTAACAAAATGTGCAAGCTCCAAATGATCCATCTATGGACTGGTGCAAGCATCTCGGAGTTGGAATATACGCTTTGATGAGTTGATCAAAATATATAGTTTTATACAGACTTGCGGTGAAGCCTGTATTTACAAAAAGTGAGTGGGAGCACTACAGCTTTTCTGATAAATATATGTGAATCGGAAATAATGTTGAATTTTCTGGAAAGCATAAAGGAGTATTTGAAAGGAGTTTTTCAAAGAAAGACCTCGGTAAAGCTACTTTCATATTGAGCATCAAGATCTATAGAGATAGATCAAGACGCTTGATAAGTTTTTCAATGAGTACATACCTAGACAAGATTTTGAAGTAGTTTAAAATGGAACAGTCAAAGAAGGCCTGTGTTGAAAGGTGTGAAGTTGAGTAAAGACTCAAAACCCGACCACGGCAGAAAATAGAAAGAGAATGAAAATCCATTCCCTATGCCTCAGTCATAGGTTCTATGAAGTATGTTATGCTGTGTACCAGAACTATTGTGAACCTCACCATGATATTGGCAAGAGGGTACAATAGTGATCCAGGAGTGGATCATTGGACAGCGGTCAAAATTATCCTTAGTGGAATAAGGAAATATTTCTCGGTTATGGAGGTGATAAAGAGTTCATCGTAAAGAGTTATGTCGATGCACGCTTTGACACCGATCTAGATGACTCTGAGTCTCGATCTAGATACATATTGAAAGTGGAAGCATTTAGCTAGAGTAGCTCCGTGCAGAGCTTTGCAGACATAGAAATTTGCAAAATACATACGGATCTAAATGTGGCAGACCCATTGACTAAACCTCTCTCACAAGCAAAACATGATCACGCCTTAGTACTCTTTGGGTGTTAATCACATGGCGATGTGAACTAGATTATTGACTCTAGTAAACCCTTTGGGTATTGGTCACATGGCGATGTGAACTATAGAGTGTTAAATCACATGACGATGTGAACTATTGGTGTTAAATCACATGGTGATGTGAACTAGATTATTGGCTCTAGTGCAAGTGGGAGACTGATGGAAATATGCCCTAGAGGCAATAATAAAGTTATTATTTTATTTCCTTATATCATGATAAATGTTTATTATTCATGCTAGAATTGTATTAACTGAAAACTTGATACATGTGTGAATACATAGAAAAAACAAAGTGTCCCTAGTATGCCTCTACTAGACTAGCTCGTTAATCAAAGATGGTTAAGTTTCCTGACCATAGACATGTGTTGTCATTTGATGAACGGGATCACATCATTAGAGAATGATGTGATGGACAAGACCCATCCGTTAGCTTGGCATGATGATTGTTGAGTTTTATTGCTATTGCTTTCTTCATGACTTATAGATGTTCCTCTGACTATGAGATTATGCAACTCCCGAATACCGAAGGAACACCTTGTGTGCTATCAAACGTCACAACGTAACTGGGTGATTATAAAGATGCTCTATAGGTGTCTTTGAAGGTGTTTGTTGGGTTGGCATAGATCGAGATTAGGATTTGTCACTCCGAGTATCGGAGAGGTATCTCTGGGCCCTCTCGGTAATGATCATCACTATAAGCCTTGCAAGCAATGTGACTAATGAGTTAGTTGCGGGATGATGCATTACAAAACGAGTAAAGAGACTTGCCAGTAACGAGATTGAACTAGGTATGATGATACCGACGATCAAATCTCGGGCTAGTAACATACCGATGACAAAGGGAACAACGTATGTTGTTATGCGGTTTGACCGATAAAGATCTTCATAGAATATGTAGGAGACAATATGAGAATCTAGGTTCCGCTATTGGTTATTGACCAGAGATATGTCTCGGTCATGTCTACATAGTTCTCAAACCCGTAGGGTTCGCACGCTTAACATTCGATGATGATTTGTATTATGAGTTATGTGATTTGATGTACCGAAGTTTGTTCAGAGTCCCGGATGAGATGACGGACATGACGAGGAGTCTCGAAATGCTTGAGACATAAATATTGATATATTGGAAGCTTATATTCGGACACCGGAATGGTTCCGAAGTCTATCAGGTATTTTCTGGAGTACCGGGAGGTTAACGGAACCCCCGAAGAGAGCATGGGCCTTCATGGGCCCTAGTGGAAGAGAGGAGGGAGCAACCAGGTGGAGGTGCGCGGCCCCCATGCCCAAACCGAATTGGACTAGGGTTGGGGGGGCGGCCCCCCTTTCCTTCTCTTCTCCTCCTCCTTCTCCTACTAGGAATAGGAAAGAGGAGGGGAATCCTACTTGGACTGGGGAGTCCTAGTAGGATTCCCCACACCTGGCGCCCCCCCTAGGGTCGGCCACCTCTTCCCTCCCCTCCTTTATATACGTGGCCAGGGGGCACCCCATAGACACACAAGTTGATCTTTTAGCCGTGTGCGGTGCCCCCCTCCACAGTTACACAACTCGGTCATATTGTCGTAGTGCTTAGGCAAAGCCCTGCGCTGTAACTTCATCATCACCGTCACCACGCCGTCGTGCTGATGGAACTCTCCCTCGGCTTCAACTGGATCAAGAGTACAAGGGACGTCACCGAGCTGAACGTGTGCTGATCGCGGAGGTGCCGTGCGTTCGGTACTTGGATCGGTTGAATCGTGAAGATGTTCGACTACATCGACTGCGTTACTAAACACTTCCACTTTCGTTCTACGAGGGTACATAGACACACTCTCCCCACTCGTTGTTATGCTTCTCCTAGATAGATCTTGCGTGATCGTAGGAATTTTTTTTTGAAATACTATGTTCCCCACAACGATAACATCTCGGCGTTGTCTTTTTTCTTGAAGGCGCCATCTTGCTCGCTTGTGGTGTCCTTGGTTTTAGTTCTCGAGATGTTGGTGCTCTTGTTGGTCTGCCGTTGCCGCTCTTGGTTCATGCTTGGTAGGTTTGGCTGTGATGTATCCTCTGTTCGGGCCGAGCATCCCTTATCTTTCTACTTCAGGCACCATGTTCACGCCTGTCTGCGTTCGCGTCATGTGTTATACCCCTATTTGTACTCATTCTATTCCTCCTATCAATGCAATGATACACAAGCTTTGCGTATTCACGAAAAAACTAGATTGTTAATCCAACTGCATCTATTACTATTACTCCACCCTAAGACCGCTATCCAACATGCATCTCAAAATATTAAGTTTGCAAGAAATAGAGTAACGCAATAAGCAAGATGACATAATGTAGAAAGAAGTAAATCTAGCAATAAGATTAATCCACATCGTTTTCTCCTTAGTAGCAACAATACAATATGTGCCTTCGTCATTTTTGTCTGTGGACAAGATGACCACAAGATCGAACCTGTTGGGAATATTACTACTAGGCGTAAACCGGCCAGGAGAAGCCGGGTTATCCCCATAATAAATTACTGTACCTGAAGCCCATGAAGACAGACGGTGGTGCTTTATGAAGGCCCAGGGCCCAAAGATGGTTTAAGGTCTATAGACGTAAACCGACATTGATATGTAAACTTGTGTTGTAAGATAGAAAGAGCAGAGATCGAGCCAGACACGTTTATGAGCCGGCCTCGGGACCCTCTAACCCGATGGGCGTCAACCCATGTATATAAGGGGACGACCCGGTGGCGGTTTAGGGACAAAAAAACAACTCAAGAGTCAGGCATAGCGAATTCGCTCCCTGGTCATCGAAACCCTAGCAATTCCACAACAACTGGATTAGGCCTTTACCTTCACCGCAAGGGGCCGAACCAGTATAAACTCTCGGTGTCCTTAGTCCGCTTTAACCCCTTTAAGCCAACCCGTCGTGATGGCTCCACGACTAAGTCCTTTCTTTAGGACATCTGCCGTGACAAAACCACGACAGTTGGCGCCCACCGTGGGGCTATCGCACAATGGTTTCGAGTTCTTAGAGGGGAGCTTCGAAGGACTCAAGGGATACGCTATGGGTCGGATGACCAAGAGTCGTCGCGGCAAGCTCTACATCGACGACGCAGGCTGGGGCCCCGAGGCCGGCTCAATCGAGTACGGGTACCGGGTCCCCTTCAGCGGCATCCACGTTTTCATTGGCAAGATCGGCGAACCGGGCCCTGAGCCGGACATCTACACCGATATCGTCGAGATGGCTCAGCATGCGAGATCTGCCCGGGTTAAGCCTGTCAGGAAGCGTGCCTTTGTGGGAGTCATCCACGGAGTGGAATCTGAGGATAGATCGGAATCCAGTGGTGAAACCGTCGTTTATTCTGGCGACGAGTCATCGACCAGAGAGACCGAGTCATTGTACCAGTTGCAAGATGGACGGATTGGGGGCTGTTCCGATGGCGACAGTATTCCGGACCCCTTTGATCCGCCAAACTGGGTTGCGATCTTCATGGCCGGTACACAGCCAGCGCTCCACTCTTCGACCGCCGCCGGCGATGATTTCCGGGTCAAGAGCTGCGGCAATGATGGGCAGGAGGCCCGTATCACCGCCGCTCAGGTTTTATCTGATTTATTTGACGCTTTGGCAACACTGATGGCGGAGGTTAATCCGGCGAATCAAGAGGAGCATAATGCGGAAATCGCGAAGGTGAAAGATCAGATAACCCAGGCCAAGGCCGACCTGGCAGCTGAGGATACCAGGATGGCTGCGGAACGGGCCGCATTGGATGCACAGGCTTACCGGCTTATGTTGGATCAGAGCGCGTCAAACGATGTCATGAGGAGAAGGTACCGGTCTCACCTGCCGCCGGTTTATGAGGCCAGGAACCTCTTTAATATCCAGGAGCAGGGACTAGTAATCCACCAGCGGTAAACCGGACGGAGGCACCTGGAACGGGAGCGCCGGTTCAGCCGCATCCAACAGATCCGCCTCGTCAGAACAACGTCCCGTCACAACACGTCCCAACACCGTCGGGTCATTACTCTAACCCGATGGATAACATTGTCGCTACCACTTCATGACTGGCGGCTCTCCGGATCGAAGGCGAGTCCCCAGTAGCGGTCGAGACACGACGGGCTAGGGAGCTCCTTCAGACATCTTTGACTCAACAATAGCTTATTCTTATAGTCGCGAAAGGATCCATTCTACTCCCCGCCCAAGCCGGAGCTACAACAGGCATATCGATGAACCGGCCGTGTCAAGCAGTGCGCGAAACCGTAATCCGCCCTGTGGCCATAACCCGGCGGGCGGCTGTGGTGATGCTCAGGATGTGGTGGATCGTGCTAGGGCACGTCGAGAGGCCGAGTTAGCGGCGCATCATGAGGCCCGCCAACTTACTCCGGTTCGTCCAACCACGTCAGTGGAACCAGGGGTTACTTCCATCTCTTTGGGAGTACCGTGTCTCGTCCCAGCGCTGCGCAACGTGCGCCTGTCCAAGGATTTCAAGGGCCCACGTAAAGTGCCGAATTACACCGCCGATTTATCCCCCGAGTCATGGGTTGAAAGCTATGAGATGGCAATGGAGATGCTGGATGTTGACGATGCGGCGTGTGCTAAATACTTCACCATGATGCTGGAGGGGACAACCTGCACTTGGCTGAAGAACTTGCCGGCTAACTCTATTTGGTCATGGGCCGAATTAAGGGCCCGGTTTATCCAGAATTTCAAGGATACATGCAAGCAGCCCATGTCAATTGTGGACTTAGCTGCCTGTGTCCAGGAGGAAGGAGAATCAACAACTCGTTGGGTGCGCCGGGTTTCAGAGATCTTGCATTCATCGGACCGCATCAACGCTGATACAGCAGTTTTAACATTGGAAGGCAATTGCCGGTTTGCACCTCTAAAGTTGAAGTTGGGACGGCTCAAACGTCATTGTAATGACATGGGTACGCTTATGGCAGCTCTGGTAAAGTATGCCTACTCTGATAGTACCAAGGACCCCAAGTCTGATGATGATAAGACAGGGAAGGGAAAGAAGAGCGGCAACACCAAGGGGCAGCAACATAACCCGGCGGGTCATGGAAACAGCGGTAAGCGTAAAGCGGATAACAGCTTAGATCTTGTGGCTAACACCAACACACAGGACAAAGGCCAGCGGCATAAGGGTAAGCCGCCCCAGCGTGGCAGATGACCGAGTCCTAATCCGGAGCGCCTATCTTATCTGTTAAACCAGCCTTGCCCAAAGCACGGGACGCAGGACAAACCGTCCACGCACCTCTAGAAAGATTGTTATATCATGCAGGAGTTCAAAAATTCCGACTTTTTCGGTATGATCACGGACGGGCGGCGATTCAGGCCTTGGATCTCATGGGCGGGTTACGGTGGAGGCGATTCGGTTCAGGTTTTCATGGTAATCAGGCGGACATAGCAATCAAGGCAATCAGGCGATCAAGGTGGTTATAATCATCGTGGCAATCAGCAAGCAAGCGATCGGGTTACCAGAGCAACCCAAGCAGTTGAACAAAGGGCGATATCATGTCTTCACCACTAGCCTGTGCAAGCGCAATCAGAAGCCTCATAAAAGGGCAGTGAATTCCGTTGAACCGATGGTGCCCCATTACTTACGATGGTCTGAGCAGCCGATCGTGTGGAGTAGGGAGGATCATCCGCCCGGGTTGATAATCCGGGTCATCTGGCATTGGTGGTGGCGCCTCAGGTAGGCGGATATAAGTTCACCAAGGTACTCATGGATGGAGGGATTAGTATCAATATCCTTTATTATGAAACTTTTCGTCGCATGGGGTTAACAGATAAGAATCTTAAACCGTCCAACACGGTCTTCCATGGTGTGGTGCCTGGTAAATCGGCGTATCCCGTTGGTAAGATAGCTCTGGAGGTTGCTTTTGGTGATGAGCATGATTCAAGGTCGGAGACATTGACCTTCGAGGTGGTGAAAATTAAAAGCCCGTATCATGCCTTGTTTGGACGGCCGGCTTATGCCAAGTTCATGGCAAGGCCCTGTTATGTATATCTACAGCTCAAGATACCGGGTCATAAGGGTACCATCACGGTTCATGGAAGCCGTAAGATTGCCTTGGAATGTGAAGAAGGTGATGCAACATTGCTGAGTCGGTTTGTGCAACAAAGGAGTTGAAGTTCTACAAGGACAATGTTGATCCGACGGATATGACTTCTTTGAAAAAGCCAACTACAGAGCATGATTCGGCCTTGAAGTTTAAAACGGCTGATGAGACTAAGCTGGTTGATTTTGTTCCAGGCAACTCATCCAAGCAGTTTAGCATCAGCGCTAACTTGGATCCGAAATAGGAAAGTGCGCTCATCGAGTTCATCCGTGAGAAACAGGACATCTTTGCGTGGAAGCCTTTTCTGACATGCCAGGTGTACCGAGAGAACTCGCTGAGCACACTCTCAATGTCGATCCCAAGTATAAACCGGTCAAGCAATTTCTTCGCCAGTTCAATGAAGAAAGGTGCAAGGCTATTGGTGAGGAAGTAGCCAGGCTCTTGGCGGCTGGGTTCCTCGTTGAAGTATTTCATCTTGAATGGTTGGCTAATCCGGTGCTGGTGCTAAAGAAGAACGGCACTTGGCGTATGTGTGTGGACTACACAGATTTGAACAAGGCTTGTCCGGCAGATCCTTTTGCTCTCCCTCGTATTGATCAAATCATTGATGCTACGGAGGGTTGTGAGCATTTGAGCTTTTTGGATGCGTATTCTGGTTACCATCAGATCAAAATGGCAGTTAAGGACCAGGAGAAGACAACGTTTATAACTCCTTTTGGAGCCTTCTGCTATGTGTCTATGCCTTTTGGGCTCAAGAGTGCCCAGGCGACTTATTATCGATGTGTGCAAAATTGTCTTCATGATCAGATGGCCGCAATGTTCATGCTTATGTGGATGATATTGTGGTGAAATCCAGGAAGAAGGAGACATTGATAGATGACTTGAAAGAGACCTTTGATAACCTCCGGGTTTATAAAATGATGCTTAATCCGGCCAAGTGTGTTTTTGGTGTACCGGCGGGCAAACTCTTGGGCTTTCTGGTGTATAACAGGGGCATTGAAGCTAATTCGGAAAAAATCAAGGCTATAACTTCGTTGGCTAAACCGAAGTGTATCAATGATGTTCAACACCTAGCAGGCCGGATTGTTGCCTTGAGCCGGTTTATCAGTCGCCTTGGTGAGAAGGCCGTCCCTTTATATCAAGGTGCTATGAAGGAGTTCTGTCAACGTGAGCACATCCGGCTTGACGTATCATCAGTGGCTCACCCCCAGTCTAATGGTCAAGCAGAGAGAGCCAATCAAGGATCTTGAGAGGCATCAAGCCCCGGCTTATGGTTCCTTTGCAACGGACGCCAGGTTGTTGGGTGGAGGAGTTACCTTCTGTGTTATGGAGCATCAATACCACGCCCAACAGATCCACGGGTTATACACCTTTTTTCATGGTTTATGGAGCGGAGGCGGTTCTCCCTAGTGACATCCGTCATGACTCGCCTCGTGTGGCGGCATATGTTGAAGCTGACAATGAGAAGGCACGACAGGAAGCACTTGACCTGTTGGACGAGGAGCGTGACATTGCAGCAGCCCGTTCGGCGATTTATCAGCAAGATCCGCGTCATTATCATAGCCACCGGGTTAGAACAAGAACTTTTCAAGAAGGCGATCTGGTGCTCCGACTCATTCAGGACCAGACTGATATACACAAGTTATCCCCGCCTTGGGAAGGACCTTTTGTGGTCAGCAAGAATCTGCATAACGGGTCGTACTATCTTATTGATGTTCGAGAGCACAAAGACTCACATAAATCGGAGGAGGAGACCCACCGGCCGTGGAATATCGCTCATCTTCTGCCTTACTATACCTGAGCCATAGGCTCTGCTTATGTACATAGTTATGACAATCTATATAACCGGAGCCTCAGCTAAAGCGGGGTATCTGTTGTTTTTCTTATATCATGTGTGGTTACATGGGGGCTTCTGTTCATAAAGCGGCATCCGGTTTACACCTTGATTCAACTTATAAAGCTTTATATACAAATCAGTTGGGGGCTTGGTTGTACTTGAACCATAGCTACACCTCTTGATCGGCGCAAAAGCCACCAGAAAAATCACTTGGGGGCTTGGTCGTATTCGAACCATAGTCACACCTCTTGATCGGCTCAAAGCCAAATTACTTCGGGGCCAAAGAGAGTGTTGCAAAAGAACAACTCAAACATAGGCACCCACTGAGGATAGCTCAAAATATTGCTTGGGGGTTCTTTGCTATCGCAATGAACAAAGAATCTACACTTGTAATAGGCTATCAAGCCACGGCTTGGAAGCCTGGTGTATACACCTAACACCCAGGGTTAGCCTGCCTTTTTAAGTAAGTCACTCCGTCCAGGTAAACCTGGTATGACCCACCGAACTTCGACAAGTCAATCTGATAAGACCCTGAACTTGTCAAAGTTAAAACGATGATTGGTTAAGGATTGAGGACCATCTTAAAAGGCTTTGTGAAATGGTTTAACTCAGTGGCCTGGCAGCCCATGAAAAGCCTCGAATTTGGGGCCTAGCAGCCCGTGAAAAGCCTCGACTACACGTTTTTTCGTATGCTTTTATTTGCCAAGTTTTTTTCTCTTTTGATGACATTTATAATGTTCTGATAAACAGGAGTTCATTAAACCCGGCTTGGCTTTCAACTACAAGTTGTCAGTATCTGATCAGTCGTAATCCGGAGATTATTAACCCGGTCTGGTTTTGACTATAAATTGCCAAAATTGAATATGAATAAACCGGTGTTTATCATAACCCGGAACGGTTTTATCATAAACCGGCACAATATGATAGAAGATTAGGGTTATCACCCTCAGTACAATAGTTGGTCAGCCAACATTATGACTCAAAGTCACAGATATCAAGTATTTCCATATTTGATTATGTTTTTCCAGCCTTGGTTATAAACCCTGGCTATATATCTGGGCATCATGACCCGTCCGGCGGTAAACCGCCAGGAAACTTTCAATTTCTTATATGCAGGAGCAGCTACGGATTATGAATATCATATATCTTAAGCATGGCGAATTACCAAGTATCAGGCAAAATAAAGATGCACGAAGGCATAACAGACCAAGTATTTGACCTAGCCTATTACAAGGCGTTTCCATGCCCAAAAGAATAATTGTTTTTCAAACAAGTGTTGCGGCTCGCAGAAGGCTAACCCGATCTTCGGATCATGATTCATCACCAGCTTGACCTGACGGCTGCGGATCACCTTGCACCGGTTCATCCTCTTCGTCTCTACCCAGCGGCTGGAAGTCCACAGTTGCCCAGTAGATCCCTGTTAGTGCTTGGAACACAGCTTCATCGCTTATAAGGGTGTACGGTTCAATGTCAGGGGCATAGGTGTGCTTACGAATTGGTGGGATGAGATTTTGAACCTTAGGAGTTGGTGCAGCAAGCCGTTTGTTGTTGACGTCATAACTCACCTGATAATGTGAAAGATCAGCTTCTTCAGCTAATTGGCAAGCCAGTGGACGTACTTCCCGGTTTATGGCTCGGAGTTCATCATTGCCAAACTCTGATCCGTCTTCTTTTAAGCTCGGATAGCCTTTGCTGACATCCTCCGGATCAAGATCGGGCACCCATGCTTTTGCCCGGGTTAGCGCGGTCAGAGCACCGGCTCTTGCAACAGATTTCTTTAGCTCTTCTACCCGGGCAGGCAGCATTGACAGCCTTTCTAAGGTCTCCTTGATTAAAGTAGGTGGCGGTTTGTTGTGAGAAGCGGTGCAGATAATCCGTTGCGCGCCGGTATATAACTACTCTATAAGAGTATAGGCAGCCTTCAGCTTCTTCTGTACATCAGAGCCCAGATGACTAATGCGAGTCCCTGCATAATTAGAAGCATTAGTAAACCGACTTCGTATGGGATGCTATGTTGAAAATGTGAGGCAAGGATGTTTACCAAATACATCAGCCTTCATGGCATGTATCTGCCGCTTTACACCAGTCAGTTCATCTACTACCGGTTTAAGAGTTGCTTTTGCATCCTCGGCTCTTTTTTGCAAAGCAGATTTTCTGTCTCCCAATCCGCCTGCTCCTTGTTGAAACTCTCCTTCAGTTTTTCCATACCAGCTAAAGCGCTGGTCATCTTATCCTTGGCCTTGGAGGTTTCGACTTGCTGGGACTTGATGTTTTCTTGCAGATCACCAGTTTGAGTTTCCTTTTTGCCCAGCTCAGCCTATAAGAGACAAACATATCATGAGTTGACGGTACATATTTGAAGTAGCAAGCACATAACAAGTTATGCACCTGATACTTGGGGGCTAATGCATATTTTCTTGTTCTCGGAAATTTCTACAAGTCCCAAGCACAATACAAGTATTACTCTTGGCACTTGGGGGCTAATGTATGTTTGCTCAAAATAACATTATGGGTATCCTTCTAAAAAGTTCCGGTTCGTCTTTACAAGTTAAACCGGACCTTGGGGACTGCACTCGCGAAAATTACAGTATTATAAAAGTACCGGTTCATCTTAAAAATATAACATGGCCCTTGGAGGCTAAAAATGCAAAGTCAAGATATTATAAATTACCAATTCAGATGAGTATCATAAACCGGCACTTGGGGGCTACTGGAGTTTGATATTTGAATTGGACATAAGAGAGAAGCAGTTATGCGGTTACCTCATATCGCTCCTTCATCAGATTTACCAAACTAGCTTCATAGTCACGACTTGTATACAGACGGTTCAAGAAGCCAGAATGAATATCTTGAGCACTGAGGTGGGCATAGCTTGATAAATCGGCATTCCACTTGCCTTTGCCGATAGCAGAAAGCTCGTCCTTGGCAGTATGCTTTGATAAAGCGACAGGATTGCCAGGAGTGGTGTGGCCAATGCCAGTAATCATAATATCATCTTTTTCACCATCAGCGGCCTTCACGGGAGTTGATGGTTTGTCAGCGGCTTCAGCTGGAATTGCCGGTTTATCAGTGTCGCGGACTGGACTTGTTGGGGATATACCCCGCGGTGTAAACCCGCCGGAAGTATAACCCGGCCGGACTTGGCGGTTTACTTGAGACCCGGCTAAGACTTGACGATTCACTGGCGACCCGGCGGTTTACGGTTCATTGGTTATCCGGCAGGTGGGTCAGAGGAGCGACAAGACCCGGTAGCCCAACTGGCGGTTTATGAAGGCCGGTTCATACTATGGTGGGCCGGGTTTAAGAGGAAAGGCATGACGAATATTTACCTTACAAGGAATTAAGACCAGGACTTGTATCCGGTTTGTATTAGAGATAGACTAGTCTTAATCCTAATAGGACTCCACATGTAACCCGCCCCTTCAACATATATAAGGAGGGGCAGGGCTCCCCAAAGAGGGGCAAGCGACAGGCAAGAAAGAAGCAATAATCTCTAGGGCTAGACACGACTAGAGGAGAGTCGGTTTACGGCGACTCCCTCGCGATGATAATGAGACCTAACCTCAAACAGCATGTAGGTTTGTTACCGGATGATGTTTCCCGAGGCCCGAAGCTGTCTAAATCCTCGTCTTGTGTTGCGTCTCTCGATTCCGCTCAACCCCTCTCAAGCTACCACATAAATGTGTTGGCCTCATGACTAAGTCCTTTCCCTAGGACATCTGCCGTGACAAAACCACGACAGTTGGCGCCCACCATGGGGCTCGCGCACGGTGGTGTTGAGTTCTTGGAGGGATCTCTTCCAGGGATCGAGAAGTTCGTGATTTTTCGGATGAAGATGAGCCGGGTTGAAAAGATCTGTGTCAACTTCAAAATTTATAATCTATGAGGTCTGAGAAAATTAAAATCTGTGTGCGCCGTCGCATGCAAGCAGGCGATCCGTCATGGCCGGATCACCTTTTTCCTTCATCGCTGCGAGATAACCAAGTGCAAAGGAGGTTTTCATCTGCACGTATCAAAGTCATCAAAATACAGTTGCTTTGTTTGATTCACCGAGTCGCCGCCGCTACGTACAGGAGTCGCCAAGACCGATAAGCGAACAGTTGTCAGTATCAAGATCGAATCCGGAGATTTCCTTTTTCCGTCGAGATTGAAGGGAATCGGCTGCACCGAACACTTACTTATTTTGGTGTCTTCTGACTACTGCTACCCCTGAGGATAGGGTGACAAAAACAAACACATCAACAGGAGTTGTCGGCATCAGTTAGAAGATAAGGTGTTGAAAGGAAAGAGCGCCAGGAGTTGATCCCGTGAAAGGAAAGGACAAGTTTTTTGGCTTGATTGTGTCGCCTTCTGCTCCATGCTCGAGTCAAAAGCTCCAAGTCCCGAAGCAGTTTCTGCTACTAGTCCACGTGAGTATACAAAAATAAAATGGGCAAAGGAGTAACATCTCAAAGGCACAAGGATCTGAGGTCAAGACAAATTTCCACCGCCCCGCCGTCTCAAAAACGCTCTAGTCAAGGAGAGTATATTGCATCAATTCAATAAATTAGTACTACTTTCTCACCTGGAGATCAAGAAGCTACATTGGTTTGCGTCATCACACATCAAGACAAACATCAGCTATTATATTTAATTGATGCCCAAGGCAAATACAGCTGCAGTACTTGCGTCAAACCGCCTCCATCTACACTGATCGGGGCCTCCGTCTCCACTGGCGGGTGTTGCTACTACGGCCGTGTGGCCGCAGCCTCTGCCGAGTCACTACGGGCTGGAGGACAATCCGGACGACCCCACAACAACTTGCCGGCCTGCCACCTCTGCCTTGGGGTACCTGCTTGGTGGGAGGACGGGCGGATTAATCCTGCGCTGTTAAGAAGAAAAAAGGTTATCTACGGACATTGCGTACGGATCATCTGTCGTACCAATGCACCAGGTGATATCCATCCAGTTTACCTTTTATCAGTAAATACTTGTTAATTTTTTGTGAAAACAACCACTCTGCCCTATAGTGTTGTTATATACAGGTAAATTATTCATTACAAAAGTGGTGTTATACCGCGGATGCACGTTCGGCTGTGCCGGGTGGCTCCACGGGCACGCATGTCGTGGCCCGGTTTACATCAGACGTGCCAGCCAACTCGCCCGTCCGCACCGGCTTACAACGCTGCGGCCGGTTCATCCGTTTGTTCCTGCGGGTGACTCATCCGTGGTTGATTTTAGCTTCACCGCGGCGGATAAATTCCGGCCTAACATATATCAGGAGACATCTATCTAAGTCTATTTTTGACACATATTGTTTTTTGTCAAAAGAACAATTACTTTGGACTGTATATTTTGATGTGCAGGACAATTATTCAATATAAACGTTGTCTATACCATGGGTACGGAGCACACGCTGGCAACGTCTGCACTGGTGTTTCGTCCACGTCATACCACCCGGTGAATGAACGTCAGCAAGTCGCCGTCCCTGTGGCCCGGTTTACATCAGCTTGTCGGGACAACGCCTGTGATTAACTCGCCCGTCCGTGTCGGTTTACGACACCGGTGCCGATCTTCCCCGTCCGCACCGGCTTACAATGCCGCGGCCGACTCATCTGTCCGAGCTTCCTCTGATGTTGCGGTCGTCCTTGTCGACCGTCTCTCACGGCCTGGTCTACATCAACATACCGGGCCGCACCTGTCTGCATGAGCTGATTATTGAGTATGAGCAAGTCACAGCTTGGGTAGCCCGGTTTTCTTTCAACAAATTGGAGGAAAATTATCATATACTATCGACCGTCGTCCGCACTGGATGGCTCAATGGGCAGGCGCACAAGTCGCCGCCACTATAGTTTGGTTAACTTCAAATTGCCAGTTGGAAGGAACCATTGGCGGAGTTGCTGACACGGCTCATATGGGATCATTTATAACCCGCCGCAGTCACCTCAACCTTCTGTGGATTCACATAGTGCTATCAACATCAATGATATACAAGTTATGCCAGTTTATATCACGGTCAAATATAGAGAGTCTCAAGCCAACTCCTCGAGTCACCTTTGAGACTCGGGGGCTATGATGACATGGCTCAGCAAATCTTGCCAGTTTCAGCAAATTTAAAAAAGCCAGGACGATGCAGGGAAAGATAATCCGGTCCCGGAGGTTACTGTTATATTGATGAAAATTTAAAGACCGTCAGAAAAATTCCGGTTTAGAAAGTATATGACAGTTACAAAATCCCGGCTCAATGAAGAAGTTCCAGGTCATCAGAAAGGATTCCGGTTTAAAATCCGGCTCAAGGGAAGTCAGTCTCACTGAAGCTCTCAAATACCCGGTTTACAATCCGGTTCATGGGAAATCTGTTCTCCCACAAAGCTCTGAAGCTCTCAAATCCGGTTTGAAAATGTCCAGTTTAAAAAGGAATTAACTTCTCACAAGTTTGAGTTTAAAGGTCGTTAGAAAATTTCCAACTGAAAATGAAGATTCCGGTTTAACATCCGGTTCAAGGGAAATATGTCTCCCACAAACTTTGAAGCTCTAAATATCTGGTTCAAAATCCCGGTTCAAGAAGGATTTATCTCTTGCAAAAAGTTAAAGGGTGCCAACGAGGACCTGCTGCCATGATGCGCGGTTCAAACATGGGTATCATGCCTTATTGGCTTATCATATTATTGATCAATTGGGGGCTTGGTCATATCCGAACCATAGCTACACCTCTTGATCGGCGCTATGCCACAACTTCACTTGGGAGCTTGGTCGTATCCGAACCATAGCTACACCTCCTGATCGGTGCAATACCACAGCATCACTTGGGGGCTTGGTCGTATCCAAACCATAGCTACACCTCTTGATCGGCGCAATGCCACAACATCACTTGGGGGCTTGGTCGTATCCGAACCATAGCTACACCTCTTGATCGGCGTAATGCCACAACGTCACTTGGGGGCTTGGTCGTATCCGAACCATAGTCAACCTCTTGATCGGCTCAAAGCCTCGATTATAACGGTTTTTATTTGCCTTTTGCTAAGTTTTTCTTTCTTTTGACAAGATTTGTGATGTTTTTTAAAACCGGCGTTTATTGACCCGGCTTGGCTTTCAACTACAAGTTGTCACTTTATGATCAGTTATAATCTGGAGACTATCAACCCGGTCTGGTTTTGACTACAAGTCGCCAGTATTATATATGGTTAATATGGTGTTTATCACAACCCGGTACGGTTTTATCATAAACTGGCACAATATGGAAGGAGTTATCAGTACTCAAAATTTGGGTTATTACCCCTACTACAATATGGCCAACCAACGATGTGATTCAATGTCACAGGTATGATATATTTCATATTTGATTATTCTTAAGGGCAGCCTTGGTTATCAACCCAGGTTATATGTTGGGCATTATGACCATTCCGTGATAAACCGCCAGGACACTTTAAACTTGTTGTATGCAGAAACAAGTTGAATAAAGCATGATGATAAATCACCGGCGTTTATTAAACCGGTCTGGCTTTCGACTATATGTCGCCAGTATGATGATAAATTATCCGGTGTTTATTAAACCGGCCTGGCTTTAAGACGATAAGTCACCAGTATATGATGAGAAATTGTCTGGTGTTTATTAAACCGGACTGGCTTTGGACTATAAGTCGCCAGTACATATTTGGATTGCGCCATTGGAATCGTGCGCTTATAAATCATTGGGTTATATTATTCAAATAGCCAACCTTGGCTGAATCTTCATTATGATATTAAATGAATAAGGTTTTCATACTGGATTATATTATCTTGAAAAGCCAACATGGCTGGATTTTATTATGGTTATTAATAACCGGTATTATTGAGGTTTTCAAAGTCGCTTTAGCGCAATGGCTATTATTTTATCAAAGGATATGATTTATTCTACAATGGAAGGAATAGTCCCGAGTCGCTGCAGGCTTACGACCCGGCACTTGGGGGCTACATTATTCGGATTGATATTACATCAAATATGCAAGTCTCATGTCACTGCAAGGATGCACCATGACACTTGGGGGCTAATGCAAAGTCATTCTTATTGGCCTTATTGAAGACCCGACTCATCACATCATAATGAGCCGGCCCTTGGGGGCTACCAATTGCTCCTGCCAAACATTCAAGGTATACAAGCCTTAATCCATTATATTAAAGGGTTCATTGCTCAGTTGGTAAAGCACAAAGCTCTTAACCTTGTGGACGTGGGTTCAAGCCCTACGATGGAAGCTACATTATAAGATATTATTATTCATTGGAGTATATACCAAGTCCCGGTTTAGTATTATCTTACTAAGTCGGCCCTTGGGGGCTACACATCACTGCTTAAGTCTACATGATTATATTTACAAAGTCCCTGCTCATTATTGCATAATGACCTGGCCCTTGGAGGCTACACTGATTGAAGTTTTTATAAGCAATTTCCAGTCCCAGGTTGCTGCAAGCATGACAACCCGGCACTTGGGCGCTACATATATGGAGTATTCAGTTTTTACTAGTGACTGAGATGAACAACATGGATTTCTTCAAAGCGGCAGTAATTATATGGAAACAAGTCTCAAATCATCACTTTGTTCTATTCAAGACCTGGGGGCTATAGGTAATATGAATATAAGGGAGAAATATCTTCTGATTTTCAGTTTTGAGCAAACCAGATTGACCCGGCATCACCAATCATCATGAACCGGTGTTGGCAACAATCATGAACCGGCATTGGAAACAATCATGACCCGGAATTATCAGTCTTTATAACCCTGCAGTTTTGGCAATGATAAACCGGCAAGTTCTATATTTTTAAACCGGCTGATATCAGTT
This sequence comes from Aegilops bicornis, assembly GCA_021605145.1. Classification (NCBI taxonomy): domain Eukaryota; kingdom Viridiplantae; phylum Streptophyta; class Magnoliopsida; order Poales; family Poaceae; genus Aegilops; species Aegilops bicornis. Next base: position 542,566,252 of record CM038671.1, read on the forward strand.
GAATATTTGAAGACCAATAATTTTTTCAAAATCAGAGCATTGAAGGCCGATTCAAACGATTCTTTACTTACGAAATATCTTCTGCAAGCCAATTGATTATGAAGTTGGTCTATTGACTCGGATTTTCTAGAAGGAGGAAATGACAAGGACTTAAGGATGATCAGATGCCGATTTACAAGAATTCTTAACCCGGAGCATAATCTGTCAAATTTGTTCTTGTGTTTGTTTTACAGGATCAGTTTAACATGGATAAATCCAAATTAAACTGGGGGGCTAATGTCGGGGATATATCCCGCGGCGTAAACCGGCCGGAAGTATAACTCGGCCGGACTTGGCGGTTTACTTGAGACCCGGCTAAGACTTGATGATTCACTGGCGACCCGGAGGTTTATGGTTCATTGGTAATCCGGCAAGCGGGTCAGAGGAGCGACAAGACCCGGTAGCCCAACTGGCGGTTCATGAAGGCCGGTTCAAACTATGGTGGGCCGGTTTAAGAGGAAAGGCATGACGAATATTTACCCTACAAGGAATTAATACCAGGACTTGTATCCGGTTTGTATTAGAGATAGACTAGTCCTAATCCTAATAGGACTCCACATGTAACCCGCCCCTTCAACATATATAAGGAGGGGCAGGGCTCCCCAAAGAGGGGCAAGCGACATGCAAGAAAGAAGCAATAATCTCTAGGGCTAGACACAACTAGAGGAGAGCCGGTTTACGGCGACTCCCTCGCGATGATAATGAGACTTAGCCTCAAACAGCATGTAGGGTTGTTACCAGATGATGTTTCCCGGGGCCCGAAGCTATCTAAATACTCGTCTTGTGTTGCGTCTCTCGATTCCGCTCAACCCATCTCAAGCTACCACATAGATGTGTTGGCCTCACGACTAAGTCCTTTCCCTAGGACATCTGCTGTGACAAAACCACGACAGGACTAGTCGGTTTATCGGACTGACTCATTGGATCAATTTCCACTTGATCAGTAACAAAGTCATGATCCTGCGGCGGCAGGTCATTAAGTATGGCGTCAGCGTTGGTATCTTCCAGAACTGGAGTCTTCTCCGGTTCAACGGTTGTATTTTCGTCAGCCGGTTTATTTAATCGGGCCTTCTTACTGGGACTGGGTTTAGCACTGAGAAGAACATATATAAAAGATTAGTACAGTATGCAAAAATAACACATCAAGGATAAAATGAAGGGCATAGCTCACCCAGGAACTGTCTTGTGGGCTGGAAGCTGTGTGGCCGTTGACTCGCCAGAGGATGAGTGAGGCGTGCCCTGATAATTTGAATCAGACGGATTAAGAGGCTGACGGAAACAACCCGCCTTGGGACAAGAAGTGTCAGGAATGTAAGAGACCTCTGATTGACATTTCCGGACTGGAGTATTTGGTAAACCGGCTAAGGTGACTACCTGTCCACTATGCCGGGTTGTGCGGCGAGTTTCGTGTTGCTGCGTCTTCAAAAGAAAGTTTGGGTCCAAGTGAGCAAGGGGGTGAGATAATTTTACTTTCTGGTTTGCTCGACGGATTTTCGGTGTTGGCAGAGGATCAGAACAGGAGGAAAGGATAATTACCTCTACATCATCAGCTTGGCTACCTTCGGCATCGTCCTGATAAGGGTCATTGTCAATGAGATGTATGAAAAATGAACCAAGAGAGTCAAGTTCTACCTCTGAATCCGGATTAGCCAAATCGGCATCAACATTTGGCTCGGAAGACGCAGTGGTCCTCTTCTTGGCAGGTTTTTTAACAACCTTGGTCTTCTGGCGAAGCGGCTTAGCCGGTTTATCTTGTGGTTTTGCCGGTTTATCCTATGGTTTTTTCTTCCAGAATGGATCATCGCACTGTCAAAGATGGAAAAAATTGTGAGAGAATATTTGAAAGAAGCAAGTTAGAACAAAAAAGTTATGTGATCCTTACAGTTGGCGGTTTGTTAGAAACACAGAAAGGACTTAATCCGGTCTGGCTACAAACAGCCTCCGGTTCATTCAGCATCTTCTTCACAGCCTCGGAATCTCAAAGATCTCAGAAGCTGAATATCAATGTGTCGTTGAGGGTCCTTCAAACTCCCGGTGTATTCACACATTAAACTGGGGCGTCGGCTTAAGGGCAGTATGCTCCAAGTTATCCAACAACGAGCAAAGTCAGCACCTGTTAAACCGTTTTCCCTGAAGGCTCTAAGCTTTGACAGTTGTGGAGCATAGTTGGACCTCTCCTTTGCAGTTAGTCTCTGAGGAAAGGGATGTGTATTTCTAAGACGGTGAGGGCGGTAACCCGGCAAAGGATTTTCGTCAGTTGGAGATGTGTCTTTGCAATAAAACCAGGTCTGGTTCCACTCCTTAGGGTGACTGTGAAGCTTGGCGTGAGGGAAGCTGACATCCTTCCTCTTTTGAATCGCCATTCCGCCAAGTTCGGTGTTGGGTCCATTTGTGAACTCTGTGCGACGGTTTAAATAAAAGAAATCCCTAAACAACTCAACTGTGGGTTCCTCTTGAAGATAAGCCTCGCAAAAGACTTGGAAATGGCAGACGTTGGACACAGAGTTTGGACCGATGTCTTGAGGGTGGAGCTGAAAACTGGCAAGCACATCTCGGAAAAACTTGGAACCGGGAGGACTAAAACCTCGACCCAGATGGTCAACATAAACAACTACTTCTCCGTCTTTCGATTCAGGAGGATTTTTCGGGCCAGGGGCCCTCCAGTGGATGACCTCTTTCTTGGCTAAAGCGCCAGTTGCGATACATCTGTCTAATTGTTCTTCAGTGGCCCGGGAAGGAACCCAGTTGCACTCATAGACTTGTTTGGCCATTTCAATGGAAAGCTGAAACATGGTTATTGCCAGTTTAAGGTTTATGATGGACAAGTATAAAGCGGTGCAAGAGCAGAAGAAGACATAAATATGTACATATTGTTAAACCGGAACCAGACATGGGAGATGTACAAAGATAAAGCGGCTTGGCGGTTCAACAGGGGACAAATGGTACCTACCGGGTCATCATTTTTCTATGAGATTAAACCGCCTACTCTAGTATTGAAGATACAGATCTAAGATGCATAAGTGAAGGAAAAACAAGTTTCACAGCTTGGCATGGTAATTTCATATCTGCAGTGCGTTGGAAAATCAAAATATATTCTGACCTAAAGCGCGGGTGCTTAAGCAGTTTAAATAGTTCCAGATGAGTTTTTCTACTCAAAGCAGATGTTCTAATGAGGAAAAAGGAGTTTTAACTACAAAGGCACTGGAAAATATCAGATCTAGTTCGCCATTTGCACTACTGAAGAGGAACAGGGAAGAATAGCTCCAAGAACTTCGAAGAACTCGGACGAGTACAAACCCTAATGATAAGATCTAGGGTGGAAGGAGAGAAGACTTACTAATGACAAAAGAGCAGCGGAGAGGCACCGCGGCTTTCTGGTACGATCAGGTTGATGCAGCGGCCGTTGTTGAGGCAGATGCGAAGATCGATGGCGGCGGCAGAGCTCGAGGGTTCGGTCGACGCGAGGAAGAAGATAATGTGAAGTGGCACGGGGGGGGGTGGAAAAGATCCCCTGGTCCTATTTATAAAGGCAAAGGGATAAGTGACAGGTGCGAGAATCGAGGAGCCAAAAGTTAGATATATGGCAGAGCTGTCGCCTCGATTGTCGGAGGCTCATTAAGGAAGGTGAGCTATATGCAATTTTTAATAAACAGGTGATGTCATGGCGGTTTATCACGATTCTCGAAGATGACATCATGGCGGTTTACAAGATTTCTATGAAGATGATGATGCGCTGAAGATTGACATGAACCAGTTCAAATCAATCTGGGCCTAATGTTGGGGATATTACTACTAGGCGTAAACCGGCCAGGAGAAGTCGGGTTATCCCCATAATGGATTACTGTACCTGAAGCCCATGAAGACAGACGGTGGTGCTTTATGAAGGCCCAGGGCCCAAAGACGGTTTAAGGTCTATAGACGTAAACCGACGTTGATATGTAAACTTGTGTTGTAAGATAGAAAGAGCAGAGACCGAGCCGACACGTTTATGAGCCGGCCTCGGGACCCAGTAACCCGACGGGCGTCAACCCATGTATATAAGGGGACGATCCGGCGGCGGTTTAGGGACAAAAAAAACAACAACTAGAGAGCCAGGCATAGCGAATTCGCTCCCTGGTCATCGAAACCCTAGCAATTCCACAACAACTGGATTAGGCCTTTACCTTCACCGCAAGGGGCCAAACCAGTATAAACTCTCTGCGTCCTTTGTCCTCTTTAACCCCTTTAAGCTAACCCGTCGCGATGGCTCCACGACTAAGTCCTTTCTTTAGGACATCTGTCGTGACAAAACCACGACATAACCCACTACTATGCTCCACTCCATCTGAAGAAATAATCATCTATCTTAGCCAAAGAAGACTCGTAGATCGGAAAGCATGCATAGCTATAAAATTAGAAAGCAAAGAAACTTCAAGAGATTCAAATATATTCAATGAACAATCTCTTTGGAAACGTATTAGAAATAAAAAAATATAGCCCTACAATCAACCAGGAACACTATGAAGATGCAATAAATGTTGGACCGGTTCTTTACCAACTACGAGTTGCAGCGGAAGAAGACGAGGCGGTGTAGATTGTACTTGAAGTCCCTCGAACCATCGATGATCGATCCCTCAAAGGAAGACCGAAAGCACGACCTCTCTACAGATTGTAAGTCTACGGTCTTCACGATTCGGCAGTGCTTCGCCGTTCAGAGCTAATCGTACCCGGAGAATTAGAGGGAAGAGATTAGAACCACACTAGGCTTCTAATTATGAGGATTAGAGGATCTAGATCTAGCTCTAATTGGATCAACTAGAACTAGAGAACTAGAGAAGGCTATAAAACTTGTGTATTCAAAAGTGCCAAAACCCTGTAGTATATATATAGGAGCGCCAAGTGACGCAAGTAGCTTTCCACCACTTGGCCTTTTAAGGCCCGTGGATATTTAGAGCCTTTTAATATTAATTGAACATCACTAGAAACTATTTTAACCTATATATAATTTATCGGTATTACCCGGTAAACTCTGAAACCCTACTGGTGACCCCGAAAAGCTTCCGGTTCCTCACGAAACTATTTAAAATATTAATGAAACTATTTCATAAATATTTTCTCATTGCTCCTATCCTACTAACACTCAGCAGATCATGATTACCTTAAGCTTGTGACCTTGTAGGTTCGGTAAAGCATAGACATGAACAAAACCCCTTTCGTTCAATGACCAATAGCGGAACCGTGGACATCCATATCGATCCCAATGAGTGGACGAATGACATTAGAGTGAACCTTTGGTTATCATGTGCTATTCCTTCTGCTTTGCGATACTTTACAAAACTTGAGGTAAGATATATCGGTATCCTTTTGAGTCATACACATACTCACTGTACCGGTCTCCTCGTTATCGGTTTTGTTCTTCTTTCTCTTTGACATGTTCTCGTATCCTCATGACAAAGTCACCTGTGTCTGTCCAGACGATGATGGATGATGTAGACGGTGTCCTAGACTAAAGGGTACTAACCTGTATGACCCACAGTTCATGGGTCGGGCTTATGGCCCGTCGATCACTAGAAGGAAGGACTACCGAAGCTGTGAACCTCGGCGTGATCAAGATGGAAACCTCTGAAGACTTGGCGTGTACTTCAAGGATATTTCAATAGCCGGCGCGTTGGCAACCGACTATGTGTGTAACCTAGATACCCCCTGTACACATATAAGCCGAGTGGTTTACTCTTTGGAGGCACGACTACCGGCCTTAGGGTTTAGAATGCAATCATACGATCTCGAGGTAGATCATCTTGTTGTACTCCATCACATTAATAAAATCAAAGCAAAACGTAGGGTTTTACCTCTTCGAGAAGGCCTTAACATGGGTAAACATCGTATCTATTCGTACCCTGTTACCATTGTTCCTAGACCTATAGCTCAGGACCCCCTACCCAAGATTTGTCGGTTTTAGCACCGACAGCCATCACATCGAGAGGGCCGTAAGAATATCTCTCCATTGCCGGAGGAGCAAATCCCACTCTCGAGCTATCTAGTCCCTTGTCAAACTTTCCAATGAACCTGTAAGTTGTCGTTATGATCACCGTGTTCCAGTGAGGCGAGGCCATGGATTTGGGCCGCAGCGGACTCTTACCTGGTGAGCCCCAGGTCCGGGTAAGGCGAGCTCCAGCCCCCAGCCGCGAGCGCCAATACCCGAGGTGGCCAGGCCCCTTGGAGTGCCGGAGGGAGCCCCACCGACGGTGCCCCTGTTGCCCGCAGCCGACGGCCCCCGAATCTGGCCGCACCAAAGCCACCACTGCCACGGAAGACGACACCATGCAGCCCATCACGGCAGTCTCAACATTCATGACCTTGTCGCCAATGTCCGTCGTCACGCCGCCGCGCCTCGCGTCAGCGCGCCGCCGCCGCCTGCCAGGTCCCACGGGCACCAACGTCGAGCGAGGGGAAAAGAGCCCACGCCGGCCGGGCTTTGCCCCGCAACGCACCCAGGCGGTGGCAAGGAGAGTGGGAGGGGAGGAGGAATTGAGGCCGGCGGCGGCTGGGGTTTGCCCCCCGTTCGCTCGCCGAAGGGACGTGGGCACGATTGTATAGGGGATTTGATTATTTGTCACCACTTATTTTGTAGTTTGATGATTTGTCCTCCGTTACTTTGTAATTGATCCGATGACACCATTTACCTGGCACTTTGCTAATTTGCCCTCTGGCAAGTGGGTCCCGCAAACAAATACGAAAATACCCTTGCGAATCGATTGACCAGGAATCGCTCCAGTCGGTCGTCATTCTCGTTGTTCTCATCCCCTTCTCTCACACAGGAGACGGCGGCGGCTACTGGACGTGACTCGCCGCCATCGGTCGTCAACGACGGCAGCCCTAGTGGTACTTGACGGTGGCGGCTACATCCCGGCCAGGAGGTGAGTCTCTCTCTCCTGCTCCCTCCCTCTCTCCCGCTCCTCTCCCCAGCCACATAGGGTTAGGGTGACTAGTCGCCGCCCCTCGCATTTTGCTCTGCCGCCGACAACCACCTGCCTATGCGCCGCCGCTCTGGCCACCGCTTGCCCGTGCGTCCCCGTCGCCCGTGTGCCCGTGCGCGCCGCCACTGCTACTGCACATGGCCGTGCGTGGCAGGCCACCGAGGAGCAGCTCCTGCTCGTGGAGATCTCATGATTGCTTGCTTGCTGCTGGAGCCTCATGATTGTTTGCTTGCTTGTTGTTGCAGATGATCTAGGTGTTGGAGATGGATGAACCGGAGACGGGTAAGCATGTTGTTGCAGATGGCTTCGACTTTCTTCTTTTGTTTGTTCCGGAGCTGAGGTGAGAAAGCAAAGTAGCTTCTTTTTGGTGCTCATTTGAATGCACGTTAGCGAATAAACGCTAACTCCATCGTATATTGTTCGTTATTGGTCATTGTCGAGTAGGCCGCCTCCACCGCCGTTGGTGTTCACATTAACTATTAGAGTAGCTCATTATGTCTACAAGCTTGATGATGGAAGTGAGCAAGTTGTTGACAAGCATGATGTTATGTTTGATTTCAACATTTCTATTATGTCATGGGTTAGCTTCAGTGAAGTTGTGGCAGAACATATCAAAATGGGGATAGGCCAGGAGGTGCGGTTGTTTGCATTAGACACCGTCGAGAGCACAGTTGATCTTGTACTTAATGGTCAGCAACTGAATTCACACTTTATTGGAAATCATTGGGACTTTGAGGCCAAGAAATCATTTATGTTAGCTGAGGTTGTTACATTGGAGGCACCCAATGCAAAGCAAGTAGGAATTAGGGCTCCAAAATAGCCAGCTGCTCCCAAACAGTCGCGTGCTCCCAAACAACCGCGCGCTCCCAAACATCCAGCTGCTCCCAAAAAGCCAGCTGCTCCCAAACAGCCAGCTACTCCAAAGAAGACAACTAACAAATCTGTAGAATGTAGTGCTAGCTCCTCTGTGGTTGTTGACAATTCAAACTTGTCAGCTTTCGAGATGGCATAGACAATGGGTAGTCAATATAGAGTTTTTCCTAATGATGTGGAGTTCTCACTGGATGATGTTGACCACCCAGCCACAATGCAATCTCAAAATGGTTTTTATGTGCTTGATAGTACTGAGAGATGTGAGTCCTTCGTGGTTAATCAAGAAGAACCACTCATAGGTTGGAGCTTGATTGAGATAGCTCCTCCCATAACTGAAGAAGACAATATGTGCGATCCTCTTGGTATTAACGATGTCGACATTCCCATAACCGAAGAGAATATGTGCGATCTTCTTGGTATCAACGATGAGGCGGTCCCTGAGCCACCACCTTCTCCACCGAGTGAGGAAGTTTGCATGACCGATGAGGAGGATCGTCAGCTTTTCATTGAGGCTGCCATTCCTGTGGATGATAGTGTACCACGAGATGAGGAGATTGCATATGACAAAGAGAACCCGCAGATGTATCTTGGTGCTTTGTTTCCTTCAATGAAATATTTTAGGATGGCTATCAGACAATATGGAATTAAAAGGGAGATCGACATTTGGGGATATAAGACTGATAAGAAAAGATATCTTGGCAAATGTAGAGCCAAGTAAGGACTGATGGACAAAGCATAAGGGTACTAAAGTTTTTTGAAGTATTGTTGATGTTTTTTCTGTGTTTATCCTATGTTGTGATGGGCTTTTAAGCATTGTTATTGTTGATGTTTTTTCTATGTTAATCCTATGTCATGATGGGCTTTTAAGCATTGTTATTGTTGTTGTTTTTTCTATGTTTATACTATGATCTGATGGGCTTCCTATTGTATTGCAGGTTACCAAGACATCTGTGAAGCACAAGTGATCCTCTACCGGGATAAAAAGCAGCATGACATCTCAAGGATGGATAGCACAGAGGACAATACCCCTTATACAGTGTGACCCTACAATTGGATGCAAAGAGCTGTTGGAGAATTTGCAAGATACATATGGCACTACCATTGAGTATCATACGGTGTGGAAAGGCAAAGATATAGCACAGAAAGAGATTTATGGTAGCATGAGGCAAAGTTTTCAGTATTTGTTTAACTTCAAAGCGGAAGTTGAGAAGAGATCCCCAGGCAGCATTGTAGAGGTGGATATGAATTTGGTTGACGATATAGGCCACAAGTTTTTAACTACCACATGAATAAAATCCTAGCAGAAGCACCTGATGTGCATGAATATCTCTCAAGGTACCACAACTTAAAATGGATGAGATGCATGTTTGACCCCTCCATAAAATCTGATTACATCAACAATAACCTTGCCAAGTCTTTTAATGGTTGGATTAAAGATTACAAAGATTTGCCACCTGATGAGCTAGCTGACACTCTTAGAGAGCTAGTCATGAAACTTTATGAGAAGAGGAGAAAGATTGGAATGAAACTGAAAGGAAAAATTATTCCAACCATCATCCAACAGATCACAATAGGATAAGGGGACTTAAACATTTGAAAGTTGGGAAATCTGGAATTGCAAGTTGTGAGGTGAGGGACACAAGTAAATACAACTTGCGACATGTTGTGAAAACTGACCAAAGCGAGTGCACATGCTTGGAGTGGCAGCACACAGGAAAGCCTTGTGAGCATGCACTTGCTTTCTTGCTAGATAGAAGGAACCCCAGATGGGAGGATTATGTGCTTAAAAGCCCATCATGACATAGGATTAACATATGCTGGAGAGGTTGAGCCATTGACAGATAGGTCTCAATGGCCACATGTACAATTTCCATTTGATATGGAGGCTCCATTAGGCAAGAAAAGAGGTGTTGGAAGGCCTAGAAAGAACAGGTACAAGAGCTTCCTCGAAGGTGGAGATGGTGGTCCTAAAAATAAGAAAGAACCAAAACAGCTAGGCAGCAAGAATAGATGCAAAAGATGCCACATTTTAGGCCACAGGCATTCCATGTGTCCGTTGAATGGACCAAAGCCAAGGTACTTGTAAATTATCAATGTTTATTTCATCACTTGTAATGATCAATGTTTATTTCATCACTTATTTTACTGTATACTAACTTGTTTACGTGCAGGAAAAGAAAGAAGAGAGCAACAAGGTATCCAGCTGATGATGATGCCTCGGCACCGGAACCTGAAGTGGCAGCCCCACAACTTGAAGTTGTTGTGACTCCTAATAGGAACATGATCACTATGCCACTTAGTCTTCAAGGCAGTCCCAATCCAATGACAAGAAGGTAACATACCCACATTCTGTAGTAATGTTTAATTTTCCTTGCAATTCTTACATTTCTCAACACAAGCAAGATGTTGGCTACGGCGTTGGCTGATGATTCAACACATGCAGCACCATAACTTGAAGTTGTTGTGACTCCCAATAGGCACATGATCACTATGCCACCGAATCTTCAAGGCAGCCCCAATCCTGTGACTAGAAGGTAAACTCATCAACTATTCTTTGTAATGTTAATTTTTTCTTCCAAATCTTGTATTTCTCAACACATGCAGGATGTTGGCTATGGCATTGGCTGATGAGGCATCGCGGCAACCTACGCCAACCGTGAAGGACACCATGACGGCATATGACATGGCCTCAACCTCGAAAGCTAGGAAGTTGACCCCGAAGAGAAGGAAGAACCAGACATTGCAGCCACGGGTGTGTTGGGGAACGTAGCAGAAATTCAAAATTTTCCTACGTGTCACCAAGATCTATCTATGGAGAAACTAGCAACGAGGGAAGGAGAGTGCATCCACATACCCTTGTAGATCGCTAAGCGGAAGCGTTCAAGAGAACGGGGTTGAAGGAGTCGTACTCATCGTGATCCAAATCACCGGAGATCCTAGTGCCGAACGGACGGCACCTCCGCGTTCAACACACGTACAGCCCGGTGGCGTCTCCCATGCCTTGATCCAGCAAGGAGAGAGGGAGAGGTTGAGGAAGGCTCCATCCAGCAGCAGCACAACGGCGTGGTGGTGGTGGAGGCGTGGCAATCCCGCAGGCTTCGCCAAGCACCAAGGGAGAGGAGGAGGAGGAGGCAGGGCTGCGCTGGAGAGGGAGAGGCTCTCATGTGTTATGGGCAGCCCTGTGCCTCTATTTATATAGGGAGAGGGAGGAGGGTGCGCCCCTCTGGGGTTCCCACCCCTAGAGGCGGCAGCCCCAAACCCATCTATTGGGTGGCGGCCACAAGGGGAGGAGAGGGAGGCGCAGGGAGTATGGGCCTTAGGGCCCATCGCCCTTAGGGTTTGCCCCTCTCCCTTCTAGCCGCATGGGCCATGGTGGGAGGCGCCCTAGCCCACCTAGGGGCTGGTGCCCTCTCATACTTGGCCCATGTATGCCTCTGGAGCATGTGGCCCCACTTGGTGGACCCCATGACCCTCCGGTGGTCCCAGACGTTACCGATAAACCCCAAACTTTTCCGGTGACCAAAACAGGACTTCCCATATATAAATCTTTACCTCCGGACCATTCCGGAACTCCTCGTGATGTCCGGATCTCATCCGGACTCGAACAACATTCGGTAACCACATACAAACTTCCTTTATAACCCTAAGCGTCATCGAACCTTATGTGTAGACCCTACGGGTTCGGAGACATGTAGACATGACCGAGACGTTCTCCGGTCAATAACCAACAGCGGGATCTGGATACCCATGTTGGCTCCCACATGTTCCACGATGATCTCATCGGATGAACCACGATGTCAAGGACTCAATTGATCCCGTATACAATTCCCTTTGTCTAGCGGTATTGTACTTGCCCGAGATTCGATCGTCGGTATACCGATACCTTGTTCAATCTCGTTACTGGTAAGTCTCCTTACTCGTTCCGTAACACATCATCCCGTGATCAACCCCTTGGTCACATTGTGCACATTATGATGATGTCCTACCGAGTGGGCCCAGAGATACCTCTCCGTCTGCGGAGTGACAAATCCAGTCTCGATTCGTGCCAACCCAATGCACACTTTCGGAGCTACCGTAATGCACCTTTATAGTCACCCGATTCGTTGTGACGTTTGGTACACCCAAAGCATTCCCTACGGTATCCGGAGTTGCACAATCTCATGGTCTAAGGAAATGATACTTGACATTAGAAAAGCTTTAGCATACGAACTACGATCTTTGTGCTAGGCTTAGGATTGGGTCTTGTCCATCACATCATTCTCCTAATGATGTGATCCCGTTATCAACGACATCCAATGTCCATGGTTAGGAAACCGTAACCATCTATTGATCAACGAGCTAGCCAATAGAGGCTTGCTAGGGACATGGTGTTGTCTATGTATCCACACATGTATCTGAAGTTTCCTATCAATACAATTATAGCATGGATAATAAACGATTATCGTGAACAAGGAAATATAATAATAACTAATTTATTATTGCCTCTAGGGCATATTTCCAACAGTCTCCCACCTGCACTAGAGTCAATAATCTAGTTCACATCGTCATGTGATTAACACTGATTGGTCACATCGCCATGTGACCAACACCCAAAGAGTTCACTAGTGTCTGTAAACTAGTTCACATCATCATGTGATTTAGGCTCAATGAGTTATGAGGTTTGATCATGTTTTGCTTGTGAGAGAGGTTTTAGTCAACGGGTTTTAGTCAACGGGTCTGAACCTTTCAGATCCGTGTGTGCTTTGCAAATTTCTAGGTCATATTATAAATGCTGCTTCCACGCTCCACTTGAAGCTATTCCAAATGGTTGCTCCACTATACGTATCCGGTTTGCTACTCAGTAGTCACTTTCGGATAGGTGTTATAGCTTGCATCAACGTAACCCTTTACGCCGAACTCTTTATCACCTCCATAATCGAGAAACATTTCCTTATTCTTCTAAGGATAATTTTGATCATTGTCCAATGATCCATTCTGGATCATTCTTGTACCCCTTGACCGACTCATGGCAAGGCACACTTCCGGTGCGGTACACAAGATAGCATACTATAGAGCCTATGTCTCGAAGCATAGGGGACGACCTTCGCCCTTTCTCTCTTTTCTGCCGTGGTCGAGCTTTTAACTCTTAACTTCATACCTTACAACTCGTGCAAGAACTCCTTCTTTGGTGATCCATCTTGAACACTTTCAAGATTATGTCAAGGTATGTGCTCATTTGAAAGTATTATTAAACATTTTGATCTATCTTATAGATCTTGATGCTTATTGTTCAAGTAGCCTAATCCAGGTTTTCTATTGAAAATCATCTTTCAAATAACCCTATATGCTTTCCAGAAATTCTGCATCATTTCTGATCATCAATATGTCAACAACATGTTGTTATCAGAAATTCCATAGTGCTCCCACTCACTTCTTTGGAAATACAAGTTTCTCATAAACTTTGTATAAACCCAAAATCTTTGATCATCTCATCAAAGCGCACATTCCAACTCCGACATGCTTACTCCAGTCCTTAGAAAGGATCGCTGGAGCTAGCATACCTTTTTAGCATCCTTAGGATCGACAAAACTTTCCTGATTGTATCACATACAACCTTTCCTTACGTAAACTTGGTAAGGAAACTCGTCTTGACATCCATCTGCCAGATTTCATAAATGCAGCTAATGCTAACATGATTCCGACGGACTTAAGCATCGCTACGGATGAGAAAATCTCATCGTAGTCAACTCCTTGAACTTGTGAAAACTCTTCGCCACAAGTCGAGCTTCATAGAAGGTGACATTACCGTCCACGTCCGTCTTCTTCTTAAAGATCCATTTATTGCAATGGCTTGCCAATCATCGGCAAGTCCACCAAAGTCCATGCTTTGTTATGATACATGGATCCTATCTCGGATTTCATGGCTTCTAACCATTTGTCGGAATTTGGGCCCACCATCGCTTCTCCATAGCTCGTAGGTTCATTGTTGTCTAGCAACATGACCTTCAAGACAGGATCACCGTACCACTCTAAGCAAAGATGCTGCGTCCTTGTCGTCCTCTGAGGTTCGGTAGTGACTTGATCCGAAACTTCATGATTACCGTCATAAGCTTCTACTTCAATTGGTGTAGGTGCCACGGAACAACTTCCCGTGCCTCGCTACACACTAGTTGAAGTGACGGTTCAATAACCTCATCAAGTCTCCACCATCCTCCCACTCAACTTTTTGAGACAAACTTTTCCTCGAGAAAGGACCCGATTCAAGAAACAATCCCTATTGCTTTCGGATCTGAATTAGGAGGTATACCCAACTGTTTTGGGTGTCCTATGAAGATGCATTTTATCCGCTTTGGGTTCGAGCTTATCAACCTGAAACTTTTCCACATAAGCGTCGCAGCCCCAAACTTTTAAGAAATGACAGTTTAGGTTTCTCTAAACCATAGTTCATACGGTGTCATCTCAACGGAATTACGTGGTACCCTATTAAAGTGAGTGCGGTTGTCTCTAATGCCTAACCCATGAACGATAGTGGTAATTCGATAGGAGACATCATGGTACGCACCATATCCAATAGGGTGCAACTATGATGTTCGGACACACCATCACACTATGGTGTTCCAGCGGTATTAATTGTGAAACAATTTGCACAATGTCTTAATTGTGTGCCAAAACTCGTAACTCAGATATTCATCTCTATGATCATATCATAGACATTCTATCCTCTTGTCACGAAGATCTTAAACTTCACTCTGAAATTACTTGAACCATTCAATAATTCAGACTTGTGTTTCATCAAGTAAATATACTCAACATCTACCCGAATCATCTGTGAAGTAAGAACATAACGATATTCATCAAGATGCCTCAAAGACTCATTGGACTGCACACATCAAAATGTGTTACTTCCAACAAGTTGCTATTTTGTTCCATCTTCTTTGAAACCGAGGCTTTTCAGGTCATCTTGTCCATGTGGTATGATTTGCATATCTCAAGTGATTTAAAATCAAGTGAGTCCAAACGATCCATCTGCATGGAGTTTCTTCATGCGTATACACCAATAGACATGGTTCGCATGTCTCAAACTTTTCAAAAACGAGTGAGTCCAAAGATCCATCAACATGGAGCTTCTTCATGCGTTTACACCAATATGACTTATATGGCGATTGCCACAAGTAAGTGGTACTATCATTACTATCTTATATCTTTTGGCATGAAAACGCGTGTATCACTACGATCGAGATTCAATAAACCATTCAGGTTTAATACTAATCTTGATGGTAGAGGGAGCGTATGATGTTTGATCACATCAAACTTGGAAACACTTCCAACATATATCGTCAACTCACCTTTAGCTAGTCTCCGTTTATTCCGTAGCTCTTTTATTTCGAAGTTACTAACACTTAGCAACCGAACCGGTATCTTAATACCTGGTGCTACTAGGAGTACTAGTAAAGTACACATTAACATAATGTATATCAAATATACTTCTATCGACCTTGCCAGCCTTCTTATCTACCAAGTATCTAGGGTGGTTCCGCTCCGATGGCTGTTCCCCTTATTACGTAAGCACTTAGTCTCGGTTTGGGTTCAACCTTGGGTTTCTTCTTTGGGCGACAAGCCCGGATTTCTTTGTTTCATGAAGTGTCCCTTCTTGCCCTTGCCCTTCTTGAAACTAGTGGTTTCATCAACCATCAACAATTGATGCTCCTTCTTGACTTCTACTTTCGTGATGTCAAACAACGCGAATACCTCAAGGATCATCATCTCTATCCTTGATATGTTATAGTTCATCACGAAGCTCTAGCATCTTGGTGGCAATGACTTTGGAGAAACATCACTATCTCATCTGGAAGATCAACTCCCACTCGATTCAAGTGATTGTTGTACTCGGACAATCGAGCACAAGCTCAACGATTGAGCTTTTCTCCCTTAGTTTGTAGGCTAAGAAAAATCGTCGGAGGTCTCATACCTCTTGACGTGGGCCCGAGCCTGAAATCCCAATTTCAGCCCTCGAAACATCTCATATGTTCCGCTGACGCTTCGAAACGCCTTTGGTGCCTCAATTCTAAACCGTTTAACCGAACTATCACGCAGCTTATCAAAACGTGTACGTCCGA
The DNA here is from genome assembly GCA_021605145.1 of Aegilops bicornis. NCBI lineage: Eukaryota > Viridiplantae > Streptophyta > Magnoliopsida > Poales > Poaceae > Aegilops > Aegilops bicornis. The sequence continues at coordinate 542,582,216 of CM038671.1, forward strand.
TGTTCGCAACATCCACAAACGACGCTTTGGGGTTCAAAGATAATCTTGAGTGGTGCATTAAGGACATAAGCTTTCTCTGTCCGCATAATCGCTACTTTCAACTTTCAACTATATTTTCTCTAGGATCATATCTAAACAGTGGAACTTAAGCGCGAGCCATTTACATAATTTGCAAAAGGTCTTTTGACTATGTTCAAGATAATTAAGTTCATCTTATGAACTCCCACTCGAATAGACATCCCTCTGGTCATCTAAGTGATTACATGATCCGAGTCAACTAAGCCGTGTCCGATCATCACGTGAGACGGACTAGTCGACTCGGTGAACATCTTCATGTTGATCGTATCTACTATACGACTCATGCTCGACCTTTCGGTCTCTGTGTTCCCGAGGCCATGTCTGTACATGCTAGGCTCGTCAAGTTAACCCCAAGTGTTTTTTTTTGTGTAAATCAGTCTTACACCCGTTGTATGTGAACGTAAGAATCCATCACACCCGATCATCACGTGGTGCTTAGAAGCGACGAACCGTAGCAACGGTGCCTGATCGAGGAGAACACTTCTTGAAATTTGTGTAAGGGATCATCTTATTTACTACCGTCGTTCTAAGTAAACAAGATGCATAAACATAATAAACATCACATGCAATTATATAGTAGTGACATGATATGGCCAATATCATATTGCTCCTTTTGATCTCCATCTTCGGGCTCCATGATCATCATTGTCATCGCATGACACCATGATCTCCATCATCGTGTCTTCATGAAGTTGTCTCGCCAACTATTACTTCTACTACTATGGCTACCGGTTAGCAATAAAGTAAAGTAATTACATGGCGTTGTTTAATGACACGCAGGTCATACAATAAATAAAGACAACTCCTATGGCTCCTCGCCGTTGTCATACTCATCGACATGCAAGTCGTGAGTCCTATTACAAGAACATGATCAATCTCATACATCACATATCATTCATCACATTCTTCTTGGCCATATCACATCACATAGCATACCACGCCAAAACAAGTTAGACGTCCTCTAATTGTTGTTTGCATGTTTTACGTGGCTGCTTTGGGTTTCTAGCAAGAACGTTTCTTACCTACGCAAAACCACAACGTGATATGCCAATTGCTATTTACCCTTCATAAGGACCCTTTTCATCGAATCCGTTCAGACTAAAGTGGGAGGCGGCACCCGCTACCCACCTTATGCAACAAGTGCATGTCAGTCGGTGGAACAACTCTCACGTAAGAGTACGTGTAAGGTCGGTCCGGGCCGCTTCATCCCACAATACCGTCGAAACAAGATTGGACTAGTAACGGTAAGCATATTGAACAACATCAACGCCCACAACTACTTTGTGTTCTACTCGTGCAAAGAATCTACGCAATAGACCTAGCTCATGATGCCACTGTTGGGGAACGTGGCGAGAAATTCAAAATTTTCCTACGTGTCACCAAGATCTATCTATGGAGAAACTAGCAACGAGGGAAGGAGAGTGCATCTACATACCCTTGTAGATTGCTAAGCGGAAGCGTTCAAGAGAACGGGGTTGAAGGAGTCGTACTCGACGTGATCCAAATCACCGGAGATCCTAGTGCCGAACCGACGGCACCTCCCGCGTTCAACACGCGTACAGCCAGTGACGCCTCCCATGCCGTGATCCAGCAAGGAGAGAGGGAGAGGTTGAGGAAGACTCCATCCAGCAGCAACACAACGGCGTGGTGGTGGTGGAGGAGCGTGGCAATCCCGCAGGCTTCGCCAAGCACCAAGGGAGAGGAGGAGGAGGAGAGGCAGGCTGCGCTGGAGAGGGAGAGGCTCTCATGTGTTATGGGCAGCCCAGGGCCTCTATTTATATAGGGAGAGGGAGGAGGGTGCGCCTCTGGGGTTCCCACCCCTAGAGGCGGCATCCCAAACCCATCTATTGGGTGGCGGCCACAAGGGGGAGGAGAGGAGGCGCAGGAGTATGGGCCTTAGGGCCCATCTCGCCCTTAGGGTTTGCCCTCTCCCTTCTAGCCGCATGGGCCATGGTGGGAGGCGCCCTAGCCCACCTAGGGGCTGGTGCCCTCTCATACTTGGCCCATGTATGCCTCTGGAGCATGTGGCCCCACTTGGTGGACCCCATGACCCTCCCGGTGGTCCCAGATGCGTTACCGATAAACCCCAAACTTTTCCGGTGACCAAAACAGGACTTCCCATATATAAATCTTTACCTCCGGACCATTCCGGAACTCCTCGTGATGTCCGGATCTCATCCGGACTCCGAACAACATTCGGTAACCACATACAAACTTCCTTTATAACCCTAGCGTCATCGAACCTTAAGTGTGTAGACCCTACGGGTTCTAGAGACATGTAGACATGACCGAGACGTTCTCCGGTCAATAACCAACAGCGGGATCTGGATACCCATGTTGGCTCCCACATGTTCCACGATGATCTCATCGGATGAACCACGATGTCAAGGACTCAATTGATCCCGTGATAGAATTCCCTTTGTCTAGCGGTATTGTACTTGCCCGAGATTCGATCGTCGGTATACCGATACCTTGTTCAATCTCGTTACCGGCAAGTCTCTTTACTCGTTCCGTAACACATCATCCCGTGATCAACTCCTTGATCACATTGTGCACATTATGATGATGTCCTACCGAGGTGGGCCCAGACATACCTCTCCGTCACACGGAGTGACAAATCCAGCCTCGATTCGTGCCAACCCAATGCACACTTTCGAGCTACCTGTAATGCACCTTTATAGTCACCCAGTTACGTTGTGACGCTTGGTACACCCAAAGCATTCCCTACGGTATCCGGAGTTGCACAATCTCATGGTCTAAGGAAATGATACTTGACATTAGAAAAGCTTTAGCATACGAACTACGATCTTTGTGCTAGGCTTAGGATTGGGTCTTGTCCATCACATCATTCTCCTAATGATGTGATCCCGTTATCAACGACATCCAATGTCCATGGTTAGGAAACCGTAACCATCTATTGATCAACGAGCTAGCCAATAGAGGCTTGCTAGGGACATGGTGTTGTCTATGTATCCACACATGTATCTGAGTTTCCTATCAATACAATTATAGCATGGATAATAAACGATTATCGTGAACAAGGAAATATAATAATAACTAATTTATTATTGCCTCTAGGGCATATTTCCAACAGGGTGTCTGGTCCCTCACGTGAGCCCTCCTCGCTCCTCCACCTCTCACCACCACACATCACCATCGCCTCTCCAAACTCCTCTGTTGGCTGAAGCTCCTCTCCAACCTACTGTCGCTCCTCTCCTGTTGCTTCTTTGCTACTGCTCCTTTCCATTCCCAGCTGATGCTACTTCTCTCCATCGCCAACTGCTGCTGATCCTCTCCAACTCCCTTTGCTCAAGTTCCTTCGGTCAACCCCTCATCAGCTACTGCCCCTGCTTCTTCTCTGAGGCGGCAACTGCAGCAAGGGCCGGCGGTAGGGAGCAGCACGGCAAGCGGCGGGCAGTAGAAAGGGCCGCCAGCGGCAGCTGGGAGTGCCTACCCGGCGGCCCGGAGGACGAGGCTAGGGTTCATCCTCCTTCATTTGGGTCAAACAGGTGACCAGGAGTAGTTTGGTCACTGTTTTTAGGCATATGATTCCACTTACAATTTAAATGATTGTTTTTAGGCAAAAAGGGTAAAAGATCAAAGTTCAAACTAAGGTGTGACAAAAAATCAAATACTGTGCAACTCGTGGCAAATTGTCAAATAGCAAAGTTGTGGCAAAAAATCAAATTGCCCCGATTGTGTGAGTTAATTACACGATAGTACCATAATTGGGGCGATGATGACGAATTGGTACCATTTTTTAAAAAAATTACGTTTCAGTACCATGTTTGGGCCGAACCGTTGCAAATCGGGCTAAACTTCATATTTGTACGTAAACTGACCGCCCAGGCCCGCGCGTCAGCTGGCGAATCGGCACCCGCCCGCCCGCTCGCTCGATAGGTGCGGTCCGGCTCAAACGCGCGAGCCGGCGGTGGAGGAGCGAGCGCGCAGTGCCGGTCGGCCAAGCGGTGAGCCGGCTGGGGCTGTGGCGGCGGCGGAGTAGACGCCGAGCCGTCACGCGGACGCCCGTGAGCCGGACGCGATCGCGGAGGAGCGAACGGGCCGGCAGCGGACGAGGCTGCGGCGACTTCGGACGCTGAGGTTCTCGAGTGGAGCGGCGACGAAAGCGAAGCGGCGCGCGCGGCCGAGCCGGGGCGGAGGAGGCTGGCCGACGGGCCGTAGCCGGTGCGGGTGGAAGGCCGGCCGGCAGCGCGGAGGAGACGACCATTAAGGGACCGGAGCCTGGCCAGGCGGCTCGGGAGACAGCGCGACGCGAGGACCCGGGCGCGCGCGATGGAGCCGGACGGAGGCGCTGAGCCGGCCGAGGACGGGTTAGGGGCAAGCGAGCGAGCCGGCTCGGCTGCTGGCCGGCCGGGAGGCACGGAGCCGTCCGAGGTGGAGGAGCAGAACCCGGCGGCGCCCGCAGCCGATGGGGAGGCTGGCGCGCCGAGGCGCACGACGGAGCGGGCCAGAGCTACAGGACGCGAGGGCGTGGTCGTGGAGGTGCGATGATGAGAGGAGGCGCGTCCAGGCCGCCCCGGGCCTGGCGGAGCAGCGGCACTGCGGCTTGAGGGCGTCTCCGTGCTTTGCAGGGCACGGGCGGAACCGGAGCCGGGGCTGGCTTGAGGTGGCCGGCACGGGCGGCCGCCGGATGGATGCGTTCGCGTCGTTGCTGCCTGCGTGCACGTTGAGCCGGGCTAGCTAGATAGCATTCACACGGCCGAATCAATTGGCTTCGCTAGCGTCGCAGCTGACATGCGGGCCCGGGCGATCAGTTCCAGCGTCAATACGTATAAATACGAAGTTTAGCCTGATTTGCAACGGTTCGGCCTAAACATGATACTGATACATAATTCTTTTTAAAAGTGGCACCAATTGGCCACGACCGCACCAATTGTGATACTATCGTGTAATTAACTCGGATTGTATGGACGTGGCCTCGTGGATGCATGTATGACATGGGGTCTGTCGTCCGTCGCGTGTGCATACGCCTGCTCTGCCTATAGCTATAGGGGCTAGTACCGTAGTACCCTGAGACAGTTTTGGCCAGAGCGCCTGTACACGCACGCTAGACTGTAGCCGCCTCCTTTGGCCTTTGCGTGTGACTAGAGTTCTTGTGCAGTTCTCTGCCACCGAGGATTGGAGCGGTGGAAAAGCAGTGAATAAATAGCGGGAGGCGTGGGTGTAAGGCTGGTTGTAATGGGTAGTATCATAAGTTAGGGAATGTTTGATTTGGAAGTCCTAGGACTTTTTCTAGTCTCAGGGACTAATCAAAAAAGACTCTCTAGTAGAGTCTTTTTCTAGTCCCTGTAGAAGTCCCTCCCATTTGGTTTCTAAGGACTTTTTAGGAACTTTTTCTAGTCCCTGGAATGAAAAAGTCCCTGAACCAAACACCCCCTTAGTATCATGCATATGATACTAGTATATGATACTACCTTCCTAATGCATAGTAGTATCATATGGTAGTATCATAGATGTTTTTATTTATTGTCATGCATGACACATGCTCAACTACTAGTGTAGCATTTATTATAATCTGATGTCGTGATATGATCTCAACTCTCTTACTTCATTTAATTCTATGCCATCTCATCAAAGTTACCTAGTTGGCATGCATGATACTATGACACTCCTATTAACACTGCAACTTTGCGACGCGAGGCTCGCTCGATAGTCCAGATAGTACTCGAGCCCAGATAGACCAGTCTATGGTGGCGGTGACAGTAGCGCAAGTGCAACACTGCTGTACCCAACCACGAACAACCAGACATCATTGGGCCCTCGGCCTAGCTCCAAGAAGCTGCCAACGACACGCGGTAGGCGTGGAGCCCGAAGCAATCACCTTCAGTAGCCGGCGACTGCAGCTTCTTGCCAGTCTCGCTGGGCTGACGGGATGTCCACGTGCCATGCAGTGCAGGAAAAATTGCCCTGCTCGTGCACGGCCAGTGCGCCGCCGGTGCAGCATGCCTGGCATCCACAGAAGTTTTTTCTACGTAGAAGTTATTATGACCTCCTTCGTCTATCAAAAAAGAAAAAATGGTGTGGCTTCGAACATGCATCGCTACTTCTGTTGCTGCAGACAGAGGCCACCGCACCGCACCAGCTCGCTCCATTCCTCGACGGCACCAGCGCATGCAGTACGACATAAACCACCGTGGAGATCTCGGCGCGGCGGCACCGCTTTTGGTTTGTTCCGGTCCGGCCGCGCCGCATGCTGCCGAACTGGGACATGCAAGAGACAGGAACGGGAGCGGCAACAGTAGTGGGACTGAAAGGCGCAATCAATCGCTCGACGCGCTCGCCGTAGGCAGCCACCTCTACCTCTACCTAGCCCTAGCCGGCTAGCTGCATGCGACGACGTGCACGCGTCGCGTACGTACCCTGCGCCTGCGCCGCTGCCGGCGGTGGCAGGGCGAGGCAACACGCTCCACAGTTTTTATTCGAGCCTCGGCTCAGCTCCTCTCTAGAGTATTTCGGTTTCTCTGCTGGTCAGCGCGCGGCGCACGCCACCACGCAGGACACGCGGCCATGCCCTGTGCGTGCCGCCCGATCGGAGGTTCTTCTGTGGCCTGCTCGATCTGACAAGGGAAGTGAGTTCAGCTCGGCCTCTGCTGCAACTGTGGTCGGTACTCGCACAGGCCGAGCAACGCCCCAATACTTCGCCAGAAAGTACGCGCAGTTGTGTAAAGATCACGGCATAGAAAACGTACATGCAATTCCACCAGAATCGCCCATGCTGTTGCTAGCTGCGGCAAAATTTCGTGTTTTGACACTTTGCACGTATAAAATCGGGATTTGATCCCCGTTTAGAAATTTTTTAACATCTGACGCTTTTACTACCGTCAAAGGATCTGACGGTAGCGTCAGACAACCTACCGCCAGGGGTTCTGGCGGTGGCATAGACGGCACACTACCGTCACCTAACGGCCAGCTCAACACCCTACCGCCGCAGGATTCGGCGGTAAGTTACCTGACCCTACCGCCGGGCCCTTTGGCGCCCGGCGGTAGGGTACTATAGTTTTGGGTTTTTACAAGTTTTTTTGTGATTGTTTTTTTAGTTTTATCATAGCTTCACACAGTTTCACAAATAGCAAAATATGAGCTCACATATTAGCAAATATCAAATAGTTTGACAAACACGCACATAATTGCACAAGTAGGAAATAGCAAATAGCAAACTTGTCCGCATAGTTTGACAACCCCCACTAACGCAAGTAGTTTCACAAAAAGCTTTAGCAAAGCCAACAACCGGTGCCAGAAGTTCTTAAGACAAGTTTAGAGAGCGGGGAGACATCTTCAGAGCTCCTCGTATGTTATGCCTGGCCGTGGAGACAGATACCGCAGCAGATCAACCGGTTCAGGCGAAGGCGGAACGCTGGTCGGCATCCGACCGTTCAAGCACTCCCACCTTGCCTTGCCCGCTGGAGTTTTCGCCTCCGCCCTTCCCCAGCTGATGATATCGAACGCCGATGCACTTGGGGACGGCATCCTAGCTCTCTCCTCCGCATTGCTCTCGAAGTAGATTCTCCGGCCTAAATTGCGCAGCTCCCAGTTGGAGTGCTGCTTGGCAGCTACAGTGGAGAAGTTGGATTTGCCTCCATCTCTGCAATCACTCTCTTCCACTCCTTCACACTCTGCGACCAACACTTTACATCGTCAAAGATACGCTCTGCCCTCTCCTGCCACCGCTTTGCCCTCGTTGCCTCTAGGACCTCGTCTGAGACAGATCCCGCCGGCTGCAACATCTCGGGGAAGGCCTTGTACACGTACGGGAGCGGCAACTTTGACGGGTCGTGTTGAAGATGAATGGGTGATGCTTGCGCCATGGTTGCAGACCTAAACATATGGATGCATCACACATTAGGGTTCATCATCCCCAACAAAAATCTAAGCCTAGGGTTATGGTCAAAAATTCTAAACCTATTAATCAATTAGGATTCATCACCTTAAAAAAACCTAGCTTGTATTAGGGTTCATCATGTGTTCAAAAAATCAACTAGGTTCATCATGATTCATCATATCAACTAGGGTTCATCACCTAGTTGTATTATCTAGATGCAATCACCTAGGTTCATCATATCAACTAGGGTTCATCATGATTTTGAACATGAACATGAACATGAACCAATCTTAGGCTACAAAAAGAGGAGTGATTTGACTCAAAGTAATTGGGGATCGGAGGAGCTTATTTTTCTCTTTTCGGAGCCATCTCGATCCGCCAAATCCGTGAAGAAACGGAGAAGGTCAGAGGGGGGAAGTGGAGGAGATGAGAAAGGGGCGAGAGGAAGAAGAAGGCAGCTGGGTGGGGGATAAGGGGGTGGGGGATAAGGGGGTGGGGTGGGGTGGGCGCGGCGGCTGGGTTTATAAATGCCCAAACCCTACCGCCAGGGACCACGGCGAGAGGGAACGACAATCTACCGCCATAGGGCGCGGCGGTAGGGTCGGAGCATCTGTGTTAGGTTTCTGTGACCAAAAATGCCAGCAGCTCAGCGGCAGGGTTGCACACACTACCGCCTCGGACTTTGGCGGTAGCACCCTACCGCCGTGAGGCCCGACGGTAGGGTGTGCAACCCTCCCGCTGATCTGCTGCCAGTTTTGGTCAAAGTAGGGGGGCGTGCTGGGGGAGGCCCCCTACAGCCGCATGGCCTGGCGGTAGGCTGTACATACATACCGCTAGGGGTGGAAAGTGGTAGCGGATAATCCGAAATATCCGATATTCGTATTCGAGAAAATGCCTATTCGTATCCGAAACATCCGCATCCGAACCAAAATGGAAATGGAAATTATCCGTATCCAAATTTGTTAAACAAATAAAAATAAAATATGGTAGGAGATTTTGACACAAATATGGATATGGAAGTGGATATATCCGTATCCGAATAAGATTATAGGAGGTAAATTTCAAAATTCTAGACCCAATATTCCAATTATCCAACATAAAAGCCAAATAAATAGTCAAATTTTACTCTTTATATGATTAAACTTATAAATTATTATGCATTACAATAGTATTTATTCATAAACCTATTTATCCTTGAATTATTGTTTGTCACAAGTTGATTATTTCAGGTCACATAGCTATCGACTAATTTACTTAAGCAATATGTTGATATTATTCGTATCCGTTCGAATCAAGAAAATATCCGATAAGTATCCGTGATTCGAATAATATCCGAGCCATAATCAGATCCGATAACATCCGTATTCGGATTCGTATTCGTTTTGAAAATATGAAAATGGAAATGGTAAGAGCACTATCCGATCCGCATCCGATCCGTTTCCACCCCTACATACCGCTGCATGGCCTGGCGGTAGGGTGGCCCGTAGTGCATTTTTTTCACCTCCTAACTTCTCTTGTCTTCAATTTTTTGCACATAACAATTACATACTTATAAACATGAACCATATGTATCACATACCAAGCACACATCCACAAATCTACAAATATTAAAGTTGGATACATAACAAGCACACATCCACGAGCAAGTTTTACATAGCAAGTTCATGAATGTGTTTCACGAGCAAATTGTTCACGAAGCAAACATTAAATGTTTATAGTTCAATGGCACGGCACGGCAGCAACTTTAGTCCCTCCTTCCCCTCTTCGACGTTCGGTCCGCATTGGTCTTTGATCGCTTCTCGGCCGCCGTCTTCTTGCGGTGAGTAGGACACGCTTTCTGAAACGCGGATGGACTCTTCCAATCCTTCTTCGGCACATTCCTCTTCTCACGCCGGGTTGGCTGAGTTGCTGAAGGTCCGTCGTCATCATCGTACTCCTCCTCCTCCTTACCGTCCTCTTCCTCTTCTTCACCATGTTCTTCTTCTGCGCCCTCTTCTTCATCTTCCTCTTCATCATCATCGTCCTCGCCCTCCTCCTCGACATCTTGAACCGCCCTAGACGACGAGGCTGCATGGCTCGATGAAGCGAGGCTACGCATCGGTGCAGGAGGAAAAACATCCTCGGTGTTTGTAGCACACCCAAGCAGGCCCACAAGCCTGCGTGCTTTGTTGATGTACTTTTGCAATGATAAGGAAACAATGTGAACTTCTGCAATGTCCAATTTCTGCAAATGAACTTAAGAAAATGAACTCCATATTACCTTCACCGTTTCCCTCAACTTGTTCTCACTAGCTCGAGTCCCGGGTATAGAACTTAGTGCATCAGAGGCTTGAAAAATGCTTTTGTTTAGCTCCGAAGACTGCAAAGTAATAAAATGAGTCTGTAGCACTAAAATCTGATTTCATCCAACCGCCGGTTCAAAAGAGATAAAAACAACTTACCACTCTGTTCATGAGTGGTCCGTACTCCCTAAACCCGCCTTGAAGCTCTCTGATGCTCTCATTGTAGGCTTCATTCTCGCAGTCGTCATCAAACAGGTCTTCAACATCTGCTGTCGTCCACTGGGGCCTCAGACGCAGACGATGCTTGATGCCATCGTCGTACCACAGCATGTGATCCTCGTATTCGTCCCAGTCAATCACTCTCCTCTCCGTGTCTTTGCGGCCTTTCCACTCGTTCCATTCCTTCACGTATCTCGCATGTTGGGCTTCCCAATCTGTGGTTGATTGATTCTTCTGCCTGCTCATCCTACAATGAATAAGAAAGAATGTAAAACAACCTTCTTGTATGAATGTAAAACATCAAAATAAGAACTTAGAATCGATGAAGACGGCTTGTGGTACTCACTGGTGTAGGTCGTAGCCACCAGTATCGTGGACGATGCCGGCTGGTGGTGTGTGTTGCGCCTTACCAAATTGTATGGCAATGCGCTGTGGCAAGTGGTACTCCACGGCATAGACACAAATCATGGGCACGATGCACCGGAAGAGAAGCCGGTCCTGCTTGCACATGCTGTTCAGCTCGAACCCCCACTCTCGATCATCATTATACGGCCACCAAGTAACCTAGAACCAAACAATGGTAAGCTCAAGTGAAAGTGTTATCGAAACTATTCAAAATGTAGTTCTTATACCTGGAAAGGCGTGAGAGCATCAAGCTCGTTGCTGAAGACCTTGTACAAGGCCTTCGATTCGCCCGTGTAGACACGCACCACGTCCCAAGCGTATGCGACGGTCGGGTTCCGATCATCTTCGTCATCTCCGCCATAGTCCGTCCATGCACGCGAGCGCAGCTTCTCCGGACGGCCCACCGGGATTCGCTCCCACATCCAAATGGAGAGGCCCCATACACATCCACACATACCGGACGTGACTTCGCTCTCGGGTTGCGTCGTCAAGCTACAAACCAAGTATAGATGATAAGATGTCAAAATCTAAAGCAGACACGTCCATGATATTTGAAAGAAAGTGATATTCACTTACCGAACGGTATAGGTAGGCGAGTCCGCGAGCCCCATTGCATACCCGCATCCCAGTCCTTTAGGAAGTCGAGATACATCCATAGGGCGGTGTTCCCAGAGCAGTCCGGAAACACTACCTCCGTGAGAAGATACCACAGGTAGGCCTGGCGTCGCTCCACCACCGGGGCTCGGCATCTTCCGGGCACTTGCTCCGGTGCTTGAGGAGCCATGACGGCGGTATGCCGGAAGTCCAGTCGCTCTTAATGGGGGGGGGGGGGCAGTCACCGATGAGGGTGACAACCCTATCATGCCAGTTCGCCCTCTCCACTCTCCCTGTCTGAGCACGACCCTCGAGCGGTAGGGCCGTAATAATCGCCCAATCCTCGAGGGTCACGGTCATCTCCCCACATGGAAGATGGAAGTTGTGTGTCTCTAGGCGCCACCGGTCGATCAAAGCCGTGAGAGCTGAGTGGACGAGCGTCAGCGGCTTACGCTTGAACTGCAGGGCCAGAAACCCAATAGTCGGGCTCTCACGAAGAGCAGTCGTGCAGTCGTCATACTCCATCTTAACCGTCGTCTTGTGAGCCCTCATCCGCAGTGGCGGCAGCATCTGCGAAAATTAATAACCAAAGCATAATTAGCATGGACATAATAGTTAGCAACTTGTATTCATCAATTCGAAAATTTTGGTTTAAAATGATAATTACCACTCCATTCTCAATGAAACGGGCACGGTGACGCTTGTCGAACCTAGTGTCAAGCACGGTGTACTTCATGCCGATGTCGTCCGCAAGAGGTGGCCTCCTAAAAAATTGCATAAACATAAGCATAAGCATATCAAAAGATTTTTGAGTAAGCATAAGCATATCAAAAGGTTCATCACATCCAAAAGAACCTATGAGTTCAATCTTTGAATAATCATATATCAAGATGATCATGAACATGAACTAAATACAATAAATATATCAAGAACTAAATAAAATACATATATGAAGATGCAATCACCATGGTTCAAATGCATCATATCATATTTCATCAACAACATCCAACATGCATTGTATCATATTGTTTTCAAAAACAAAAACCATGAACTAGGGTTCATCTTGATGGATTAACCATGTTTACTCCAACAAAATCCACTACTTGCATCATATAAGATCCACATGCATCCTATATCAAAACAAATATCTCCAATATTCATCATAAATTTTTTTAACACACAAAAAAAAGATGAACTAAAAGGTTCATCTTGAGGGTTCAACATTTGTTCTCCAACTATATCCACTGCTTGCATCATAGCATATCAACATGCATCATCATATAAAAAAAATTCCTCCAAAATTAATATGAACTAGGGTTCATCTTCACATAACCATACCAACTAGTGACTAGAGTTCATATCTAACACAATATAACATCTATAATCAACCTAAATCAATCCTAGGGTTCAAAATATTTAAATCTAGTTCAAGAAGGGGGATGATTTGAGTCAAATAATGCGACGAATCGGAAGCTATTTGACTAAAACTAATTGGAGGGACTGAAGGAGCTTACTTTTGTTTCTTCGGGGCCATCTCGATCCGCAAAAACGGTGAAGAAACGATGAAGATCAGAGGGGGGGAGTGGAGGAGATGAGCGAGGGGGCGAGAGGAAGAACTCCTCTGTTCTTGGGCGCCTGGGTGGGGGGAGAAGGGGGTGGGGCGGCCGGCCGGCGGGGTTATAACTGCCCACACCATACCGCCAGGGCCCTCGGCGGTAGGATCGGACAGGCTACCGCCAGGACCAGCGGCAGTAGGGTGTGACGGAGGGGGACGGGAGGCCGTTACCGCTGCTGACGTGGATAAGTTTCCTACCGCCGGGCTTCGTGGCGGTAGGTTGCGTGATGCTACCGCCGGGCACCCTGGCGGTAGGAAAAAGGGTCAGATTTCAAAAAAAAATCCAAACGAGGCCAGATCCCGATTTTATACGCGAAAAGGGTCAAACCACGAAATTTAGCCGCTAGCTGCTGCTTTTGCCTCCAGCTCTGCTGGTGCTCATGAGTTCATTTACCGTTGTGCATAAGACTTGCGTTTAGACATCTTCTGTCCTAAGCAAGATTTTCTCTTCCATAATTTTATTTCCCAAATGTTAAAACCCTAACCTTCACTAGGACGGATTTTCTCCACAAACGCCATGTGGCGCGTCCGATCTCCTCGCATGGATCCCGTTGTGTTCACTGCAAAGGCATGCATGGTACCCCCTATGTTCCAAAATACAGTGCGCCCGCGCTTTTTGAAGTTTAATTTTGACCATAAATTTAACCAACGAGGCCGATTACGGCGGGAGCAAAAATTATATAATTGAAAACTTCTTTTGAATACGAATTCACTGGTATAACTTTTTCTCCCGCCGCAGTCGGTCTCATTGGTTAAATTTATGGTCAAAGTTGAAGCACGGAAACCAAGGACACACTATATTTTGAAACAGAGGGAGTAATTTCTCTTCTGCAGATAATTTTCCATTGCTATAACATGACAATTCTTCACTTTGTAGCGTGGCAAATCATAGGCATTTTATGGCAACTTCCTTCTGTTGTAGGATGACAAAATTTGTTCCATGAGTGAATCTCTTGTGCGTATGCAATTTACTCTCCCGCAGCATGGCAAATTCCTAACAATGTTTCTGCTAGACTGGCAAAATTTTATTTTCAACATGACAAATCTTTCGCAATAAGGGCATCTTCAAGGGAGACCGGCAACTAGCTCCGGTATATGTCCGTTTTTATGTCCGGACGTGGTCTGCGGACGTGATGAGGGAGAGAGAGCTATCCCACCATTTTCACAGATTAGTCCTTATTTGTTCGGTCGGGAGGAGAAAGATGAGAGGGGGGCCATGCATATACGGAGAGAGAAAAGAGAGAAGGGCCACACGATGGCTTTTTGTTGGTCAGGTGGATGTCCGAACACCGGTATAGCTCCCCATGTTCGTCTCAGTTTTGTCAGAAAACGGACGTCCGGACCACTTCGTAGACTAATTAGGGTCTTCATTGGATGACAAAAGTTCCCATAAACAATCTAAACACCATAACCTAAACATATACTGGAGCTTTGAGAGTCTCCCATGGAGATGCCCTAACAGGACAAATATGCCTATTATGGCATGTCAATTCCCATGTGTTCGCTGGAAGTGTTTTTGGGGAGACACTCCCTAATCATGTTGTTCACATAAACAAGTCGCTCGAGTGACCTTTCTAAGAAAATGTTAGCGTATTGTTGGGGCGGCTCTGGTGTGCATCATTGATTTATACTTCCTTTGTCCTAAAATAAGTGTCTCAGTTTTATATTAATTTTAATATAAAGTTGTACTAAATTTAAGACATTTATTTTAAGACGGAGGACGTAGTAATGAAAGGACGAATGAAGATCCTAACAATGAAAGGATCATGTGGCCGTAGGAGCCTTACATGCTGCCACAATCAAGGGACGACACGATTTTTGCAACATTATCAGTTTCTTGTCAAGTCGGATTTTTCTCAGTGTAACAGAATCAAAATCGACTTGCATTGATTTGGGCCAGTTCGTTTTTGAAAAAAGGAGCACTTGGTCCTTTGCAACCACAAAACAGAAGCCCATCAAATACTTGCGCTTTGCTATGAATAATAAAATAAACTAACCCGATACATGTTAAGACATAATACAAAAATACATGTAAAATATAAACAAAGAGAAAAAAATGTTTTCTAAGAAAGAATGAATTAGTGACATTGTTATTACTCTTTAAATATGAAAATAAATACAAAATTTGCAGACAATTTATACAGAAATTCCATTTTCATAATATGCAAGAATAAGCATATAATGGATTTTCTTTTGCAAAAGGGAAGTTTTCTAATAACGAATGAATTAGTAACATTGGTATTATACTTAAAAAGAAATAAATAAAATAAAGACAAAATAAAATTAAAATAATAAAGTTTATAAGGAATAATGAAGCAGAACATTGGTGTTACCCTTTAAGAAAAAAATAAATGAAAAAAAGAACTTAAAAAGTTTGCACACAACTTGCACTAAAATTGCACTTTTTGTAATATGTAAAGAACAATCATCCATAGTTTAATTTTCACACTCCAGTATAATTTACACACATATTTATATAGTACTTGCTTGGATACTAACATACACACAAAACAGAAAATGACATTTTCTAAGGAAATGATGAAAGAGTGGCATTGGTGTTGCTCTTCAAAAGATGAAAATAAATTAAATAGAACAAATAATGACAAAATTTACACATAAATTGCATTATTTATAATATGCAAAAGCAAGCCTATAATAATGGATTTATTTTTGCAAAAAGTAGTCTTCTGTTTAAGAAGGAATGAATAAGTGACCCTGATATTGCCCTAAGAAGAAAGAAAATAAAAACAAAAGGAAAAAATACAGAAATAAATTTTTCCAAGAAAGAATGAATTAATGGCATTGATATTACCCTTTAAAAATAATTAAATTGAACAATAAACTGAAAAACAATCTTGGACACAACTTTTGCATTGCAATCGTCACTTTCTTATAATATGCAAGTAATAAGTATATTATAGTGAAATTTATACACTCTAGTATAAATTACACACATATTGTATAGTACTTGCATGTGTGCATTTACACCCACCCAACATCTAAACATATCCATAAAGAAAAAATGTTAAAAATAAAAGGACAAAAAACAACAGCAAAAGCACATAAAATCTAAACAGGCGGGTAACAGGCTTCAAGCCCATGAAGAAATCAACTGACCCCAACAAGGTCAAGTGAAAATTTCAGCCTAAAAAGACATAAAACAACACATGAGGAAAAAGGGAGAACACAAATCTTATCAAAAGATTCAACAGTTAGGAAATTGATTTTCCCAAATTTTAAAAATGTTCTCGATCTTTTTTCTGTCGGAGAACCGCATTGCATCCATGAATCGATGTGTTACGTAATTTATTGGGCCCCACTTATCAAAGAGGCAGTTTCCTATGGCCCAACAATGACACAGTCCGGCTCATGTTGTAGGTTATGTTTGGGCCGACGGACAAGTATTTGTGGGCTCAGCTTGCGAACCACCAAGTAGACTGGAAGTCGAGGCATGGCGGCGGAGGAGCGGAGCTTGGTTCCCAGCGCCCGTGACCCGCCGCACCAAGCGGCGGAAGATCGAACCGTCTCGGAGGTACCCATCGCGCATTTCCTCGCGACCCTTTCAATTATCCTCAGCATGATTGTCGCGTGCTTCCAACTCCCCAATCTGGTGGATGATTTGCCTAATCCCTCACGATCGCCTTGCGCCCGTCCTTTAGTTTCGGGAAGAAATCGCAAAGGTTCCGACCTTGGTTGTGGGGCGTGCCGATGGTGTGGGGTGGCTACAGGTGTAGTGTTCTTTTAGGTAAAGATTCCGGACTGGCTTGCCGACTAGCTGATCCTGTCGACGAGCATCGCTGTCGTTAGGTTTTGGTGTTCTTTGAAAGGGCCTTTGGAATGTGGCAATGTGCTTGTTTATCTATTTTCGGCAAAAGTCTCGATATTCCCATGGGTCCTTGTTGATTGAGGCGAATATCGGGCCCTTTTGCACTTCTGTCTGGACATATAAATTTTCAGGCAATGTTTGGTATCGTCCACAATTGAGTGGGGAAGTGGTAATCTGATGACAGAAAGAGTAGCTCCCATGTCCCAGTGGTGAAGTCTTTAGGACGATTGATCCCGAAATATCAACCATTGTTCCGTTCATTCAATTCCTCCAAGCATGCACCATAATTGAAAACGTGGTGCAGTCTATGTCACGTTCTATAGATCCTTTGTATATAGCTATTACAAGTCATTGCCGCCATTAAATCATTGCACCAAACTAGCCATTCAGTTAGTACTTTTACCTTGTGTGCTGTATACATGTCTGGTTGTCGTTGTTTAGTTCAATGACATTATCAACCTGAATGCACTAGAAGGGTACCTCCTAAGTTGCCTGAATTGAGAACAACACCAACCGTATGCTAATTGATGACTTGATGCAATCGACAAATACCATGAAAATATTTTGTATCATCAGAAAATTGTGCATTTGATCTCTTACTCCTTACCCATTCTTTTTTGCAATTCACTGTTGCTTTGCACTCACTAGTTACTAAGAGCATCGATTTTGTTGCTGTTGACCATGCCTTGCTGCTGACTGTAATTTGTCATCACTTTACTTTCTTGTCTAGTATGGTAAATATTTTTTTGATGTGCTTTGGAACACAAGAGCAGACCTCCTCAAACTGTTGTTGATAAGGACAAAGTGGCGGCATCATCAAATTCATCGGTATGCTCAAATTCCTGACACGTTGATTGGCAACTTATACCTTCTCTCCTCTTTCTTGATTTCTCCTAACATCCTTTCTTGATGTTAACACCACTTTTCCAGGTTTCAGGTACACCGCTAGCAAGAGTGGATCTCAACAAAGTTAGAGAGGCAAAGATATTTGCTGTCCTTCAAGCACAACATGAGGGATGCCTGGGAAGCTTCAAAAGCTTTGATTCTCTGTTTGGAAATTATCTTGTTCCTGTTACCCCAAGTGATGAATTCTTCGAGCAAATTGCAAAGAAGTGATCCAACAAATTTGACAGCCGTGAAGAGGTAGGATGATGATCCTGCTCTATCCTGCTACATGCCTCGACATTATTCCTGCTAGATTTACTAACAGAAAAATAGTGAAGATCTCAAGACTAATGTATTTTATTTGGAATTGAGGTTCTGTGCTTCAAATGAGAAACCGATTTTCATGCATGCCTGTAGATACCCCTACCTTGTAAGATCCCCACAGTATCAAAACGTAAAACTACTCCTTTTGCAGTGGTATAAAAGAGTGGCATTTTGGCAAGTATTTTATACCGTCATCTTTTAATTTTCAGCGGACTTTTTCCCGTGCTAGGATACCCCAAGATGAGCCGATGGGATGTGTATCTTCATGGGTATCATTTTATTCTTGTAGTCTTCCATTACCTAGCCATCTTTCCAATTATTGATGGGATTCTTTCTACCACTTCTTTCCTTCCAGCCAGTTCAATAAATATCTTGGTACTACCTCCGTTCGGGTTTATTATGCCCCTTGTATTTTGGGTTCAAGTTTGACATTGCATTTAACTTAAAATGTATAATGTCTATGCTACACAAAGTATATTATTGGATCTGCATCTGAAAGAGGTTTTCTATGGTGTAGTTTCGTAATATATAGTTTATATTTTATTAATTAATTAATGGTCAAACTTTGGCTCAAAATGAAAAGGGGCCTAATAAACCCGAACGGAGGGAGTATCAAACAAGGCTAGGAAGTATGCTTGATTCTAAAACCCACATTTCCTGCAAGTACCAAAGAAGCAATGAGGAGACAACTCTGAGGAGACTACTGTACTTACCTTTAAGACTGTTCCTAGATCTAAATTGCTAAAGTCTTTGAGGGCTTCTTCGATTCATTCTTTTTTCGAAGCACGGGCAGGAGCTTTGCCATTCTATACAAATTTAATTAAGGCCTTGTTTGGTACTAGGGTTTTTGAGGGGATTGGTGGGGATAATCCCCATAGGGATTGGGTGAAACCCCAACCTTCACCCAATCCCTTCAAATCCCCATTTATCCCCAATACACTAGGTAGGAGTAGTGTATTGGGTATTGAGAAAAATGCACTAGAGTTTGGGGATTTGTGGGGAAATGTGGGGATGAAACATGTCAAATACACTAGAACCAAATGGTGTTCTGGGATATGTGGGGATTTAGGGGTTTGACCGAGATAATCCCTACCAATTTCCTAAAATACACTAGTACCAAACAAGGCCTAAGGAAACAAGCACAACAGGCACATTACCTAGCTAAAACTAGGCAAAGACCACCGTTAATACACTGAGCCATGACAACACAAGCAAGCCCAAACTCAACATATATTGCAAACCCTACCAATTCGCAATACCATCTTCATCACACTTGCTTCACCAACTTTGACTCCCAGCAAGTAGTTGACGCCTCCAACAATGAGCATAATTGGTTTGGTGCCAAAAATAGGCATGCCAATGTTTGGCATTGTGCCAAATATTGGCTGCTACTTGGTTGATTATCGAGTTGTCTTGTCTATCTTACATAAAGTTGCCAATATTTGGCAAGTCTTGGTATTGCCAATATTTGGCAATTCCAACATTTGGCTAGCCAAATATTGGCAGCAAATCAATCATGCTCTATAACAACATATGAGGTTGTCACCATTGTTGGCTCTGACCCAAAAGCTAAGCCCTAGCATTGACATCCGAGGTTGTCCCCCTTAGTCGACGCCGGCCTAAAACCTTGAGTGTCATAGATTTGCCTTGAGCAACACCCTACGTATCACAGATCAAGCACTTGACGCCCGACTGCATTGTGAAACCTTGCAACATCTCCACCCGCCCCCTCAGGACGCCCCCAGGGCACCTTTTTAGGCTTGCGACGCTTTTGCCGAAAAACGCCCCAACCACGCCCCCAACGCACCCCCCCCCTGACGTCAAAATAGTGCCGGCAAACCCAGGCGAAACCCAACGCGTTGGGGGGCTCTTGGTGGCGTCAACGGAAGTTTCGGCGAATCGTGTCTCCCCCCCATATGTCCTTTTTCTTGGCCCACTTAATCATTTCCCTCACAAACTTTTGGTTGGGTAGGGTGTGGCTGGGAAGATGCTCTCCCCATGCACTCCTATTTTGGCCAGATGAAGCATTTGGCCCCCCCAAGACACTAACTTTTTTGGTTCGGTGGTGTTCTTGGGGGCTCCAACGGCTGAAGATGCTCTTAGTAACTCTCATCCTTAGACTGGCTGCGCTGAGCCGCTTAAGAAGGTAAATGGGCCTTCTTATGCTTTTTTTATGTTCGTCATAGGAGAAGTGGAGAAGGCATTTAGAATAAGGTAAGTGGAGCATAGGAATATACTAGTAGAAACTTGTGGCGCTATTTAGGCATTTAATTCAAGAGTGAAGTCCTTTTTTACCTCCAAAATTCGCGTTTGTGTGTAAAATCTCAATTTAGGCAAGTGTGTGTGACACATTTTCCCCATTTAGTATTTTCCTCAAAGTTGATGCTGACTGTGCATGCCGCGCGTGGGGTTTATTTTGCCTTTTTTTTTGGTTCGCTCCGGTTTTTAGATGCTCCAACCGAGCCCAGCCAGCCACGTCCAACCTGCACCTACCTGCTCGAGCCGCACCCGCAGGCCCTCACCTCCGCGGCTCCCCGGATCTCCGCCCGCTCCTCATCAGTTGGAAAAAGGCGTGGCTAGGTGCCTAGGTAGCATCTTCTTTTTCTTCTTCCGAATTGGTTTGGTAGCATCTTATATCATTGAAGTGCAAGACTGTATAGCACGTTACAGAAACGAAAAGCGGCGAGACACAACGTGGGTTGCCCTGCCCTCTTGGTGGTTTACGGCGGCGCATCCATCCAATCGGTGCGTCGGCCACCCCCGTGCCCCATGCTGTCGTGCGGGTCGCCGCCGTTCCGCGTCTTGGCCACGCGACGCTGCCGCCGGCGATAGGGTGCGATCACCGAGGCGCTATTCTGTTTTGTATCGGAGAGGGATAGGAGCGGAGGCAATGAAGTTGGCGCTTTCTTTCGCTCGCTGCCGCTCTCGACCCCACGGCGGAGCGCGACGCATTCTCCAACCGGCGCTTCCTGGAGGCAAATTTGACAATTTTAACATGCGGATGAAATCATTTCATAAAATGAACTGTTTTTAAAAAAAATTCATTCTGTTGACCTTTTTGAGTGGCGCCCAACACGAATGCGCCACACTACACTGTGCAACGTCTGACTGACACGCCTGCCCAGCATTGCACCTCGGACTACCTAAAAAATACTAAGTTAATGTGCAGTGCCTAAGAGCTAGGCGCCATACTATACAGTGTAGCGCTTAGCCTCTAGGCGTTGCACTAGTGGTTGCATTATTTACCCTACAAAATGAAGCAACCATTAGTGCAACGCCTAGACGCTGGCTACATCTGTTTGTATAGTGTGCGCCTTCTCGCATTAATCGACTTAAGTAATTTTTGATCACCCGGATGTGGCAGGCTAGGCGTCAACTGTCGATTAAGCGGCGGTGTAAACAGTGTCTTTGTGTCGGGTGCCACTCAATAAGTTAGCTGAGTGAAAATTTTTAGAAGCAGTTCATTTTGTAAAATGATTTCATCCATTCATCAAAATTGTCAAATTTGCGACACGTCTACCCGCGCCGTCATGGTCGCGTCAGCCGCCCCTAACAGTGGGCCCGATCCGCACGTGACCCCCGTATCTTGCAGCCGCTTTCTCCTGCTCGCTTCCGCTTAACTAATCACTTCCTTTCTCCTGGGCGGTGGGCCTAATTTCCAGTTCTGTGACAGAAATGATTACTCGCTGAGTTGCAATTTACGATAACACCCTTATTCTCTCTCCTATTGCATCTTTTCACCCACATAATAGCCTGTAAAAGTTTCGAGATTACACCCCGCGCACCCACAAAAGCCCGGGAAAGGCATGCACCGGCGCCACCCCTTTTACCTCGCTGGACCGATCCTGGCCGTCCGGGCGCACCTTCGGGAACTCGCGTCCATTCACGAGCAGGGGTACATCCGTAAAAAACTTCCAAAGGCGAGGGGATCTATTCGCCTGTAAAAACGACAGATTCGTGGCCCTCGTACCACTCTCGCTCCCACGCTCGCGCAAGCGGAACGGGGGAGAGCAGGACAGAGCGGGAGAGGCTGCAGTGGCGCAGCCCCCAGCTCGGAAGCAGACCTGGTACGACTGGTTGAGGTTGTGCGATGGCGAAGGGGGCGGTCGCGGGGACGGCGGTGGTGGTGTGCGCCGCGGCCGCAGCAGCGGCGGCGGTCGGGGTGGCGGTGGTGGTCTCGCGGAGGAGGAGGACGCGGGACGCGGAGGCGAGCAGGCGGAAGAAGGTGGCCGACGTGATCGAGGAGCTGGAGCAGACGTTGGCGACGCCGACGCCGCTGCTGCGCGGCATCGCGGACGCCATGGTGGAGGAGATGGAGCGCGGGCTGCGCGCCGACCCCCACGCCCCGCTCAAGATGCTCATCAGCTACGTCGACAATCTGCCCACCGGGTAACACCCTCCTCTGCTTCTTCGGCTTTGCTCTCATCGTTGAGTGGCACGGACGGCACGTCCGTTTTTGCGTTTGCTTTGGGGGTTGGCTTGTTCAGGCGTGGATCCGATAGAAATGTAGCATGTTCAAGTGGCGAGGTGGCTTGGAGTTCTGTAGTCTTCAGGCGTTTTGGAGCATGACTTGAAAAAACAAAAGACCAGAAACAGGGAATTGTTGAAATAAAGGTTCGATTTTAATAAAAACTTGTTATGATACATATTGGTTCTGGAATCCGTTTTTGTTTTTTCCTCACCGGGTTGTTGGTTCTATGTGCGCCTTCAGCAATTTGTGAATATCTTCCGACATGACGCTCAATTATCAGTTTTGATCATATAATGTGCTTGCATGAAGAATCATGATATGGCTCAGAACACAAGGATTTAAATAAAAACATCACATACTGTTCGGTCTGTAGTGTTTGGAGGATGAGTAAAGACATGTGTGCCCACATGCCTTCTCTAGTTCTCTTAATGAATGGACCATTTGTATTTCCTACCTACTTGTCAGGCTTATTACTATCAAGACTCAAACCATTAAGGTACGGATTTTTCCTTTTTCCAAGGCAGGATCCAGGCAATGAGTGTTTGTGAGCGTGTTCTTTTTTTCAGTCGGCATGGAAAAAATTTGTATGTCTAATTTGCTATTTTATACCACTGACATCTCAAATACTGTCCATAAAAATGATGTTGCCTTTTCAGAAAGAAATACTTTGATTGTGTTATGCTTTTGTTTCTATGATATGTTGGAGACTGAAAAACCTGGAGTGGGAAGTACTCCTCTGTGCGAAATACTTGTAGTTGGGGGAACTTGTACAGAGGTAGTATTTGATAACAATCGTCTATGAAAATACCATAAACAACTTGAGAACTAAATATGTGGAACTTAGAAGACACGTTTCAGACATGAACCCATGAGTAGTATGTTAACTCTAATTGCATAACTAAAAGTCTCATAATATGTGTCCGGCCAAAAGTGAAAGATCTTGAATTATCTCTTTCTGAAATCTTCTGCTCGTCTTTCCTCTGCTTTAATGACTTGTCCCACTACTTCAGGGATGAGCATGGACTGTTTTATGCACTGGATCTTGGTGGGACCAACTTTCGTGTTCTACGGGTTCAGCTTGGAGGAAAGGAGAAACGTGCTGTCCAACAATATGAAGAGGTTCCCATTCCACCTCATCTCATGGTTGGGACTTCCACAGTAAGTGTATTTGATTGCTCTGCTAAGTCCTCTGTATTAGATTTATTGTTTATTTTTACATGGTTTACTTACATTCAAAAGCACGAATACAGGAACTATTTGATTTCATTGCGGCTGAGCTGGAAAGATTCGTTGAGACTGAAGGAGACGATTTCCACTTGCCCGAGGGCAGGCATAGGGAACTGGGTTTCACATTTTCTTTCCCAGTACACCAAACGTCGATATCGTCAGGCACCCTCGTTAAGTGGACAAAGGGATTTTGCATCAATGGCACGGTAAACTCAAATGATAACAGTACATACTTGGCTGACGGCTTACTGTTATCTTTGACGACCAAGGCCTGCTCAAAAGCGAAATTTCTTATGAAACACATCATTTTTGCTATGAAAATTCCTTGTTCATCTAATATGGCAATTAAACTTCTGAGATTGTGTTCCTCTGAACAGACTTATTAATTGGGCAGAAATTATCTTATAGCTGCACGAGAGCCCTCCTTGCTTTTGACTTTTGGGTACTCTCCCTGACAAGTGGCCTTGACCACCCTGCACTGTTCTTCAGAATGTTAGAAGTGTCTTTTATCCAATATTAGTATGTACTCCAAAACATAGAGTATGTTTAGAAAGACTACTTTTGATGTGATATATGTGCTTCTCAAGACTCATTGTATTTCTATCTACCGTCAAATATCCTGTAACCAGTGTGTAACTAGCCATAGATTTCTCACAAAAGTACAACTAGCTGATGCAACACACAATTTTATATTCAAAAGTTGATTTGTGTTTTATAGGCAAATCTGTAGCCAAAAGTAGAGTTATATTTCTTATACAACTGCAGTATACTAACAAATTATTAATAGGAATAACAACCATACTATTCATGTACATTCTTATTGTAGTATGGAGTCCAGACTCCAGACCAACCAAAATAAGTTACGGTGTCTCCCTTTCCTCCTATTTCATGGCAACTTATTGCCTGTTAGACTGTACATGGTGTTACTTTAAGCGTCGTTTTAACTATATAACTACCCGAATTGCCGTCACTGTTGTGCTGTTAGGTATTAAAATGTGTTCATTTATCCGTGAAACCAGAGTTGTATTTGATATATGGCTATAGTAGTCCTTATGTTTATCTTTATAACTGCACTTTTATAATCTGGCCTCACCGAATAAGCAGTAGAAACCATTCTCTTCTTTCTTTTTTATCAAATTAGTTTTGTGGATTTATATCCTCTTGGGGAACCTAGAGGCGGCTTTTAACCTTGTTTTTGTAATATAATTAGCCGAATTGCTCGCATGACTGTATAGCTAGTACAAAAAAGACATACATCGATGCTCAAAATATTGTGGTGTATGCAATTGAATGCTTATCAGTGGAGAACACATGCTTTTCATATATAGTTGTAACACTTTTCAACTATTTCTGATTAATCTGTGTCATTACAATACCTACCCACTAAAATAAGCGGTATTGATATTTCTCTTTCTTCTCCATTATCGAGGGAAGCTCTAACTTGTAACGCCCCGGACACACCCGCCGGTGGTCGTTACTCCTGGTGGGATCTAGACTGGCCCCACAGATCAATACTAGTCTTTTCTGCGCACTTTGTCCTCACTCGTGCGCACCCGGGAGCAACTTCCCGGTCGGTCACCCATCCTGAAATTACTCCAAGCTGAGCACGCTTAACTTTGGAGTTATGTCCGAATGGGCTTCGGAAAAGAAGGAATTCCTTATTGATATGAGTAGTCTATTATCCCTATTAAGCCAGGCTATCACATACACCCCCACTCAGAGGAACCGACCCCCTCATCAGGCCACAGGAACGTTCCCTCTTGGCACATATGTCTGTGCGAGCAGTCCGACACATGTGCCATGCCGTGTGCCACGACGGGTCACAAACGTCATGCACAACATGACCGCAAGACCGTCTGCAGAACATCCGTAACCGCGAGGGTCGGCTCGATACCAACTTGTAATGCCCCTATCACACCCGCCAGTGGTCGTTACTCTTGGCGGGATCTAGACTGGCCCCACAGATCAATACTAGTCTTTTCTGCGCACTTTGTCCTCACTCGTGCGCACCCGGGAGCAACTTCCCGGTCGGTCACCCATCCTGAAATTACTCCAAGCTGAGCATGCTTAACTTTGGAGTTCTGTCCGAATGGGCTTCTGGAAAAGAAGGAATTCCTTATTGATATGAGTAGTCTATTATCTCTATTAAGCCAGGCTATCACACTAGCATCTTAGAATGGACATGGAAACTTCTTTTAACCTTGTTTTTAGTAAGATACTAGTAATAGATAATGGACGACTGCAGTGGTGTTCTCTATGATTGATTTCTGTGAGCTCAGGTTGGGGAAGATGTGGTGGCTGAATTGAGCAGTGCTATGGAGAGGCAGGGGCTTGATATGAAAGTTACAGCTTTGGTACGTAAGCTCATTTGTTCCTTCAATTATGTAGCATTTTATACATTTCAATGCCTGGCATTTAGCCGTTGCCATTTCTTATGCATTCTGATGATGACATGATCTTTTAGGTTATCTATGTTGATGTAACACAAATGTTATCCACTTACTATATCACTAGATAATTTCTCTGTCACGAGATCTGACAACATTTTTGCGCAGGTTAATGATACTGTAGGCACGTTGGCTGGCGGGATATATGCTGATAATGATGTCGTTGCTGCTGTAATATTGGGCACTGGGACAAATGCAGCTTATGTTGAGCATGTCGATGCAATTCCAAAATGGAAAGGACCACTACCTAGATCAGGAAACATGGTTAGTGTCTGACTTCCTTTCTATGCTTGGAATACTGAAGGTCTTTTGCACCTTGTCCAGTCGTATATATATCCACTGCAACTTTTGTGTTGTATGATAACTTCAGTTTACAATTCAACAATTCGATTTTGATCTTTGGTATGCTGCAGGTCATCAACATGGAATGGGGGAACTTTAAGTCAGACAAGCTTCCCCGTTCTGACTACGATATTGCCTTGGATTTTGAAAGTTTGAACCCCGGCGAGCAGGTATGGTTTGTCTATTCTGGTTATTCCTGGCTATGTGTGGGTGTGTCATCTTGTCTAGCTCTTTGCCTCAGATGTATGAGAAGATGATTTCGGGCATGTATCTTGGAGAGGTTGTGCGAAGGATCTTGCTTAGGCTGGCTCATGATGCTTCCTTATTTGGTGATGTTGTTCCATCAAAATTGGAGAAACTATTTGTACTGAGGTGCGCTTCCATGTCCCACCAATTGAATCTTTAGCTTTATTAATAGAAAAAATAAGAATATAATTCAATATAATCTATATTGTGTGACACGCTTACTCTAAATTATGTTATTTATTATGGTTCTATCTGTATATTTTTGTACTCTTGGTTGTATTGTACATATATGAAACTAATGAATCAATAGGTTAACAGTTTGGCATTTGGCAGTATTTTGTTGGT
This sequence comes from Aegilops bicornis, assembly GCA_021605145.1. NCBI lineage: Eukaryota > Viridiplantae > Streptophyta > Magnoliopsida > Poales > Poaceae > Aegilops > Aegilops bicornis. The sequence goes on from CM038671.1 coordinate 542,609,362, forward strand.
AGGTCTGGTCTCCATAGTTTGCGTACACTGTTATTTATGAACATAAAACTTAGAGGCAACTGTCTGTAATGTTTTCCATTTTTCGACCCGGTTTTAGTTTTCTAGCGCATGGAGCAAAAAAAAGTTTTCTGAAATTTTCTGTATGCTTTGGGATCAGCCCTTTCCAGCCAGCTCAGAAGTTTATCATAAACTCTGCAAATCATGGCGAGTTTGTGGCTACTGGATTTGGACCTTGGAGCTGCCAGACTCCCACTATGCAAAACAAAACAAAATGGAAGAAGGAAAAATAAAACTCTGTCACTGTCCCCTTGAGGCCCTACCATACACTAACCTCATGAAGAAGTGACGCTCTGTTCTGTCTTCCAATGAAAATGAAATGGGGTTTCTCCTGTGAGTTAATTACTCCCTCTGTAAAGAAATATAAGAGCGTTTAGATCACTACTTTAGTGTTCTAAATGCTCTTATATTTCTCTATGGAGGGAGTAGATGACAATGTATGTCCTTGGAGTGAATCAGCAGAGTACACATATCCAGTGGGCACAAAGAATAGCATCTTGACTTTGACTATGGGCATATGAACTAATGATATTCCGTTCATTTTCGCTTGAATAGCTCAAAGGCCTAATGAAAGAGGCAAACTCCATGCTTTGAGTGTATAGTGTACACGATATTTAAGGGGGGCAAGCTTTTCCAGTGATATATCATGACACAAGATTCATTAATATGCTTGTGTTCGTTGGCAGTGCTTCTTTCCAGTCGATCACAGTTAATGAAGGAAGCTAATGTGCTTAACCTGTAGAAACTTTATTAAGCAAGTGGTAACTTTCAATTGCGGTATTGCAGGACGCCGGATATGTCAGCCATGCATCATGACACCTCACATGATCTCAAATACCTTGGTGCTAAGCTGAAGGATATCCTGGGGGTATGTATGAATATGATGATACATATACTTTTTTTTGAAATGGTTTTTTTCTTGAAATGGTTGATATTGTTAATCTGAACTTCAACAACTAGTGACTCCTTGTGAACTGACATCTAGGTTGCCGATACTTCACTCGAAGCAAGATACATAACCCTTCACGTCTGCGACAAGGTCGCGGAGAGAGGCGCGCGCCTGGCTGCTGCCGGCATATATGGCATCCTGAAGAAGCTGGGCAGGGACAGAGCACCGAGCGACGGCAGTCCGAAGCAAAGGACCGTCGTCGCCATAGATGGCGGCCTCTACGAGCACTACAAGAAGTTCAGCTCCCGCGTCGAAGCGACGCTCGCGGAGCTGCTCGGTGAGGCGGCAGCCTTGTCGGTCGTCGTCAAGATGGCCAACGACGGCTCCGGCATCGGTGCCGCCCTTCTCGCGGCCTCACACTCCCAGTACAATGTCGTCGAGTAGTCCTAAGGAGAGGGAGTGAGCTCCTGGCGCGGCTTCTTATTTTTGCCATTTCTCTCTACCGATAGTGCCTTGCTATTCTGCAAACACTTCTTGACGGGTGCCTTTGCAGCGGGATATAGCTTTTTTTTTAGCCAACGAGTTTCAGAGTTTGAGGTTCGCCACATGGAACGAACAAGCGTTTGCTACTGCAGGAAACTGGAAACGGAGGTTAGAATGACGCCGTTCCTTTCCTGCCAATTCTTTACCCCCTAAACTTGTAAGTTTCAGTCGCGATGCGATGTCGCAAACCAAAGAGAGAAGATCTGCGTGTGATCTTCTGTAATCTCAGAATAAGGATGGCCGTGTAATCACATGATCGAAACATTCATGATTTCTTCTGTTTGATATTCCACATATATGTCTTTTTCTAAAAAAATTATACAGTACATATGTTATGTAATATACCTGTTCAGTATTTTCTAAACTGAAAATGGTTCCTCCGACCACCATGAACAGCTAGTTTAGACTTGTGATCCTCTCCTACAGTATGCAAACTTGCGCAGTACTACTTGAATACAAATATACTGCTTCATAATTTCCCTGCTTCCAGCTGTTGTATAATATAAGAGTGTTTACATCATTAACTAACTTTAGTGATCTAAACACTCTTATATTTTACAGAGGGAGTATAATGCCAGTGCAATCAAGATGCAGTGGTTGGCTCCATAATTCAGACAATGCCGTCGAAGTCGCCCTTCTCCTCGCTGTCAGACCCATTGGAGTTCGAAAGCTGCTTCCGGCGGCTGCCGCGCTGCGGCAGCAAAAGCGGAGCCGCCTCGTACTCCCGGCCAGGCTCCGCCTTGCCCTTCTGGTGCGTCTGCTCGCAGCACCTGAGCAGTATCTGCAGCACGTCCTTCATGGTCGGCCGCGACGACGGCGACGCGCTCGTGCACATCACCCCTAGCCTGAACACGACCTCGATCTCCTCCGAGCACCCCGCGTATCTAATGCGATTATCCGTGGCGTCGGTGATGCTTCCTCCTGATTGGTACAGGTGTCGCGCCCATTCCGCCAGGGACCCGTCCTCGCCGCCGTCGTTGGCCGCCCGCCCGGTGGTGAGCTCCAGCAGCACCACGCCGAAGCTGTACACGTCCACCTTCTCCGTCACCTTCCTCGTGTAGCCGCACTCTGGACACAAGCGTACGACGACAGTGTCAGATATATTAATCCACTAGAAATTTAGCCACCGACGTCAGATGGTTGATTCCTTACCAGGAGCCATGTAGCCGAACGACCCGGCAACGGCGGACATGGTGTCGGGCGTGCCGGCCTGCACCAGCATCCTGGCCAGCCCGAAGTCCGCAACCTTGGCCCGGAACTCGGAGTCCAGCAAGATGTTGCTGGTCTTGACGTCCCGGTGAACGATGGGCGGGGAGCACTCGTGGTGCATGTAGCAGAGCCCCTGCGCGGCGCCCACGGCGACTCTGATCCTCGCGGGCCAGTCCAAACCAGCCTCGCGCCGACCGGACCGGGCCCTCGCCACGGACGACACGGAGTGCCTGGCGCCGTCGGTGACAGCGTGGCCGTGGAGCCACCCGTCGAGGCTGCCGTTGTCCATGTAGTCGTACACGAGGAGCTTGCCAGCAGAGTCGTCGCGGGAGAGGCAGCACAGCAGCCTTACGATGTTCTTGTGCCGGACGCCGCCGAGGATGCCGGCCTCCGACTCGAACTCGCGCTCCAGCTTCTCGTCCACCTTCCCGGAGCTCCGTATTTGCTTCACGGCCACGGCGCTGGCGCTGCCGTTGTACCGGTTGGTGTACGCCGCGCGGTACACGCGCCCCGACCCGCCGCTGCCGACGAGATTCTCCTCGGTCAGCGCCCGGAGTATGGCTGCCTCCCCGAAGCCCAGATCTGTCTGGAAAGGCGTGATCTTCCAGCCACCGTCCTGTGCCGCGCGCTTCTTTTTCCTGATGTCGCGGACGATGAAGAAGGCGAAGGCCAGGATGAGGACGAGGAGCGCGCCGGCGGCAGCCAGGAGGCCGGTTCGAAGAGCCGGCGAGACGCCCGCGGAGGAAGAGGCGGCTTGTGATCCCGCAGCGCAGGAGCGCACGCCGGTGAGGTAGCCGGGCCCCAGACCCGCATGGCAGAGGCCGGGGTTGCCGAGGAAGCTCCGATCGTAAGCGGCGGTGGCGAGCCCTGCCGGTACCTGGCCGTCGAGCTGGTTGGATGACAGGTTGAGCGAGCTTAGCGGTAACCCGGCAAGCGGCGGCGGTATGTCGCCGGATAGCTTGTTCGACGACAGGTCAAGTACGTTGAGCACCCGCATGGCGCCCAATTCAGCCGGTATCTCGCCGGCGAGTTGATTCCTGCTCAGGTCCAGCTGCGTCAGTGAGCCGAGCTTGGCTATGCTCTTCGGGATCCCGCCAGAGAGCTTGTTACCGGACAAGTCTATTGCCTGCAGCAGCGGCATGCCGTTACCAAGACTTGCTGGCATCTCCCCTGAAAAATTGTTGTTCCCGGCGGTGAACTTCTGGAGCCCAACGGCCACCTCTGGGATGTTGCCACCAAACTGATTGTTCTCTATGTGTAAACTGGAGAGGTTGCTGAACATCTTGACCGGCAGACTGCCGCTGAGCCGGTTATTCCGCAGCAACACCTGTTCAAGTTTTGCCGTCTTCCACAGCGCTTCAGGGACCTCGCCGGAGAGCTGGTTATTGTCGAGCATAAGGTTGTTGAGCGTGGCGCAACCGGCGAGGCCTGCCGGGATGGACCCGTTCAAGCGGTTGTTCCTGGCGATGAGCGACTGGAACTTGCCGTTGGTGCAAAGCCCCTCCGGAATCGCGCCGCTGATCTCGTTGTTGTCAACATCAATATACATCAAACCTGCCGACGAGTTCTTGCCGAGGTCCGGAGGGAGCCTGCCGGTGAGACGATTTCTGAACAAGCTCAAGGTCACCAATGAAGGCAACCGGCCGATGCTCGCGGGTATCTCACCGGAGAAGTTATTGAAGTACAAGTTCAGTGTTTCAAGGTTCGGCAAGTGCCCGAACGCTTCCGGAATCGGCCCACTTAGCCTGTGATTCGAGGTCAGGTCGATCATCACCAAATTCACCGCGCCGAAAGCACCGTCGGCGACAACGACCTCGCCGGTGAAGTTGTTTGCATACAGAGCCACAGTTTGCAACTTGGTGAGGTTCCAAATCGCCGGAGGTATACTTCCGGTCAAGGCGTTAACCGAGAGGTCGAGCACCTCCAAGTCCCGCATCTCCGCCACATAGCTGGGAAAGCCGCCGGTGAGGTTGCAGATCGCCACCCAAAAGGTTTTCAGCTGGGTCAGGTTCTTGAACGACGCCGGCAGCTCGCCAACGCTGAACGAGTTGTTGGCGAGCGTCAGCGTCTGAAGGCCCGTGAGGTCGCCGAGCTCTGCCGGGATGGTGCCGGCGAGGAAGTTGTTGTCCAGCGCGAGCGACCGCAGGTTCTTTAACCGGGACAAAGAGGCAGGGATGGTACCGTTGAAGTAGTTGCCGTTGAGCATGAGAGAGGTGAGGTTCTCCCCGAGCGCGCGGCCGATGTCGGCGGGGAGCTCGCCGTCGAGGTAGTTACCGGAAAAATCGAGGCTGGTGAGGCCGGAGAGGCCGCCGATGGCGTCAGGGAATGGGCCGGCGACGCCGGTGTTGCCGAGGGAGAGGCTCGTGACGCGCCCGGAGGAATCGCAGGTGACGTAGGGCCAGGTGCAGTGGTCGCCCGAGCCGTTCCATGCCGCGAGCACGGGCGGGTCGCCCAACGCGCGCTTGATCCGGATGAGCAGTTGCCCCTCGTCGGCCTGGGCGGCCGCGCGGTGCAGGAGGAAGCAAGGTAGCACGAGCAGGAGGAGGAGGGGCGCGCGACATGGTAAGGTCGCCATGCTCTGGGGCGTTTCTGGGCTGGTCTTCTTCGTGTGTTGGCCGCCGCGGTGTGGACGCGGGAAGAGGAGCTGGTTTTGTATTAAGCACGTACACAAGGTAAGCAAAGGCGGCCGGAACGTGACCACTCACTAGTGCTCCGTGTGCTCTAGGTGCTTGCTAGGAAGCTTCGACGTGCTTGCGACCTCACGGTTTGCTCCATGCTCTTCACTGTTGGGCATCGCCGTTTCGGATTAAAGTCGGAAACCGGAAGGAGAATGCGTGTAGTGCACATAACGCCCTCCTACGAGATAATGTTTCTTGACTTGACTCCACCCGTCCAAGTAGTCGCTCTCCTCCACTGATCGTCGCTCTAACAACGGCCTGCTTCGTCACCGTAGACCGACCGCAAAGCAAAGCTAGCTCTCTGGATGGTCAAACCGGTCAAACGGAGAAAATTCTTGGATACAGCAAGATACAGGAGCATAGTGGTGGGACTAGTCCAACTTCTAGTTGGTCAACGGTCATAGCTCAAGGATGGCGCAGCGAAAACGACGGCAACTGCGAGCCGTGTGTTCTTTTTTCACGTATGGCCAGGGAGTAATGCTAGCCTACGTTCCAAGAGCAACTCCAACGGGGCGACCCATTTCGTCCATGGGAATTTGTTTGGGTCGGCACGGACATAAAATGCAGCCCAATACGCCGACCCAAACGGACGCGCGTTCGCTTGGCGATCCATTCCTGGTTCATTTTTTAGCCGGATTTGCGTCGGCGCGAACACGAGACGGACGCGCGCGCCTACTCCTCTTCCCGGGCCCGCCGGTCGGTGGCAGCAACCACCATTTTCCCTCATTTTCCCCAAAAACCCTTCCGCCCGCGTGCGCTCCCGCCCCACACCCGCCATGGACGACGGCCTCGACCTCGACGCCGCCGCCGGCCTCGCCTCCCTCGCCTCATCCGGTATGACGACCACCCCCTCCGGCAAAGGCAAGCCTCGTGCCCCGCGCAAGACCGTCGTCGTGCCCAAGCCAAAGAAGGCGATGACGCCCGAACAACGGGCAAGGGAGTCGGCCAAAAGGAAGGGCCGGAGGCACGCCGCGGACGCGAGGGATGAAGTCGTCGCGGCTGCCGCCGTCGCCACCGCGGCGCAGCAGGAGGTCACCAACGCCCGTGTCGTGGCGGCAACGAGGGAGGCGTTCTACATGCTAGGGTTAAACCCTAGCCAGCACAGCCTCGTCAACGCGCCGTCACCGCGGTCAACACCGGTTCATCGGCGTTCCCTCGGATGGTGCTGCCCGACGCGCCCCGCGCGTCGGCTTGCACCCCGATGCCCGGCTTCCACGTGTACCCGCAGGCCTCCCGCCTCTCCGGGGAGTGCTCGCCTGACGTGAGCGTGGTGGCGCCTTCCACGCCCGCGCCCATCGACCTCAACGCCACACCGGTGGCAAGTGCCTCGTCATCCGGAGGCGCGAGGAAACGCGCGCGGCAGATGCCGGCCGGCGTGCTCCCGGACGCCCGCAACCTGTTCGAGGAAATGTCGGCCGTCGGCGACGAGGACTACATGCAGAACCTCATCTTCGAGGGCAGTGCGCCGGCCGCTGGCTACGATCCCGACGAGACACAAAGCCAGCACAGCCGCGGGGCGTTCACGCCGGCCGCTGGCTATGATCCCGATCAGGCGGCCTTCATGCGTGATCAGGTCGGCATGGACCTGGTTGGCTTCCCTCTTGACCACGAGTTTCCGGATGACTACGGGCAAGAGGAAGAGGACGAGTGCGACATCAAAGTGGAGCCTTTGTTCGAGGACGAGCTCGCCAACCAAGCCGTCGGTCCGAAGCCGAAGCACAAGAGCAAGCGCACGAAGGCATACACGACGGCCGAGGACAAGCTTCTTGATACGTCTCCAACGTATCTATAATTTTTTATTGTTCCATGCTAGTATATTATCTGTTTTGGATGTTTATGGGCTTTATTAAACACTTTTATATTATTTTTGGGACTAATCTATTGACCCAGAGCCCAGTGCCAGTTGCTGTTTTTTCCCTTGTTTCAGTGTTTCAAAGAAAAGGAATATCAAACGGAGTCGAAACGGAATGAAACCTTCTGGAGAAATTATTTTTGGAAGGAAAGCTACCCGATAGACTTGGAGTGCACGTCAGGAAAGGAACGAGGGAGCCACGAGGTAGGGGACCGCGCCCACCCCCTAGGCGCGCCCTCCACCCTCGTGGGCCCCTCGTGGCTCCCCTGACGTACTTCTTCCACCTATATATTCCCATATATCCTAAAAACTTTGGGGAACATAATAGATCAGGAGTTCCGCTGTCGCAAGCCTCTGTAGCCACCAAAAACCAATCGGGACCTTGTTCTGGCACCCTGTCGGAGGGGGGAACCCTCACCGGTGGCTATCTTCATCATCCCGGCGATCTCCGTGACGAGGAGGGAGTAGTTCATCCTCGGGGCTGAGGGTATGTACCAGTAGCTATGTGTTTGATCTCTCTCTCTCGTGTTCTTGATTTGGCACGATCTTGATGTATCGCGAGGTTTGTTATTATAGTTGGATCTTATGCTGCTTCTCCCCCTCTACTCTCTTGTAATGGATTGAGTTTTCCCTTTGAAGTAATCTTATCGGATTGAGTCTTTAATGATTTGAGAACACTTGATGTATGTCTTGTCGTGCGTATTTGTGGTGACAATGTGATATCACGTGATTCACTTGATGTATGTTTTAGCGATCAACTTGCGGGTTCAGCCCATGAACTTATGCATAGGGGTTGGCACACGTTTTCGTCTTGATTCTCCGGTAGAAACTTTGGGGCACTCTTTGAGGTTCTATGTGTTGGTTGAATAGATGAATCTGAGATTGTGTGATGCATATCGTATAATCATACCCACGGATACTTGAGGTGACATTGGAGTATCTAGGTGACATTAGGGTTTTGGTTGATTTGTGTCTTAAGGTGTTATTCTAGTACAAACTCTAGGGCTGTTTGTGACACTTATAGGAATAGCCCAATGGATTGATTGGAAAGAATAACTTTGAGGTGATTTCGTACCCTACCATAATCTCTTCGTTTGCTCTCCACTATTAGTGACTTTGGAGTGACTCTTTGTTGCATGTTGAGGGATAGTTATATGATCCAATTATGTTATTATTGTTGAGAGAACTTGCACTAGTGAAAGTATGAGCCCTAGGCCTTGTTTCCTAGCATTGCAATACCATTTACGTTCACTTTTATCATGTGTTACCTTGCTGTTTTTATATTTTCAGATTACAAAAACCTATATCTACCATCCATATTGCACTTGTATCACCATCTCTTCATGAACTAGTGCACCTATACAATTTAGCATTGTATTGGGTGTGTTGGGGACACAAGAGACTCTTTGTTATTTGGTTGCGGGGTTGCTTGAGAGAGATCATCTTCATCCCTCGCCTCCCACGGATTGATAAACCTTAGGTCATCCACTTGAGGGAAATTTGCTACTGTCCTACAAACCTCTGCACTTGGAGGCCCAACAACGTCTACAAGAAGAAGGTTGCGTAGTAGACATCAAGCTCTTTTCTGGCGCCATTGCCGGGGAGGTGAGTGCTTGAAGGTATATCTTTAGATCTTGCAATCGAATCTTTTTGTTTCTTGTTTTAGCACTAGTTTAGTTTATAAAAGAAAACTAAAAAATGGAATTGAGTTTGTCTCATATGCTTCATCTTTTTAATATCTTTCGTGAGTATGCTGAAAAGGAAAATTGTGCCAAAGTGTTAGAAGAAGAATGTATTAAAATGTTTGGCACTAAATCTTTGAATGATGAGCATGATTGCAATGTTGTTAGTATGAACTCCTTGAATATCCATAGTACTAATGATGATTGCACTAGTTATGATGAAAATGTCTCCTATAAACATGTCAATTTTTGTGGAGTGCATTGGGTTTGCAAGTACACACCAAATAGAGAAGACATATATTGCAAGAAGCACCTCCTTTTAATAGAGAACCGGAACAAAGCATTAGCACATAGTGAATACATGAACTCTTCAAACTATGGTCATCACCGGGAGTTGTCCCGATTATTGTCACTTCGGGGTTGCCGGATCATAACACATAGTAGGTGACTATAGACTTGCAAGATAGGATCAAGAACTCACATATATTCATGAAAACATAATAGGTTCAGATCTGAAATCATGGCACTCGGGCCCTAATGACAAGCATTAAGCATAGCAAAGTCATAGCAACATCAATCTCGAACATAGTGGATACTAGGATCAAACCCTAACAAAACTAACTCGATTACATGATAGATCTCATCCAACCCATCACCGTCCAGCAAGCCTACGATGGAATTACTCACGCACGGTGGTGAGCATCATGAAATTGGTGATGGAGGATGGTTGATGATGACGGCGACGAATCCCCTCTTTGGAGCCCCGAGCGGACTCGGATCAGCCCTCTGAGAGGTTTTAGGGCTTGGCGGCGGCTCCGTGTCGTAAAAACGATGATTTCTTCACCTCTGTTTTTCTCCCGAAAGCAAATATATAGAGTTGGAGTTGGCGCGGAGGAGCTCCTGGGGGCCCACGAGGTAGGGGCGCGCCCTAGGGGCGGGCGCCCCCCACCCACGTGGACAGGGGGGGGGCCCCCGGGTCTTAATCTTTTGCGAGGATTTTTTATTATTTTTTACTAGACGATCCGTGGAGTTTCGTGTCATTCCGAGAACTTTTGTTTACGCACATAAATAACACCATGGCAATTCTGCTGAAAACAACGTCAGTCCGGGTTAGTTCCATTCAAATCATGCAAGTTAGAGTCCAAAACAAGGGCAAAAGTGTTTGGAAAAGTAGATACGACGGAGACGTATCAGGGATCTATCGTAGTCCTTTCGATAAGTAAAGAGTGTCGAACCCAACGAGGAGCAGAAGGAAATGATAAGCGGTTTTCAGCAAGGTATTCTCTGCAAGTACTGAAATAAGTGGTAACAGATAGTTTTGTCATAAGATAATTTGTAACGAGCAACAAGTAACAAAAGTAAATAAAGTGCAGCAAGGTGGCCCAATCCTTTTTGTAGCAAAGGACAAGCCTGGACAAACTCTTACATAGAGAAAAGCGCTCCCGAGGACACATGGGAATTATCGTCTAGCTAGTTTTCATCAGTTCATATGATTCGCATTCGGTACTTTGATAATTTGATATGTGGGTGGACTGGTGCTTGGGTGCTGTTCTTACTTGAACAAGCACCCCACTTATGATTAACCTCTAATGCAAGCATCCGCAACTACAACAAAAGTATTAAGGTAAACCTAACCATAGCATGAAACATATGGATCCAAATCAGCCCCTTACGAAGCAACGCATAAACTAGGGTTTAAGCTTACATCACATTAGCAACCCATCATCTACTTATTACTTCCCAATGCCTTCCTCTAGGCCCAAATAATGGTGAAATGTTATGTAGTCGACGTTCACATAACACCACTAGAGGCTAGACAACATACATCTCATCAAAATATCGAACCAATACCAAATTCACATGACTACTAATAGCAAGACTTCTCCCATGTCCTCAGGAACAAACGTAACTACTCACAAAGCATATTCATGTTCATAATAAGAGGGGTATTAATGTGCATAAAGGATCTAAACATATGATCTTCCACCAAATAAACCAACTAGCATCAACTACAAGGAGTAATCAACACTACTAGCAACCCACAAGTACCAATCCTGGACTTGGAGACAAGAACTGGATACAAGAGATAAACTAGGGTTTGGAGAGGAGATGGTGCTGGTGAAGATGTTGATGGAGATTGCCCTCTCCCGATGAGAGGAGCGTTGGTGATGACGATGGCGATGATTTCCCCCTCCCGGAGCGAAGTGACCTCAGTGAAACGACTCTTAGGAGCCCTAGATTGGTTCCGCTAAGGTTCCGCCTCGTGGCGGTGAGTCTCGTCCCGAAGGTTGCTTATTATTTTTCCCTTGACGAAGACTTCATATAGCGTAAGATGGCCACCGGAGAGCCAACAAGGGGCCCACGAGGCAGGCGCGCCTGGGGTAGGGCGCGCCCCCACCCTCGTGGCTGTGGGTCCCCTCTGGCGTGCTTCTTCCGCTCAATATTTTTATTATTTCCAAAAATAACTTTCATGGAGTTTCGTGACTTTTGGAGTTGTGCAGTAATAGGTCTCTAATATTTACTCCTTTTCCAAATTTCTGTAATTCCAAATTTCTAAGATTCTCCCTCCTTATGTAAACCTTGTAAAATAAGAGAGAATAGGCATAAGTATTGTGACATAATGTGTAGTAACATCCCATAATGCAATAAATATCGATATAAAAGCATGATGCAAAATGGACGTATCACGCCACCCGTTCCAACAAGGGAGACACGCTGGGGGCCGCCGGAGGGATCCAGGAGCAAGGCCCCTCCCTGCGGCGCGCGATGCCTGGCGACAGCCGGGGGTAGGCCCTCTGCCGGGGAGGCCTCAACAACCCTTCCCAGTGAGGACACTGTGGTCGCCGAGGAATCACCGCGTCCTCTTTCCCTCCTTTTTGTCGCCCCGGTGACCACGGTCGGCTCGAGAGGAGGTCGAGGGTGGCGCAAGCGGGGCCCTCGTCTGGCGATATGAAGCAAGGCGGTACTGTGAAGAAGGCCCAGTGCCTGTGAAGCTCGCCACCCGTGACACTCTCACGTAATAATGAGTTTGGGTTGTACACGCCCCGGAGTCTCAGGGGTGCCGGCCTCAGGCCCTGGGGCTCCCTCCCACGCCTAGTGGCAGCACTTAGCTCCGTGCTGGTGAGAAGACTGAAGACCATAAGACTAGACTAGGTGCCGGACGCGGCCTTTTTCTTTGGATCTCTCTTTCTGTAGCTTTGCTTTCTGGATCTGGATTTGAGTTGAAGCCGAATTTTTATCGATGCGCGCGGGGGAGCCTTTTCTCATTTGAGAAATTTCTTGCCTTCTGGATGTCATTTTTTCTGGGACTCATGTCCTCGCCTTCCCCTCACAAGCTCCTCGCGAAGCGGATCACATAAGCATCGCCAGACGCCTAAGCGCCGCTTAGCACCGCAATCGGTGCTCACCTCGTGGGGCCCCTTCTGACGGGCGACGAGCTCGGCAGATTCCCAGAACTCGATGCAAGGCCGCGACCAGCTCAAAGTCAATCGACTAAGGTAAACCATGACAGAGAACTCGCACCCGGATTCATGAGCTCACGAGGACACAAACTCACGTTGCTTAGGAGAGTAAAAACTGCAGTTTGCTTACATGAGGGGTTCCCCCTCTCAAAATGCTCTCACAAGTTTTCCAAGGGCCACGCCCGAGTTTGTGCGTAGGGTGAAATGGCAGAGAACGAGGGATCGGCCAGAAATGTCGCTCGCTGCATCACCCGAGGATGCGCCACTCGCGTCATCGTCATCTTCATCGGCATCGTCGCCACGATCGGCGACGCCCCCGTCGCCGTCGTCAACCACGTCGCCTTCGTCTGCGGCGACCACCACCGCGTCATCCTCCGAAGTGAAGGCCCTGACCAACGTGTCCACATTGTCCTCAACCCAACGCGCTAGGTCGCCCCGTACAGCCGTGGGTACGGGGGCGATTGCGGCATCAAAATCAAAGTTGGGATCGACATTTAGGAGGTGGCTGAAGACACAGGAGAAGGCGCGCTCAAGCAGGCCACGACCCCTTTCCTCCACAAGCTGGCGAGCTCTGGCAGATCGAGCCTCCAGGCGCGCCACCACCTCGGTGAAGAAGGTCAGGTGGCTGTCATACTCATTCGAGTGAGGGGCCGGCGCCTCCATGTCGCAAATATGGCCCAGGTTGATGTTGGCCCTGTTCCGGAGATCATGAAGCATAGGGGCATGCTTGCGCTCCAACGTTCGTTGCTGGAGCACTTCCTCCGTGTTTTGCCTCGCGACGGCCTCTGCGTCATCAACCCGCCTCCGGAGGGAACGCAGCTCGGCGCGGGCGGAGCCAAGTCCGCCTGCACCATAATCAGAGAGGCGGCCGAGGCTTCCGAACGCCTCTCAGCCTCGTCCAACCTGGGCCTGAGGGCAGCGGCCCTGCCCTCACCCTCCGCGCCTGCGAGCTTCAGCTTCAGGTTGTACCTACCCTCCAGATCTGCGTGAATCTCGGCCACCCGGCAGTTCACCTCCTCCTCAACTCCGTCCTCACGAGCCCCGATGGCATCTTCTGCTTGAGCAACTTGACGTTCCCTCGTCTCCAGTCGCTCGAGCTCGAGGCTGTGCTCCATAGCTTCCAGGGCCAATGTCTCACTGCGCTTCCGGACCTCCTCGTCCTCCGCGGGCGTCCCCCTCAGCGACGAAAGGGCGACCCTACGCGCCTCCACCTGTTCCTCAAGGGATGTGTTCCAGGCCTGGAGCTCCCACGCACGTTCCTCCCCAGCCTCGCGACGGCGGTCAGCCTCGCGAGCCTCTTCCAAGGCTCGTGAGCGGGCTTCGTGGGCGATCTTGAGGGCCGCCTCGGCCCTCGGATTCTCAAGGTCGCGCTGATAGCGACCAAGGTTGATGGCCACCCTCAACTTGCGCCGCTCCTCCACCAGCCGGAGACCTTCGGCCTCTGTCGGCGTTCTGGATATGGGGGTACCCAGACTTGCCTGCCTGCGGCCTGCGGCGTGGCTCAAGGGGTGGCCCAGCACGACCCATCTTCATCAACACAAGCTCAAGACCCTCGCGAGGGGCCAAGCCTCGCGGGGTGGACGACAGGAAGCTCCCTCAGGCACGGCCTCGTAAGGCTGGCTCGCGAGGAGGCGGAGAGATCAAGGCGGGGTACCTCACGAGGTGCCCATGACGCAAGCCATGACGATCAAGGGCGTCAGGCGGGCACTAGCCCGCGCAGTGTCCTCGTTTCCTCTTTGGTGCAAAGGGGGCAAGCGCAGGCAAGAGCATCAAGCAAAGGCACCCGTTTCGGTGCAACAAGACCAAGACCGTCGCAACGGCAGGAAGGAAGTCATCATGGAGCCCAAGCCGGCGTCACCACCAGAGCCTTTGACAAAGCGAGGACAACCTTTAGTCAGGATAAGCGTACTAGATGTTCCCCTTCAAAATGGCCAATTGTTGGCGCCCTTCCCGCTCAATATTTGGGAAGAGGCCCAGGGCCTCTGCCTATAAATAGGACTAGCCACCCACAGGGTAGAGGCATATTGGAGAGATCCAGACATCTCGCCTCATCTTAGCTCGATCCAATCCGATCGAGAGCCTAGCCACAAGAACACCTCACCCTTGCGAGGCTGTTCTTCCTTGTATTGTTCATCATCAGCCCAAGAGGCAATCCACCACACCACACACTGGAGTAGGGTGTTACACTACAATGGTGGCCCGAACCAGTATAAACCTTGTGTCTCTTGTGTTGTTCCTTTCATAGTTTAGATACTAGCGAGGCGGCGAGGTGCAGGTAGGTAGGGGGTGAGATCTCCGCGTGCACCCCAGAGTTCGAACCTAGAGGGTCTGCCGGAACCCGAAATCCGACATTTGGCGCGCTAGGTAGGGGTTCACCGGAATCCGTCTTCCGCCGCCCTGTTCTTCGCCGCTCATCATCCATGTCAGACGCTCGACGGGCTCGCGCCGAGCGCCGAGCCACCCTCGCTACCCGCGTCGCCCAGATGGCCCCTGTCGACGGCCGCCCCCGCTGTTCCCCGTCGCCTGCCGTCAACGCCGCCATCGGCCCGAGAGGGAACGAGCAGCAAGCATCGTCCCAGCATCCGTCCGTGAGGCGAGACGGCCGCACCGCTACTCCTTCACTCGCCCTAGCTGGTTCTTCATCTCGCACGCTCCACGTGCCCATGGAGGCTTGAGCTGCGCTCATCACGGCAAACGAGCTCCTGCGCTACCACCCTGTCGACGACGTCTACGAAGAGTGGCTCGACCGTGTCGCCCGAGCTTCGTTACGCGCCGAGGCTCCCAGCGCCGTCCTTCTCGCTGCACCGCGCCCGCCCTGCGTGGCGATGAAGCTCGAGCGCCTCGATCGCCTCCCCAAGAAGGCGCCTTGGCCCCAAGGCGCGTGGCCCTGGCGGAACCCACTCCGTCCGGCTCGGCGCAGAAGAGCAGAGTTGTCAAGAGGTCCCTCGCCCCAAGAAGCTGCCCGAGTGCTCCTGCCGGCTCGTCCTGACAGCGCTCTGCTCCGGCCACGCCAAGACCCCGCGCTGCTCCCAGCGGCAGCGCATGGGGACCCGCAAGACTAGGCTCTTCGTCACCAAAGGCCTCCCGTGGCCACAGCAGGCTGTCGCGCCTTCACTACCGAGCTGCGCAGCGTCGTGTGGCCCGACAAGTTCAAGCTAGACTTGCCTCCTCGCTACGACGGCACGGCCGACCCTGCGGAGTTCCTTCAGCTCTACGAGCTGGGCATCGAAGCCGCCAACGGGGACGAGAAGGTCTTGGCAAACTGGTTTCCCATGGCACTCAAGGGCGGGGCCCGCACCTGGCTCCTAAACCTGGCTCTTGGCACGATCTCCTCCTGGGACGAGATGCGCACCCGCTTCATCGCCAACTTCCAAGGTACCCGTGACCGGCCTCCTGCCGTGAGCGACATGCGCCGCATCAAGCAGCAGCCAGGGGAGACCCTGCAGTACATCCAGCCTTCAACAACGCACGCCTCAAGATTCCCAAGGTGACCGAGGAGGCCATCATCTCAGCCTTCTCCGACGGTGTGTGTGACGTCAAGATGAAGGAGGAGCTGGCAATGCATGAAGATCTGTGCGCATCCTTGGAGCTGTTCAACTTGGCGACCAAGTGCAACAGGGCTGAGGAAGGACGCCTTTCCCTCCTCGAGCTGCCAGCCGCAGACCCAGAAGAGAAGAAACCCAAGGCCAAGGACGTGAAGCGCAAGGGGGCTGTCGTGCTCGCGGCAGAACCAGACACCAAGCGAGGCAGAGATCAGCCCGAGTCTTCCAAGGGCAGCCGATACTGTGTGTACCACCACCTCCACACCCACAACACCAACGAATGTCAAGAACTCTGAGCCGTGCGAGAAGGGAGAATCGGTCGACGCCCCGGCCGCAACGATCGAGGCTACGACCGAGGAGGAGGAAGAAACATAGGACGCTGGGAGGACCGTGGCCCTCGCCAAGGATGGCGTGACCGACCTCGCGAGGATATCTGGCAGGATCAGCCTCGCGAGGGAGGCTGGAGGGATCAGCCTCGCGAGGATCGCCCGCAAGGAAACGCATGCCTCCCTCCTCTGCCGCCGCAGCCAAGGAGAAATGAGGACCATCATCAGGACGAGGGGGCTGGGGGCTTCCGAGGCTTGTGCGATCGCTTGCATTCTGGGTGGAGCTCAAGCCCCAGCCTCTCAACGCATCTTCAAGCAGTTCGCCCGCGAAGTGAATGCAGTCCTCCCCAAGCTCGAGGCCATGCGCCCTCTCAGGTGGTCAGCGTGCGCCATCACGTTCAACTCAGCAGATCATCTCAAGTGTGCGGCCACAGTCGGAGTCCTCCCGATGCTTTGTTCCCCGATCATCAGCAACGTGCAAGTCACCAGGACCCTCATCGATGGCGGAGCAGGGCTCAATGTCCTGTCCGTAGAGACATTCAACAATCTCCAAGTGCCTTACAATCAGCTTCAGCCAACCAAGCCTTTCTTTGGAGTCACCAATGGCTCCACAATTCCGATTGGGCAGGTCCGCCTCCCCGTCACCTTCGGGGCGCGCGACAACTACCGCACCAAGCTCATCGACTTCGATGTCGCCCACATTACTTTGCCATACAATGCCATCCTCGGGTACCCAGCTACGGCCAAGTTCATGGCCGTGACTCATCACGGCTACAACGTCCTCAAGATGCCAGAAGCGGCGGAGTCACCACGGTGCCTTGTGAAGAGAGAGACGCAGGTGCTCCACAGGCGAGCTTTTCAAGCTGCGTCACTTGAAGACCCAGATCGCGGGAGCGGGAGGCTCACCGAGACTGCTCCCAAGAAGAAGAAGACATCGCCAGGCCCGACCCCTCGGGAGGCAGGCCCCTCAGGGTCTGCGCTTGTTCAGGGGGAACCTCCTTCTGTCGCATAGGAAGGCGCGCCCGGCGCCTTCCTCAAGCAAGGCTCGCGGGCTCTCTCCTGGATGGCCACCGACCTTGCTAAGGTCACGAGGGAGGCGCTTGGACACCACTTGGAGGCGTGTTTCAAAGCACGTTTCCCTCAGGAAGGAGCGAGGCAAGGAGGGCCAAACCCTCAGGAGTTCGTCAACCAGATCATTCAGGAGTCAAGAGTCATGAGTGGCAGCCGCCGCTTACCCGCCGTAGCTCCCCGTCCAGGCGAGGATGGTGGGCTGCTGCGTCTGCATCGACATGCAGGCTCGGTAGAGCCTCCTCTCAGGAGTGCTTCTGGCTCTCACGCGTGGGGCGCTGCGAAGGTCCACCCCACAACTACGTTCACATGCCCTACGGCGTGCCGAAAGCGGCCGCCACGCGCCAGCGCCTCATGGGGAACATCCTGGAGGCGCAAGAGGCCAGGCGTTCCACAGTGAGCGGAGATGGAGATGGCCCGCGAGGAGCCACCAGCGCCTCCGGAGCCTCCCGAGGCTCCTGGGCCTGGGGGCTCATGAAGATCGGCTTCCACAGCCTATGACGTCCGCTACTTCAGCATCCCTTCGTCTTTAACGTTATCCGGTGACATCCTTCAAGTTTCATTTCCAGCTGGGAGCGCCCCCCAGGGCTGCATCATTCCCAGGCCGCGTGGGTCCGTCCATGCGGCATGTATCCCTTTTACTTCATGTTCCTAACTTACTTTGTTGGGGGCGCCCCTCGGGCTGCATCATCCCCAAGTCGCCGGGCGAGACCAGCGACGTCTGCCTTCCCTGCACCTATCTAAATGAACTTGCTCCTTCGTGATTAACGTGCTTGACCTAGTTACCTGCTCAACTGACACCAACTGATGGATCTTCTCCCCAACGGCATGACGCTTGCGCATGGGTCCGTCCCTGCAACACCGACAAACCTGAATGGCTGAGCTCTGGCCGCGCAGCCCCGCACAGTGCCACCTCGTCAGGCCTTCAGTGCCTCGTCACCTCTCCAAAGCAACCAACGGCTGACCGTCGCTTGTCATAGCGGACTCTTGTTCTTTTTGTGGCGAGCCTGCAGAATCCCTTCAAGGAGTAGCGCCAAGCGAGGCCCTCACGGCGTTTTCTTCACTCTCGTCCGCACGAACCTCTTGCACGTTAAAGGGGGGGGGGGGTACCTGAGCATCGCGACTCACGGGCTCCCGGCTCTCCAGCCCTCACCCTCGGCCTTGTCCACGGCATCGCGACACAGCATACCAAAGGACGGCTGAGACCCACTCGAGGGCCGGGACCCGAGGACGTAGAGCAGAAAGGGGAGCAGAGGCGAGAGGGAAGAGGCATGTGGGGACCTCGCCAGGCAACCCCTCGCCTGCCGATGCGCGGACCTAACATCGCACCAGGAAGCGGGTCCTGACCCCCGAGATAAGTCACCCTCCAGAAACACTGGCTATCGCAGCACCGACCTCGCACCTAATGCAATCCCGTGTTAGCAACGTCGCGCTCCTTTCTCACCAAACGATGGCTGCTTGAGCGCTAAATGGGACCTCCTGAGCATCGCGACTCGGGGGGCTCTTCTTGGACCCGGGCGCTCACCTCCTGGCCTTGACCACGCGGCATCGCGACTGGCATACCGGTGGCCAGTGAAGCCTGCCTTGGGACTGGACTGTCGGCAGAGCACCAAGCCCTCGTGAGGTTTGAAAGGAAGAACTAAGCTAAGACGGAATGAGCATCTCGCACTACTTCACGGCAAGGATCATATTAACAAACAGAGCCACATGCACCTTACAAGCCCCCACGGGGCGTGCTTTTTGATTCCTCGCAGGGAACAGAGGGAGCAGATCCTAAAGAACACTAACTACGCGCGCCTCCATGAGAGACACCGTCATCAACAGTGGGACGTCAGGCACCGGCGCCAACCTCATCCAGATAAGAGGCGGCGGCGGCCTGACGAGCCCGCCCTGCTCCGAGAGCGGCGCAGGCTCGGGGCTCAGTCGCTGCCGTCTCCGGAGTTGCGAAGAGCTCGGCGGAGTCGCTGGACCCTCCGACGCCTCCGCCGCCTGAGGAGCTGCTGAGGGAGCGATCGGCGAGCCTGGTCCTCGCCGCGGCAGGGCCCGGACCACCTCTCTCAGGGCAGCACTCCAGCCGGCGCCCTTCCGCGTCGAAGACCTTGAAGAGCATCATGGAAGCGCCGTCGTACTCCAGGTGGATCACGAGGGTGCCCCTCGTCCTGCAGACCCAGGCGATCTCGCCCCAGCCTCGAGTCCTGAAGACCTTGCCCAGGGCGACGACCGCGACCTCCGCTTCGGTCGCAAGGGTGCTGCAGCCGGCGTGCTGCAACCAGAGCTCCAAATATCCCCCCTGCGGCATCACGAAGGCGAAGGAGGGAGGAAGGTGGATCCAAGACTGAGGAGGCATGGCGGCGTGGAGCACAACCTCTCGGGAGGAGCCCTCGGCATGGACTCCAGGAGGGACAACGCGCACCGCCGTGACCCGACGCCGACAATGGCGTCGTCCATGGCGCTCGGCGTCAACTCCTTCAGGGCCCTCAAAGCGGGCGTACAAGGGCAGCGGGAACCCCGGTGGCGGCCGCTCGCACCTCCGACACCTCCTGCCGGGCGCCCTCATCTCGACGGCATAGGGCTAGCCGTTTCTTCGGTGGAAGCGGGTCGGGAGCCTCTCGGGGAGCCTTTCCCTTCTCTTCCGCGGAGAACCGGCGGATCGGATCCATCGCCACGAAGTGGAGCAAGGACGGAGAAGAAGGAGAAGCAAGAAGAGATGGACTGGAAGGGCACGCGCCGTTCCGTACTTATAGCCGGGGAAGGCCAACCGGCGACCTCCACGATCACAGGTAATCATGACCCGCTTTGCATGCGAGGACTTGTCAATTCGATGCGATTGCGGCGTCGTGGGGAAGCGGGCGCCCACGTCCAATCAACCGCCACGCTTGGCGCCTAAGGCGCTGTTAGGGGCCTTGGCGCCAGACTTGCCCTTCGCTTCTCTGCTCGGCCAAGTCGAGCGCGCCTTGGGCGGGGGCTACTGTCGGCGTTACGGGAGCAGGGGTACCAGACTTGCTCGCTGCGGCTCGTGGCGTGGCTCAAGGGGTGGCCCAGCACGGCCCATCTTGATTAGCACAAGCTCAAGACCCTTGCGAGGGGCCAAGCCTCGTGGGGCGGACGACAGGAAGCTTCCTCAGGCACGGCCTCGTCAGGCTGGCTCGCAAGGAGGCGGAGAGATCAAGGCGGGGTACCTCACGAGGTGCCCATGACGCAAGCCATGATGACCAAGAGGCGCCCGGCGCCCGGCCAGCGTGAGTGTCCTCGTTTCCTCTTTGGTGCAAAGGGGAAAGCGCAGCGAGAGCATCAAGCAAAGGCACCCGTTTGATTGCAACAAGACCAAGACCGTCAAGAACGGCAGGAAGGAAGTCATCGTGGAGCCTAAGCCGGCGTCACTACTAGAGCCTTTGACAAAGCGTGGACCAACTTTAGTCGGGGATAAGTGTACTAGATGTTCCCCTTCAAAATGGCCAATTGTTGGCGCCCTTCCCGCTCAATATTTGGGAAGAGGCCCAGGGCCTCTGCCTATAAATAGGACTAGCCACCCACAGGGTAGAGGCATCTTGGAGAGATCCAGACATCTCGCCTCATCTTAGCTCGATCCAATCCGATCGAGAGCCTAGCCAGAAGAACACCTCACCCTCGCGAGCCTGTTCTTCCTTGTATTGTTCATCATCAGCCCAAGAGGCAATCCACCACACCACACACTGGAGTAGGGTGTTACACCACAATGGTGGCCCGAACCAGTATAAACCTTGTGTCTCTTGTGTTGTTCCTTTCATAGTTTAGATCCTAGCGAGGCGGCGAGGTGCAGGTAGGTAGGGGGTGAGATCTCCGCGTGCACCCCAGAGTTCGAACCTAGAGGGTCTGCCGGAACCCAAAATCCGACAGCCTCAAGGTGCGAGTCAACACCCTTGAGCTCTTCACCAAGTCGGCTCATCATGCTCATCGCCTCCTGGAAGAGCTCGTGACGAACCACGCTCGGCCCGCGTTCGATCTCGAACGCTCGGCCCCCCTCGTCCTCCACCTCGGGGGCTACGGGCGAGGCGCCAAGCGGCGCGCCACCCCCCGGCAGGGGGCTGCGGGCTGGCGCCGCACCCGACACCAGCCCGTCCTCATGAGACGCCCAAGCTGGCTGAGGCTCGCTGCTTGAAGAGGAGCCGTAGATTTAAGCCAACCAGCTGCTGCCTATGAGCAAAGGAGGGGTCTTGGGCACGATCGCCTGGCTCCACACAAGACCGTGGGGGAGGAGTGACGAAACCGCGGGCTCAGCGCACCACGAAGTTGGAGATGCTCCCCCAATCGACCCTGCTTCAGGGGCGGTAAGCAGATCAGGAACGCTCAAGGCAGATGGGGGAGCTGATGAAGGAGGAGGCCGCTTCTCGGGAGACACAACAGCTTCAACGGAAGGAGCCCTGAAAAGCTAACATCAGGACAAGGAGGCAACACGCAGAAAGCCGTGACGACAAGGTACTTACGCGTCAATGGCGATGTACTTTCGCCGCTTCAGCGGTCCAAAGATGTTACTGCCGCTAGGGGATCCTTTCCTCTTGCGGAGCTCCTCGAAGTCCACACAAAGACGACCGAAACGCTAGACGTGACGGTCGGTGCACGGCAGGGTCGAAGAAGAGCCCGGAAGGATATCTTCAGGGGTGCCTGGTTGCGACAAACAGCCGGGGCACCATTTCTCCACGACCTCCCGAGGCTCCTGGAGCCTTGGCCTCGGGAGTCGCATGCTGCGTCTCCTCAGCAACCGGCGCCTCAGGAGGGGGGTGGCAGGCTCCTGAGGACGATGCCCCAGGATCACCACTCGGCACGTGCTCCTCAGCACTCGAGCCACCGGCCTCCGCCGGAGCTCGCCCACCTGCACCGTCGCTTGGGGCGAGCTCAGTACCAGGGGCAAGGAAGGGAACCACGACAACGGGGTTCTCACGAGGCCCCTCCAGGCCAATCGGCCACGACCCCCACTCATCAAAAGGAGGCATGTTCTCTGCAAACTCATCCTTGTTCTTGCAGTGGTACAGTAAGCAATTCTTCCCAGGCAATTTGGCCGGCAAAGGGACAGCCGTCAGGACCTTGAGCACTGTCTGCCGCGTCCCGAGAAGGAGCCCAAACTCCTGAAACCTCATGTGGTCCTGGCTGTTGAGCAAGGTCCACATTGGGCGAGAATGGTACTGAAGCGGAGGAACCCGACACTTGACGAATTCCTTCACCACCATCGGCGCGGTCACACCGCGATCCTTCAGCAACCTCAACTTGAGCCAGACGTGGGCAAGGCGGGGGCTCGTGAGCCGCTGATGGCTCCAACTGGAGTTTGGAACAGCAGGCCACTGGCGAGCACGGAAGCGGAAGGGCCGAGCACGCCGGCATCAACGAACATCCATCGTGTCCGAAATTCGCCCGTGGATGGAGGAAGCTCGAAATCGATCCCCTCGCCCGCCGCCATGGCCATGGAATGGAAGCTCACGCACCTTGAGCTTTGCCAAGGGTCGATCAGATGAAATGAGAAGAAATGGCGGAGGAGGGCCACAGAAGGGGCTATGCCAACCATGGCTTCGCACACGAAGGCGAAGACGGGGAGGAGAGTCACGGATTGAGGGTCGAGATGCAACATGTGGATCTGGTAATGCTCAAGCACCGCATTTAAGAAGGCGGAGAAGGGAGGAATCAGGCCAGCCCAGAGGGCATCTATGAAGATTGGAACTTCGGTGGCCGCCTGAGCTGTACGGGTGCGAGACGCATGCCAAGCCACCATCCCCCCACTCGTTGAAGCTGGAAGCAAGCATCGGGCGCACCTTGTCCATGGCCTCGTCATTGAGCACCCGAGACCGGCCGAGCGCCAGCGCGAAGGACGGAGCAGGCGGAGCGCAAGTCAGATTGGAGGAGGAGGAACAGAGTCTCGAGGAAGCAGGGGGATTGGGGAGGCAAGGCGCAGGCGACGAAGGAATAACTGTGTAGGCCACAGGGGCCGCATAGCCAGGCGGATTCAAAGGCAGCGTGGGGAAGCGGAGACGCCCACGTCCAATCAACCGCCACGCGTCAACCAAGGCCGCAGGCTTTTGGGGCCCGCGGTGCTCCGAACTTGACCCTTGGCTTCGCCGCGAAGCCAAGCCCGAGCGCACCTTTGGCCCGAGGGCTACTGTCGGTGTTCTGGGAACGGGGGTCCCCAGACATGCCTGCCTGCGGCCCACGGCGTGGCGAAGGCAGCAGACCGTACGGCCCATCTTCATCAACAAGGCACCCAAGACCCTCGTGAGGGTCCAAGCCTCGCGAGGCGGACGACGCAAGACCTCCTCTGGAGTAGCCTAGCCAGGCAGGCTCACGAGGAGCAGAGATATCAAGGCGGGGCAAACCTCACGAGGCTCTCGTGACGTGAGCCATGACGAATGGCACCAGACGGGCGCCAGGCGGGCGCCAGCACGCGCAGCGTCCTTATTTCCTCTTTGGTGCTAAGGAGGCCAGCTCAGACGAAGAGTACCGAGGCATCAGGAAAAGGTTGCTATATTAGTGCAACGAGACTAAGACCAGGAGGACGACAAGACGGAGGTCATCGTGGAGCCCAAGACGGCGTCACCACCAGAGCTTTTCGCAGGCGAAGACCACTTTTGTCAGGATACCTTGTACTAGCTGCCCCCCTTCAAATTTGCCCGCCATTGTTGGCTCCCTTCCCGCTCGATATTTGGGAAGAGGACCAGGGCCTATATAAGTAGAGCTAGCCACTATAGTAGAGGCATATGATCTTAGCTTGATCGAACCCGATCGAGAGCCTACTCACAAGAACACCTCAACCTCAGGGGGCTGTTCTTCCCTTGTACTGTTCATCATCAGCCCAAGAGGCAATCCACCACCACCACACTGGAGTAGGGTATTACACCACAACGGTGGCCCGAACCAGTATAAACCTCGTGTCTCTCTGTGTTGCGAGTTCGTCGAGTTCATCTGCGAGATCTTAGTGAGCTAGGGCGTAGATCGGTAGGAGGGAAAGACTTCGCGCGCACCCCAGTGTTTGAACCTTAAGGGTTTGCCGGAACCCCACATCCAACACTTTGTAATCCAAAATAGTGGGTGCATCACTAGCTAAAGTTTTAACCTCCCCAAACCCACTTTCATCAATTTTCTCAACAAGATTTTCACCCTCCGAAATATTGGGACGCCTTCTACCTAAAGTTGACTCTTCTCCAGTCCCTTTTTCATCATTCTTAATTTTACTAAATAAGGAATCAATAGAAGACCAATCATTTTAAGATCTTCATCATTTTTGCAAGAATAATCACTAGAAAAAGCTTTTTCTAAAAAAATTCTCTTTTAGCTCTAAGCATAGCAGTTCTTTTCTTACTTACATCCATAGAAACATAAAGAGCTTTAATTGATTCATCAACTTTAGGCACAAAAATTTTCATCTTGAGATTTTCCACATCATGAGCAATTCTATCAACACTTCTAGACAGATCATCAATCTTATTCAACTTTTCTTCTATGGAAGTGTTGAAAACTTTTTGCGTGTTGATAAATTATTTAATGTTATTCTCAAGATTAGAGGTATTCCTATTATTATTGTAAGATTGATTTCCATAGGAATTACCATAATTATTAGAGGAATTACTAGGAAAAGGCCTAGGATTAAAATTTCCTCTATAATCATTGTTGTTGAAATTATTGCGAGAGATAAAATTCACATCAATGGCATCACTATTTTGCTCAATCAAAGTAGACAAAGGCATATCATTAAAATCAATAGGAGCAATTTTAGTAGCAACCAATTTCATGAGAGCATCAACTTTATCACTCAAAGAAGAAATTTCTTCAACCGAATTAACTTTTTTACTAGTAGGAGCTCTTTCAGTATGCTATTGTGAATAATTTTCCATGATATTATCAAGCAATTTGGTGGTTCACCCAAAGTAATTTCCATAAAAGTACCACCCGCGGCCGAATCTAAAAATATTACGAGAAACAAAATTCATCCCCGCATAAATTTTTTGGATGATCATCCAAAGATTTAACCCATGAGTTGGGCAGTTCCTTAGCATCATTTTCATCCTTTCCCAAGATTGTGCAACATGATCATGTCCAAGTTGCTTGAAATTCATAATCTGGGTTCTAAGGGAAATATTTTTTGCGGGCGGAAAATACTTAGTGATAAAAGCATCTTTGCACTTATTCCAAGAATCGATACTATTGCGAGGCAAAGAAGAGAACCAAATTTTGCAGAATCATGCAAAGAGAACGGAAATAATTTAATCTTGACCACATCATTGTCCACATATTTTTCTTTTGCATATCACATAATTCCACGAAGGTATTAAGATGGGACGCGACATCCTCATTAGGAGTACCGGAAAATTGGTCTTTCATAACAAGATTCAACAAAGCAGTATTAATATCACAAGTCTCCGCACTAGTGGCGGGAGGAGAAAGCGGAGTGCCAATAAAATCATTGTTGTTGGTATTTGAGAAATCACATAACTTGGTGTTCTCTTGAGTCATGATGACCACACAACAAGATTGCACTCAAAAACAGATTCGGCAAGAAAATAGCAAACGGAAAAAGAGAGGCGAATAAAACGGCAAATTTTTGTGAAGTGGGGGAGAGGAAAACGAGAGGCAAATGGAAAATAATATAAAGTGCGAGGAAATGAGATTTACGATTAGGAACCTGGTTATGTTGAAGATACTGTTGGGGAACGTAGCAGAAATTCAAAATTTTCCTACGTGTCACCAAGATCTATCTATGGAGAAACTAGCAACGAGGGGAAGGAGAGTGCATCTACATACCCTTGTAGATCGCTAAGCGGAAGCGTTCAAGAGAACGGGGTTGAAGGAGTCGTACTCGTCGTGATCCAAATCACCGGAGATCCTAGTGCCGAACGGACGGCACCTCCGCGTTCAACACACGTACAGCCCAGTGATGTCTCCCATGCCTTGATACAGCAAGGAGAGAGGGAGAGGTTGGGTAAGACTCCATCCAGCAGCAGCACGACGGTGTGATGGTGATGGAGGAGCGTGGCAATCCTGCAGGGCTTCGCCAAGCACCGCGGGAGAGGAGGAGGACTTGGGAGATGGGGAGGGCTGCGCCAGGGGCAAGGGTGCAGCTCCCATGCGCCTCCCCACTATATATATAGGGGTGGAGGGGATTATTTCTTGCCCTCCAAGTCCATTGGGGCGTTAGCAAAGGTGGGAGGAAAGAAATCCCATCCTTTCCTTTCCCCATCGATTGTTATCCCCCTTTTTAGGGATCTTGATCTTATCCCTTTGGGATATGATCTTATTCCTTCTAAGGGGGATCTTGGTGCGCCTGACCAGGGGTGTGGGGCCTTGCCCCCACTACCCACGTTCATGTGGGTCCCCCATGCAGGTGGGCCCCACTCGGAACCTTCTAGAACCTTCCCGGTACAATACCCAAAATCCCGAACATTTTCCGGTGGCCAAAATAGGACTTCTCATATATATATCTTTACCTCCGGACCATTTCGAACTCCTCGTGACGTCCGGGATCTCATCCGGACTCGAACAACATTCGGTAACCACGTATATCTATTCCACCTGTAACCCTAGCGTCATCGAACCTTAAGTGTGTAGACCCTACGGGTTCGGGAACCATCTTGAACATGACCAAGGCGTTCTCCGGTCAATAACCAACAGCGGGATCTGGATACCCATGTTGGCTCCCACATGTTCCACGATGATCTCATCGGGTGAACCCACGATGTCAAGGACTCAATCAATCCCGTATACAATTCCCTTTGTCTAGCGGTATTGTACTTGCCCGAGATTCGATCGTCGGTATGCCGATACCTTGTTCAATCTCGTTATCGGCAAGTCTCTTTACTCGTTCCGTAACACATCATCCTGTGATCAACCCCTTGGTCACATTGTGCACATTATGATGATGTCCTATCGAGTGGGCGAGAGATACCTCTCCGTTACACGGAGTGACAAATCCCAGTCTCGATTCGTGCCAACCCCACAGACACTTTCGGAGATACCTGTAGTGCACCTTTATAGCCACCCAGTTACATTGTGACGTTTGGTACACCCAAAGTATTCCTACGGCATCCGGGAGTTGCATAATCTCATGGTCTAAGGAAATGATACTTGACATTAGAAAAGCTTTAGCATACAAACTACGATCTTTGTGCTAGGCTTAGGATTGGGTTGTCCATCACATCATTCTCCAAATGATGTGATCCCGTTATCAACGACATCCAATGTCCATGGTCGTGAAACCGTAACCATCTGTTGATCAACGAGCTAGTCAACTAGAGGCTTACTAGGGACATGGTGTTGTTTATGTACCCACACATGTATCTGAGTTTCCTATCAATACAATTATAGCATGGGTAATAAACGATTATCATGAACAAGGAAATATAATAATAACTAATTTATTATTTCCTCTAGGGCATATTTCCAACAGTCTCCCACTTGCACTAGAGTCAATAATCTAGTTCACATCGCCACGTGATTAACACTCACAGGTCACATCGCCATGTGACTAACATCCAAAGAATTTACTAGTGTCACTAAACTAGTTCACATCATCATGTGATTAAGACTCAATGAGTTCTGGGGTTTGATCATGTTTTGCTTGTGAGAGAGGTTTTAGTCAACGGTCTGCAACATTCAGATCCGTATGTACTTCGCAAATCTCTAGGTCATATTGTAAATGCTGCTTCCACGCTCCACTTGGAGCTATTTCAAATGGTTGCTCCTCTATACGTATCCGGTTTGCTACTCAGAGTCACTCGGATAGGTGTTAAAGCTTGCATTGACGTAACCCTTTACGTCGAACTCTTTATCACCTCCATAATCGAGAAACATATCCTTACCCCTCTAAGGATAATTTTGACCGTTATTTGGTGATCCACTCCTTGATCACCTTTGTACCGTCTTGCCAGATATGCAGCAAGGCACACATCAAGTGCGGTACACAGCATAGCATACTGTAGAGCCTACGTCTAAGGCATAGGGGACGACCTTCGTCCTTTCTCTCTTTTCTGCCGTGGTCGAGCTTTAAGTCTTAACTTCATACCTTACATCTCGTGCAAGAATTCCTTCTTTGGTGATCCATCTTGAACACCTTCAAGATCATGTCAAGGTATATGCTCATATGAAAGTACCATTAAGCGTTTTTATCTATCCTTATAGATCTAGATGCTCAATGTTCAAGTAGCTTAATCCAGGTTATCTATAGAAAAACACCTTTCAAATAACCCTATATGCTTTCCGGAAATTCTACATCATTTTTGATCAACAATATGTTACTCATCAGAAATTCTATAGTGACCCCACTCACTTCTTTGGAAATACAAGTTTCTCATAAACTTTGTATAAACCCAAAATCTTTTATCATCTCATCAAAGCGCACATTACAACTCCGAGATGATTACTCAAGTCCTTAGAAGTATAGCTGGAGCTTTGCATACTTGTTAGCGTCTTTCAGGATTGTCAAAAACCTTTTGGTTGTATCACATACAACCTTTCCTCAAGAAAAATGTCAAGGAAACAATGTTTTGACATCCTATATGCAAGATTTCATAAATAATGCAGTAGCTGCTAATCCAATTCCAAAGGACTCTTAGCATCGCTACGAGTGAGAAAGCCTCACCGTAGTCAACTCCTTGAACTTGTCGGAAAATATCTTTAACGACAAGTCGAGCTTTCTTAATGGTGATACTTACCATCATTGTCTGTCTTCCTTTTAAAATCCATCTTTACCCAACATCCTTACGACCATCAAGTATTTCTTCCAAAGTCATGGATCCTCTCTCGGATGTTATGGCCTCGAGCCATTCGTCGGAATCCGGGCCCACCATCGCTTCTCCATAGCTCGTAGGTTCATTGTTGACTAGCAACATGACCTCTAAGACAGGATTACTATACCACTCTGAAGTAGTACGCATCCTTGTCACCCTACGAGGTACGGTAGTGACTTGATCCGAAACTTCATGATCACTATCATAAGCTTCTACTTCAATTGGTGTAGGCGCCACAGGAACAACTTCATGTGCCCTGCTACACACTTGTTGACGTGACGGTTCAATAACCTCATCAAGTCTCCACCATCCTCCCACTCAATTCTTTCGAGAGAAACTTTTCCTCGAGAAAGGACCCATTTCTAGAAACAATTACTTTTTCTTCCGGATCTGAGATAGGAGGTGTACCCAACTGTTTTGGGTGTCCTATGAAGATGCATTTTTATCCGCTTTGGGTTCGAGCTCATCAACCTGAAACTTTTTCACATAAGCATCGCAGCCCCAAACTTTTAAGAAACGACAACTTAGGTTTCTCCAAACCATAGTTCAAACGGTGTCGTCTCAACGGAATTAGGTGGTGCCCTATTAAAGTGAGTGCGGTTGTCTCTAATGCCTAACCCATGAACGATAGTGGTAATTCGATAAGAGACATCATGATACGCACCATATTCAATAGGGTGCAACTATGATGTTCGGACACACCATCACACTATGGTGTTCCAGCGGTATTTATTGTGAAACAATTTCCAGAATGTCTTAATTGCGTGCCAAAGCTCGTAACTCAGATACTCATCTCTATGATCATATCATAGGCATTTTATCCTCTTGTCACGATGATCTTTAACTTCACTCTGAAATTACTTGAACCATTCAATAATTCAGATTTGTGTTTCATCAAGTAAATATACTCAACATCTACTCGAATCATTTGTGAAGTAAGAACATAACGATATTCACTGCATGCCTCAGCACTCATTGGACTGCACACATCAAAATGTGTTACTTCCAACAAGTTGCTATCTTGTTCCATCTTACTGAAAACGAGGCTTTTCAGTCATCTTGCCCATGTGGTATGATTTACATATCTCAAGTGATTCAAAATCAAGTGAGTCCAAACGATCCATCTGCATGGAGTTTCTTCATGCGTATACACCAATAGAAATGGTTCGCATGTCTCAAACTTTTCAAAACGAGTGAGTCCAAAGATCCATCAACATGGAGCTTCTTCATGCGTTTTACACCAATATGACTTACATGGCGATTGCCACAAGTAAGTGGTACTATCATTACTATCTTATATCTTTTGGCATGAAAATGTGTATCACTACGATCGAGATTCAATAAACCATTCTTTTAGGTGCAAGACCATTGAAGGTTTTATTCAAATAAATAGAGTAACCATTATTCTCCTTAAATGAATAACCGTATTGCGATAGACATAATCCAATCATGCATATGCTCAAGTCAAACACCAAATAACAATTATTTAGGTTTAACACCAATCTCGATGGTAGAGGGAGCGTTCGATGCTTGATCACATCAACCTTGGAAACACTTCCAACACATATCGTCAGCTCACCTTTAGCTAGTCTCCGTTTATTCCGTAGCTTTTATTTTGAGTTACTAACACTTAACAACCGAACCGGTATCTAATACCCTGGTGCTACTAGGAGTACTAGTAAAGTACACATTAACATAATGTATATCCAACATACTTCTATCGACCTTGCGAGCCTTCTTATCTACCAAGTATCTAGGGCAATTACGCTCCGGTGGCGTTCCCCTTATTACGAAGCACTTAGTCTCGGGTTTGGGTTCAACCTTGGGTTTCTTCATCGAGCAAGAATCGATTTGCGTTTCATGAAGTACCCCTTCTTGCCCTTGCCCTTCTTGAAACTAGTGGTTTCACTAACCATCAACAATTGATGCTCCTTCTTGATTTCTACTTTTGCGGTGTCAAACATCGTGAATATCTCAAGGATCTATCCCTGATTTGTTATAGTTCATCACGAAGCTCTAGCAGCTTGGTGGCAATGACTTTGGAGAAACATCACTATCTCAACCGGAAGATCAACTCCCACTCGATTCAAGTGATTGTTGCACTCGGACAATCTGAGCACAAGCTCAACGATTGAGCTTTTCTCCCTTAGTTTGCAGGCTAAGAAAATCGTCGGAGGTCTTATACCTCTTGACGTGGGCACGAGCCTGAAATCCCAATTTCAGCCCTCGAAACATCTCATATGTTCCGCGATGTTTCAAAAACGTATTTGGTGCCTCAACTCTAAACCGTTTAATTGAACTATCACGTAGTTATCAAAACGTGTATGTCTGATGTTCGCAACATCCACAGACGACGTTTGGGGTTCAAAGACACCTTGAGTGGTGCATTAAGGACATAAGCTTTCTACCGTCCGCATAATCGCTCATCACAACTTTCAACTTTCTAGGAACATATCTAAATAGTGGAACTAAAGCGCGAGCTTTACATAATTTGCAAAGATCTTTTGACTATGTTCAGGATAATTAAGTTCATCTTATGAACTCCCACTCGAATAGACATCCCTCTAGTCATCTAAGTGATTACATGATCCGAGTCAACTAGGCCGTGTCCGATCATCATGTGAGAGACGGGCTAGTCATCATCGGTGAACATCTTCATGTTGATCGTATCTACTATACGACTCATGCTCGACCTTTCGGTCTCTTGTGTTCCGAGGCCATGTCTGTACATGCTAGGCTCGTCAAGTGATCCTCAGTGGGTGGCGTGTGTAAATCTGGCTTACACCCGTGGTATGTGAACGTAAGGATCTATCACACCCGATCATCACGTGGTGCTTGAAACGACGAACTTTACATAGCGGTGCACAGTTAAGGGGAACACTTTCTTGAAATTTTAATGAGGGATCGTCTTATTTACTATTGTCGTTCTAAGCAAATAAGATGCATAAACATGATAAACATCACATGCAATCAAATAGTGACATGATATGGCCAATATCATTTTGCTCCTTTTGATCTCCATCTTCGGGGCTCCATGATCATCATCGTCGCCGGCATGACACCATGATCTCCATCATCATGTCTCCATGAAGTTGTCTCGCCAACTTATTACTTCTACTACTATTAGCAATAAAGTAAAGTAATTACATGGCGTTGTTCAATGACACGCAGGTCATACAATAAATAAAGATAACTCCTATGGCTCCTGCCGATTGTCATACTCATCGACATGCAAGTCGTGATTCCTATTACAAGAACATGATCAATCTCATACATCACATATCATTCATCACATTCTTCTTGGCCATATCACATCACATAGCATACCCTGCAAAAATAAGTTAGACATCCTCTAATTGTTGTTTGCATGTTTTACGTGGCTGCTATGGGTTTCTAGCAAGAACGTTTCTTAACTACGCAAAACCACAACGTGATATGTCAATTGATATTTACCCTTCATAAGGACCCTTTTCATCGAATCCGATCCGACTAAAGTGGGAGAGACTGGCACCCGCTAGCCACCTTATGCACCAAGTGCATGTCGATCGGTGGAACTGTCTCACGTAAGTGTACGTGTAAGGTCGGTCCGGCCGCTTCATCCCACAATACCGTCGAAACAAGATTGGACTAGTAACGGTAAGCATATTGAACAAAATCAACGCCCACAACTACTTTGTGTTCTACTCGTGCAAAGAATCTACGCAATAGACCTAGCTCATGATGCCCTTTGTTGGGGAGCGTGGCAGAATTTCAATTTTTTCCTACGTTTCAGCAATATCTATCTATGGAGAAACTAGCAACGAGGGAAGGAGAGTGCATCTACATACCCTTGTAGATCGCTAAGCGGATGCGTTCAAGAGAACGGGGTTGAAGGAGTCGTGCACTGGTCGTGATCCAAATCACCCGAGATCCTAGTGCCGAGCAGACGGCACCTCCGCGTTCAACACACGTACAGCCGGTGGCGTCTCCCATGCCTTGATCCAGCAAGGAGAGAGGAGAGGTTGGGGAAGACTCCATCCAGCAGCAGCACGACGGTGTGGTGGTGATGGAGGAGCATGGCAATCTGCAGGGCTTCGCCAAGCACCGCGAGAGGAGGAGGACTTGGGAGAGGGGAGGGCTGCGCCAGGGCAAGGGTGCAGCTCCCATGCGCCTCCCACTATATATAGGGGTGGAGGGGGATTATTTCTTGCCCTCCAATTCCATTGGGGCGTTGTCAAAGGTGGGAGGAAAGAAATCCCATCCTTTCATTTCCCCACCGATTGTTATTCCACCTATTTAGGGATCTTGATCTTATCCCTTTGGGATATGATCTTATTCCTTCTAAGGGGGGATCTTGGTGCGCCTTGACCAGGGGTGTGGGGCCTTGCCCCCACTACCCACGTTCATGTGGGCAGGTGGGCCCCACTCCGGAACCTTCTAGAACCTTCCCGGTACAATACCGAAAAATCTCGAACATTTTCCGGTGGCCAAAATAGGACTTCCCATATATATATCTTTACCTCCGGACCATTCCAGAACTCCTCGTGACGTCCGGGATCTCATTCGGGACTCCGAACAACATTCGGTAACCACGTATATCTATTCCCTGTAACCCTAGCATCATCGAACCTTAAGTGTGTAGACCCTACGGGTTCGGGAACCATGCGCAACATGACCGAGGCGTTCTCCGTCAATAACCAACAGCGGGATCTGGATACCCATGTTGGCTCCCACATGTTCCACGATGATCTCATCGGATGAACCACGATGTCAAGGACTCAATCAATCCGTATACAATTCCCTTTGTCTAAGCGGTATTGTATTTGCCCGAGATTCGATCGTCGGTATGCCGATACCTTGTTCAATCTCGTTACCGGCAAGTCTCTTTACTCGTTCCGTAACACATCATCCTGTGATCAACCCCTTGGTCACATTGTGCACATTATGATGATGTCCTACCGAGTGGGCCCAGAGATACCTCTCCGTTACATGGAGTGACAAATCCCAGTCTCGATTCGTGCCAACCCAATGACACTTTCGGAGATACCGTAGTGCACCTTTATAGCCACCCGATTCGTTGTGACGTTTGGTACACCCAAAGTATTCCTACGGCATCCGGGAGTTGCACAATCTCATGGTCTAAGGAAATGATACTTGACATTAGAAAAGCTTTAGCATACGAACTACGATCTTTGTGCTAGGCTTAGGATTGGGTCTTGTCCATCACATCATTCTCCAAATGATGTGATCCGTTATCAACGACATCCAATGTCCATGGTCGTGAAGCTGTAACCATCTGTTGATCAACGAGCTAGTCAACTAGAGGCTTACTAGGGACATATGGTGTTGTTTATGTACCCAAACATGTATCTGAGTTTCCTATCAATACAATTATAGCATGGGTAATAAACGATTATCATGAACAAGGAAATATAATAATAACTAATTTATTATTGCCTCTAGGGCATATTTCCAACAGATACTCCCTGGCAACGGCGCCAAAAATTCTCCTTGATGGTAGCTGAAACTACGTCGGTATTTCCCCGGAGAGGGAGGGATGATGTACCACAACGACGGTAGGTATTTCCCTCAGTTAAGAAACCAAGGTATCGAACCAATAGGAGAACCAAGCAACACAATGTAAGCAACACCTGCACACAAATAACAACACCTCGCAACCCAACGTGTTAAAGGGGTTGTCAATCCCTTCCGGGGTACGACGCCTCAAGATAGGCAAACGGACGTGTGGTAAATTGTAGTAGATTGATAGATCGAACGCCAAATAAAATAAATAAATATAAAACGCAGCAAGGTATTTTTGTATTAATAGATCTGAATAAAAACGCAAAGGAAAAGTAGATCGCAAGGAAAATATATGAGAAAGAAGACCCGGGGGCCGTAGGTTTCACTAGTGGCTTCTCTCGAAAAAAATAGCAAACGGTGGGTAAACAAATTACTGTTGGGCAATTGATATAACTTCAAATAATTATGAAGATATCCAGGCAATGATCATTACATAGGCATCACGTCCAAGATTAGTAGACCGACTCACCTTGCATCTACTACTATTACTCCACACATCGACCGCTATCCAGCATGCATCTAGTGTATTAAGTTCATGGAGAAACGGAGTAATGCAATAAGAACGATGACATGATGTAGACAAGATCCATTATCTATTGCGGTAGATAGGGATCTCGTCTTTTTATCCTTAGTAGCAACGATACATACGTGTCGGTTCCCTTTCTGTCACTGGGATCAAGCACCGTAAGATCGAACCCACTACCGGGCACCTCTTCCCATTGCAAGATAAATAGATCAAGTTGGCCAAACAAAACCAAATATCGGAGAAGAAATATGAGGCTATAAGAGATCAAAGAAACTCAAATAACTTTCATGGATTTAAAAATATATAACTGATCATAAACTCGAAGTTCATCAGATGCCAACAAACACACAGCAAAAGAGTTACATCATATGGATCTCCAAGAGACCATTGTATTGAGAATTCAGCGAGAGAGAGAGAAATCCATCTAGCTACTAACTACGGACCCGAAGGTCTACAAAGAACGACTCACGCATCATCAGAGAGGCACCAATGGAAGTGGTGAACCCCTCCGTGATGGTGTCTAGATTGGATTTGGTGGTTCTGGACTCTGCAGGGGCTGGACGAATATTTCGTTGTCGCTTCTAGGGTTCTGGGATTTTTGGGGTATTTATATAGCAAAGAGGCGGTCCGAGGGGTACCCGAGGTGGGCACAACCTACAGGCGCGCCAGGCCTCTGGCGCGCCACGGTGGCTGTGCCCTCCTCGAGACTCCCCAGTGCAACCAGGCCCATTGCCTTCCTTGGCCCATAAAAAATCATCATGGAGTTTCGTGGCATTTGGACTCCGTTTGATATTGATTTCTGTGATGTAAAAACATGGAAAAAACAACAAGCGGCACTTGGCACTATGTCAATAGGTTAGTACCAAAAATGATATAAAATGACTATAAAATGATTATAAAACATCCAAGATTGATAATAAAACAACATGGAACAATAAAAAATTATAGATACGTTGGAGACGTATCAATAGTGTAATCAAAGCATATGATTTTATACAGACTTTTGGAGAAGCCTGTATTTACAAGAAAGTGAGTGGGAGCTCTGTAGCATTTCTGATATTATATGTGGATGACATATTGTTGATCGGAAATGAAACGGAATTTCTGGATAGCATAAAAGGATACTTGAATAAGAACTTTTCAGTGAAAGACCTCGGTGAAGCTGCTTATATATTGGGCATCAAAATCTATAGAGATAGATCAAGACGCTTAATTGGACTTTCACAAAGCACATACCTTGATAAAGTTTTGAAGAAGTTGAAAATGGATCAAGCAAAGAAAGGGTTCTTGCACGTGTTACAAGGTGTGAAGTTGAGTCGGACTCAATGCTCGACCAACTGCGGAAGATAGAGAGAAAATGAAAGTCATTCCCTATGCTTGACCATAGGTTCTATCATGTATGCATTGTTGTGTACCGGACCTGATGTGTGCCTTGCTATTAGTTTAGCAGGAGGTACCAAAGTAATGTCTGAGGAGTGGATCGGTGGACAACGGTCAAGAACATCCTAAAATACACGAAGAGGACTAAGGATATGTTTCTCGTTTATGGAGGTGACAAAAGAACTAAATGCGTAAATGGTTACGTCGATGCAAGCTTTGACACTGATCCGGATGACTCTAAGTCACAAACTGGATACGTATTTATATTGAACGGTGGAGCTGTCAGTTGGTGAAGTTCCAAGCCAAGCATCATGGCGGGATCTACGTGTGAAGCAGAGTACATAGCTGCTCGGAAGTAGCAAACGAAGGAGTCTGGATGAAGGAGTTCATATCCGATCTAGGTGTCATACCTAGTGCATCGGGTCCAATGAGAATCTTTTGTGAGAATACTGGAGCAATAGCCTTGGCGAAGGAATCCAGATTTCACAAGAGAACCAAACACATCAAGAGACGCTTCAATTCCATCCGCGATCTAGTCAAGGAGGGAGACATAGAGATTTGCAAGATACATAAGGATCTGAATATTGCAGACCCGTTGACTAAGCCTCTCTCACGAGCAAAACATGATCAACACCAAGACTCCATGGGTGTTAGAATCATTACTATGTAATCTAGATTATTGACTCTAGTGCAAGTGGGAGACTGAAGGAAATATGCCCTAGAGGCAATAATCAAGTTGTTATTTATATTTCCTTATATCATGATAAATGTTTATTATTCATGCTAGAATTGTATTAACCGGAAACTTAGTACATGTGTGAATACATAGTCAAACAAAGTGTCCCTGGTATGCCTTTACTTGACTAGCTCGTTAATCAAAGATGGCTAAGTTTCCTAGCCATAGACATGTGTTGTCATTTGATGAACGGGATCACATCATTAGAGAATGATGTGATGGACAAGACCCATCCGTTAGCTTAGCATTATGATCGTTTAGTTTATTGATATTGTTTTCTTCATGACTTATACATGTTCCTCTGACTCTGAGATTATGCAACTCAAGAATACCGGAGGAACACTTATTGTGCTATCAAACGTTACAACATAACTGGGTGATTATAAAGATGCTCTACAGGTGTCTTCGATGGTGTTTGTTGAGTTGGCATAGATCTAGATTAGGATTTGTCACTCCATGTATCGGAGAGGTATCTCTGGGCCCTCTCGGTAATGATCATCACTATAAGCCTTGCAAGCAATGTGACTAATGAGTTAGTTGCGGGATGATGCATTATGAATGAGTAAAGAGACTTGCCGGTAACGAGATTGAACTAGGTATGATGATACCGACAATCGAATCTCGGGCAAGTAACATACAGATGACAAAGGGACAACATATGTTGTTATGCGGTTTGACCGATAAAGATCTTCGTAGAATATGTAGGAGCCAATATGAGCATCCAGGTTCCGCTATTGGCTATTGACCGGAGATGTGTCTCAGTCATGTCTACATAGTTCTCGAACTCGTAGGGTACGCATGCTTAACGTTTGATGACGATTTGTATTATGAGTTATGTGATTTGATGACTGAAGTTTGTTCAGAGTCCCGGATGAGATCACAGACTTGACGAGGAGTCTCGAAATGGTCGAGACATAAAGATTCATATATTGGAAGGTTACATCGGACACCGGAATGGTTCGGGTCGTTTCGGATGAGTTTTGGAGTACCGGGGTTCTGAACCCCCGGGAAGTTATTGGGCCTCATGGGCCTAGTGGTGGAAGAGAGGAGTCCGGCCAGGGAGTGGCGCGTGCCCCCCTAGCCCAAACCGAATTGGATTAGGGTTGGGGGGGGCACTTTCCTTCTCTCCTCCTCCTCCTTCCCTCCTCCTCCTACTAGGAATAGGAAAGAGGAGGGGAATCCTACTTGGACTGGGGTGTCCTAGTAGGATTCCCCACACCCGGCGTGCCCCCTATGGCCGGCCACCTCTTCCCTCCACTCCTTTATATACGTGGCCAGGGGGCACCCCAATAGCACATCAAAGTTTCTCTTAGCCGTGTGCGGTGCCCCCCTCCACAGTTACACACCTCGGTCATATCGTCGTAGTGCTTAGGCGAAGCCCTGCATCAGTATCTTCATCATCACCATCGCCACACCGTCGTGCTGACGGAACTCTCCCTCGGCCTCAACTGGATCAAGAGTACGAGGGACATCATCTAGCTGAACGTGGTTTGAACACGGAGGTGCTGTACGTTCGATGCTAGGATCGATCGGATCATGATGACGTACGACTACATCAACCGCGTTGATAAACGCTTTTGCTTTCGATCTACGAGGGTATGTGGACACAGTCTCCCCGCTCGTTGCTATGTTTCTCCTAGATAGATCTTGCGTGATTGTAGGAATTTTTTTGAAATACTACGTTCCCCAACACAACCATTATTCTCTGATTTAAATTAATAACCGTTTCGCATCAAACAAGATCCAGATATAATGTTCATGCTTAATGCTGGCACCAAATAACAATTATTCAGGTGTAAAACTAATCCTGAAGGTAGATATAGAGGTAGCGTGCCGACGGCGATCACATCGACTTTGGAACCATTTCCCACGCGCATCTTCATCTCGTCCTTAGCCAATCTTCGCTTAATCCATAGCCCCTGTTTCGGGTTGCAAATATGAGCAATAGAACCAGTATCAAATACTCAGGCGCTACTACTAGCATTAGTAAGTTACACATCAATAACATGTATATCAAATATACCTTTCACTTTGCCATCCTTCTTATCCGCCAAATACTTGGGGCAGTTCCGCTTCTAGTGACCAGTCCCTTTGCAGTAGAAGCACTCAGTCTCAGGCTCAGGTCTAGACTTTGGTTTCTTCACTTGAGCAGCAACTTGCTTGCCGTTCTTCTTGAAGTTCCCCTTCTTCCCTTTGCCCTTTTTCTTGAAACTAGTGGTCTTGTTAACCATCAACACTTGATGCTCCTTCTTGATTTCTACCTCCGCAGCCTTTAGCATTCGGAAGAGCTTGGGAATTGTCTTATCCATCCCTTGCATATTATAGTTCATCACGAAGCTTTTGTAGCTTGGTGGCAGTGATTGAAGAACTCTGTCAATGACAATATCAACAGGAAGATTAACTCCTAGTTGAGTCAAGTGGTTGTGGTACCCAGACATTCAGAACTATTCTCCTTCATTTTGCAGCTGTAGAACTTATTGGAGACTTCATATGTCTCAATCCAGGCATTTGCCTGAAATATTAACTTCAACTCCTGGAACATCTCATATGCTCCATGAAGTTCAAAACGTTGTTGAATTCCCGGTTCTAAGCCGTAAAGCATGGCACACTGAACTATCGAGTAGTCATCATCTTTGCTCTGCCAGACGTTCATAACATCTGGAGTTGCTCCTGCAGCGGGTCTTGCACCTAGCGGTGCTTCGAGCGTAATTCTTACGTGCAGCAATGAGGATAATCCTCAAATTCTGGACCCAGTCCGTGTAGTTGCTACCATCATCTTTCAACTTAGCTTTCTCTAGGAACACATTAAAATTCAAAGGAACGATGCTTACGAGCCATTGATCTACAACAACATAGACATGCAAAATACTACCAGGTACTAAGTTCATGATAAATTAAAGTTCAATTAATCATATTACTTAAGAACTCCCACTTAGATAGACATCCCTCTAGTCATCTAAATGACCACATGATCCAAATCAACTAAACCATGTCCGATCATCACGTGAGATGGAGTAGCTTTCAATGGTGAACATCACTATGTTGATCATATCTACTATATGATTCACGCTCGACCTTTCGATCTTAGTGTTCCGAGGCCATATCTGCATATGCTAGGCTCATCAAGTTTAACCCGAGTATTCTGCGTGTGCAAAACTGGCTTGCACCCGTTGTATGTGAATGTAGAGCTTATCACACCCGATCATCACGTGGTGTCTCGGCACGACGAACTGTAGCAACGATGCATACTCAGGGAGAACACTTGTACCTTGAAATTTAGTGAGACATCATCTTATAATGCTACCATCGTACTAAGAAAAATAAGATGCATAAAATATAAACATCACACTCAATCAAAATAAGTGATATGGTATGGCCATCACCATCTTGTGCCTTTTATCTCCATCTCCAAAGCACCGTCATGATCACCATCGCCACCGGCTTGACACCTTGATCTCCATCGTAGCATCGTTGTCGTCTCGCCAACTATTGCTTCTACGACTATCGCTACCGCTTAGTGGTAAATTAAAGCAATTACATGGCGATTGCATTTCATACAATAAAGCGACAACCATAAGGCTCCTGCCAGTTGCCGATAACTTTTACAAAACATGATCATCTCATAAAATAATTTAGATATCATCACGTCTTGACCATATCACATCACAGCAAGCCCTGCAAAAACAAGTTAGACGTCCTCTACTTTGTTGTTGCAAGTTTTACATGGCTGCTACGGGATTCTAGCAAGAACCGTTCTAACCTACGCATCAAAACCACAACGATTTTTCGTCAAGTGTGATGTTTTAACCTTCAACAAAGACCGGGCGTAGTCAAACTCGATTCAACTGAAGTTGGATAAACAGACACCCACTAGCCACCTGTGTGCGAAGCACGGCAGTAGAACCAGTCTCATGAACGCGGTCATGTAATGTCGTTCTGGTCCGCTTCATCCAACAATACCGCCGAATCAAAGTAAGACGTTGCTGGTAAGCAGTATGACTATTATCGCCCACAACTCTTTGTGTTCTACTCGTGCATATAACATCTACGCATAAACCTGGCTCGGATGCCAATGTTGTGGAACGTAGTATTTCAAAAAAATTCCTACGATCATGCAAGATCTATCTATGTGATGCATATCAACGAGAGGGGAGAGTGTGTCCACGTACCTTCGTAGACCGAAAGCGGAAGCATTTAGTAACGCGGTTGATGTAGTCGAACGTCTTCGCGATCCAACCGATCCAAGCACCGAACATACGGCACCTCCGCGTTCAGCACGCGTTCAGCTTGAGGACATCCCTCGAGCTCTGGATCCAGTTGAGGCCGAGGGAGAGTTTCGTCAACACGATGGCGTGGCGACGGTGATGATGAAGTTACCGGCGCAGGGCTTCGCCTAAACACTATGACGATATGACCGAGGTGTGGAACTATGGAGGGGGGGTCACTGCACATGGTTAAGAGAAACTTGTGTCTTCTAGGGTGCCCCCTGCCCCCGTATATAAAGGAGGGGAGGGGAGGGGAGCCCGACCGGCCTTCCTAGTAGGTTTCCACCTAAGGAAGAGGAGGAAGAAGGAAGGAAGAGGGGGAAGGGAAGGAAAGGGGGCGCCGCCCCCTTCCCCAAGTCCAATTCGGGCCCAGGGGGGCGGCTAGCCCCTCTTGGCCCTTCCTCTCTTCCCACTAAGGCCCATCGAGGCCCATTAGTTCCCCTA
This sequence comes from Aegilops bicornis, assembly GCA_021605145.1. Lineage (NCBI taxonomy): Eukaryota > Viridiplantae > Streptophyta > Magnoliopsida > Poales > Poaceae > Aegilops > Aegilops bicornis. Next base: position 542,651,323 of record CM038671.1, read on the forward strand.
GGGGGTTCCGATAACCCTCCGGCACTCTGATAATTATTTGGTACCTCTCGAAACTCATCCGGTGTCCGAATAACATCGTCCAATATATCAATCTTTATGTCTCGACCATTTCGAGACTCCTTGTCATGTCCGCGATCTCATCCGGGACTCCGAACAATTTTCGGCCATCAAATCACATAACTCATAATACAAATCGTCATCGGACGTTAAGCATGTGGACCCTACGGGTTCAAGAACTATGTAGACATGACCGAGACACATCTCCGGTTAATAACCAATAGCAGAACCTGGATGCTCATATTGGCTCCTACATATTCTATGAAGATGTTTATCGGTCAGACCGCATAACAACAAACGTTGTTCCCTTTGTCATCGGTATGTTACTTGCCCTAGATTCGGTCGTCGGTATCATCATACCTAGTTCAATCTCGTTACCGGAAAGTCTCTTTACTCGTACCGTGATGCATCATCCCGCAACTAACTCATTAGTCACATTGCTTGCAAGGCTTATAGTGATGTGCATTACCGAGAGGGCCCAGAGATACCTCTCCGATACTCGGAGTGACAAATCCTAATCTCGATCTATGCCAACTCAACAAACACCATTGGAGACACCTATAGAGCATCTTTATAATCAACCAGTTACGTTGTGATGTTTAATAGCACACTAAGTGTTCCTCCGGTATTCGGGAGTTGCATAATCTCATAGTCATAGGAACATGTATAAGTCATTAAGAAAGCAATATAAAAACTATCATTAATGCTAATATAACGGATGGGTCTTGTCCATCACATCATTCTCTAATGATGTGATCCCATTCATCAAATGACAACATATGTCTATGACTAGCAAACTTAACCATCTTTGATTAACGAGCTAGTCAAGTAGAGGCATACTAGGGACACTCTGTTTGTCTATGTATTTACACATGTACTAAGTTTCCGGTTAATACAATTATAGCATGAATAATAGACATTTAGCATGATATAAGGAAATATAAATAACAACTTTATTATTGCCTCTAGGGCATATTTCCTTCACACGCTGCATGCACCCACTGGGTGTAGTCCCCGAGACCGCCCTCGAATGTTTGATTCGGCGGGGGTCTGAGAATGCTTCTTTTTTTGCTCTCCACTCACACCGGTCAGGCCGCACTGAGTGGGAAATCGATCTAGTGGGGGCATGCTGAGTGCACCCACTAGGTGTAGTCCCTGAGACCGCCGTCGAATGTTTGATTCGACGGGGGTCTGAGAATGCTTTTGTTTGTAGCAACTGGATTTGCTCCTCTCCACTCGGAAGTAGAGGAATATCAGAAAAATTATCCTTGTCGACTGAATCATTTCTTTGCTGACTTCAGAAAACTTGTGAGCTCGGGACTCAGGACGCTGCCCTGGAGAAGGAGAAGATCCAACTCGAATTGGACCTGGGAGTGACCAAGAGGAACTTGGAGCGCGCAGAGACGGAGGCGAAGAACATGGGAGGTAAATCATGCTAACTGAATGCACCGTTGTTCCTTTCTTCCAACCTTTGAGCCGAGTGGTTTCACTCGAACAGATGTGCGTAATGAAAACCGTCAACTTCAAGCGTGACTCAAGAATGTTATTTCTTTAGAAACCATGAAGCAGGCCTTGGAAAAGAAGGATGAAGAACTTGCGGGAGCCCAGAAGGTGGCTAAGAGAAAACTGAAGCTGCTGAAGAAAAGTTGGATTCAGTCGAAAAACAAGAAGAAGAAAATGCATCTGTGAAGACTGCTGTTGAAGAGCTTAAGAAAGAACGAGTCGAGTGGGCCAATGATACGTCTCCAACGTATCTATAATTTTTGATTGTTCCATGTTGTTATATTATCAATCTTGGATGTTTTGTAATCATTTTATAGTCATTTTATATCATTTTTTGGTACTAACCTATTGACATAGTGCCAAGTGCTAGTTGTTGCTTTCTGCATGTTTTTTTACATCGCAGGAAATCAATACCAAACGGAGTCCAAACGCAGCGAAACTTTTTTGGAGATTTTTTTTGGACCAAAAGACATCCAGTGGGCCGAACAAGCACCTGGGGGCTGCTCCGAGGGGAGCACAACCCACCAGGGCGCGCTTGGAGGCCCAGGCGTGCCCTGGTGGGTTGTGCCCACCTCGGGTGCCCCCCGGACTGCCTCTTTACTCTATAAATACCCCAATATTCTAGAAACCCTAGGGGAGTTGACGGAAATCAATTCCAGCCGCCGCAAAGTCCAGAACCACCAGATCCAATCTAGACACCATCACTAAGGGGTTCACCACTTCCATTGGTGCCTCTCCGATGATGCGTGAGTAGTTCTTTGCAGACCTTCGGGTCCGTAATTAGTAGCTAGATGGCTTCCTCTCTCTCTCTCTCTCTCTCTCTCTCTCTCTCTCTCTTTTGTTTATCAATACAATGGTCTCTTGGAGATCCATATGATGTAACTCTTTTTGTTGTGTGCTTGTTGGGATCGGATGAACTTTGAGTTTATGATCAGATCTATCTTTTTATGCATGAAAATTATTTGAGTTTCTTTGATCTCTTATATCCATGATTACTTATAGCCTCATATTTCTTCTCCAATATATGGGTTTTGTTTGGCCAACTTGATCTATTTATCTTGCAATGGGAAGAGGTGCTTTGTAGTTGGTTCGATCTTACGGTGCTTGATCCCGATTGGCGTAAGGGAACCGACACATATGTATCATTGCTACTAAGGATAAAACGATGGGGGTCTATTTCTACATAAATAGATCTTGTCTACATCATGTCATCGTTCTTATTGCATTGCTCCGTTTCTCCATGAACTTAATACACTAGATGCATACTGGATGGCAGTCGATGTGTGGAGTAATAGTAGTAGATGCAGGCAGGAGTCGGTCTAATAATCTTGGACGTGATGCCTACGTAATGATCATTGCCTGGATATAGTCATGATTATTTGAAGTTCTATCAATGGCCCAACAGTAATTTGTTTACCCATCGTTTGCTATTTTTCTCGAGAGAAGCCACTAGTGAAATCTACGGCCCCCGGGTCTCTTTCTCATATTATCTGCCTTTGCGATTTATTTTCCTTTGCTTTTATTTTCAGATCTATTAAACCAAAAATAAAAAATACCTTGCTGCAATTTATTCTTATTTATTTTATCTCTTGTTCCCGCGATCTAATCTATCATATTTTTATCACGTCCGTGTGCCAATTTCTGGCGCCGCTACCCGGAAGGGACTGACAACCCATTTTACACGTCGGGTTACGAGTATTTGTTATTTGTGTGCATGTGTTATTTACGTAGTGTTGCTTGGTTTTCCTACTGCTGTGATAATCTTGGTTTCATCACTGAGGGAAATACCTACCGTCTTTGTGCTACATCATCCCTTCGTCTTTGGCGAAATACCGACATAGCTTCAAGCCGCATCAAAAGGAATTTCTGGCACCGTTGCCGGGGAGGATCTTCAACATATACCAGGTTACTAATCACAAATCTCATCTCCTTGCAATTTACATTATTTGCCATTTGCCTCTCGTTTTCCTCTTCCCCACTTCAAAAAAATTTGCCGTTTTATTCGTCCTCTTTATTTTCTTGCCGGATCTATCCGTGTTCTTGCTTTCTAGTCATAATGGCTAGCTTGCCTACTCCTCCTTTGTCACCATATTTTGAAGTTCTTTACCTCAAGCAAAGACAAGGAGAAAATTTGAAAGATGCTTGGTATAGGCTTATGGAATCTTATCGTATTTGCAATTTAAAGGGGGAGCTAAGATCTTGCTTCGTAATTTTTACATAGGATTGGCTTTGCATCATAGACAACTCCTAGATTTTGCTGCTAAAGGGAATTTTATTGAGCTTGATGCCAATGCTGCCTACGAAATTTTAGAAAGAATTTTGGGTGTTCCACCTCAAAAGGAGGGATTTTCTTTCACCCCAGAGGGAGTTCAAATGTTGGAAAACTTGGTGATTTGCATAAACACATGGTTGAATTACAAAAATGTAACGAACCCCTCAAACATCTCAACGGTAGTATCAATCGCATGAATACCTTGATTACTCTTTGCAACAAGCGATTGGATATTTTGGATCTAAAGATGGTTTCTTTTCCTGAGAATTTAGGGAAGAGTAAAGAGCCTTCCGGGTTTGAGAAAACCCTTACCAAAGTAGCCAAGACTACTGATGACAAAACTTAGATCCTTGCTTTATGCCTACCTTGGGGCGTGAAACTATAGCGCTTGTTGGGAGGCAACCCAATGAATAAAATTTATTTTTTCTTTTTTCTTTCTGTTCTTGAGTGTTAGCACAATTATGCTACTGTTATGATTGTGTTTTTTGTGTTTTAATTACTTTTTGTGCCAAGTAAAGCCTTTAGGATCTTCTTGGGTGATAGTTGTTTATTCTTGCCAAAAAACAGAAAAATTTGCGCTCACAAGAACAATTCTTATTTTTAACCAGAGCGCGATAAAATACCAATTCTTTTTGCATAAGATTAATATACAAATTTCTCTCGTGGTCCTAATTTTTTCAGAATTTTTGGAGTTACAGAAGTATTTGAAATATTCAGATTGCTACAGACTGTTCTGTTTTTGACAGATTCTGTTTTGTTTGCGTTGTGTGCTTGTTTTGATGATTCTATGATTTTTTTTCTTTGATGAGTTTTTTCCATATAGAAGTTGGAATACAGTAGATATAATGCAAGAATAAAATATGAATTGGTATGCTACATTACTTATAGTAGTGATTTGCTTTCTTATACTAACGGATCTCACGAAGGTTTTGTTGAGTTTTGTGTGATTGAAGTTTTCAAATTTTGGGTTATCTTATGATGGATGAAGGAATAAGGAGTAAGAAGAGCCTAAGATTGGGGATGCCCATGGCACCCCAAGTTATTATCCAAAGAGAAGCAAGAAACTAAGCTTGGGGATGCCCTGAGTGGTATCCCCTCTTTCTTTTAACGACCATCGGTATTTTACTCGAAGCTATATTTTTATTCGTCACATATTATTTGTTTTGCTTGGAGCGTCTTGTATGATATGAGTCTTTGCTTGTTTTGTTTTGTTTTTAACTCCTGATTCCTTGCTAGACACACCTATTTGAGAGAGCCAAAATTATGCCATGACTTGTTAGAATTGCTCTCCATGCTTCACTTTAATTTTTATGAGCTATGGATTTGCTCTAGTGCTTCACTTATATCTTTTTTAGCACGGTGTGCTTTAGTATTTTTGAAGAAATGATCTCTTGCTTCACTTAGATTTATTCTAGAGTTAGTAATTTTTTTGAAGAAATTCTATCTTGCTTCACTTAAATTAATTTGAGAGAAAGAAATACTATGCTGATGATCTTCACTTATATTTGTATGAGCTTATCAAAAGCAACACATGAAAATTAGTTCCAAAGTGATAGATATCCAAGAAGGATATAATTAAAACTTTCATGAAGATCATTGGACAAAATAAACTTGATTCTTAGTAATAGTTTTGAGATATGGTGATGTGATATGTGAGTCATGTTGATGAGTATGTCGGCGTTCTGGGAATGGGGGTCCCCAGACTTGCCTGCCTGTGGCCTGCGGCGTGGCTCAAGTGGGGGCCCAGCGCGGCCCAGCTTCATCAGCTCAAGCTCAAGACCCTCATGAGGGGCCAAGCCTCGCGGGGCGGACGACAGGAACCTTCCTCAGGAGCAGCCTCGTCAGGCAGGCTCACGAGGAGGCGGAAAGATCAAGGCAAGGTACCTCACGAGGGTGCCCTCGCAAGCCATGACGATCGAGATCACGCGGGCGCCAGGCGGGCGCCAGCCTGCGCAGTGTCCTCGTTTCCCCTTTGGTGCAAAGGAGGCAAGCACAGGCCAAGGCATCAGGCAAAGGTTACCGCTTCGGTGCAACAAGACCAAGACCAGCAGAGCGACAGGACGGAGGTCATCGTGGAGCCCAGGACGGCGTCACCGTCAGAGCCTTTGGCAGCAGAAGATCAACTTTAGTGAGGATAAGTGTACTAGATGTTCCCTTCAAAATGGCCAATTGTTGGCGCCTTTCCCGCTCATTATTTGGGAAGAGGCCCAAGGCCTCCCTCTATAAATAAGACTACCACCACAGAGAGAAGGGACGGGTCGAACCTACCAAAAAGAGAGAGGGAAGCGACTAGACTCACCCAAGCAGTCCATCGCACTAGCTCAAGAACAGCCCCTCGCGAGGCTGTTCTTCCTTTGTACTGTTCTTCATCAGCCCCGGAGGCAGTCCACCACACCACATTCTGGAGTAGGGTATTACACCACAACGGTGGCCCGAACCAGTATAAACCTTGTGTCTCTCGTGCTGTTCATCGTTCCTAGTTTAGATCCCTTGCAAACCATTAACGCGTGAGCTGGTAGGGGAAAGATCTCCGTGCGCACCCCAGAGTTCGAACCTCAAGGGTCTGCCGGAACCCGAAATCCGACATTTGGCACGCCAGGTAGGGGTGCACCGGAATCTTTCATCCGTTGGTCGCGTGTGATCTTCCGTCGCGTCCATGGCTGATGCTCACCGAGCCCGCGCCGAGCGTCGGGCTGCTCGCTGTCGGGGTACTAGAGTAGGGGTACCCTAGTATCCCGTACTCGTGCATGGACAGTTGTAGCACCCCACGGCAGGGTTTGCCTCGTCACCGCCAAGATCCTCCGTGGTTCCTTTGGAGCCATTCAACAACAAAGTATTTGATTAAGAAAACAAGGCCCCGGCAAGAGGATCTTGTCGAGAAGGCCACTCAAGGCATGCAGAAGACAAGGCCCCGGCAAGAGGAGCTTGCCGGGAAGGCTCGGAGCGCGACAAGCCTCCGGACGCGACAAGGATTCGGCCGCGGCAAGGCGCTTACGCGACAAGCAACCTCTCTCCATCTCCGCTCCAGCTCATCTAGCGACGTGTCGCCATGGGACCGTTCCGCGCGCTGCGTGTCGAGAGAGGTCAGGCAGCCAGCCGGAGAAGCGGCGATAAGCGGCGGCGACAAGCTTGCCATCGTGGCGGCGGAGGCGCTGACGGTCTCTGTTGCCTTTGTTTAGCGACACCGACGGGCATTTATGGCTTTTGTCCCTTGCCGTCGAGTTAGGTATTTTACATCATACACTTTGTTCGGTAGGTGTACCAACTCCTGTTTTTACATTTGTACCCTCGCCTATGTTGCCACCTGTCGGAGACCCCTTTAGCATATAAAAGGAGGCCCATGCGCAACGTAGGGGGGGTTGGGTTCGAGTTTCGGTTCATTTGACCCACCAGAGACCAGATACGCTCACGCTAGGTTTTGTAGCTCGCATCGCTCCCTAGCAAGAACAGAATACATCAAACAAGCAGCAGTAGGAGTTTTATCTCTCCGGAGAGCTCCGAAGCTGGGTAAACTGCTCGTGTGCCTCGCCTCGATCCGCTCTTCGTGCGATCTCCGCCCCCCTCCGAACCACAAAGGGGCCTGGTCCGCCGGCCCCATAGGTGTCCGTGGAATGCGATCAGCCTCCCGACATCTTTGGCGCGCCAGTAGGGGCGTCGAGGCCGTGTGAATCTGATCCCTCGTTAACACGAGCAGCGTCCTCAACATCTTCCTCAACATGCCACCGAAGAAGAAGGCTTGGCGCGGCGAAACCGTCCGCGTCGTACCCACCCTCACCGCAGCAACCGGGTGGTGGGGCAGACGCTGGCGGAGGAACGGGCGCCGACGAAGGTGTTCGCGACGTTGCCAAGTCCAAGGACAAGGCCCCGCAAACCTCGGCGTCCGCGCATCCCCCGCGCCCATCTCAGGAGACGCGGGACCAACAGCGTCATGGCATCCACAATGCCATACGTTCGTTGGATCGAGACCCTCAAGACCAGCATGCGGCGTAACATGCTTGCACGAGTGAGATACGGTCGCCGCGGACGGGGTGCTGCTCCTTCTAACGTAGTTAGAAGTTCGAGCATATCCCGCTCCTCGCACCATTCGCCAATGCCACCCACTACTCCAGCAGAAGCTCCGGCGAGAGCTCAGCTGCTCCTCGACTACCCTCCAGCGGCCGACAAGGTCGACGAGTGGAGGGCCACTATCCAGAGCCTCATCGGCTTTGCCAGCAGCGGCGCTCGCGGCAACCAACGCCATCGTTGCCGCGGCAAGACGACAAAGGCACGAGCCGGTGGCGGCAGGCTGTCGGAGGTGCAACCACCGTGCACTCTCCGCCACGAAGGCCAAGATCGCCGACTCACCGGATCCACCTCGACAACGACTCCACCGCGTCGTCGGATTCGCGAGCTCGCCGCGATCAGCGCCAAGTTCTTCACGAGCGACAACAAGAGGACGCTCGAACTTGCATCGAGCGCCGAAGAGAAGCTGCGACAAGATGACGCGCTGCTCCTTGAGGAAGATCGTCTTCAGGCCGCTGTGCGAGCTACTCACTACCAGCAAGCTTTGCGTCGCTACCATAGCCGCAGAGTTAGTGCCAGAAGTCTCGAGGAAGGCGACCTTGTTCTTCGGCGCGTTCAGTCCGCCAAGAATTCAAACAAGTTGGCCTTGAAGTGGGAAGGCCCTTATCGGGTGAAAGCGAGTCACTAGGCCTGGCGCCTGTCATGCCTTGAGACCGAAGATGGCATTCCGATGAGCAACTCACGGAACATTGAGCATCTTCGTATGTTTTACCCATAGAGGCGCGGTTGCGGAACCCGTTCGGCAACCACCTTTGTACAAGTCTTGCCGCTGTTGCATGTAATCCTTTGTACAAAGCCGGGCACAGACCCGTGCATCGATAAAGCTCATGTGTTGCGCACAACTTGTCAAATTCATGCTTTCATCATTTTATTGCATGTTTTGACTAACACTTTGAGCAGCAACCACACCCTGAAAGCAAAATCGAGCCGCTAGGCTCCCTAACTTTATTTCCTCTTCTTTCTCTTTTCACAAAGAAAGTTAGGCTCCCTCGCGCACAAGGTAACCCAGGGGGAGGAGGAGATAATACTATGGACCAGGCACCGCTAGGAAGTTTCACCTCATCGGAAGCAAAGAGACGGAAAAGCTAAGTTGCCAAAATTTGAGCAATCAATTTTTAAATTTTAGTTATCTTCCTCGAACGATAGTACTTTGTATGGAAAACACATGCGCAAAGGAACCAACTCAGAGGCTAGTCGCGCCCTTACTTTGTTTCGAGTCCGCTCAACAACTTAAGTGAGCTGCGGCTAGTCGCGACAAGGTTGCTTGTCGGAGGCGGACTTGCCGGCAGGCCGACGTTCGCACTCGGCCTTTCATGACAAAAGTGCCCGCACCGACAAGTCCCCCAAACGCGTAAGGCGTAAACGCATACAAAGGAAGGAATCAAGTAGAGGAAATAACGTTGCATTGATCGCCTAAGATAGAGTATATTACAAAATAACTTGTCGCTGATCTAACAAAGTGTTCTAAACATGATCGGCAGCGACAAGGGAGGGATAAAATTGGCGGCCTAGTCTACGCGGTCGCCATCAATCTGCTTGATCTTGTTCACCTTGTCCACAATGGGTGCGACAAGGGCTTTGAAACTCCTCCACGTTGGTATCTGGCGGCAAGGATCTGAGGACGCCGTTAAGGTTGAGGCCCGGATTGCGGAAGGCCACCTTTATCAACACCTTCTCGAGGGCTCCTGCATAGATCCGGCGTGATTCCTCGGCCAGCTGCTTTGGGACCTCTTCCGAGTCGCTGGAGACCCGTCACTGCGCCTTTGAAGAATAAGCTGAGTTTGGCGCTGGGTTGGAGATGCTCGTCGGAGGAGTATGCAAGGTCCGTCATCCCAGCTCCATCATTTCGTTGTGGATGTCGTGGCGGTGTCCACAAGACCTTCATCCGGTCTCCACACTCTCCCTCAAGGTGCTCTGGATGGAGGCAGCATTCGCCAACTCCTCCTTGTCCTTGATCGCCTCCAACAAGCCCATCTCCCGCTCTCTGGCGCCGTCCAACGCTTATGCGTCGAGTGGTCAGCTCAGCTCAAGATCCGCCTTGGAATCCTTGGCGGCGTCGAGCTCCTTGCCCCTATCAGCGAGGCGACTCTGCAGCTTCGCCAAGGGTGTAGGCGTCCTTCTCACGCTCATGCTTGGTAGCGGCAAGCTCTTTGCCGCTCTTCTTGGGCTGGCCTCCAGTGTGCCACCTTCGCCTTCAGCTCTTCCTTGGCGGCCTCGGCGGCTGCGGCAGCATCGCCCGCTTCTGGCGCCCGCCAAGTGACTCCTCGCGCGGCAAGGTATTCTTCGTGGCTGTCCAGGTTGACCTTCCGCTGCGCCAACTCGCTTTCTGGCGGAGAGCTTCTCGGCAACCAGCCGCTGCTCCTCTTCACCGCGGCCTTCTCAAGGATGAAGGCCGTGCGCTCTTACGCAAGTTGCCCCAGCGCCGCTTTCGTCGCGGAGAGCTTCTTGGTTGGCGCTCGGAGCTCTTCTGCGCTTCTCCATGTCCGCTCCGCCCTCGCGACAAGTGCTTCCGGGACTCCAACTTGGCTGCGGGCGCGGTAGAGCGACAGCAGCTTCTTCAAGCTGCTCCTCCTCGAACTTCGCCGCTGCTGCTGCTTGCTGGCGTCCACCAGCGTCAGCCATGACGAGTAGCTCGCCGTCGAAGGTCTCTCCTCGACCGGCGCCACAGGCTCGGTTCCCAGGGGAGCTTGATGAAGACACCCTCGCCGGCCTTGGTGGCGCCGGGCTGGGGCTCCTCGAACTGGCCTTGCAGCGGCGGGGTATTATTTGTCGGTGTATCGCTGGCGCTCCTGCGGCCTCGGGGCCGTCGGTCACGATCGCCCGACCCTCGCCCGGCTTCTGCGTCGGCAGCCTCGGTGGCCTTCTCGCCAACAGGCTCGTCGGCGGCCTCTTCTTCCACAGAACGACCTCTTCTTCCTCGGCGGCGGCCTCGTCGGTGTTGCCTTGGCCTTCCTCTTCGCCCGCGGCCTCGACCTCCATCGACTTCTGCGTCGACGAAGAAAGAGCAGTCAAGCAAATGTTCAAAAGAGAAACAAAAGAAAGCAAGCCCAAGGGAGATTTTTCGTGTAAGGAAATTACCTGCAGGATCCGCAGCCATGGCCTCGACCACTGGAGGGTCACTGGCGCATCCCTTGCCGGGTAGCCTCCCTTGCGGAGTGGCCTCCCTTGTGGGAGGGCGTTCCCTTGCCGGAGGTTCCTCCCTTGGCGGCGTGAGTGGCGTGAGCAGGATTTGAGGCGGCTTCCGAGCCCTCTTGATGAGGCTGCTCTGCTCCTACACAAGCAAACAGTCAGGTATCAACGAAGAAAGGGCACCCTTACGCACCTAATAGTAAGGAGAAAACTGCACACTTACTCTGGGGGCTGTGCTGGGGGCTGCTCTGAGGAAGGGTTGCCGGGTCCGGCAAGGGGGTCTCGGACGCGTCCCTTGTTGCCACGGGAGAATCATCCTCAACGACGACCATCGGGATCTTAGCCCTCTTGACGCTCTGGGCGGCGTCACGAAAAGGAAAGAGTCCGGGCAAGCAAATCAGATTCAAGATGAAGCAATAAAATTGAAGAAATACAAGCACAATCTCAAGAGCTTACTCTTCGCCTTCCTCCTCGGAGCTGGCGCGGAGAAGTCAAACTCGGCTCGCCTCCGGTGCGACGAGGCGGGGAGTGGGCTCTCTTGGCCGCTTAAGCGGGCGTCGGTGGTGGCCTGAGAGGATCCCGGTTGTCGCAGCGGTGTGAGGCGCTCCAGCGGCAACATCGCTTGCAGCGGTAGCGCGCGTCATGGCAATCTTCTTCTTTGTGGGCGATCTGCCGCCCGACTAAATCTCCACCTTGCGGAGACGCCTCTTGGCGGAGCAGGGCTCGGCTGGCGGCAAGTCGCTGGGTGGTGGAGAAGAAGCGCCCTCGGCGGGTCCACTCGACCCGGCCTCGGGCTCGACAAGCTCGTCCTCGCCGGCGATCTCCCGTTGCTCGGCAAGGCTTGCCGCCGTCGCAGCATCCGCCTCCTCCACCGTATACCCGAAGGCTCCAGGGCGGCGGCTGCTGCCGCCTCCTCCACCTGGTGGCAATCCGCGCCATCTCCTCGTCGGTGGTGTCGCGGGTGAGCCTTTTCGCTTTCGTCGGGCGGATCGGCACTTCTTCCAAGTCGTCGAAGAACTGCTGCACGACCTCGCCAGGGGCTCTGCCAGTTGGGGCGATCCCATGGGAATCGCTGGCGGCATCATGGCGTGGATGCGGTCGGCGCGAGTTGTTGCACAATGGGGCGACCCCCTCGGCAACCTAAACCACTCGGGGTGGTCGGGTGCGTTCTTGAACAGCTCGGCAGCATCGCATCCAGCTCCAAGACGGTGAAGTTCCGATTCGAGCACTGGCGCAGCCTCATGATGTCTGCCGCATTTTGGAACTCCCAAGCAGGCCTCCTCCTCTCCTGCAAAGGGAAGCGTCTGGCGGCGAAGGAAGTCTGCGCCAACTGCGCCTACGGTTAACCCGGCAAGCCTGAGGTGCAAAATCCGGGTCACAGCTATCTTCAGCTTCGCATCCTCCGGCGCCAAGTTACTCCAATCTCTGCCGTGCACTATTGGGGTTTGGCGCCTGCAGCGATGAAAGGGCTGCGAGTTCTCCTCTCGACCCAACACCAATTGGCTCTCCACTCCTCCCACTTGTTGCGGAACTCTCGTTCCAGATACTCTTCTTTCTTGCCGATCCTGGTGACCCACGCTATCCCTCCGGCTAGCGGCTATCCTCTCTCGACGCGGGGGACGAAGTTGTGGCGGAATAGTGCCATGTTTGGGTGGACTCCGACAAAGTTTTCGCACAGATGCGCGAAAACTGCCATGGTCAAGACGGCGGTGGGGGTGAAATCAAGGAGGCGGAGGCCAAATGTGTTCATGATGTCGCAGAAGAACTTCCGGAAAAAGGCGGGCAAAGCCCGCAATAGAAGAAAAGGCGAAAAATGGGTACCCGGTTGGGGCCAAATCGAATGAGGCGGGGAGTACCTTCGTGCAGCGGATGCGCCGCGTCTCCGTCGACCAAAAGAGGTAGAAGACATCCCGCAGCTCCCTTGCGCCGAGCTGGGGAGGGAAGATGGCCCGCTCCTTGCGCAACGCCGCGAGCCGCTGCGCTTCGGCCGACTTGACGCCCTTCTCCTTGTCGGCTTTTGGAGCCATGGCGAGGACGGCGGAGGAGGCCGACGGCGGTGAGCGCGCTTGTGGCGAAAGGGGGCGGGGCGCTGCTCTCTTTGCACCGGAGAAGAAGGGGGGATCGGCGGTGGTTTTCTTGACAAGACAGCGACGGCGAAGTGGACGGCCTGCCCCTGTTTCCTCCGCTTATAAAGAGGGGGAGGGGGCGGGCGTTCCGCTTTTCCTAATAAAGAAACCCCCACGACCACGCCCACGATCTCTCGCATGGCGCCACGTCCGGTGCGTGCCGTTAGTGGGGATCGTGGTGGGTCCGGGCGAAGTTGCGACGTGGTCGAGGCCGCTGCGTGTGCCGTGCACTGTTTTGGGCTGACCCGACAGCGCTGGTACCGTGTCTGACCCAGGCCGGGGCTCTGTCGAGTACTAGAGTAGGGGTACCCTAGTATCCCGTGCTACGTGCACCTGACAGTTGTAGCACCCAGCGGCGGGGTTTGCCTCGTCACCGCCAAGATCCTCCGTGGTTCCTTTGGAGCCATTCAAGAACAAAGTATTTGATTAAGAAAACAAGGCCCGGCAAGAGGAGCTTGTCGGGAAGGCCACTCAAGGCATGCAGAAGACAAGGCCCGGCAAGAGGAGCTTGCCGGGAAGGCTCGAGCGCGACAAGCCTCCGGACGCGACAAGATTCGACGCGGCAAGGCGCTTGCCGCGACAAGCAACCTCTCTCCATCTCCGCTCCAGCTCATCCAGCGACGTGTCGCCATGGGACCGTTCCGTGCGCGTGTCGAGAGGCATGCAGCCAGCGGAGAGCAGCGATAAGCGGCCGACAAGCTTGCCATCGTGGCGAAGCGGAGGCGCACTGACGGTCTCTGCCTTTGTTTGGGCGACATCGACGGGCATTTATGGCTTTTTGTCCCTTGCCGTCGAGTTAGGTATTTTACATCAGACAATCGCTCGGTAGGTGTACCAACTCCTGTTTTACATTTGTACCCTCGCCTATGTTGCCGGTATCGGAGACCCTTTAGCATATAAAAGGAGGCCCATGCGCATAGCGTAGGGGGTTGGGTTCAGTTTGGTTCATTTGACCCACCAGACCAGATACGCTCACGCTTAGGTTTTGTAGCTCAGACGGCTCCCTAGCAAGAACAGAATACATCAAACAAGCAGCAGTAGGAGTTTTATCTCTCCGGAGAGCTCCGAAGCTGGGTAAACTGCTCATGTGCCTCGCCTCGATCCGCTCTTCGTGCGATCTCCGCCCCCCTCCGAACCACAAAGGGGCCTGGTCCGCCGGCCCCATAGGTGTCTGTGGGTACGATCAGCCTCCCCGACACTCGCGCCGCTCGAGTCACCCGGACGGCTCCTGTCGGCGGACGCCCCCGTCGTTCCCCGTCGCCTGCCGCCAACGCCCCCACCGGCCCGGTGGTGAACGAGCAGCAGGCCTGTTGGGGGGAGCTACGCGACCTCTACCTAGCCCATCGCGCCGGGCCGGCGCCTCCGGTCGTGGCAGCTCTCCTGGGCGGCTCACTGGCACCACCTTCGAGCCGCCAGGTCAAGCCGTTCACCCGCCAGATCGCCACCGCCTCCAAGCGCCAGGGAGCCCCGTCGGGCTGGGTGGCGCCCGAGGCCGACCTGCTCTTCAACTCGGACGATCACCCCTCCAACCCCGCTGGTTCGGGTGCGCTCTCGATGCTGTGCACCCCCACCATCTGCCAAGTGGCCGTCACCAGGACCCTCATCAACGGCGGAGCCGGCCTCAGCATGCTCTCTGTGGAGGCCTTCAGCCTCCTCCATGTGCCACCAGAGCAGCTCCAGCCCAGCAGGCCTTTTTCAGGAGTCGGAGCCGGTTCCACCCCCTCCCTGGGCAAATTCGCCTCCCGGTGACCTTCGGCACCCGCGACAACTTCTGCACAGAGCTGATCGACTTCGACATCGCGCCCATCAGCCTCCCCTACAACGCCATCCTCGGCTACCCGGCCTTGGCCCGGTTCATGGCAGCGACTCACCCGGCGTACAACCTCATGAAGATGCCTGGGAGCAGCGACGTCCTTACCGTGTCAGGAAACACAGGAGATGCACTGCAGGCGCTCAAGCTTGTTTTCAAGGCGACCGCGGCGGCACGCCCGGCCAAAGATCGACGCCTGAGCCCAAGGGCGCGCGGTCCAAGAAGAAGCAGCTATTCACTCAAAACAAGGCGGAAACCAAGCGGTACCACCAACGAGGACGGGTCCACTGACGCCACCTTCACCATAGGTGCAAACCTCGAACCCAAGCAGGAGGAGGCCTTGGTGAAGTTCCTGCGCGCGGACAAGAAGGTGTTCGCGTGGGGACCTGATCAGTTGGCGGGGGTCCCGAGGGGCGTGATTAAGCATCACCTCAACGTGTGTCCAAACGTGCGCCCCGTGAAGCAGAAGGCGGCGACAAATTCCACGGAGAAACAAGCTTTATCATCCAAGAGACCCGCAAGCTAGAGGCAGCAGGGGTTATTCGCGAGGTCCGCTACCCGGATTGGCTGGCCAACCCAGTTGTCGTGCCAAAAAAGGGGGGAAAGGAACGTATGTGTGTCGACTTCACCAACATCAATAAGGCCTTCCCACAGGATCCATTTTCGCTTCCTCGCATTAACCAGATCGTCGACTCCACCGCTGAGTGTGACTCATGCTTCTGGATGCCTTCTCGTGCTATCACCGGATCAAGATGGCGGTAGAAGACGTGGAAAAACGGCTTTCCTAACCCCGTGCGGAGTGTCTTGCTATACCTGCATGCCGCGTTTGGGTTATAGCGCTGGCGCGACCTTCGGCCGGTGATGCACATCTCCCATGGCCGACAGCTCGGGAGGAATCTTTGGCGTCGTCGATGACATTGAAGTGAAGTCTCGGAGGCGAAAACCACGACTGAGGACTTGGTAGAAACCTTCCCGAGCCTTGACAAAGTGGACCTGCGGCTAAACCCGGAGAAGAGCGTATTAGGAGTCCCCTCGGGCAAGCTCCTGGGTATCCTCGTGTCCCATAGGGGCATCGAGCCCAACCCGGAAAAGGTCAGAGCAGTCGAAGACATGAGCCCACCAAAGACCCTCGAGAAATGCAGAAACTCACGGGCGCGTGACCCGCTAGGGGCGTTCATCTCCAAGCTGAGGAACGAGCACTGCCATTCTTCAAGCTGATGAAGAAGAAGGGCCCCTTTGAATGGACTGAAGAGGCCGACAAGGCATTCCAAGAACTCAAGAGGTACCTTACCAGCCCTCCGGTGATGGTAGCTCCGCCTCCTCGAGAGCCCCTGGTGCTCTATCTCGCGGCCACCCCTACTCCGCCAGCGCGGCCCTGGTAGCGGTCAGGGAGGAGCATCAGGCCAAGGCCGCAACTACCCTCCGGGCAGGAGCGAAGCGAAGCCAAGAGAGCCTCAAAAAGACCGAAAGGCCATAGCCGAAGGGGATCAGCCGCAGCAGTAAAGCGCGCCCGGAGCAGGAGAGGCCCCACCAAGCAACCCAGCGCTGGGGGCTCCGTCATCTCGGGAGGCGCCCCAACCTACGGAGGACGCGAGCAGCGCCAGCGCTCACAGCCTCGTCGAGCACCCCGTGTACTTCGTCAGCATGATGCTACGGGACATGAGGGCGCAGTACCCCATGCCCCAAAAACTCCTCCTCGCGCTATTGGTAGCCTCGCGCAAGCTGCGGCACTACTTCCAAGGTCATCCCATCAAGGTCGTCTCAGCATACCCTCTGGAGAGGGTGCTCAGGAGCCCCAACTCAGCTGGAAGAGTTGCAGAGTGGAACATCGAACTGCAAGCGTTTGACTAGAATTCAAAGACAACCAGAGTCATCAAGGGGCCGCATTGGCAGATTTCGTGGCGAGAATGGGACGGAGGCACCCGGCCTCGAAGCAGGCGAAGACCGATCACTTTCTCCAGGGAGCGAGGCACCAGACGGCTGGGTCATGTACTTCGACGGGGCATTCTCCCAACATGGCACGGGGGCCGGCACAGTGCTTGTATCCCCTACTCAGGACAAGCTCTATTACGCCGTGCAGCTCTGTTTCCAGCACGGGGAAAAGGTCTCCAACAACAGGGGAGCCACGATCAGGGGAGCCACGAGGGTGGGGGCGCGCCTACCTCCCTGGGCGCGCCCTCCTGCCTCGTGGCCTCCTCGTTCCTTTCTTGACGTCCACTCCAAGTCTCCTGGATTGCATTTGTTCCAAAATTCACTCTCCCGATGGTTTCATTCCGTTTGGATTCCGTTTGATATTCCTTTTCTGCGAAACACTGAAATAGGCAAAAAATAGCAATTTGCATTGGGCCTTTGGTTAGTAGGTTAGTCCCAAAAATAATATAAAAGTGTATAATAAAGCCCATTAAACATCCAAAACAGATAATATAATAGCATGAAATAATAAAAAATTATAGATACGTTGGAGACGTATCACATATTCCTTCGACTATGAGATCATGCAACTCCGGATCTGGGAGGAATACCTTGTGTGCTATCAAAGCGTCACAACGTAGCTGGGTGATCATAAATATGCTCTCTGGTATCTTTGAAGGTGTCATTGAGTTGGCATGGATCGAGATTAGGATTTGTCACTCCGTGTATCGGAGAGGTATCTCTGGGCCCTCTCGGTAATACACGTCACAAGTAGCTTGCAAGCAATGTGACTAAGGAGTTAGTTACGAGATGATGTATTACGGAACAAGTAAAGCGACTTGCCGGTAACGAGATTGAACTAGGTATGAAGATACCGGCAATCGAAACTTGGGCAAGTAACATACCGACAGACAAAGGGAACTACGTATGTTGTCATAAAGGTTTGACTGTTAAAGATCTTCGTAGAATATGTAGGAACCAATATGGGCATCTAGGTCCCGTTATTGGTTATTGACCGGAGAAGTGTCTTCGTCATGTCTACATCATTCTCGAACCCATATGAGTTATGTATGTTGGTGACCATATATTGTTCGGAGTCCCGGATGAGATCACGGACATGACGAGGAGCTCCGGAATGGTCCGGAGGTAAAGGTTGATATATGTGATAATAGTGTTTGGTCTTTGGAAGGGTTCCTTAATTCATCGGAAGGGTTTTCGTATGTTCCCAAAATGTTCTGGTGCGAGAACACTTTATTTGGGCCAAGGGGTAAAGCCCACAATGTTTTTGGAAAGTACACAAGGGAGGTAGGCACACCCCACCCTCGTGGGCCCCTCGTGGCCCCCACCCTCGGCAGGACGGAGGTCATCGTGGAGCCCAGGACGGCGTCACCGTCAGAGCCTTTGGTAGCCGAAGACCAACTTTAGTCAGGATAAGTGTACTAGATGTTCCCCTTCAAAATGGCCAATTGTTGGCGCTCTTGCCGCTCATTATTTGGGAAGAGGCCGAGGGCCTCCCTCTATAAATAGGACTAGCCACCACAGAGAGAGGGGACGGGTCGAACCTACCAGAAAGAGAGAGGGAAGCGACTGGACTCCCCCAAGCAGTTCATCGCACCGGCTCAAGAACAGCCCCTCGCGAGGCTGTTCTTCCTTTGTATCTTATTCTTCATCAGCCGAGGCAATCCACCACACCACACACTAGAGTAGGGTATTACACCACAATGGTGGCCCGAACCAGTATAAACCTTGTGTCTCTCGTGCTGTTCATCGTTCCTAGTTTAGATCCCTTGCAAACCATTAACGCGTGAGCTGGTAGGGGAAAGATCTCCGTGCGCACCCCAGAGTTCGAACCTCAAGGGTCTGCCGGAACCCGAAATCTGACAGAGTAATTATGCTTTAGTAAGAATATTGGTGTTAAGGTTTGTGATTCCCTATGCAAGCACGAAAGTCAATAGTTATGCAATGAAATTATATCCTACCTGTGGTGTTCGGTGTTAATTATGCTTAATGCTCGCTTATGAGATTATTCGTTTCTTGGTTGGTCGCTTCTCAATCTTTTGCTAGCCTTCATATTGCACTATGTATGATCACTACTTGTGCATCCAAAAACCTTTAAACCAGTTTTGACACATGAGTCCACTATATCTTCCTATATGCGGTATTCTTTTGTTGTTCTAAGCAAATTTGTATGTGCCATCTCTAATTTTCAAAACAAACTTCTCTTTTGTGTGTTCGTACCGCTCGTGAAGCGGTGAGGGGTGGCTAATATTTTCCATGATAGATGTGTTATTCTCATGATGAGTGTTTATTCACTTGTCATTGCATGAGAGTAAGGCAAAGGTATCAGGGATGCCCGGTCCCGAAATGAAAAATGAATTTACTTTATGTTGTCAAATAAGTTCCTTGGAAAGTGTTGGTATGGAGGGCACCCGTGGATACTATTAGCCATGGAAAGTGAAAGTATGGTGGAAAAAGGAATAAACTTTAATTTCTGTTTGGGAACCGCCTATGATATATCTAGCATGGAAAGTGTTGGGAAGTTTAAGTCATTTTCGTTGGTGGGAAAGGCACACCTCCCAAAATGTTTTTATCTCTAAGTTTTTCGCTTTGAGCTCTGGCACCTCTAAAAATCCCTACTTCCCTCCATGAAGGGTCTTTCTTTTACTTTATGCAATTTTTCTTAATTTGAGTCTCCATCTTCTCTTATAAAGCACCAACTAGGAGGCACTATGATCGTACTTGAGTATTGGGTGTAGTTAATGTGCGACCGTGTTTCATGAATGGATCAATGTTGAGCATGATGGGCTAGCGCACCTTACTCTTCGTCTGAAAAGTCTGCAACATGATATGTTGCAGCCCGAAACGGGTCGGCACATGGAATATGCTGGCAAGATAACACAATAGAGCAATGAACAGAATAAATGCTATCACTACATGCATATATGGCTGGTGGAGGCTCTATGGTTATAATGTTTTGCGAAAAGCTAATTTTTCCCTACAATAAAGGAATATATTTTTGTTTAACTATCATGGTAGTTGTTAAACATTGAGAAGGTTCCTCCAACTCAATCTCAATTAAGAAGTATTAATAACCCAACAAATTAATTTAGAGTGATGAGATCAGCATGATAATCCAAGAACCAGATACTCAAGATGTCCATAACCGGGGACACGGCTAACCATGATTAGTTTGTACACTCTGCAGAGGTTTGCACACTTTTCCCCACAAGACTCGATCTCCTCCGTTGGATTTCTCGCACTACATGGTGTTTGAGAAACGGATGACCGAGACACAGTCTTTCAGAAACATTAACTCTTTACTCCGGGTAGACAGTACCAACCTACATCCCCTACATCTGCTAGTCTACCACTGAAAGTGGTCATGCAACATACTCAACTATGCTAGAGCCCATAATAGCTTGTGGCTGCACACGGAAGTTTCTAGCATGAATAATATTATGATCCCTTTGAGCCTGGGTGGCGAACCATAGGATGATCACACGGGTACTCCGGGATATCCTAGGACAACACTGGATTCTCTAGGTGCCCGCAACCAATCCGCCCAGATGTGTATTTAAGTAGCCACCTTAAGTTAACCATTAATTAACAATCTCACATATGTCATGGATACACTCAAACCCAATCCACGTCTACGAGCATAGCATGGCAATATAAGCATAATGTAGAAGTAACTCCCAAGAGTTTGATAACAAAAGGGCAATAGGTTCTACCTCATCATCTACTTCCCAATACCCACAAGTTAATCACATCCTAATCATGCAATGTTTGAGGATTGTAACTAATGCATAAAAACTGGATAATAAAGGGGGTATGATCAATGTGTTACTTGCCTTGCTGACGATCCGCAAACCCTAGAGATTTGTAGTAGCACGCTTCACACTCCGGAATTCTATCGCAAACAAACAATAGCATACATAAGCACTCAAGCATAGATGCAAGGGTAAAACTCAAATAAGAAGATCCAATCTGAAACTTCAACTAAAGAGATTCGATTTGCAAAAAGAATCGCTCAAATCGGAGCTATGGAACTAAAACTACGGTCAAAAGAACTTCGAAATCAAATCTGCTTGAAACCAAATTTTAAATTTTCAAAATCATGTTCAAGTTGATTAACCAGAAAGAGGGGTTCTAGACGAAGATTTTGGTGTTGGTTTCACTGGATTTGGACAAACAGTTAAAAAGTTGTGAGGGTTTGAAGATCAGGGGCTAATCTGCGATAAAACTAATCGCGGATAGGTCCCTGGCCGAAAATAAATGGAAAAAGAAAAATCTATCTGATGAATGTCCGCTAATAGAGACGAATGGGCGAATTCGTTCGTTGAAACGAACGAACGGACGAACGTTCGCAAAGTAACCTAAACCAAAGAAAACCGAGAAAACCGAATCGATCTAAAGAAAACCAATCTAGGGTTTTAAAAAAACCGGCGATTTTATCTAAACCGAAAAAAACCCAGGGCGGCGAGGTCAACGGCGGCGGCTCGGATTCTCAAGGGCGGGCGGCCAAGCACAAAGAACAGAGTGGCGGCGGTTACGGCGGGCGCTATCAAGCGGGCGAAGCACAAGGCAAATACGGCGGGACGAGGGAAGAGGCGGCGGCGGAAGTGCATATATATAGGTGGTCTGGGGGAAGGGGCACCGGCGCCGGGGCGGTGTCGGACTCCGGTGGAGTCCGGCGCGAGGACGACTCGGCGGAGTGGAGGCGGTTGGCGGCGCGATGGGCCGGTTGGGCCTTCGGCCCAGTTCGGTCCGGGAACCTTTTTTTAAAAAATTAAATTCCGTCGAAACAAAAATCCTAAATAAATATTAAAAAAATTCTAAAAAATGGCAAAAATAATTTTCGCTTCGGGCCTAAAAATGCAATTTTGAAAAATGCATATTTTTCTAATTCAAATAAAATAACAAATAAAATAATTATTTGATTTTAACATTCCCCCCAATATTTCTTTTATTTTGGAGAAGTCATATCATCTCCTCTCTTTTATTTTTAATATCGGAAATATTTTCGGAGAGAAAAATAACTAAAACCAAAATGATCCTCTTTTCAATATTTGAGAAAAATTCAAATATGAAAATAAACGAAATCCCCAACTCTCTCCGTGGGTCCTTGAGTTGCTTAGAATTTCTAGGATCAAAACCAAAATGCAAATAAAATATGATATGCATATCATGACCTATGCATAACATTCCAAATTGAAAATTTGGGTTGTTACACTTGGGCTAACAATTGGCATCAGAGTCTCGTTCCAGTGGCCATGTCAGGCGGCGAAGAGAAGCGCCCCACCTCTCGTAGTTTTGTGACGGTGCCAGCAGAGCAACTGCGGACCGCAGAGGACAGTTTAAAATATTGCTGGAGCAGCACCCATGGACCGTGGTGGACGTCTCCAAGTCGCCTCTTCCACAGGAGGTGCGCCATCGCTCGGTAAGCCGCGGTCGCAGCCTGGTGCGGCGCCGCGGGTGGCGGTGGTGAGATCATGGTGAGGGAGATTGTGTGCGAGACCGTTGGAGGTGGCAACATCACAAATATCTCCTTTTCGATGTTCATCAGCTCAAACTACAACGAGTGGGAATTGATCATGGAGTGCAAACTACAAGCGGAAAACCTGTGTTTCCCAATGGAGGACGACATTGTCTCCATGAGGGAGGACAGGCAAGCGGTGGCGGCGCTGATTATCTCTGCCCCGCCGGAGATGCATGTCATGCTCGCGGTGAAAGCGAGCACCAAGGATGCATGGGCATCCATCCGGACCCAACGCTTCGGCAGCGACCACGTGCGCGAGGCGAACGCGCAAGGGCCGCGTGTGACGCCCCCGATTCAATTGTATACTAATCATACATGCAAACATGTACGATCAAGATTAGGGACTCATAGGAAGATATCACAACACAATTCTAGACACGAATTAAAATCATACAAGCTTCATATTACAAGCTAGGGGCCTTGAGGGCTCGAACACAGAAGCTCGAATACAAACAAGTCAGTGGAAGCAACAATATATGAGTACAAACATAAGTTAGGTAAGTTTGCCTTAAGAAGGCTAGCACAAACATCAACGGTGATTGAACAGGCAAGGCCTCCTGCCTCGGAGCCTCCTAACTACTCCTGATTGTCGGCGGTCTCCACATTGTAGTAGGCACATTCAGGGTAGTAGTAGTCGTCAGTGGTGGCATCTAGCTCCTAGGATCCGTCATCTAGTCGCGTCAATCGGGTATGGGGGGAAAAGAGGTAGCAAAGCAACCGTGAGTACTCATCCAAAGTACTCGCAAGACTTACATCAGATCCAAACTAAGTATGCATCTGTATCAAAGGAATGGGCTATATCTGTGGACTGAGCTGCAGAATGCTAGACGAGAAGGGGAAAAGCCTAGCCTATCGAATACTAGCATCTTCAATCATCTTGCTGCATCAGAAGAGATAAGGGTAACATATTATAATAGTAGTAAGTATGTTGTAACATCGCCCAGAGATCACTTCCTTGACTGCCTGCAAGAAAGCAATCCCAGAGCCATCATTTCCATTCATGCCTCAGCATCCAGTTCTAGTTGTATCGATCGAGATACAACTCCGAGCGTCCGTTACCGTGGACACGGCTATTTGAATAGCTATTCTTCCCTGCAAGGGTGCACCAAATTACCCAACACGCTCGATCAACTACGGCCGGACACACCATCAGGTCATGACCGGCCTCGGCCAATCAACACGTTGTAGTCCTACCTAGGCTCCGTAGAGAGGTCCCCGCCGGTCTACATCCTAAGTGCTCGGGCCCATCACCCTTTGCACTCCGGGTCGTTGTGAGCAGGGTGGATACCAGCGCCACCTCTATCCGTGATGGCACGATCTGACCGTGCCACAATGCTGAACTGGACATCTGCCAGAGCTTTCAGAAGAATCATACGACGCCGAGTGCCCATACTTATTCCCGCGTGGTAGTCAGTGCGAAAAAGGCCAGAGGCCTACTAGGATCACATATCCAAACTATAGTGTGTTGGGAGCGTGCGGTCAAGAGCAGAGACTCATGATTGATGTGACCCTGTCACCCGGTCTTGTGGACTTACGACAAGGGTCCGGAATGCTCGGTCGTGCCATGTAGAAAACGCGTAGGTACCCTCCAGGTCAACCCAAATTCACATCTACTTGCGGGTACCCTCCAAGTCAACCCAAATCGCAAAAGACTATTGAGAACTCAAGTCCACCTCTACCGTGGTGGTACCACTGTTGGGGAACGATGCATGGAAAACAAAAAAATTTCTACGCTTATGCAAGATCTATCCATGGAGATGCATAGCTACGAGAGGGGGAGAGCATCTTCATACCCTTGAAGATTGCTAAGCAGAAGCATTTATCAACGCGGTTGATGTAGTCGTACACCTTCATGATTCGTCCCGATCAAGTACCGAACGTACGGCACCTCCGTGTTCAGCACACGTTCATCTCGATAACGTCCTTGCCTTCTCAATCTTGCAAGAGAGGCGAAGTAGTAGATGAGTTCCGGCAGCATGACGACGTGGTGATGGTGGTGGTGAAGAACAATCTCTGCAGGGCTTCGCCAAGCACAACGGAAACTATGACGGAGGATGAAGTAGAGGGGACGGGGTTGCTGGCACACGGCTTGGTGAATCTTGACGTGTCTTGGGTGCTATCCTTGCCCCTCTATTTATATGTTGATCCCTGGGGTCGAAACTTGGAGTAAAAGCCACCTCAAAGTCGGTTTTGCCTGAAAGGCAAGAGTCCTTCTCGGACTCCAGGACCAGACGCCAGGGTTCCCAGCGTCTGGACCCAGATGCCAGGGTCCCTGGAATCTGCCCCCTGGTCTCTGCAAAACTTCCTTTTGCACTTTCCAAAAACATTGTGGGCTTTACCCCTTGGCCCAAATAAAGTGTTCTCGCACCAGAACATTTTGGGAACATATGAAAACCCTTCCGATGAATTAAGGAACCCTTCCAAAGACCAAAAACTATTATCCCATATATCAACCTTTACCTCCGGACCATTCTGGTGCTCCTCGTCATGTTCGTGATCTCATCCGGGACTCCGAACAATATACGGTCACCAACATACATAACTCATATAATACTATATCGTTAATGGACGTTAAGCGTGCGGACCCTATGGGTTCGAGAATGATGTAGACATGACGGAGACGCTTCTCCGGTCAATAACCAATAACGGGACCTAGATGCCCATATTGGTTCCTACATATTCTATGAAGATCTTTATCAGTCGAACCTTTATGACAACATACGTAGTTCCCTTTGTCTGTCCGTATGTTACTTGCCCAAGATTCGATTGTCGGTATCTTCATACCTAGTTCAATCTCGTTACCGGCAAGTCGCTTTACTTGTTCCGTAATACATCATCTCGTAACTAACTCCTTAGTCACATTGCTTGCAAGCTACTTGTGACGTGTATTACCGAGAGGGCCCAGAGATACCTCTCCGATACACGGAGTGACAAATCCTAATCTCGATCCATGCCAACTCAACAGACACCTTCAAAGATACCTGTAGAGCATATTTATGATCACCCAGTTACGTTGTGACGTTTGATAGCACACAAGGTATTCCTCCGGTATCCGGGAGTTGCATGATCTCATAGTCGAAGGAATATGTGATACGTCTCCAACGTATCTATAATTTTTTATTGCTCCATGCTATTATATTATCTGTTTTGGATGTTTAATGGGCTTTATTATACACTTTTATATTATTTTTGGGACTAACCTACTAACCAAAGGCCCAATGCAAATTGCTATTTTTTGCCTATTTCAGTGTTTCGCAGAAAAGGAATATCAAACGGAATCCAAACAGAATGAAACCTTCGGGAGAGTGAATTTTGGAACAAATGCAATCCAGGAGACTTGGAGTGGACGTCAAGAAAGGAACAAGGAGTCCACGAGGCAGGAGGGCGCGCCCAGGGAGGTAGGCGCGCCCCCACCCTCATGGGCCCCTCGTGGCTCCCCTGATCGACTTATTTTGCCTATATATACTCATATACCCCGAAAACATCCGATGGCACCACGAAACCCTATTTCCACCGCCGCAACCTTCTGTATCTGTGAGATCCCATCTTGGGGCCTTTTTCGGCGTTCCGTCAGAGGGGGAATCAATCACGAAAGGCTTCTACATAAACACCATAGCCTCTCTGATGATATGTGAGTAGTTTACCACAGACCTTTGGGTCCGTAGTTATTAGCTAGATGGCTTCTTCTCTCTCTTTGGATCTCAATACAAAGTTCTCCTCGATCTTCTTCTATTTGATGTAATTCTTTTGGCGGTGTGTTTGTCGAGATCCGATGAATTTTGGGTTTATGATCAAGATTATCTATGAATAATATTTGAATCTCCTCTGAATTCTTTTATGTATGATTTGTTATCTTTGCAAGTCTCTTCAAATTATCAGTTTGGTTTGGCCTACTAGATTGATCTTTCTTGCAATGGGAGAAGTGCTTAGCTTTGGGTTCAATCTTGCGTTGCTCGATCCCAGTGATAGAAAGGGAAACGACACGTATTGTATTGTTGCCATCAAGGATAAAAAGATGGGGTTTATATCATATTGCTTAAGTTTGTCCCTCTACATCATGTCATCTTGCCTAATGCGTTACTCTGTTCTTATGAACTTTATACTCTAGATGCATGCTGGATAGCGGTCGATGTGTGGAGTAATAGTAGTAGATGCAGAATCGTTTCGGTCTACTTGTCGCAGACGTGATGCCTATATACATGATCATGCCTGGATATTCTCATA
This sequence comes from Aegilops bicornis, assembly GCA_021605145.1. NCBI lineage: Eukaryota > Viridiplantae > Streptophyta > Magnoliopsida > Poales > Poaceae > Aegilops > Aegilops bicornis. The sequence goes on from CM038671.1 coordinate 542,677,956, forward strand.
ACTATGCACTTTTCTATCAATTGTTCGACAGTAATGTGTTCACCCACCATAATACTTATGCTATCTTGAGAGAAGCCACTAGTGAAACCTATGGCCCCCGAGTCTACTTTCCATCATATAAGTTTCCAATCTATTTTACTTGCAATCTTTACTTTCAATCTTTATCATAAAAAACAAAAAATATTTATCTTATTATCTCTTTCAGATCTCACTTTTGCAAGTGGCCGTGAAGGGATTGACAACCCCTTTATCGCGTTGGTTGCAAGGTTCTTATTTGTTTGTGTAGGTACGAGGCGATTTGCGTGTAGTCTCCTACTAGATTGATACCTTGGTTGTCAACCGAGGGAAATACTTATGCTACTTTGCTGCATCACCCTTTCCTCTTCAAGGGAAAACCAATGCAGTGCTCAAGATGTAGCAATATGTATTTGACATTAAGAAAGCAATAGCAATAAACTGAACGATCATTTGCTAAGATAACAGATGGGTCTTTTCCATCACATCATACTCCTAATGATGTGATCCCATTATCAAGTGACAACACACGTCTATGGTTAGGAAACCTTAACCATCGTTGATCATTGAGCTAGTCTAGTAGAGGCTTACTAGGGATATGGTATTTGTTTATGTATCCACACACGTATTTAAGTTTCCAATCAATACAATTCTAGCATGAATAATAAACCTTTATCATGAATAAGGAAATATAATAATAACAACTTTATTATTGCCTCTAGGGCATATTTCCATCAGTTTCCCACTTATACTAGAGTCAATAATCTAGATTACATTGTAATGAATCTAACACCCATGGAGTCTTGGTGTTGATCATGTTTTGCTCGCGGACGAGGCTTAGTCAACGGGTCTGCTACATTCAGATCCGTATGTATTATTCAAATCTCTATGTCTCCATCCTTGACCTTTTCACAAATTGAGTTGAAGTATCTCTTGGTATGTTTGGTTCTCTTGTGAAACCTGGATTCCTTCGCTAAGGCAACTGCTCCTGTGTTGTCACAAAAGATTTTCTTTGGACCCGATGCACTAGGTATTACACCCAGATTGGAAATGAACTCCTTCGTCCAGACTCCTTCATGCGCTGCTTCCGAAGCACCTATGTACTCCGCTTCACACGTAGATCCTGCCATGATGCTCTGCCTGGAACTACACCAACTGACGGCTGCACTATTCAATATAAATATGTATCCGGTTTGTGACTTAGAGTCATCCAGATCAGTGTCAAAGCTAGCATTGATGTACCATTTACGATGAGCTCTTCATCACCTCCATAAACGAGAAACATATCATTGGTCCTTTTCAGGTACTCTAGGATGTTCTTGACCGCTGTCCAGTGATCCACTGCTGGATTACTTTGGTACCTCCCTGCCAAACTTATGGCAAGGCACACATCAGGTCTGGTATTCAACATAGCATACATGATAGAACCTATGGACGAGGCATAGGGAATGAATTTCATTTTCTCTCTATCTTCTGGAGTGGTCTGGCTTTGAGTCTGACTCAACTTCACACCTTGTAACACAGGCAAGAACCCTTTCTTTGACTGATCCATTTTGAACTTCTTAAAAACTTTGTCAAGGTATGTGCTTTGTGAAAGTCCTATTAAGCGTCTCTCAATCTATCCCTATAGATCTTGATGCCCAATATATAAGCAGTTTCACCGAGATCTTTCGTTGAAAAATTCTTATTCAAGTATCCTTTTATGCGATCCAGAAATTATATATCATTTCCAATCAACAATATGTCATCCACATATAATATTAGAAATGCTACATAGCTCCCACTCATTTTCTTGTAAATACAGGCTTCACCGTAAGTCTGTATAAAACCATATGCTTTGATCACCTCATCAAAGCGTATATTCCAACTCCGAGATGCTTCCACCAGTCCATAGATGGATTGCTGGAGCTTGCACACTTTGTTAGTATCTTTAGGATCGAAAAAACCTTCTGGTTGCATCATATACAACTCTTCTTTAAGGAATCCATTAAGGAATGCAGTTTTGACGTCCACTTGCCAGATTTCATAATTATAAAAATGCGTCAATTGTTAACATGATTCGGATCGACTTAAGCATTCCTACGGGTGAGAAAGTCTCATCGTAGTCAACCCCTTGAACTTGTCGAAAATCCTTTGCGACAAGTCGAGCTTTGTAGATAATGACATTACCATCAACGTCTGTGTTCTTCTTGAAGATCCATTTATTCTCAATGGCTTGCCGATCATCGGGCAAGTCCACCAAAGTCCATACTTTGTTCTCATACATGGATCCTATCTCAGATTTCATGGTCTCAAGACATTTATCAGAATCTAGGCTCATCATAGCTTCTTCATAGTTTGTAGGTTCGCCATGGTCTAATGACATAACTTCCAGGACAGTATTACCGTAACACTCTGGTGCGGAACGTGCTCTGGTCGTCCTATGAGGTCCAGTAGTAACTTGATTCGTAGTTTCATGATCATCATCATTAGCTTCCTCTCCAGTTGGTGTAGGCATCACAGGAACGGTTTTCTCTAATGTGCTACTTTGTAATTCGAGAGAAGGTATAATTACCTCATCAAGTTCTACTTTTCTCCCACTCACTTCTTTCGAGAGAAACTCCTTCTCTAGAAAGGACCCATTCTTGGCAACAAAGATCTTGCCTTCGGATCTGTGGTTGAAGGTGTACCCAATAGTTTCCTTAGGGTATCCTATGAAGACGCACTTCTCTGATTTGGTTTCGAGCTTATCAGGCTGAAGCCTTTTGATATAAGTGTCGTATCCCCAAACTTTAAGAAACGGCAGCTTAGGTTTCTTGCCAAACCATAGTTCATACGGTGTCGTCTCAACAGATTTAGACGATGCCCTATTTAACATGAATGCAGCTCTCTCTAATGCATAACCCCAAAATGATAGTGGTAAATCGATGAGAGACATCATAGAACACACCATATCTAATAAAGTACGATTACGACGTTCGGACACACCATTACGTTGTAGTGCTCCAGGTGGCATGAGTTGTGAAACAATTCCACATTGTTTTAAATGAAGGCCAAACTCGTAACTCAAATATTTGCCTCCGTGATCAGATCGTAGAAACTTTATTTTCTTGTTATGATGATTGTCTACTTCACTCTGTAATTCCTTGAACTTTTCAAATGTTTCAGACTCGTGTTTCATCAAGTAGGTATATCCATATCTACTCAAATCATCTGTGAAGGTCAAAAAATAATGATACCCGCCGCATGCCTCAACACTCATCGGACCGCATACATTGGTATGTATTATTTCCAATAAGTCATTAGCTCACTCCATTGTTACGGAGAACAAAGTTTTAGTCATCTTGCCCGCGAGGCATGGTTCGCAAGTATCAAATGATTCATAATCAAGTGATTCCAAAAGTCCATCCGTATGGAGTTTTTCATGCGCTTTACACCAATATGACCTAAACGGCAGTGCGCAAAGTATGTTGGACTATCATTATCAACTTTGCATCTTTTGGCATCAATATTATGAATATGTCTATTACTACGATCAAGATTCAACAAGAATAGGCAATTCATCAAGGGTGCATGACCATAAAAAATATCAGTCATATAAATAGAACAACCATTATTCTCCGATTTAAATGAATAACCGTCTCGCAATAAACAAGATCCAGATATAATTATCATGCTCAACATTGGCACCAAATAACAATTATTGAGGTCTAAAACTAATCCCGAAGGTGGATGTAGAGGTAGCATGCCGAAGTTGATCACATCGACCTTGGAACCATTCCCGACGCGCATCATCACCTCATCCTTAGCCAATCTTCGTTTTATTCTGTAGCTCCTATTTTGAGTTACACATATGAGGAACCGAACCAGTATCTGATGTCTACTATGCAACCTTCTTCTTGTAGACGTTGTTGGGCCTCCAAGTGCAGAGGGTTGTAGGACAGTAGCAAATTTCCCTCAAGTGGATGACCTAAGGTTTATTAATCCGTGGGAGGCGTAGGATGAATATGGTCTCTCTCAAGCAACCCTGCAACCAAATAACAAAGAGTCTCTTGTGTCCCCACCACACCCAATACAATGATAAATTGTATAGGTGCACTAGTTCGGTGAAGAGATGGTGATACAAGTGCAATATGGATGGTAGATATAGGTTTTTGTAATATGAAAATATAAAAACAGCAAGGTAACAAACGGTAAAAGTGAGCGTAAACGGTATTGCAATGCTAGGAAACAAGGCCTAGGGTTCATACTTTCACTAGCGCAAGTTCTCTCAACAATAATAACATAATTGGATCATATAACTATCCCTCAACATGCAACAAAGAGTCACTCCAAAGTCACTAATAGTGGAAACCAAACGAAGAGATTATGGTAGGGTACGAAACCACCTCAAAGTTATTCTTTCCAATCAATCCGTTGGGATATTCCTGTAAGTGTCACAAACAGCCCTAGAGTTTGTACTAGAATAACACCTTAAGACACAAATCAACCAAAACCCTAATGTCACCTAGATACTCCAATGTCACCTCAAGTATCCGTGGGTATGATTATACGATATGCATCACACAATCTCAGATTCATCTATTCAACCAACACATAGAACCTCAAAGAGTGCCCCAAAGTTTCTGTCGGAGAATCAAGCTGAAAACGTGTGTCAACCCCTATGCATAAGTTCATGGGCGGAACCCGCAAGTTGATAACCAAAACATACATCAAGTGAATCACGTGATATCCCATTGTCACCATAGATACGCACGACAAGACATACATCAAGTGTTCTCAAATCATTAAAGACTCAATCAGATAAGATTACTTCAAAGGGAAAACTCAATCCATTACAAGAGAGTAGAGGGGGAGAAGCAACATAAGATCCAACTATAATAGCAAAGCTCGCGATACATCAAGATCGTGCCAAATCAAGAACACGAGAGAGAGAGAGATCAAACACATAACTACTGGTACATACCCTCAGCCCCGGAGGGTGAACTACTCCCTCATCGTCATGGGGAGCGCCGGGATGATGAAGATGGCCACCGGTGAGGGTTCCCCCCTCTGGTAGGGTGTCGGAACAGGCTCCCGATTGGTTTTTGGTGGCTACAGAGGCTTACGGCGGCGGAACTCCTGATCTATTCTGTTCCCCGAAGTTTTTAGGATATATGGGAATATATAGGTGGAAGAAGTACATCAGGGGAGCCACGAGGGGCCCACGAGGGTGGAGGGCGCGCCCCTACCTCATGGCTCCCTCATTTCTTTCCTGACGTGCACTCCAAGTCTATCAGGTAGCTTTCCTTCCAAAAATAACTTCTCTAGAAGGTTTCATTCCGTTTCGACTCCGTTTGATATTCCTTTTCTTCGAAACACTAAAACAAGGGAAAAAACAGGAACTGGCAGTGGGCTCTGGGTCAATAGGTTAGTCCCAAAAATAATATAGAAGTGTTAAATAAAGCCCATAAACATCCAAGACACATAATATAATAGCATGGAACAGTAAAAAATTATAGATACGTTGGAGACGTATCAGTATCAAATACCCAGGCGCTACTACAAGCATTAGTAAGGTACACATAAATAACATGTATATCAAATATACCTTTGTTCACTTTGCATCCTTCTTATCCGCCAAGTATTTGGGGCAGTTCCGCTTCAAGTGACCACTTCCTTTGTAGTAGAAGCACCCAGTTTCAGGCTTGAGTCCAGCTTTGGGCTTCTTCACGGGAGTGGCAACTTGCTTGCCATTCTTCTTGATTTCCCATTCTTTCCCTTGCCCTTTTTCTTGAAACTAGTGGTCTTGCACTACAAAAAAAATACACTTCTGTGATGATACGTGTTTGTCACAGTAGGTCATGTTTTCTGTCATGCATGTACATCTATGACGATTTTATGACAGAATCAAGATAGTCATACCTGTGCTTTCGTAGAAGTGTTCCATGACATTACCAAAATTATCATCACGGAAGTGTCCACTTCCATGACGATAAATCGTGCATCATAGAAGTGCTTTCATCAAGGGTGACCGACATGTGGCATCCACCGTAACGGCTCGCCGTTAAGCTATCGGGTCCGGTTTTGGATCCGGTAACCCGTTAACAGCCCCGACCAATGGGGATTTTCCACGTGTAAAATCATCATTGGCTAGAGGTAACACGTGTTGGCTCACCGTTGGGACAGATGTCATCCACTCATTGGACCGAAGGCACCTATGATATGTCGACCGTGGCACGCATTAGCAGAGGCCCATTCCTATGAAAAGGCCGGCCCGTTTGACTTGGTCAAAAGGTGGCGGGCCGGCCCACAGAAAGCCTGTTAACGACCTGTTCGCATATAGCCCATTTCCAGCCAGCTAACCCAGGGCCCGTTACGACCTATCCGGATTAGGCACAGTAGCGTCATCTGGGTCGTCCAATATGATTCCAGACTGTTTTAACTTCTGGCCCATGTATGGTCCATGATGTCTTTCGACCCATATGAGGCCCTTTGTAACTCTTGGGCCATTAACGGCCCGTGGTAAAACTGGCCTATAATGAACAGTGTATCACTTTATACCCATTAACGGCCCATTATTCCATTGGGCCGTTTCCAGCCCATGTTGTCTTTCGGCCTTCTCAGGGCCCATTTATTCTTGGGCTCATTTCCAGCATTCGTTTACTTACGGTCCGTTACTATCATTTTCTGCTTGTGGGCCAAATTCAGCCCGTGGTTACAGTCGGCCCGTTTGTGGCCCGTTAATACGTTGGGGCATTTTCATAGCGTCATCAAATACGACCAATTAACGATGGCCCGTTATGGTCGGCCCGTGAACGGACAATTCCAACTCTAGCTCATTTATGACCATAATGTGGTATGTTATTGGCCCATGTTTGTCCAATCAATCATACGGCCCGTAGAAGGTCCATTGATGATACGGCCCGTAGAAGGCCCATTGTGTGTACGACCCGTAGAAGGCCCATTGTTTCTATGCCCTGTAGAAGGCCCATTGTTTCTATGGCCCTTAGAAGGCCCATTGTTTCTACGGCCCGTAGGAGGCCCATGGTAACTACAGTAAATATGTAGCCCATGGTTATTGTGGCCTAGTTTTAAAAAATAGGTTATTGCGGCCACTAGCAAACCGCGGAGAAAGAACTGCACTGACTACAGGCAAACAAATAAACAAGAAAATAAGGAAATAAATAAGCAAGCAACTTACGCTAGGCTATCACGGCTATTACACATATTACATCCACTGGGCATCAAAGTTCGCCACCAGTGCAAATATAGGGAACAAAGCAGCATATCATATACACTGGTTGCCAAAGTTGGCGACCAGTACAAATAAATGCCGGAGCAAAACAAGTCCAGAACTGAAACCACTTCAGAAGAGCTCAAGAAACAATATCACAGGTACCCATAATGCTTTGGCAAGATGCTTAGCAAGCTTATTAACTTTCTCTTGTTTGGCGCCTTAATCCTCCAAAGACTTGTCATTGCACCGTAGTATGCATCTGAATTCTCCAGGACTTCCTCGGTCCTTGACTTCTGTCGCATAACATCTGATCTATGTCTTTCAACTTGAAGTTGAGACTCAAGAAGTCGAACTGATTCAGTGCATGAAGTTCAAAGAGTCGGTGCCAACAAGAGTAGCCAAGAATCGAACACTACATCAAGACAGGACTTTGGGGTTGTCTCAGTGTCTTGAATATAGTTTTATCAGCTTTATTGGAGACCAACAGGGATGTCTCACTATCTTGAACCTTATCTGCATTACTTCCTTTACCATTGCATAACGGGGTACTCTTCTCCAATATTTTATCCGCGTTCTAAAAGAGAAACAAACAAACACATCACAGGTTTACAATGTAGTATATGAAACTCATTTTGGTAAACCAGTTCAGTAGTAAGGTGGACATGATAACAACATGAAACATACATATATCTATGTAGTATGGTCACTGTATGGTCTATATCATTCTAGTTTATGTTGCCAAACCAAGATAGATACAGTTCGAATCATATCTATTTAAGACAAAGCAGCATAGACAGAATATAAGTGTGGGAAACTACACAACAATAACAACACTTGTAATGTGCATGGCATGAGAACATAATTGTTTATTCAATTGAAACTGAAATCAACATAGAGCAAGTTACTGATGTGGACGTAGCTGCTATAAGTACATCTACAAATATGCCACGGGACATCGTTCACACAGTTGCACCTAGACCTATGATTAGAGTGCGTACGAGACAAACAAATGACCAGTGCAATTGGCTCCTTTATACAGATAATTTGAGTGATGAGACTACGTGTTACACTCATGTTCTGGTTTATTTGTACTGAGGGATAAGGAAATCAAAGAATTAATTAAAGTGGAGCAACCCTCATTGCATGCATGCCTTCTGCCGTTGTTGCATGCATGGCCTGCACTGCCCAAGCCATCCATCCCATCCATCACGTATGAGGTGCCAGAAGCTTACGTCCAAAAGTCCAGCAATTGTTTTGACTACATGGACCAAGAGGAGTCATTGGGTCCAAAGGATTGTTACACCACGATTGGGCCGACATGTCCTATCAACGGAAGAAAACGCCACGTCCGTATCCGGCCTTCGTACGCCTGACATACCGTGATACGGCCAACCGACTCGGCCGAGAAGATCGACCTTTAATAAATAGCTAGTTTTGGTTAGGGTTTAGACTCGGGTTTTGTTCAGAGAAGTTTAGCTATATTGCTACTTTTATTTGCCTTCGCTTGTAGCGGCTAGTGCGACCGTCAAGACATCCTATCGGAACCCCATCTTGTGAGATTATTTCATCTAGCATATTCGCAATTTCAGATTGCTTGGCTATTATTTTCTTGCACGTTCTTCAATTTGCGTGCAGGAAAAAATCCTTCGTGGATAGGTCGATCGCGCCATTGGCTTGGTCGATAACACCGTGGAGTTGGTTCAGCGATTGACGTGGATATCAGTCGTGTACGGTTCTCCCTGTACGGTTGGTAGCCAGATTGTGAGGGTCAAGTCCCACCCAAAATCATAGTTATCTCCCTCTCATTGAAAGATCGGACCCCAGTTCACATCAGTTACAATAGCAAACACGTTAAAGAAACATGTTTAAAACATACCTGTTGCGCCATTGGAGTTTCAATTGCATCCTTCAAATTTGAAATTAGTTGGTATGAGTAAATACAGTGACGCAAGAGCAAAGTAGTATGAACCATAGCTACGGAACCTGACCTGAGAACAATTCTTCTTCTGCTTTAAGCATTGACTTGGGGTTCAGAGTGGTGGTCCTCGTGCTTTGGGCACTGCAGTTGCCTTACTAACTGCTCATGTTTGGGTGCTTTGTGGTGGAGACGGTGCTGTGTCAACTGGAACCGGGTTACTATCTATTGGGGTTGGGGTTAGAAGGGGTGTAGCTGGTTCTCTGTCCAACTGGGTAGGGTTACAATCTGCGTGAGTCTGGGTTATGTGTGGTGGGCCGGTTCTTGGGCAATTACAACTGTGGTTCTATCTGCATCGACAGGTAGCACGATCTTTTCTGAAGACCGTGTTTTTACTCCCACAGATACTGCCATCACCCCCTCCAATTGAAATGGCCGATAAACAAGAAAAGTAATTGAATGTACATACGTTGTAAGATAGACAGGTGCAATGGATAGTAGGGAAGAAAACATGGCATGAAATAATTCACATTTATGTTGTCTAACCAAACAGAATAGCAGGACATAATTTCACATATATGATGGCTAATTAAACAGGATAGCATGACACAATTTCACATGTATGATGGCTAACTAAACGAGATAGAATGACATACTTCAAAATATGATGACTATGTAAACAGGATGACATGATATAACTATACGATGTGTCTATTAAAGTGATTGGCATGCCATAAATCACAAACATGTCGTTGATGGAAACATGATGGCATGATATAATTCACGGATAGAATGACATAATTCAAAATATGATGACTATGTAAACAAGATGAGATGATATAACTATATTATGTCTTTAGAAAATGGGTTAGCATGCCATAATTCAGATACATGCTGCCTATGTAAACATCATGGCATGATATAATTCAAATATATGATTTATATACTAAGCAAGTGAGCAGAGGGCAATCGCATATATGATGTGTCAACTAAGGAGATGGCATTCAATATTGTGTATATGATGTAAAAACTAAGCATTGCAATACAACATATGCATGATATGAGTAATATAACCCTGCCAAGTTTGAGCATACACCTCAGGGGGATAATAGGCCTGGTCATCTACCTATGAATCCTCCTCTGAAGAGCTATCTATAACCAGCAAGATATCTACTTCAGCAGGTAGCATTGTCTGCTCTGAAGACCTTGTTTTCACTCCAGATTTCTCCATCACCAATTCAAATGGCTGATGCATAGGAAGAGCAGTTGAATATACAAACATTGTCGACAAATGCAATGAGAAATACAAAAAAAAGGACGACATGATATAATTCACATATATGACGCTCGGCTAAACAGCATGGCATTGCATAATTCACATATATAATGCCTTGCAACAACATAGCATTACATAATTCACATATATAATGTCTTGCAACAAGATGGCATTGCATAATTCACATATATGGTAATTAGACACTAAAGCAGGTGGCATTCACACAAAGCATGTCTAAACTAAGAAAATGACATAGCAATGCAAGATACCATACGCACGATATGAGCAACATAACCCTGCCAAGTTAGAGCATGCACCTCAGGGGGGGATAGGACTGGTCATCTGTCTCTGAATCCTCCTCTGAGGAGCTATCCGTAACCAGCAAGACATGCGCTTCGTCAGATAGCATTGTCTGCTCTAAAGACCTTGTTTCCACTCCAGATTTTTCCATGACCATGCCGAATGGCTGATGCACATGAAGAGTAATTGAATGTACTAAAATTGTTGACAAATTTAACACGTAATAAAAAATGATGGCATAATATAATTCACAAATAAGTTGACTGGCTAACCAGGGTGGCATTGCAAAATTCACATATATGATGCCTGGCTAAACAAGATGGCATTGCATGATTCACATATACGATACAGAAACAAAAGAGATGGCATTGACACAAAGCATGTCTAAACTAAGCAGATGACATATTTGATGTATATAGTAAGCAATGCAAGGCACCATATGCATGATATTACCAACATCAGCATGACAATTTAGAGTGAAGACCTCAGGGGTAAATAGGAGTGGTCTTCTCCTTCTAAATCCCCTCAGAACAGTTATATTCCTCTTGATTACGATCCGAAATGGGCGGAGGGGGCTGCCTTTGAGCCCACCATGGAGCGACGTCTGCATGAAATTTTATTGCCACGCAAGGCTCGTCTCGTTTTCTCTACATGTTCAGTTTCATTGTGTACAATAACTAACATGCATAGGAATAAAACATAGTGAGATTATGTAAGGAGTGCATGCACAAATCCAGAGTGATGGTAGCAAACTGTGGATAGACCCAAAACCAATTATAGCAGGCAGATAATAGCTTTAGTTAAAAAATACAAATAATGGCTCCTTTAATGTTTGTACCCAACATGAAACTCATAGTAGACACCTGTCACATCCCTAGATCTGGTCTGTCTAGAGCTAGCATCTGTTGTTGCATCATGTTTAAATTTTCTTAGAAACTTGAAATGGGGAAGACAGAACACCCAGCACCCCTTTAAACCAATTAGGGTTTACTAAAATCATTTCCAATGAACCTGAAATGCCCTTCTAAAATGTTCATCATCTTTGCTTTGGTCTTAAACCTCTGACAAAAATGGTGCACAAATTTCTAGGACATCCTAAGGTCACTGGATTAAATCATATGATATTTGAATTTAGCATTTAAATGCTAGTAAATATTTTAAATGTCCAAATAATCCCAAACTGAAATTTTACTGTAGGATATATTCCCAATAGTGGTCATGGGCAGTTTCATGATTTTTGGGATTGATTTGGTATTTTAATTAAAGCCCTAAAGTTACAGAAGAATTAGAAAACAGGAATAAAAAGAAAAGGACAGAAAACCTACCTAACTTACCGCAGCCCACCTGGCCGGCCCAGTCGCCCAGCCCAGCCACCTGGCCCAGCCCACCTCCTCCTGTCGTCTTCCTCTTGCCAGAGGGACGGGCGCGCGTGGCCGACGCACGCAGGCGCGCCCGGCCACCTCCTGCTTCGCCGTGTCGACGCCTCCTTCCCCCCAACCCCGCGCCAGGAGACGTGGACGAGGCCGTGCCGACCCCCCTTCTTCCCTGGCCATTTTCCCCTCTCCCTCTTCGTTCTTTGCCCGAGCAGAGCCACCGCCGCCGTTCATCGCCACCATGGCCACCGGCTAGCCCTAGCCCCATGGACGTGTCCCCGAGCTCTGTCTCCGTCCTCTACGTCCTCCACACCGAGCCACGCGTCACAGGAGGCCCTAGAACATCGCCATCGCCGTCGTCATCAACCTCTGTCCCGACGATCGCCGCCGTCAGATTCATCACCGTCTCCGCCTCCCCGAGCTTGCTGAGACCGTCTCTGACTCTGCTGTGAGCTCCGCCTTCTTCTTCCCTGCTCCCCGTGCCCGTACGCACCCTCTAGCCACCCGAGTCACCGGAGCCGTGAGCTCCCCGCCGCCGGCCATGTCGCCGCCGTGGCCACCGTCGCCCAGAGCTGCAACCGAGCACATAGCCGTGCTCAGCGCAACGCCAGAAGCCCAAAACCCCCTCCAGCTGCTCCTGCCGTGCTTCGCAACATCGAAACCGCCGAGACCCGAACTCCGGCCGCCGGATTCATGCTCGCCGCCGTCGACTCCGGCCACCCCAGGCCCGGACACTGCCACCAGCCGACACGCTCAACGCCAGCTATCCGTAGAGACCAATCACGGTTCAAACCGCGGCCTGTACGCGAAAGCCGAGCAACTCCGGTGAGTTGCCGCCACGGTTTTGGTCGCCGCCGGCAGAACTCCGGCGAAGCCGACGTGGCGCTGTCATTAGCCACAAATGACGCCCTAACTAACCCACCTAGCTCACTGACACCTGGGCCCCACGACCAAAATAATCTAGGTTTTATTTCTGTTTAGATTAGTTTATAATCACGCGGGACTGATACATCTCCAACGTATCTATAATTTTTGATTGCTCCATGCTACTTTATCTACTGTCTTAGGCAATACTGGGCTTCATTATCCACTTTTATATTATTTTTGGGACTAACCTATTAACCGGAGGCCCAAATTTGATTTGCTGTTTTATGCCTATTTCAGTGTTTCGAGGAAAAGGAATATCAGACGGAGTCAAAACGGAACGAAATCAACTGGAGAAGTTATTTTTAGAAGGAAACCCACCTGATGGACTTGGACCCCACGTTAGAAGATACGGGAGGTGCTCATCAGGGTGGGGGGCGCGCCCCCTGCCTCGTGGGGTCCCCGTAGCTCCACCGACGTACTCCTTTCACCCATATATACCTATGTACCCTAAAACTTCCAGAACAGAAGATAGATCGGGAGTTCCACCGCCGCAAGCCTCCAGAACCACCAAAAACCAATCGGGACCCCTTTTTGGTACCCTGACGGAGGGGGGATCCATCTCCGGTGGCCATCTTCATCATCCCGGCGCTATCCATGACGAGGAGGGAGTAGTTCACCCTCGGGGCTGAGGGTATGTACCAGTAGCTATGTGTTTGATCACTCTCTCTCTCTCGTGTTCTTGAGGTGATACGATCTTGATGTATCCCGAGCTTTGCTATTGTAATTGGATCTTATGATGTTTCTCCCCCTCTACTCTCTTGTGATGAATTGAGTTTCCCCTTTGAAGTTATCTTATCAGATTGAGTCTTTTATGAACACTTGATGTATGTCTTGCCGTGATTATCTGTGGTGACAATGGGATATCATGTGCCACTTGATGTATGTTTTGGTGATCAACTTGCGGGTTTCGTGACATTGGGAACCTATGCATAGGGGTTGACACACATTCTTGATTCTCCGGTAGAAACTTTGGGGCACTCTTTGAAGTACTTTTATGTTGGTTGGATAAATCTGAGATTGTGTGATGCATATCGTATAATCATGCCCACGGATACTTGAGGTGACAATGGAGTATCTAGGTGACATTAGGGTTTTGGTTGATTTGTGTCTTAAGGTGTTGTTCTAGTACGAACTCTTTTATAGATTGATCCGAAAGAATAACTTTGTGGTGGTTTCGTACCCGACCATAATCTCTACGTTTGTTCTCTGCTATGGCTTCAGAGTGACTCTTTGTTGCATGTTGAGGGCTTGTTATATGATCTATCTATGTTATTATTGTTGAGACAACTTGCACTAGTGAAAGTATGAACCCTAGGCCTTGTTTCTATCATTGCAATACCGTTTACGCTCACTTTTACCACTTGTTACCTTGTTGTTTTTATTATTTCAGATTACAAAAACCTATATCTACTATCTATTTTGCACTTGTATCACCATCTCTTCGCCGAACTAGTGCACCTATACAATTTGCCATTGTATTGGGTGTGTTGGGCACACAAGAGACTTTTTGTTATTTATTTGCAGGGTTGCTTGAGAGAGACCATCTTCATCCTACGCCTCTCGCAGATTGATAAACCTTAGGTCATCCACTTGAGGGAAATTTGCTATTGTCCTACAAACCTGTGCACTTGCAGGCCCAACAACGTCTACAAGAAGAAGGTTGTGTAGTAGACATCAAGCTCTTTTCTGCGCCGTTGCCGGGAGGCTAGGTAAGTTTAGGTATAACTTTAGATCGGGCAATCGAATCTTTTTGTTTCTTGTTTTAGCACTAGTCTAGTTTATAAAAGAAAATTACAAAAAAAATGGAATTGAGTTTGTCTCATACGCTTCATCTTTTTAATATCTTTCGTGAGTATGATGGGAAGGAAAATTGTGCCAAAGTGTTAGAAGAAGAAATCTATAGAATGTTTGGCACTAAATCTTTGTATGATGAGCATGATTGCAATGTTGTTAGTATGAATTCCTTGAATATCCATGATGCTAATGATATGCAAAGCCACAAGCTTGGGGAAGCTATGTTTGATGAAGATGATATTTTTGTCCCCCAAGCTTTGATGAGCAAATTTACTATGATGAAAGCATGCCTCCTATCTATGATGATTATTGTGATGACACGTATGCTTTAAAGAATAATGATAACCATGAAACTTGTCATTTTGATCTTAATTTTCAATCATATGATAGTTATTTTTGTTGAGTTTGCTCCCACTATTGTTCATGAGAAGAATTTTGCTTATGTGGAGAGTGATAAATTTTCTATGCTTGTATATCATGAAAAGAATGATTTAGGTGCTGGTTATATTGTTGAATTCATTCATGATGCTACTAAAAAATATTATGAGGGAGGAATATATGCTTGTAGGAATTGCAATAATATCAAGTTTCCTCTATACGTGCTTAAAATCTTGAAGTTATGATTGTTTTACCTTCCTATGCTAGTTGATTATTGTTCCCATAATTTGTTTGTTCACAAAATCCCTATGCATAGGAAGTGGGTTAGACTTAAATGTGCTAGTAATATTCTTCATGATGCTCTCTTTATGTTTCAATTCCTATCTTTTGTGTGAGCATCATTGAAATCATCATGCCTAGCTAGGGGCGTTAAACGATAGCGCTTGTTGGGAGGCAACCCAATTTTATTTTAGTTTCTTGCTTTTCGGTTCTGTTTAGGAATAAATAATCCATCTATCCTCTGTTTAGATGTGATTTTATCTTTTAATTAGTGTTTGTGCCAAGTTGAACCTATTGGATCTTCTTGGATGATAGTTATTTGATCTTTCTGTAATTTCCAGAACCTTTGTGCTCAGTGCCCGAATTGTTAAAAATCACCAGAATGTGATAAAATACTGATTCCAATTGCTTCTGATCAATAAACAAATTGTCCAGGTCTTCTAATTTTGTAGAAGTTTTTGGGTTCCAGAAGTTTGCATAAGTTACAGATTACTACAGACTGCTCTGTTTTTGACAGATTCTGTTTTCATTGTGTTGTTTGCTTATTTTGATGAATCTATGGCTAGTAAAATAGTTTATAATCCATAGAGAAGTTGGAATACAGTAGGTTTAACACCAATAAAAATAAAGAATGAGTTCATTACAGTACCTTGAAGTGGTGTTTTGTTTTCTTTCACTAACGGAGCTCACGAGTTTTCTGTTAAGTTTTGTGTTGTGAAGTTTTCAAGTTTTGGGTAAAGATTCGATGGACTATGGAACAAGGAGTGGCAAGAGCCTCAGCTTGGGGATGCCCAAGGCACCCCAAGGTAATATTCAAGGACAACCAAGAGCCTAAGCTTCGGGATGCCCTGGATGGCATCCCCTCTTTCGTCCTCGTTCATCGGTAACTTTACTTGGAGCTATATTTTTATTCACCACATGATATGTGTTTTGCTTGGAGCGTCATGTCATTTTGTTTTGTTTTGTTTGCTTTTAGTTAGAATAGTGTTTTGCACCTTTAATTCCAATAAAAAAAGTCAAGGATAGCCTTTGCCATGCTTATTTTGCAAGTATGCATGTTGCTGTTTGAAAACAGAAAGTTTACCGCTGTTGCAAAAATTGTCTAGAAAAGTCAGAGGGTGTTATAATGTTGAATATTTTTGCATATTTATCTCTGATAAATTTATTACAGTGGGAATTTTAGTTCATAATTTTTGGAGTTAGGGAAGTATGATGAATCTTGCATTCTTTACAGACTGTACTGTTTTGGCAGATTGCTGTTATGTTTGCATTGTTTGCATATGTTTGCTTGTTTAATGATTCTATTTGATGATAGGAGTATTAAATATGCAGATGCATTTAGTATGCAATGTTGAATAATAATGTTAGTGATTTGTTACAGTAGAAAGTGATAAGGTTTTGCATTGGTTTATACTAACCTATCTCACGAGTTCTTGTTGAGTTTGTTGTGAATGAAGCTTTTGATAAAAAGAGAAACCATGATATGAGAGGAATTAAGGAGACACAAAAGTTCAAGGTTGGGGATGCCCAAGGCACCCCAAGATAATATTTCAAGAAGTCTCAAGCATCTAAGCTTGGGGATGCCCGATAGGCATCCCACCTTTCTTCTTCAACAACTATCGGTTAGTATCGGTTGAGCCTAAGTTTTTGCTTCTTCACATGAGTTGTGCTATCCTTGCAATGTAGTTTTCTTTAGCTTTGCTTGCTGTTTGAATAAAGTATCAAGATCTGAAATTATTAAATGGGAGAGTCTTCACATAGTTGTATAATTATTCGACTACTCATTGATCTTTACTCATATCATTCGGAGTAGTTTGTTGTTTGCTCTAGCGCTTCACTTATATCTTTTAGAGCATGGTGGTAGTTTTATTTTGAAGAAATAGATGAACTCTCATGCTTCACTTATATTATTTTGAGAGTCTTAAATAGCATGGTAATGTGCTTAATTCTAATATGCTAAGCATACAAGATTTTTGAAGATTCTTATGAGTGTGTTGAATACTAAGATAAGTTTGATGCTTGATAATTGTTTTGAGCTATGGAGGTGATAATATCAAAGTCATGCTAGTTGAGTAGTTGTGAATTTGAGAAATGCTTGTGTTGAAGTTAGCAAATCCTGTAGCATGCACGTATGGTTAAAGTTGTGTAACAAATTTGAAACATGAAGTGTACCTGGCTTGTGCATCCTTATGAGTGGCGGTCGGGGACGAGCGATGGTCTTTTCCTATCAATCTATTCCCCTAGGAGCATGCGTGTACTACTTGATTTTTGATGACTTCTAAATTTTTGCAATAAGTATATGAGTTCTTTTGACTAATGTTGAGTCCATGGATTATACGCACTTTTACCTTTTTGCCATTGCTAGCCTCTTCGGTACCGTGCATTACCCTTTCTCACCTTGAGAGTTGGTGCAAACTTCGCCGGTGCATCCAAACCCCGTGATACGATACGCTCTATCACACATAAACCTCCCTATATCTTCCTCAAAACAGCCACCATACCTACCTATTATGGCATTTCCATAGCCATTCCGAGATATATTGCCATGCGACTTCCACCATCATCATCATGATATACATTACTTTTGTCATATTGCCATTGCATGATCATGTAGTTGACATCGTATTTGTGGCAAAGCCACCATGCATTATTTTTCATACATGTCACTCTTGATTCATTGCACCATCCCGGTACAGCGCCGGAGGCATTCATATAGAGTCATACCTTGTTCTAGTTTCGAGTTGTAATCCTTATGTTGTAATCAATAGAAGTGTGATGATCATCATTATTAGAGCATTGCCCAAATAAAAAAAAGAAAGGCCAAAAAAAAAGAAAGGCCCAAAAAAAAGAGAAAGGCCAAAAAAAAGGGCAATGCTACTATCTCTTTTTCCACACTTGTGCTTCAAAGTAGCACCTTGTTCTTCATGTAGTGAGTCTCATATATTGTGCTTCAAAGTAGCACCATGTTTTTCATATAGTGAGTCTCATAAGTTGTCTTTTTCATACTAGTGGGAATTTTTCATTATATAACTTGGCTTGTATATTCCTACGATGGGCTTCCTCAAATGCCCTAGGTCTTCATGAGCAAGCAAGTTGGATGCACACCCACTAGTTTTATTTTGTTGAGCATTCATAGCTCTAGTGCGTCCATTGCATGGCAATCCCTACTCCTCATGTTGACATCAATTGATGGGCATCTCCATAGCCCGTTGATTATCGTCGTCAACGTGAGACTTTCTCCTTTTTTGTATTCTCCACACAATCCCCATCATCATATTCTATTCCACCCATAGTGCTATATCCATGGCTCACACTCATGTATTGCGTGAAGGTTGAAAAAGTTTGAGATTATTTAAGTATGAAACAATTGCTTGGCTTGTCATCGGGGTATAGAAGTTGGGAACATCTTTGTGTGACGAAAATGAATCATAGCCTAACTATATGATTTTGTAGGGATGAACTTTCTTTTGCCATGCTATTTTGAGAAGACATGATTACTTTTATTAGTATGCTTGAAGTATTATTATTTTGTTCAATATGAACTTTTGTCTTGAATCTTTCGTATCTGAATATTCATGCCACAATTAAGAAGATTTACATTGAAATTATGACAAAGTATCACTCCGCATCAAAAATTCTTTTTTATCATTTACCTACTCGAGGACGAGCAGGAATTAAGCTTGGGGATGCTTGATACGTCTCCAACGTATCTATAATTTTTGATTGCTCCATGCTACTTTATCTACTGTTTTAGGCAATATTGGGCTTTATTATCCAATTTTATATTATTTTTGGGACTAACCTATTAACCGGAGGCCCAGCCCAGATTCTTTGTTTTATGCCTATTTCGATGTTTCGAGGAAAAGGAATATCGACGGAGTCGAGCGGAACGAAATCAACTGGAGAAGTTATTTTTGGAAGGAAACCCACCTGATGGACTTGGACCCCACGTCAGAAGATACGGGAGGTTCTCGCGAGGGTGGGGGGCGCGCCCTCCCCCCCACCCCCCCGGGCGCGCCCCCTGCCTCGTGGGTCCCCCGTAGCTCCACCGACGTACTCCTTTCACCCATATATACCTACGTACCCTAAAAATTCCATAACAGAAGATAGATCGGGAGTTCCGCCGCTGCAAGCCTCCAGAACCACCAAAAATCAATCCCCTTTCCGGTACCCTACCGGAGGGGGGATCCATCTCCGGTGGCCATCTTCATCATCCCGACGCTATCCATGACGAGGAGGGAGTAGTTCACCCTCGGGGCTGAGGGTATGTACCAGTAGCTATGTGTTTGATCTCTCTCTCTCTCTCTCTCTCTCTCTCTCTCTCGTGTTCTTGAGGCGTCTGATCTTGATGTATCCCGAGCTTTGCTATTGTAGTTGGATCTTATGATGTTTCTCCCCCTCTACTCTCTTGTGATGAATTGAGTTTCCCCTTGAAGTTATCTTATCGGATTGAGTCTTTTATGAACACTTGATGTATGTCTTGCTGTGATTATCTGTGGTGACAATGGGATATCATGTGCCACTTGATGTATGTTTTGGTGATCAACTTGCGGGTTTCGTGACATTGGGAACCTATGCATAGGGGTTGGCACACGTTCTTGATTCTCGGTAGAAACTTTGGGGCATTCTTTGAAGTACTTTTATGTTGGTTGGATAAATCTGAGATTGTGTGATGCATATCGTATAATCATGCCCACGGATACTTGAGGTGACAATGGAGTATTTAGGTGACATTAGGGTTTTGGTTGATTTGTGTCTTAAGGTGTTATTCTAGTACGAACTCTTTTATAGATTGATCCGAAAGAATAACTTTGTGGTGGTTTCATACCCGACCATAATCTCTACGTTTGTTCTCCGCTATTAGTGGCTTCGGAGTGACTCTTTGTTGCATGTTGAGGGCTTGTTATATGATCTATCTATGTTATTATTGTTGAGATAACTTGCACTAGTGAAAGTATGAACCCTAGGCCTTGTTTCCTATCATTGCAATACCGTTTACGCTCACTTTTACCGCTTGTTACCTTGCTGTTTTCATTATTTCAGATTACAAAAACCTATATCTACTATCTATTTTGCACTTGTATCACCATCTCTTCGCCGAACTATTGCACCTATACAATTTGCCATTGTATTGGGTGTGTTGGGGACACAAGAGACTTTTTGTTATTTGGTTGCAGGGTTGTTTGAGAGAGACCATCTTCATCCTACGCCTCTCGCGGATTGATAAACCTTATGTCATCCACTTGAGGGAAATTTGCTATTGTCCTACAAACCTATGCACTTGCAGGCCCAACAACGTCTACAAGAAGAAGGTTGTGTAGTAGACATCAGGGACCCACCAGACAGAGTTGGATCAGGCCGACGTGTCTGCATTGACCCGGACCCACCGCCATTGACCTTTGAACAACCTTTGGGTCAGCGACCAGTGGACCCCATTGGTCAGGTTTGACCTGGACCGCTCCTGTTGACCTGCTGAGGTCAGCATGACGTAATGCTGACGCAGTTAACACTTGTCTAGATTTAAAATAATTCAGAAAATTCCAGAAAATGTCCAAACTTCTAAAATTCATAGAAAATCAACCATAACTCCAAATGAAACAAATTATATATGAAAAATGATCAGAAAAATCCAATCCATCCATCTGTACCATTTTCATGCATGTTAGAACAACTTAAAGCTGCTGTATACAACAATTTGAATTAATGGCATTTGAAATGTCATATATGGAGTTTGAATTTGAATCTTGGATTCAAACCAACTCCATTTAATATGTTGCTAGTTGCATTAGCTCAAATCACAGCATTTTGACATGTCATGATCATGCATCATATTGTGCATTGCATTGATTGTGTTCTTCCTCGTTTGCCATTAATTGTCCCTTCTCAGTAGACGATGTTTCGACGATGAGTTCGATGACACTGATGAAGAACTATACTATCTTCAGAAGTGCCAGGCAAGCAAAACCCCCTTGTTCATTCCGATACAATCCCACTCTCTCGCTCCTTCTCTCTTTTACTGCATTAGGACAACAACGATTTATCTATTACTTGCTGCGGTAGCTGAACCCCTTTATCCTCTGCATGACCTGTCATTCCACAGTAAATAGATGAAACCCACTAGCATGAGTAGGAGTTGTTTGAGCCATGTTGTGCCTACTCATTCATGCTTGTTTGTCATGCCTGCTACTGCTTAGAGTTGAGTCATGAATCGGAGGTGTGTGAACATGTCCTACTGTGTGTGAGCTAAGTGTGTGAACACGATTTGGTAAAGGTAGCGGTGAGAGGCCATGTAGGAGTACATGGTGGGTTGTCTCATTGAAGCCGTCCTCAGGAACCGAGTTCTGTGTTTGTGATCCACGAAATAGCTACTACCACATTGGGCCCGAAAACAATGGACCCTCTCGGCTTCTTAACCACCCTTGTTCTCTGTCCAGGAGTTGGAAGTAGTTTCTGGTGTTTGTAGTATCTTTGGAGGCCGTCTTGCAGCTGACCCGAGGGGTGGGCTGTGATGCGGTAGGCACGTGGCACGGTGTACCGGGCGCCCGTTTGGTGTCTCGGGAACCCTGCTCACATCGTTCGGGGCCATATGTGGAAACCTCGGCCGGACTCCCTGCGGATGGAACCTGAATAGGTGATAAACCTGGACTAGAGACTTGAGTGTTTAGGTAGGCTGTGGCCGACACCCACGTTGGGCTTCCGCTTGAAGGTTGTCGAGTACATGTCGTGTAAACGGCGGTAAGTGGTGAGAGCATGTGTGAAGAAGTACACCCCTGAGGTTAACATCATCTATTCGAATAGCCGTGTCCGCGATAAAGGACTTACGGGTTGCCTATACAGTTCATAGACAAGTGAAAGTGGATACTCTAAAATACGCAAGATAAGCGTGAGTGCTATGGATGGCGTTCTCGTAGGGAGACGGGAGCGGATCCATAGTGGTGTATTGATATGGTGAATATGTGGACTCGTCTGCATCACCTCAAAGAGTTACTTGCAGTCGTAGTTTAGGATAGCCACTGAGTCAAAGCTGGCTTGCTACAGTTAAACCCCACCATCCCCTTTGTTGATAATGATGCATATGTAGTTAGTTCTGATGTAAGTCTTGCTGGGTACATTTGTACTCACATTTGCCTATTTTATGTTTTTGCGGAGACGTCAGTCTCACTAGTAGTACCGTTTGGACTTCGACGTTTAGCTTGTTACCTCAGCTACGATCTTGTGCCCTCGGCAGGATCTGGTAGATAGTCAGGCTACTCAGCCTTTTTCATTTGTAGATGTCTGTACTCAGACATGTTAGCTTCCGCTTGTGCTTTGACTTGTATGCTCTGAATGTTGGGTCATGAGACCCATGTTTGTAATATCTCGCTCCTCGGAGCCTATTGAATAAAATACTTGAGTTGTAGAGTCATGTTGTGATGCCATGTTGTATTTACACATATCGAGCATATTGTGTGTATGTTATTGAAATGCTTGGTATGTGTGGGATCTGACTATCTAGTTGTTTATCCTTGGTAGCCTCTCCTACCGGGAAATGTCTCCTAGTGCTTCCACTGAGCCTTGGTAGCTTGCTACTGCTCCGGAACACTTAGGCTGGTCGGCATGTGTCCTTCTTTGTTCCTGTGTCTGTCCCTTCGGGGAAATGTCACGCGGTGTCTCTAGGAGTCCTGTTATTTGCTACAGCCCGGTTTACCGGAGTCCTGCTAGCCCAGTAGCTACAGCCCGGATTCACTCGCTGATGACCGACACGTTCGTTGTTGGGTCATGTATGCCTGTCCCTGTAAGTTAGTGCCACTTGGGTTCACGACTAGCCATGTCATCCCGGGCTCCTTGTCATATGGATGCTAGCGACACTATCATATACGTGTGCCAAAAGGCGCAAATGGTCCCGGGCAAGGTAAGGCGACACCCGTGGGAATACCGTGCGTGAGGCCGCAAAGTGATATGAGGTGTTACATGCTAGATCGGTGTGGCTTTGAGTTGGGGTCCTCACAACTTTGGTATCAGAGCCTGACTGCCTGTAGTATTACCAAGCCAAACTGGTCGACGTTGAGTCTATAAATTCTTTAGTTATATAAGGGAATTGATTGTGGGATGGAACGTAAGGCTCTTTTTACTCCTTATACCTAATGCCCTTCTGATCCGAGTCATCTTATCTTTCCTACGGGGTTAAGGAACTAGGCTTTCTCTTCTTTCTATCAGGATCACGCGTTACTAATCCGTAGACTTGTAGGGTTGATGGATTTAAGCCTCAGTTCAGTTCCTACTACTTCCGTATGTTAACTGTTGATCTCGAAACCTTGATATTGTGCTTCTGAGTGGCTATGCCACCATTTTTGTAGCATGTCTCCAATCTTTTTGAGCAATTACAACAGTTATGTTGTCCGAGTCATACCAGGTTTCTAAACAATCTGATGCATTTGCAAATCCCTTTCTACCGTTCTGAAGTTCCTTTGTGCTAGATTAACCACACTAGTTAGTGTGTTGGGGTACTTCATTGCCTCGGCATTTGTGTTGGAGCTATTATTATGACCCTAGGTGTCTAGAGTATCACCTAGTAACCTAGTCATGTTTTGGGTTCCCAGTGTGATGATTCTGGCCATTATTCTCGAAAGCATCCTGTGATGCCATTTAGTTAGCAGGTATTCTACTTCTGGGTTTTGAACCCGAGATTCACCCCACTTAACTCATGTTGATAGTGTTTGCTAGTTCCTTTAGGAAATTAGTAACCTTTGTGTTAGTCCTCGAGGTTCATGGTATTTCCTTCTTCCAAATACTATGAACCACTTATGACAGATGTTTGTTGGATCAAAAGATCACAACCAAAGTGCTCTTGATGAGTTCTCGATTCTATATTGTTAATCTGCCAGTTCTACCTTCAGCATGGGTTATCCGGAAGAAATGTTGAGCTTTGCTCTAGATACTAATCTATGCATCCACAAATCAGAGAGATATATTTTCCTTTGAGGTGTCCCTCTTCAGTCGTGTTCCGACCTTCGTCTATCACTTGATGTCAGGAGTAATTGTGCATTCGTGTTATCGATGCTTATTATTCTTGTGGCCTGTCAAGCCATTCTATTCAGAATGACTAGGAGAGACAAACTCCAGCACCTCATCCATATCCAGGATTGGGTCAAAATAGTTGTGCTCCGCAGATCAAAATGCCAACCCAGCTTTTGATTTTGTTCTACCCTGAAGTATTGTCGTATTATGTCAAGAATGTCATGAGAATTGCACCAACTCTTATGAATTCTTGTTGCAGTGATACCTCTCGCCATCATTGCTCATTCCCCGGTTCCGTGTCACAACCAGAATGCCGACAGGTGAACTATGATGTGTGAAATCTATACTCCTAGCAACTCTGTTGCTTGGTAGTTAAAGGACAATAATTCCATCCTTAGCGTGATGGCTATTGAATCACCATCCTAAGGTTGATCGTGCTACCCAGTCCTTATTTCCGGTGCACTCTTTGATCTATGAGTTAGGATTGTGTCAATCCCTCGCTCTTTGATCATATCGTCTTGCCCTGAAAAGCAAGATTGTTCTCGAGCTTAGTAACATATCAGTGGTTCGTGATTTTTCGAATACCTTCTCGAAAGTATCACCAGGTCGTCACTCGACTATTATGTTGAGCTCGTGATCAAGTTGGTTTCATATAAACAACCCCTTCTCCAAGAATCTGTGTTGCATACCCTTGAGCTATTTGTTCAAGCTAAACAACAACTTGGAGAGTTGGAAGATGGAAGCTTGTCCGATTCAGTTCATCTTAAGGGATATCTTGTATGTGTGTTGAAGAAAGATGATATCTTCATCGATTGATCCCCGTGACCAGTTGTTGGACCTATTGTCTTGCCAAAGCTTTGATTTGAGTGTGGGCTATCCTCAAATCAAATCAGAACCAACGATGTTCTTAATGTTGTCTTACTCGTGGTTGATCCCTCGAGCATACACCATTATATCCTTTGGTCTGACCAATACTATCACTTGTTCTCATAATTATGGAATTCCATTTTTATGGAAACCTGGATGAGTTGTTGTTGAGCCCATCGACAACAACCTTGCCTTCTCCATAATTTTGTTGAACATTAAGCTAGTGTTGGAAAATTTTGAAAGCATTTGCTCGTGCTAGCTCATGAAGCATATGTTCGGATGTAAGAAGTGATTTCCTCTAACTCATGTGCATTTGATGCAAGTTGCTGCCATGACTTCGAGAAAGTCAATGTTGCATCCTTTGGAATCATCCCAAATCAGTCATGCATACGTGCGAAGTATTCTGTGGTCTGGAGACTTGCAACCTTCATTCTATATGTGTCCCTAGCACACCAAGCCACTGATTGATTTGTCCAAGGAAAAGGAGTTGTTGTGCTAATCCTAGGTCATGCACAACACTTCGTTACCCTAGATGATGGTTCCCCACCTGAACTCGGTAGTGTTTTATCATAAGACTACTATGTGGTCATGCACATGCAGGACAAAGCATGCTCACATGTGTGTAGTAGAGCCAGCTCATGTTTTGGAGCTTGCTATCGTAGTCCATTTCCCGAGAATCTCGCAACGTCATCTCGTCGATTTGTGTTGCAAACTTTAACTTATCATTCTAGACTCGATGAGTCTGGAATATCCTGACACCAACCAGATCTGAATCTCAGGCAGATATGATGGTTGGAACGTTTTCCAAGAACTATAATATTGGTCTCTTGATAACCGGTAAAGTGGATGTCATGGCCAACACACCCAGCAGGAAGACCTATTATTATGGTATCTTATTGAGGAAATTGGCCACCTCCCCATAAGGATTTCGTAGAATTTACTTCCTAGTTGCGCCTTATGGATTTTTGTGCTCCCGAAGTCCGACCTTTTACTTGATGTTCTAGGTACCAAACCATTTTAATAAATGGGTTGCGCTAGCACATCAAGGAGAACATTAGAAGCAGAGTGCCAAATGCCTCTCGGTCGATCATCCAGATTTTGTCCCCTTGGCCTTGCTAAGGTGAAATCTGAGAAAGTGTTATCTCCCTTTCCATCTGCATCCTCCACCAATATCCTTCATGGTGGTATGTTGTGTTACCAGGATCCTTCTCACGGATATCGGTAAAACCTTGATGAATATGGAAATGCTCAAGTTCTTGAGAGCACGCACAAGCGATGGGTGTTATCACCGGCACTAACTAGGATTGCTCCAGTTTTCCTTAGTTATGCTATAACCATTCCTCTGATGGAATCACTCTCATCTGTTGAGTTTTTCCCCAGTTACTAGAATAATTCCCAGCATTTGCATTTCGCTCCCAGTTTGCACCGCCATTGTGTCATGCTACCATGGGTCCCATCCATTTTTGATGATAGGAAAAAATCATCCATTACGTTGTCTTCAACAAGGTAGTCCACATCATCCATTATGGTATGAGTATGCCATTCTTTCGAACACGTTCACACGATCGTTTGTGATTGCCTTAGGCTGGTATAAATAATTTCAATGATCTTTGTATCAAAAGTAATTCTTTTTGCCACTTAAGGGAATACTTCTTCGAGTCACCTTCCCTGAGGTGCCCCGTTATGGATCATGGCAATTTTTCCTCGCTACCTCGTCACCTCGTCAAATTGTTTATTCCGTCCCTCCTAATGCATGTTTTGCCTCTCAGCTCCAGAGATGTTTCTACGTCTCATTCTATGAGCTGATCTTGTGATCATTAAGATGATCCATCCATGTAGGCATGTTTCGCTCTTTTGTCCTCGTGTTGGATGAAGATCTCGAAAGCAAAGACGTCAAGATCAATTTGAGTCAACAAACCAACAACCCCGAGAAGACAGTTGGATCATGAAGTTCATGATACATAGTGTCCCCTTTGTCTTCTTACCTCACGTCTTGAATCTCGGGACGAGATTCTTGTTTAGTAGGGGTGAGTTGTCACATCCCTAGCTCTGGTCTGTCTAGACTAGCATCTGTTGTTGCATCATGTTTAAATTTTCTCAGAAACTTGAAATGGGGAAGACAGAACCCCCAGCACCCCTTTAAACCAACTAGGGTTTACTAAAATCATTTCCAATGAACCTGAAATGCCCTTCTAAAATGTTCATCATCTTTGCTTTGGTCTTAAACCTCGACAAAAATGGTGCACAAATTTCTAGGACATCCTAAGGTCCTTTGGATTAAATCATATGATATTTGAATTTGGGCATTTAAATGCTAGTAAATATTTTAAATGTCCAAATAATCCCAAACAGAAATGTTCTTGTAGGATATATTCCCAATAGTGGTCATGGGCGGTTCATAATTTTTGGGATTGATTTGGCATTTTAATTAAAGCCCTAAAGTTACAGAAGAATTAGAAAACATGAATAAAAAGAAAAGGACAGAAAACCTACCTAACTTACCGCAGCCCACCTGGCCGGCCCAGTCGCCCAGCCCACCTCCTCCTGTCGTCTTCCTCTTGCCAGAGGGACGTGCTCGCGTGGCCGAAGCACGCAGGCGCGCCCGGCCACCTCCTGCTTCACCGTGTCGACGCCTCCTTCCCCCAACCCCGTGCCAGGAGACGTGGACGAGGTCGTGCCGACCCCCCCTTCTTCCCTGGCCATTTTCCCCTCTCCCTCTTCGTTCTTCGCCCGAACAGAGAGCCGCCGCCGCCGTTCACTACCACCATGGCCACCGGCTAGCCCTAGCCCCATGGACGTGTCCCCGAGCTCCGTCTCCGTCCTCTACGTCCTCCACACCGAGCCACACGTCACAGGAGGCCCTAGAACATCACCATCACCGTCGTCATCAACCTCTGCCCCGATGATCGCCGCCGTCAGATTCATCACCGTCTCCGCCTCCCCGAGCTCGCTGAGACCGTCTCCGACTCCGCTGTGAGCTCCGCCTTCTTCTCCCCTGCTCCCCGTGCCTGTACGCACCCTCTAGCCACCCGAGTCACCGGAGCCGTGAGCTCCCCACCGCCGGCTATGTCTCCGCCGTGGCCACCGTCACCCAGAGCTGCAACCGAGCACATAGCTGTGCTCAGCGCAACGCCAGAAGCCCAAAATCCCCTCCAGCTGCTCCTGCCGTGCTTCACAACATCGAAACCGCCAAGACCTGAACTCCGGCCGCCGGATTCGTGCTCGCCCGCCCGTGACTCCGCCACCCAGGCCGGACACGCCACCAGCCGGCCACGCAACGCCAGCTATCCGTAGAGACCAATCGCGGTTCAAACCGCGGCCTGTATGTGAAACCCGAGCAACTCCGGCGAGTTGCCGCCACAGTTTTGGTCGCCGCCGGCAGAACTCCGGCGAAGCCGACGTGGCGCTGTCATTAGCCACTAATGACGCCCTAACTAACCCACCTAGCTCACTAACACCTAGGCCCCACGCCCAAAATAATCTAGGTTTTATTTCTGTTTAGATTAGTTTATAATCACGCGGGACCCACCGATCGAGTTGATCAGGCCGACGCGTGTGTTGTCAATTGCACTCCACCCGCCATTGACCTTTGAACAGACCTTTGGGTCACAGACCGGTGGACCCCATTGGTCAGGTTTGACTGGACCGCTCCTGTTGACTCTTTGAGGTCAGCATGACATAATCTTGTGTGATTAACAATTTTCTGGATTTAAAATAATTCAGAAAATTCCAGAAAATGCCCAAACTTCTAAAATTCATAGAAATTCAACCATAACTCCAAATGAAAAAAATTATATATGAAAAATGATCAGAAAAATCCAATCCATCCATTTGTACCATTTTCATGCATGTTAGAACAACTTAAAGCTGCTGTATACAACAATTTGAAGTAATGGCATTTGAAATGTCATATATGGAGTTTGAATTTGAATCTTGGATTCAAACCAACTCCATTTAATCTGTTGGTAGTTGCATTAGCTCAAATCACAGCATTTTGACACGTCATGATCATTCATCTTATTGTGCATTGCATTGATTGTGTTCTTCCTTGTTTGCCGGTAATTGTCCCCTCTAAGTAGACGACGTTTAGACGATGAGTTCGATGACACTGATGAACAACTATACTATCTTCAGAAGTGCCACGCAAGCAAAACCCCCTTGTTCATTCCGATACAATCCCACTCTCTCGCTCCTGCTCTCTTTTACTGCATTAGGACAACAATGATTCATCTGTTACTTGCTGCGGTAGCTGAACCCCTCTATCCTCTGCATGACCTGTCATTCCATAGTAAATAGATGAAACCAACTAGCATGAGTAGGAGTTGTGTGAGCCTTGTTGTGCCTACTCATTCATGCTTCTTTGTCATGCCTGCTACTGCTTAGAGTTGAGTCAGGTCTGATTCATCGGGGATGAATCAGAGGTGTGTGAACATGTCCTACCGTGTGTGAGCTAAGTGTGTGAACACGATTTGGTAAAGGTAGCGGTGAGAGGCCATGTAGGAGTACATGGTGGGTTGTCTCATTGAAGCCGTCCTCAGGAACTGAGTTCTGTGTTTGTGATCCATGAAATAGCTACTACCACGCATTGGGCCCGAAACCAATGGACCCTCTTGGCTTCTTAACCACCCTTGTTCTCTGTCCAGGAGTTGGAAGTAGTTTCTGGTGTTTGTAGTATGCTGGAGGCCGTGCGCAGCGCTAACCCGAGGGGTGGGATGTGATGCGGTAGGCACGTGGCCATGTGTCAGGCGCCCGTTGGTGTCTCGGGAACCCTGCTCACATCGTTCGGGGCCGTATGTGGAAACCTCGGCGGACTCCTGCCGGATGGAACCTGAATAGGCGATAAACCTGGACTAGAGACTTGAGTGTTTAGGTAGGCTGTGGCCGACACCCATGTTGGGCTTCCGCTTGAAGGTTGCCGAGTACATGTCGTGTAAACGACGATAAGTGGTGAGAGCGTGTGTGAAGAAGTACACCCCTGCAGGGTTAATATCATCTATTCGAATAGCCGTGTCCGCGGTAAAGGATTTATGGGTTGCCTATACAGTTCATAGACAAGTGAAAGTGGATACTCTAAAATACGCAAGATAAGCGTGAGTGCTATGAGCGGATCCATAGTGGTGTATTGATATGGTGAATATGTGGACTTGTGTGCGCCACCTCAAAAGAGTTACTTGCAGTCATAGTTGAGGATAGGCACTGAGTCAAAGCTGGCTTGCTGCAGTTAAACCCCACCATCCCCTTTGTTGATAACGATGCATATGTAGTTAGTTTTGATGTAAGTCTTGCTGGGTACATTTGTACTCACGTTTGCCTATTTTATGTTTTTGCAGAGACTTGATCTCACTAGTAGTTCCGTGTGGACTTGACGTTTAGCTTGTTACCTCAGCTACGATCTTGTGCCCTCGGCAGATCTCGGTAGATAGTCGCTACTTAGCCTTTTCATTTGTAGATGTCTCAGATTTCGGACATTTTAGCTTCCGCTTGTGCTTTGACTTGTATGCTCTGAATGTTGGGTCATGAGACCCATGTTTGTAATATCTCGCTCCTCGGAGCCTATTGAATAAAATACTTGAGTTGTAAAGTCATGTTATGATGCCATGTTGTATTTACACATATCGAGCATATTGTGTGTATGTTATTGAAATGCTTGGTATGTGTGGGATCTGACTATCTAGTTGTTTATCCTTGGTAGCCTCTCCTACCGGGAAATGTCTCCTAGTGCTTCCACCGAGCCTTGGTAGCTTTCTCTTTGCTCCTAACACTTAGGCTGGCCGGCATGTGTCCTTCTT
The DNA here is from genome assembly GCA_021605145.1 of Aegilops bicornis. Taxonomy (NCBI): domain Eukaryota; kingdom Viridiplantae; phylum Streptophyta; class Magnoliopsida; order Poales; family Poaceae; genus Aegilops; species Aegilops bicornis. The sequence goes on from CM038671.1 coordinate 542,709,064, forward strand.
CGTTCCTGTGTCTGTCCCTTCGGGGAAATGTCACGCGGTATCTACCGGAGTCCTGTTAGCCTGCTACTGCCCGGTTTATCGGAGTCCTGCTAGCCCAATAACTATAGCCCGGATTCACTCGCCGATGACCGATACGTTCGTTGTTGGGTCATGTATGCCTGTCCCTGTAAGTTAGTGCCACTTTGGGTTCACGACTAGCCATGTCAGCCCGGGCTCCTTGTCATATGGATGCTAGCAACACTATCATATACGTGTGCCAAAAGGCGCAAACGGTCCTGGGCAAGGTAAGGCGACACCCGTGGGAATACCGTGCGTGAGGCCGCAAAGTGATATGAGGTGTTACATGCTAGATCGGTGTGGCTTTGAGTCGGGGTCCTGACAACACCCGAGATTAACCAGATAGTAGACAAATAGTACTGATTGCTGACCCAATATGTACCCCACAACCATTTAAAAACTCAAGTTTCAACACTAGTTTGGACCTGACTCAGAGTCTAATAGGTGAACACGACGATAAAGTAGCATGCCATCATAAGCAGACACAGTAGAGTGTGACCTCTCTTGCGGACCCGTGTAGTCCTCAAGGTCATCTGATCGGTTGATGATGGTAATGCAGTTGTCGCGGCTGCCGGCGGCGGGGAAGAAGATTTGAGGTGGCGAAAGAAAGTCTGGAGAGCGGATCCCTGCTGTGGTGAACCCTTCCATCGTTGGAGCAGTTGAGCTGGGGTGGAAGACAGCACAACAGGAGCAGGACAAACCACACAAGGTTTTCTTTGACATATATCTGTAACAGAAGTAATTGTGTAAGGGCTTGTTTGAATTTGAGGATTCTAACAATGCAGTGATACGAAATAGACATGAATAGGATAGGAATGCACATGCAAAACAGAGAATTTAAAAGCACATGATTTCTGCGAATCTGGGTGTTTGATTCACAAGAATTGGATGATCACAGGATGCAAAGAAGCATGGTGATACTAAGTCAAACCACAAGAAAATGTACGGTTATAATGCTATTATGCTACTATCTCTTAGTCTTGTGCTTCATGAATAGGAATTTGAAAAGGAGGACAAGTGGATATTAAAATTCCTACGGTTATTCTTTCAAGGAGACACTAAAGGAACAAATCCTAAAGTTTTCCTTTGCTCCATTCCTTTGAACCAAATGCATGAATAGTAGTACCATAGGAAACTTTCCAATTCCTATGTTTTTCCTTCACTTTTCCTTTCAAGCACTGGTGATTCTAGCAGCCAGGCTTGAGCAAGGAAAAGCCTACACTCAAAATATGTTTTTGTGCTACTTCTACTACTTTGGACCCGGGCCACTGCCCTACTAGCTCAACTCCCAGGCCCATCGACAAATGCACAGCTCAAACATGCAGAGATAAATAATGATGGTGTTCAAAAGAGTCCATCACGGATAGCTAAGTTGCCTGGTACCTCATTGCTTGTCATATAGTAGGAGAAACTAATTGTATTTCACGTTACTTCGTGTGCTCAGTGGACAATATATATAACATGTAGAGTAAAAAAGAGATGCAACATGTGTACAACCTCTTTGGCGAAGCCATGTTGATCTCAGTGTGATTGGGTTGTTCGGTGAGGATGATCCGACTGACTTGGCTGTCGGAGGAGGGGAAGAAGATCTTAGGCATCTTGAGATGGAGCCCGGGGTACTGCTCTGCTGTGATGCAGGGTTTCATCGTTGGAGCAGCTCCGGTGAGTTGTACGACGCCGAGGCTGAAGCAGGACAAGAGAGACAACATTAACCTGAGTGGAATTCTAATAGCATCTCCAATAGATGACGTAAAATACATAACCACAAAGTGCTAGATGTAAAATACATCAGCCGCTCATCTCTAAACTTAACTGTCGAAACTGAATTTAACTGTCAAAACTGAACTTAACTACCGAAACTGAATTTTGCTGTCGAAACTGAATTTTACTGTCGAAACTGAACACACTACTAGCAGAAAAGCAGTAGCAGCAGCAGCAGTAGCGCGTGCGAGAGCTGGGGCAGCTGGTTGTATAGCAGCATCAGGTGAGGCTACACGTTAGTTGACTGAATTTTTCATCCCTGGTCAGTCGATTTTCCAACCGTTGGTTATGAAATCAAGGGCCTGCAGTTCATCTTCAACTTCCACCCCCCTAAGCCGCCAGCCACCACCAACCAAACAGCCACCCCCGCCGCGGCCGGCAGTGGCCCCGCCCGCCCCGAAACCAGTCCCCACCGCCGGTCTGCCGCCACCCCGGCCATCCCTCTAGGCCCCCCGTGCCGAGCTTTTTCTCCGGCGATCCCCACACCATCGCCCCACCACCGCCGGCGACCACCTCCCCCACCCTGAACCCTAAGATAGATAGTGGGGTACCTCTCCGGTGAGCCCTAGTCCCCATTGTGGCTGGTTCTTCCTTAACTCTGGCGAGCCCCCCACCCCCTGAAAATCGACTGACCCAAAAGTAGATTCAGTCGACTGAAGTGTAGTTAAATTGGAGCAGCATCGCAAGCAAGAGCAAGAGCGAGAGCAGCAGCGCGAGAAAGAGCAATAGCTAGAGCAGACCATGCAGGGGACCGAGAGCAAGAGCAGAGCAGCAGCGCGAACGAGAGCTAAAGCAGCAGCTACTCCTACTGATGTGGGCGCCGCCGCCGAGGGAGCGACGCCGTGTAGGAAGTGGCCGGCGCCGTTGCCGTGGATGGAGCCGTGCCGTGTCGGCTCGGGACCGAGCGCCGCATCACTATGAGATCGAATCAAGAAGAAAATGCAGCGATTGGTGTACAACCTCTTTGGTGGCGCCGATTAGGCCTCAGCTTCATCCGAGGAAACGGTGATGATGATGCTTTGGCGATGGTGCATGTGAAGACGACGGTGTGGGAATGGAGTGGCGCGAAAGATGAGGGGAACATCGGGGCAGCTCCTTGGAAGTGGAGGACGGGGTGGCTGAACCGGCGGGACGACCAGATCGACAACGGATCCTCATCCGGTACGGTGGATGAGGGACGTCGAGGTGTTTCTGTGGACGACGTCATCGGGGAAGAGGCTCCGGCTGGGTGGCGGACGGAGGAGGGTGTGGGGCTTCGCGGGTTTTCGCGGCCTCGGTGTACGAATGGGTGGGCGGATGGGATGGAGTGGGGAACCATGGCTTAGGGTCGCGCTTGTCCGAAATGTGGGGTAAGTTACGAAAGTACCCCCACCGATTTGACCTAGGCGGTTTGATAATCCCCAAGTGTAGGGAATCATCGTAGCAATTTCCAAAGGTGGAAGTGATAAGTATGGAGTGTCGAACCCACAAGGAGCTAAAGGTAAGATCAATATTCTCTCAAGCCCTATCTACCATTGATAAGACTCTACGTACACCGAACATTTGCTTCCAACTAGAAACCAGAAATAAAACTATGTTGTGGGTATGAAGAGGATAACTTTGCATGGTATCGGAGAGCTAAAATATAAAAGTAGGTGTTGTTATCATAAAGTTAGAATATATTATAAATAGCGAGTGTGGAATAATGGTGGATCGGTGTGCGCGATTGTCCTAGGCAATTGTTAACAAGACCGGTAGTCGTCATTGCAATTTCATATGAGGGAGAGGCATACACTAACATACTTTCTCTACTTGGATCATATGCACTTATGATTGGAACTCTAGCAAGCATGCGCAACTACTAAAGATCATTAAGGTAAAACCAAACCATAGCATTAAAGCATCAAGTCCTCTTTATTCCCATACACAACAACCCCCTTACTCGGGTTTGTGTTTCAGTCACTCACCAACCCACTATAAGCGAATCATGAACGTATTGCATCACCCTACAGCGGGAATCCCTCACGCTTGCGCGACAAGGAGGGCACCATAGGACAGCACCAAAATAAAACATACAACTCGTACCAATCTAGATCATCAATCAACCCAAAGACAAAGGATATCTACTCAAAACATCATAGGATAGCAATACATCATTGGATCATAATATGCGGCATAAAGCACCATGTTCAAGTAGGGATTACAGCAGGGTGCGGGAGAGTGGACCGCGTAAAAGATATGAGGATGGTGATGATGGTGGTGATGTTGATGAAGACGATCACCGCGGTGATGATTCCCCTCTCGATGGCACTCCGGTGCCACCAGAGAGAGGAGGAGAGGTTATCCCCCTTGTGCTTCCTCCTCCATGGCCTCCCCCTGGATGGGGAAAGGTTCTCCCTGTGGTCCTTGGCCTTCATGGCGATGATGGCCTCTCCGGGATACTCGTCCATGGCCACCGGTGATGATGGCCCCCTCCGGCAGGGTGCCGGAGAGGCCTAGATTGATTTCTCGTGGTTACATAGGCTTGCGGCGGCGGAACTTCCGATCTAGGTTTCTTTCTGGAAGTTTGGGTATATATGGGAGGTGTTGGCGTCGAGAACAAGTCAGGGGGTCTCCGGGCTGTCCACGAGGCAGGGAGGCGCGCCTAGGGGGTGGGCTCGCCCCCACCCTCGTGGGCAGCCCGAGACTATTCTGGCCCAACTCTTTGACTCCGTGGCCTTCTTCTGGTCCAAAAATAAGCTCCGTCAAATTTCAGGTCAATTGGACTCCGTTTGGTTTTCCTTTTCTGCGATATTCTAAAACAAGAAAAAAAACACAAACTGGCACTGGGCTCTAGGTTAATAGGTTAGTCCCAAAAATCATATAAAATAGTATATAAATTCATATAAAATATCCAAGGTTGATAATATAATAGCATGAAGACTTCATAAATTATAGATACGTTGGAGACGATCAAGATCCCCAAGCTTAATTCCTGCTCGTCCTCGAGTAGGTAAATGATAAAAGAAATAATTTATGAAGTGTGAATGCTAGCAAGTGCACAAGTTTGATCAATGATAATTTCACTCACTTTTTCTGGCATCCATATATGTCATAACAGTAGCTCATCTTATAAAACTTTTCATGATCAAGTAACAAGCTATTCACATGTTAAAGTATAGATCATAAACTTTCTTGAAAACTGACAAACAATGCTCTTAGTCATCAAACAATTGAAATTCATCTTATTTTTAGGAAGGGTCTATGTCAGAGCTTTGATTCAGCAAACTCCACATACTCAACTATCATTTAATCTTTCACAATTGCTAACACTCACGTGATATTTATGGGTTCAAGGTTTTAATTCGACACAGAGAAAGATAGGGGCTTATAGTTTCGCCTCCCAACCTTTTACCTCAAGGGTAATGTCAACAATAATAGTTCATGATAACTTACATCCAATTGGATATATATATATATATATTTATATATATATATATATATATATATATATCAGGATCTTTCCAACACAATGTGCTTGCCAAAGGATAAAATGTAAAAAGGAAAGGTGAAGATCACCATGACTCTTGCATAAGGTAGAAGATAAAAGTAAGAGATAGACCCTTCGCAGAGGGAAGCAGAGGTTGTCATGCCATTTTAAGGTTGGATGCACAAAATCTTAATGCAAAAGAACGTCTCTTTATATTGCCACTTGTGATAGGGACCTTTATTATGCAGTCTGTCGCTTTTATTGCTTCCATATCACAAGATCATATAAAGCTTATTTCCTCCACACTAATAGATCATACATATTTAGAAAGCAATTTTTATTGCATGTACCGATGACAACTTACTTGAAGGATCTTACTCAATCCATAGGTAGGTATGGTGGACTCTCATGGCAAAACTAGTTTAAGGGATATTTGGAAGCACAAGTAGTTTCTCTACTTGGTGCAAAGAATTTGGCTAGCATGAGAGGGAAAGGCAAGCTCAACATGTTGGATGATCCATGACAATATACTTTATTTCGGATATAAGAAAACATAACCCATTACATTGTCTTCCTTGTCCAACATCATCCTTTTAGCATGTCATATTTTAACGAGTGCTCAAAATTACAAAATATGTCCAAGATAGTATATTTATATGTGAAATCTCTCTTCCTTCAATATTCTTTCATGAATTGTTCAAGTGACCAATTCTGCGTTTGCTAACTTTCAATAAGTTTACTACCTATACTTATTCTGTGTGAAGTCATTACTCCCCATGGTATAAGCATATGAAACATTTATAAATTCAGGTTTATGATATTCAATTCATTCAACCATTTACTCATAGGATATACTCGAAGCACGTGAGTAAATGACAAACTACCCCAAAATGATATAAGTGAAGAACACTGAGTAGTCAAATAATTAACTAGCCATGGGAGGATTCTTTTTCATTCAATAATTAAGATCCAATGATTTTATTCAAACAACAAGTACAAATCAAAATACTCTCCAAGCAAAACACATATCATGTGACGAATAAAAATATAGCTCCGAGTAAGGTATACCGATAGTTTTGAAGACGAAAGAGAGGATGCCTTCCGGGGCATCACCAAGCTTAGGTGCTTGAGTCTTCCTTGAATATTACCTTGGGGTGCCTTGGGCATTCCCAAGATTAGGGTCTTTCCACTCCTTATTCTCCTCATATCGATATCTCACCCAAAGCTTGAAAACTTCAATCACACAAAACTTAACGGAACTTCGTGAGATATGTTAGTATGATAAAGAGTAAACCATTCACTTTGGTACTGTCAAAGACAAGGTTAATAATTGTTCTCACACAATCAATACTGTACCTTATCATTTCTACAATTTATACTGAGAAATATAAGCCATATAAACTAGAAAACAAGCAAACTATGCAATGAAAACGGAATCTGTCAGAAACAGAACAGTCTGTAATGATCTGAACAGAAACCATACTTCTTCTACTCCAAAAATTATGAAATAAATTGGTGGACGTGAGGAATTTGTCTATTAATCTTCTTCAAAAATAATCAACTCAAAATCACTCTTCTGTAAAAAAAGACAGCTAATCTCGTGAGCGCAAAGTTTCTGTTTTTTACAGCAAAATCACATTAACATTCACCCAAGTCTTCCCAAAGGTATTACTTGGCACTTTATTGAAACAAAAGCTATAAAACATGATTACTACAGTAGCTTAATCATGTAAACACACAAAAACAGTAAGGGTAAATATTGGGTTGTCTCCCAACAAGCGCTTTTCTTTAATGCCTTTTAGCTAGGCATGATGATTTCAATGATGCTCACATAAAAGATAAGAATTGAAACATAAAGAGAGCATCATGAAGAATATGAATAGCACATTTAAATCTATCCCACTTCCTATGCCTAGGGATTTTGTGAGCACACAATTTATAGGAACAAGAATCAACTAGCATAGGAAGGCAAAACAAGTATAACTTCAAAACTTTAAGCACATAGAGAGGAAACTTGATATTATTGCAACTCCTACAAGCATATATTCCTCCCTCATAATAATTTTCAGTAGCATCATGAATGAATTCAACAATATAACCATCACATAAAGCATTCTTTTCATGATCTACAAGAATATAAATTTTTCTACTCTCCACATAAGCAAAATTCTTCTCATTCGGAATAGTGGGATCACTAATTCCTAAAGTTGACACTTTTCCAAAACCCACTTTAGATGATGGTATTATTCATACTCCAAAAGATATAAGTGAATTTCATGCAGCATTCTACAATTAATATAGACTAACCAATATCCAAGCTCAAAATGTATAAGTGAAGCACACGAAGCATTCTATAAAACCATACTCAAAAGATTTAAATGAAGCACAAAGAGCAATTCTATAAGATCATACTTAAAAGATATAAGTGAAGCACATGAAGTATTCTATAAATTTATGAAGGTACATCTCATACTAGCATGGTTCTTAAAGAAAAAGAAAAACACAAATGACACAAATCATGTGAACAAAACAAAAACCGAGGTATACCGATAATTGTTGAAGAAGAAAGATGGGATGCCAACAGGGGCATCCCCAAGCTTAGATGTTTGAGTATCCTTGGAATATTTACTTTGGGTGCCTTGGGCGTACCCAAGCTTTAAATCTTGCCTCTCTTTATTCTTCTCACATCGGCAACTCCTCGTTCTTCGAACACTTCATCCCCGCAAAATTTAATAAAAACTTTGTGAGATCCATTAGTGTAATAAAGCAAACTACCACTTTCAGGTACTGTAATGAACTCATTCCTTATTTATATTGGTGTTAAACCTACTGTATTCCAACTTCTCTATGGTTCATACCCCCCGATACTAGCCATAGATTCATCCAAATAAGCAAACAACACGCGAAAAACAGAATCTGTCAAAAACAGGACAGTCTGTAGTAATCTGGAAGTTTAGTAAACTTCTGTAACTTCAAAAAATTCTATAAACATATGAAAATTTAAAACATTTGTACAGAAGTAATGTGCAAAAATTTTTAGACCCATTTGACTTTCCAGTAAAAAATGTAACTTCACGCACTACAGCCAAAGTTTCTGTTTTTGTACTGCACATAGTAAGCAAGCAATCTAATCATCCTAAAACCAAAGCTTGGCACCTTATTTTTATAATACAATGGATATATACAAGGGGATAATTATTTACAGAGAAACTTCCATGAAAAATTCTACATTGTTTCCATGAGCACGAACACAAGTGCTCAAGGTCGACCCTCACTTCTTCAATGTAACTTTCCAATCACTTCTCTTTTTGAAAAAAAATTAGGCATGAGAGGCAAGTAAATTTTTTGTATTTTCATTCTTTTAAATTTTTCTGTATGTTTCACCCACAACTAAACATAAACAAAAAGGAAAAACAAAATCTACTTAGTGAAGAAAGCAAACAAGCACACACGAGAATATCAACCCCACGCTAATGCTCCCTGGCAAACATCATAGCAATTTCCCCAAGTGTAGGGAATCATCATAGCAATTTCCAAAGGTGGAAGTGATAAGTATGGAGTGTCGAACCCACAAGGAGATAAAGGTAAGATCAATATTCTCTCAAGCCCTATCTGCCACTAATACGACTCTACGTACACCGAACATTTGTTCCAACTAGAAACGAGAAATAAAACTATGTTGTGGGTTTGAAGAGGATAACTTTGCATGGTATCGGAGAGATAAAATATAAAAGTAGGTGTTGTTATCATAAAGTTAGAATGTATTATAAATAGCAAGTGTGGAATAATGGTGGATCGGTGTGCGGAATTGTCCTAGGCAATTGTTAACAAGACCAGTAGTCGTCATTGCAATTTCATATGAGGGAGGGGCATAAGCTAACATACTTTCTCTACTTGGATCATATGCACTTATGATTGGAACTCTAGCAAGCATCCGCAACTACTAAAGATCATTAAGGTAAAACCCAACCATAGCATTAAAGCATCAAGTCCTCTTTATTCCCATACGCAACAACCCCCTTACTCGGGTTTGTGTTTCAGTCACTCACCAACCCACTATAAGAGAATCATGAACGCATTGCAACACCCTACAGCGGGAATTCCGCACACTTACGCGACACGGAGGGTACCATAGAACAGCACCAAAATAAAACATACAACTCGTACCAATCTAGATAATCAATCAACCCAAAGACAAAGGATATCTACTCAAAACATCATAGGATAGCAACACATCATTGGATCATAATATGTGGCATAAAGCACCATGTTCAAGTAGGGATTACAGCGGGGTGCGGGAGAGTGGACCGCGTAAAAGAGATGAGGATGGTGATGATGGTGATGATGGTGGTGATGTTGATGAAGACGATCACCGCGGCGATGATTCCCCTCTCGATGGCACTCCGGTGCCACCAGAGAGAGGAGGAGAGGTTCTCCCCCTTGTGCTTCCTCCTCCATGGCCTCCCCCTGGATGGGGAAAGGTTCTCCCTCTGGTCCTTGGCCTTCATGGCGATGATGGCCTCTCCGGGATACTCCTCCATGGCCCCCTCCGGCAGGGTGCCGGAGAGGGCCTAGATTGATTTCTCGTGGCTACAGAGGCTTGCGGCGGCGTAACTTCCGATCTAGGTTTCTTTCTGGAAGTTTGGGTATATATGAGAGGTGTTGGCGTCAAGAACAAGTCAGGCGGGGTCTCCGGGTTGTCCACGAGGCAGGAGGCGTGCCCAGGGGGGTGGGCGTGCCCCCCACCCTCGTGGGCAGCCCGGTACTCTTCTGGCCCAACTCTTTGACTCCGTGGCCTTCTTCTGGTCCAAAAATAAGTTCCGTCAAGTTTCAGGTCAATTGGACTCCATTTGGTTTTCCTTTTATGCGATATTCTAAAACAAGGAAAAAAACAGAAACTGGCACTGGGCTCTAGGTTAATAGGTTAGTCCCGGAAATCATATAAAATAGCATATAAATGCATATAAAATATCCAAGGATGATAATATAATAGCATGAAGACTTCATAAATTATAGATATGTTGGAGACGTATCACGGTTCTTTCGGTTCAGGGGTATCACGGGTATTTTGCGTGTCGGGATTTCACAGGAGGTGGGAGTTTTTGCGCGCGTTGTAATTTTGGAATAGCAAGGCGGGGGTTGAGATGGAGGGATTTGTCAGAGCACAACGAGACAAAGATATATCTTAATATTTAGGGGTAACAAGGCGCGGGTTGAAGAGGTGGGAGTTTCAAGACGATGAAGCGGAGATGCTAGCTTGAAATTTCGGCATAACAAGGCGCGACTTGAAATTTCGGGAGAACAAGCTTAACGGGTACCCAAAAAAAGACAATTCGCACCTCATCACTAGAGAGAGCCATGTCTCGTTTTACTATATTACTATAAATGCATTCAAATACAACAAAAAAATAAAAAAATGGGACAACAAACATAACGTGTAGAGTACCAAAACAATTTGCACTTCCCTCAACAATAAAAAAACAATGTGTGTTGTCTAGCATATGGACTAAATTTGAGTACATTTTCCCTGTTTGAATGGGATTGTACTCGGGTTAGTTATACAACCATCTAAATATTATCTTCACAACACATGACATGAATATAGGAGAAGTAAATTCCTATATAAATACGAACTACATGTACATACGATCTCAAATTCAAATATATGTATCCATTTTATGTTGAATTCAAATCATAGTACATGCATGCTCTAATTAGATTTTCAGAATCTAAACCATGTATGATATACTAGGTATAATGTGTTTAACACGCACAACACACACACAAACACCATTTAGACTAGTAAGGTACACATGCATTGCACGCATGAGATTTGGCAACCAAATTATGAATAAATAACACATTATAGCATGTAAGCTTTGAGTCATATATGCATGATGTAGATGTTCGTTTAATTCTTATAGTTCATTTCATTCAAAATCATCTAGATTTTATGAGAAAGCTAATCTATTTTAAGATTCATGGAATTGTGCATTGTAAGGCATAAAGTAAAAACAAATAATGGCAAATCATGTAGAAAAACATTTGGGCAATTTTGATACGGAAGATTCTAGAATAAAGAAGAAGTTCTTGTGTTTCTAGGTTTGTGCATTATGCTTAAGTTCAACCATGGAGTCTTCTAGATTGTACATGTGGCAAAATCTGGTGGAATCTAGATGATATCCAACGGCCAGTAGTGCTCAAATTTTCCATCTCTGCACCATCGGATTGGCCTCATCCAACGACCATCTTTCAAAGTTAAAGTTATCCGCACACTAAATAAAAATATAAAATATAATATATAATATATAGGGGTATAGATATATATATGTGATGCGAAAGCCACCCATCATCTCCAATTAGAATTGTGTGTCCATGCTCGGATGCAATGTGGCCAAACGATGTCTGCCATCGGTATTTCAAATTCAAATCAGTCTGACCTTGTTAAATGTGTATACAGTACAACATGCTCATTTTCAAACCATACCTTGCATATCTCAGTTATATTCATGCATGCATGGGTTTCAAACATCATGATCTCTTATTCAAATATTTGAATTCAACTTTACATTGATTATGGGAAGAATTCCTTATTTGGCCCTTTCTTAAAATTTGATTCCCTTTTTGGCCCTAAAAAATATTTTCTTCCTTTTTTGACACTCAAACTTTATTTTGTTCCTTATATGACACTTCCGTCAGTTTTGGCTAGTAACGGTGTTAAGTCTGACCTAAAAAGATTGTTTTACCCCTAGTGTAGTATGTGACCAGATTATTTACATGCAAACACAAAAATAACGTGATATATATTTTGTTGTGGTTGAATAAACAAACAAAAATAATACTGTATGGCTAATCATAAAAAGATATTGCAGGGGTCTAATAATTATTATTATATTATGAGTGAAACAATGACGACCCATTCAATCAGACAGAAGCGTACAAATTTGTACGTATTAATATTGCTATTAATATTACAGTTAATAATCACCTACTACGCACAGGAATCAGTGAGTCACTACCCATATATACACGAATCCATGAGATAGTTATGAAGAGTATTCTGCCCTCCGCCGAGATCAAATTGATCCAGTTGATTGAGAGCTAGCTTCTACCGGCTGCGCATGCACATGAGACGAGCGTGCACCGCTACGTTCCGCAAAATCAATCAAGCTGCTAGGTTTGCACGTACTCGTGTGCTAGCTCCTCCGAAGCATCGATGCGTCCGTGATCAGCGTGTCCGCATATAATACGTTGTCGATACATTCGATACGGCGCCAATACAGGTATCCGTGCAAGATCATGTTGGGGACACGGGAAGCCCACAAAGAAGCAGAATCGTAAACATCCAGGTAGCGATGTATTTGTTAGCGCCGAATCGGTACCGTGGCAAGCTCTCGCGGATGGAGCTGCAACACGACCGCGTGTTTGGGCGGTAGCGGATATGGATATTTGAACGTGTTCACGCCCTTCTTCTTTTTCTTTGGACACAATATCATCGGGGTAAAATTGTCTTTGTACGTCACAGTTAACACAGCCGGATGAAAAACTGGATGGAAGTGTCATCTATGGAACAAAATGAAATTTAAGGGTCAAGAAAGGAAGTAATAAGTTTTTTGGGCCAAAAAAGGAAGCAAATTTTAAGAAAGGGCCAAATAAGGAATTCTCTCTTGATTATGACCTCACCTAGTCTTTTACACCCACACAACCATCTTCTCTTTATAATTGTACCACTAACTTTCTCTCGTGCATGCATGCACACACACTACCAGTCAGCATTATCCATCGCACACATGCAATCTTTTTTTCAGGTCGGTCTCCCATGCATGCACACACACACAACTCCCCCTCTCCATCATACCGGGCATTCTTTATCTCTCACGTGCATGCGCAACGATCGACGTTCCTCTATGTGTGTGTATATATAGCTAGGTCTTTCACAGTTTTCCACATAAACCGATCAATCTATATATCTAGTGAGGTCTCACCTTCTTTCCCACATCCACTTCGATCAATCTATACCTCTCTATATAGGATTACATAGTTAATACACCCACATTAATTATATATCCAACACCCCCCTCTCATCATCCATGCTTTCCGCTTCATCTCTCGGGACGCCAAGACAAGATGGCGAAGACAGGGGGCAGCAAGGGCCCCGCCCTAACATCACTATATATCGAGGCTAATATGAATGTGATCATTAGACAATTGCTGGTAAACTGGTTTAAGTTGATGAATTGGCCCTCCTCGTAAAGGATTAGCAATGCTTGGCCCCCTAGCTCATTATTTTCTATGGCTCCGCCACTGCGCGCAACAGCGCACGTTCTCGCCCCCTCTCTTTAAATATTGATCTCGCACTTGTGCACTCCTTCATAGTCTCCCTTGATACGTCCATTTTGCATCATGCTTTTATATCGATATTTATCGCATTATGGGCTGTTATTTCACGTTATGTCACAATACTTATGGCTATTCTCTCTTATTTTACAAGGTTTACCATGAAGAGGGAGAATGCCGGCAGCTGGAATTCTTGGCTGGAAAAGGAGCAAATATTGGAGACCTATTATGTGCAACTCCAAAAGTCCTGAAACTCCACAGAATACCTTAAAATAAATAAAGAAAAATCGTCGCCAAAGATGAAGGCCAGGGGGCCCACACCCTGCTCACGAGGGTGGGGGGTGCGCCCTCCCCCCTGGGCGCGCCCCCCTACCTCGTGGGCCCTCATCTTCTCCTATATGAAGTCTTTCGATGAGAAAAAAATCAGAAGCAACCTTTCGGGACGAGACTCCGCCGCCACGAGGCGGAACCTTGGCGGAACCAATCTAGGGCTCCGGCAGAGCTGTTCGCCGGGGACACTTCCCGGAGGGGGGAAATCATCGTCATCATCATCACCAACGCCTCCTCTCATCGGGAGAGGGCAATCTCCATCAAGATCTTCACCAGACCATCTCATCTCCAAACCCTAGTTCATCTCTTGTATCCAATTCTTGTCTCCAAGTCCGGATTAGTGCTAGTAGGTTGCTAGTAGTGTTGATTACTCCTTGTAGTTGATGCTAGTTGGTTTACTTGGTGGAAGATCATATGTTCAGATCCTTTATGCATATTATTACCCCTCTGATTATGAACATGAATATGCTTTGTGAGTAGTTACGTTTGTTCCCGAGGACACGGAGAAGTCTTGCTATTAGTAGTCATGTGAATTTCAGATTCGCTCGATATTTTGATGAGATGTATGTTGTCTAACCTCTAGTGGTGTTATGTGAACATCGACTACATAACACTTCACCATTATTTGGGCCTAGAGGAAGGCATTGGGAAGTAATAAGTAGATGATGGGTTGTTAGAGTGATGAAGCTTAAACCCTAGTTTATGCGTTGCTTCGTAAGGGCTGATTTGGATCCATATGTTTCATGCTATGGTTAGGTTTACCTTAATACTTTTGTTGTAGTTGCGGATGCTTGCAATAGAGGTTAATCATAAGTGGGATGCTTGTTCAAGTAAGAACAGCACCCAAGCACCGTCCACCCACATATCAAATTATCAAAGTACCGAACGCGAATCATATGAACGTGATGAAAACTAGCTTGACGATATTCCCATGTGTCCTCAGGAGCGCTTTTCCTATTATAAGAGTTTGTTTCGGCTTGTCCTTTGCTAAAAAAGGATTGGGCCACTTTGCTGCACCTTATTTACTTTTGTTACTTGTTGCTCGTTACAATTTATCTTATCACAAAATTATCTGTTACCACTTATTTCGATTATGCAGAGAATACCTTGCTGAAAACCGCTTATCATTTCCTTCGCTCCTCATTGGGTTTGACACTCTTACTTATCGAAAGGACTATGATAGATCCCCTATACTTGTGGGTCATCAAGACTCTTTTCCGGCGCCGCTGTCGGGAGTGTAGCGCCTTTGGTAGGTGGAATTTGGTAAGGAAAAATTTATTTAGTGTGCTGAAATTTTCTGTCACTTGTTACTATGGAAAGTAATTGTCTGAGGGGCTTGTTCGGGGTATCTTCAACACGTCCAGTAGAGCAAAGAGTTGCTCCTCAACCTACTCAACCTACTGAACCTATTGAAAATGAAACTCCTTTTGAATTTCCTTCGGGTATGATGGAAAAACTGCTAGCTAACACTTTTGCAGGAGATGGAACAAAGCATCCTGACGAGCATCTACGCTATGTGGATGATATTTGTGGACTATTTAAGCTTGCAGGTATACCCGATGATGTTGTTAAGAAGACGGCTTTCCCTTTATCTTTGGAGGGAGACGCATTGACATGGTATAGGCTATGTGATGGTACAAGATCATGGAACTATAAAAGAGTGAAATTGGAATTTCATCAAAAGTATTACCCTATGCATCTTGTTCATCGTGATCGCAATTATATATATAATTTTTGGCCCTTGAAGGAGAAAGCATCGCTCAAGCTTGGGGAGGCTTAAATCAATGTTATATTCATGCCCCAATCATGAGCTCGCAAGAGAAGTGATTATGCAAAGTTTTTATGCTCGGCTTTCTCATAATAATCAAACCATGTGAAAGTGCGTTATATCGACTAGAGGGGGGTGAATAGGCGATTTTTATGAATTCTTCACTGAGGAATTTGCCGGTGAGGAAATTCCTAAGCGAAGAACTACTTGAAGTGGAATAAGTACTCAGAAGTAAGCATAACAGAATGCAGGCATGGTCATCATGATGAAATGAAAACACGCACAGAGTACAGAAAGCGTAAACACAGGATAACACAAGATGAAGACAAACAGACTGAAGAAATTGAACTGAGGAAATTGAGAAAGTCTTCAGTCAAAGTCTTCAAACACAAATATGAACAAACATCAACACAGTAATGAGGAAATGAAAGAGTTGAGGAAATAGAACCAGTAAGGTTGGTGAAGACAATGATTTGGTAGACCAGTTCCAACTGTTGTCTCAGTTGTACGTCTGGTTGGAGCGGCTGAGTATTTAAACTTGAGGACACAGTCCCGGACACCCAGTCGCCGAAAGCACGCAGCTCAGGACACCAAGTCCTCACCGTATTCTCCTTGAACTAAGGTCACACAGACCTCGTCCAATCACTCGTGGTAAGTCTTGAGCGACTTCCAAACCTTCACAGACTCGGTCACTCGGCGATCCACAATTCCTCTTGGATGCTCTAGACCATGACGCCTAACCCTCTGGAAGAAGCACTATCTTCAAAGGTAACAAGCGTCGGATCCACGCAGGATCAATCTCTTGATGATACTCAATCACTTTGGGTTTGTAGGCGTTGGGTTTTGGGGTTTGTCCTCACTCGATGATTTTCGCTCAAAGTCCTCGGAGGATGGGTTGCTCTCAAATGACAAGTGTCAAGTTTTCTCGGAGCAGCCAACCAGCTAGTGGTTGTAGGGGGTGGCTATTTATAGCCTAGGGAGCAACCCGACATGGTAAGACATAAATGCCCTTCAATGATATGACCGTTAGGTGGATACGATATTTTGGGACAGTGGCCAGAGTACAAAGAACGGGTCGGAAATTTGACTCTCAAATTCCTCAGCTATCATGTTCCTCACCGTAGGCAATCCACACCGGCAAATTCCTAACTCCTCATTAAAACAAATTCCTCGGCCGTAATAACTTCGTCTCACATCAAGAAATTGACTGAATCGTATGAGATTTCCAAAGGCTTCACTCAAGGGATTGGTAGGTGTAGGATTTTGAGTTGAGCATCACATGGAAATTTCTTCTTAGTATTTCCTCGACCCCTTTAACAAAGACGGTGTTTCCTATGACTCAAGAAAGAGAAAATGAAACTACGAAAACAAAAGTCTTCACGCTTCATGTTCCTCAAATGAATACCAAGTCTTCAAGGTCACACCAATTTCTTCACTTTCAAAGTCTTCGTAAAGTCTTCGAATCACCAAAGTCTTCAGTCAAAGAACTTCATTTTTAGGGGTTGACTTTCTCTATAAATATCAAACTCCTCATAGACTTATAGACTTGTGTACACTCATAAACACATTAGTCCCTTAACCTATAAGTCTTCAATACACCAAAATCACTAAGGGGCACTAGATGCACTTACAATCTTCCCCTTTTGGTGATTGATGACAATATAGGTTAAGTTTTCAACGGGGATAAACATATGAAGTGTAAATACTGATATTGAGGAATTTGATTGCAAGATATAGAAGAACTCCCCCTGAAGATGTGCATAGTTGTAACGCCCCGGATTCGATGCGCCAGGCGTCTGCCAGTTATTTGCCGTCATTGTCATGTCATGTGCTTGCGTGTTGCACTTTGCCATGTCATCATCTGCATTTTATATCATGTCATCATGTGCATTTCATTTTGCATACGTGTTCGTCTCATGCATCCGAGCATTTTCCCCGTTGTCCGTTTTGCAATCCGGCACTCCTATGTCCCCCGGCGCTCCCTTTTACCTCTTTTCTTGTGCGGGTATTTAACTTTCTCGGAATGGACCGAGGTTTGTCAAGCGGCCTTGGTATAGCACCGGTAGAACCGCTTTATCAAGTTTCGTGCCATTTGGAGGTCGTTTGGTACTCCAACGGTTAACCGGGTAACCGCAAAAGCCTCCTCTTTGCAGCCCAACACCCTTCCGAAGTGGCCCAAAACCCACCTAACTCCCCTCCATGCTCTCGGTCGTTCGATCACGATCGCGTGGCCGAAAACCGCACCTCATTTGAAGTCTCCTAGCTCCCTATGCCTATAAATATGTGCCTCCCCCGAAATTCGCGGATCAATTCACCCCGAAACCCTAGCCCCGCTCCTCTCCATCGCCGGACACGTCCGGATCGGACCAGGCATGTCCGGCCGCCCGCCCGTGAAATCGAGCATCGCCACGTCGCTCCCGCCGCCGCCTCCACCAGTGAGCTCAGATCCGGCCAGAGGCCCGAGCCGCCCGCCGCCGCCCGTGCGGATCCGCCTCCGCTCCTCGCCGCCGCCTCACCGGGCCCGACTCCGTCACGTGGCGCCCTCACTCCAGCCGGCCTCGCCCGCCCGGCGTCGTCCCCATCGTGGGGCCGCGCCCGTGAGCCCGCCCTCGCCGGAGCCTCCAGCGCCCTCGGCCGCTGCGCATGTCGCGCCCGGCCGCCTCCGCCCGGCCGGCCAGCTCCCGCCGCCCGGTGCCCATGTTCCCCTCGCCGGACCCAGCCGCCGCCTCCTCCCCTCACCGGGCCGCCCGGCTCCTCGACCCGCCGGCGCCCACCCGGCCACGCCGACCCCATCTCCCTCCTCTCCGGTGGCAAACTCCGGCGAGCATCTCCACCACGCCTCGGGTTCCGTGCAACCCTAGATCTGAGGTTGACCCCGATATTTCCTAAGTCCCAAGATTTTGCACATTATTTGCCATATTCTTCATGCCATAACTCTCTGCATATTGCTCCGTTTCATGCGTGTAATATGTCAAATTGTTTTTCTCGAAGAGTAGATCATTTAATCCCATTGCATCATGTTCATTTGAGTTCATCTGGATGCCTGAATCTTTGTTGCTAGAGTGCTATGTGATGTTAGTTTCAGATTCTTATCAGAACATGCACTTTTGTCATTTTTGCCATGATTAATGTGTGCATCCTATGAACTTGAGTCCTACATGTGTTTTGTAATATGCCATGCCATCTTTCCAGGGGTGCTTGCCATGTATTTTTGTGAGTTATGTAGTGAGTGCATCAAGCTTGTTAAGTAGGGTACTTGCTGTTGCTGTTTTCCTGACAGATTCTGTTATATTTTGTTGCTATATAAACTTGATGCTACAGAGAGATCCATGCATATTTTGAGATACTTTAGTAAGGATGTTTTGTTATACATGTATTTCTCTATCCATACATGCCCTTGTTTGCAATTATGGAGTGGCATAGCTTGAGTCAATCGAGCTCTACGTTTGCTATAAAATGTTTCCTGGCAGGTTGTTTACATGTTATTCAATTTTGCCAAGGTTGTTGTAGTTGATCCATGTATGCTATGATGTTGTTCTTGACATGTATAGCTTCTATGCCATGTATTCTTGCTGTTGGTTACCTTTCCATGCCATGTATTGCTCTGCGGTGAGTGGTTCAAGCTCACCAATATGCCTACTTATTGTTGTTCCTGCCATGTATGAATCTGTAATATAACTTGCTATCTTTACATGGGTGCCATCATATATTCTGATCCTTTTTGGCTCATGGTCAGTAAGGGACTTTTGTTCTATGCATTTAGTAGTATCATTCCATGCCTTTTTTTTGCCATGTTAAGTTCCTGTAGCATGTTGTTTGATAGCTCTAAACATTGCAACCTGATGTTATTTCTGCTTAAGCCTGAAACTGTTATTATTTGCAATCTTGACATGTCTTTTTGAGCATGTTCTAGTGATTTCTGGAGATATCTCAGTGTTCATGTTTTGTCATGCTTTACCTGTACATCATGCCCATGCCTTTTGTTATTATGTTGAGATTCTGTAGCATGTTGTTTTGATGCTTGAAATATGCCTAGTTGCTGTTTTGGACAGATTGTTGCTATAACTTGTATAGAGTGTATGTGTTGCACCGTTGCTCCGTTTTGAGTGTGCTCTATATGAAACTTGCTTGATTTTGCATGTAGTTTTATATTATCATGTTGCATCCTTGTTTTGAGGTGTTTGCTTGATGTTTATATGCATTTTGCATCAATGCCATGTTTAACTTGTTTTGCTCATATTTTCTAGGCCGTAGCTCCGAATTAAATAAACTTTATATGTAACTTGACTAGAATTTCGTGTAGATCATCGTGGTGCATTTTAACTTGCTGTTTAAAAACTTGAACATAAGGTTTATTCAGATCTGGACCAATTTCGAAATTTGCATATGAGGACTTACCGGAATTGTTATATGTTGTTCCCGGCCTCATTTAAACTTGCCTTGATGTGTTGGTCTTGTATGCATCATCTTTTGCCATGAGTAGCTTCATGTAGTCTTGTCATGCATCATGCTTGTTTGTGCATCATGTCTTGTTCATGTGTGGTGTGTTTACTATGTTATGTGCTTCTTCTTGTTAGTTCCTGCTTGCTATGTATCGTGAGGATTCGCTCGTCTACACTTGGTTCGGCTCCATCCGCTCGCCTTCTTCATGGACTCGTTCTTCTTCCTTATGGGATTTCAGGCAAGATGACCGCTACACTGGATCTCACTACTATCATTGCTATGCTAGTTGTTTCGTTCTATCGCTATGCTGCGCTACCTATCACTTGTTCCTCAAGCCTCCCAAATTGCCATGTCAGCCTCTAACCTTTTGCACCCTTCCTAGCAAACCGTTGTTCGGCTATGTTACCGCTTTGCTCAGCCCCTCTTATAGCGTTGTTAGTTGCAGGTGAAGATGAAGCTTGTTCCTTGTTGGAACATAGAGATGTTGTTCCTTGTTGGAACATGTTTACTTGTTGGGATATCACAATATATCTTATATTATTAATGCATCTATATACTTGGTAAAGGGTGGAAGGCTCGGCCTTATGCACAGTGTTTTGTTCCACTCTTGTCGCCCTAGTTTCCGTCATATCGGTGTTTTGTTCCGGACTTTGCGTCCCTAACGCTGTCGGGTGATTTATGGGACCCCTTGACAGTTCGCTTTGAATAAGACTCCTCCAAAGAAGGCCCAACATTGGTTTTACCATTTGCCTCACCTATGCCCTTTTTCCCTTGGGTTTCGGAGCCCGAGGGTCATCTTTATTTTAGCCCCCGGTCGGTGCTCCTTCGAGTGTTGGTCCGAAGCAGGCAGACTGCGGGCCACCACGGGCAACTCGAGGGCTGGTTTTACTCGTAGGGTCGACCTATCCGGTGTGCCCGAGACCGAGATATGTGCAGCTCCTATCGATTTGTCGGCACATCCAAGCGGCTTTGCTGGTCTTGTTTTATTGCCGTCGAAATGTCTTGTAGCCGGGATTCCGAGACTGATCGGGTCTTCCGGGAGAAGGAATATCCTTCGTTGATCGCGAGAGCTTATCATGGGCTAAGTTGGGACACCCCTGCAGTGTATAAACTTTCGAGAGCCGTGCCCGCGGTTATGTGGCAGATGGGAATTTGTTAATATCCGGTTGTAGTAAACTTGAAGCAAACTCTTCTAAAATACACCAACCGTGTGCGTAACAGTGAGTGTCTCTTTTCGGGGTTGATCGAGAGGAGAACACGATTCTTGGGTTATGTATGACGTAAGTAGGAGTTCAGGATCACTTCTTGATCATTACTAGTTGACGACCGTTCCTTTGTTTCTCTTCTCGCTCTCATTTGCGTATGTTAGCCACCATACATGCTTAGTCACTGCTGCAACCTCACCACTTTATCCCTTCCTTTCCCATTAAGCTTTGCTAGTCTTGATACCCATGGTAATGGGATTCTTTGAGTCCTCGTGGCTCTGATTACTACACCACCGATTGCAGTGTACAGGTTATGCGATGATCGTGGACGCGAGAGCGATGTTTGCTTGTTTGGAGTTCTTCTTACGCTTCTTCTTCGATCGGGGATAGGTTCGTGCTCGGCAGCCTGGGCTAGCAGGGTGGATGTCGTTTGAGCTTCTGTTTATGATTCATCCATAGTCGGATGTTGTTCTTGTATATGATGTTGATGTATTCTTGTGGCTTTTGTGCATTATGTATGTATCCCCATCTATTATGTAATGTTGATGTAATGATATCCACCTTGCAAAAGCGTTTCAATATGCGGGTCTATCCTTGGTGGGACCGTCGAGTTCCTTTTGGATAGGGTCGCATATTGGGCGTGACAATAGTGAGGAATTTGCTTTTGAGGCACTGCACATTTGAAGAGTTGAATCATGGAGATCTCCCCCTTATATCTTGTAGTTCATACACGCATTTGAAATATAATATGAAGAATTTGAAATGCATGATGAAATATGGTGACTGATGTAATTCAGCATGCGTGTATTAACATATAACGAGGAATACGCATGCAGAGGAACGCATCGAAAGTATTAGAGCACCATCGGGTTTAAGATTACAACTCGATCCAATAAAAGCTTTAGAAGAGTGAGAGTTGAACTTAGAAAAAAAATGCCCATATAGTAGACCCGCTTGAAGACTAACTCAAATTTCTCCCCCTTTGTCATCGAATGACCAAAAGGATCGGCGAGGACTAACGCTCAAGAATATCAAGTTGATGGAGGAGCGCCAGTTGTCGGGTCGGTTGTCGTAGTAGGGCCTGCCGCAGTTGTCGCCCAAGTCTTCATTTTCATCGATTGTCGCGATGAAGAATAGGAGCTGGCCACCAAGGAAGGAACCTTGACCTTCTTGAATTTCTTCTTGGAGGTGCGGACCAGTCAAACTCTTCCTTGAGACCCATGTTCTTCAGATCTTCTGCACAGACAGATGAGATAGAACAACCTGTGCAGTTGAAGGTTTCATGGAGGTAGTATTGGTTTTTCTTCACCGCATTGTGTGTTGAGGTCATGTTGTGAAGAATTGAACCAAACCGACGCTTGACCCATTTATGATTGCGATCAACCTTCCGATGAAGACCGAGGAGTAGCTCACGATCAGTCATCACCACCGGTGCGTGGCTTGAGGATTTTTCTTGGCGTAGTTGTTGGCGGCGAGTCATGTGTGGCGTAGTCATCATTGGTGGAGTAGGATGCAGCCTTGCGAAATTGACCATCCAATGGACGAATGCCTTCATCTATCACGAAGTTGCCTTGCCTTTGTCATCACCGAGGAATATGTCCGCTTGAGGACTTCAATCGGAGGCAAGTAGCTGCAGTGGTTCGTAGTATCAACCTTATAGTTGAGTGAAGACCTTGTCCTGATGAACCTCATAATCCATGGTGCATAAGGCTTCAGCTCAAAAGGTGACATAGCAATGTTCACCAGAGTCCTCATGAAGAAATCATGGAAGTTGACGGGAACGCCATGAATGATATTGAAAAGCATATTCTTCATGATGCCAACGACTTCTTCATCATTTGAGTCGTGGCCTTTGATAGGACACATTGTCTTTGTCAGAATGCGATAGACAGTCTGAGGCACATATAGTAATTCCTTAACGAGGAATTTGGTTCGAGGGGCCTGCCCTGGCTTCAAAGGCTTCATCGTAACTTGCATGTAGTGATTTGTAAGCTCAGGTTATTTGTAGATGCAACGAGCACCATCAAGGGAGGATCGAGTGGGAGGGCACGAAGCATTCAGATTCTTTGGTGCCTTATAGCAGTATTTTACGTCATCCAGTCCAAGTACCCATGACTTCACATCTTGAGAATCTCCGTGATGTGCGATGTCGCATAGAATTGAAGAATGAGTTCTTCATTCCAATCACAGATGTCGGTCAGAAATTCAGCAAACTAGCATCGTGAAGAACACCGAGGACCGGCTCGAAGCTGGCGGAGATTCCATGTCCACGTGAGGAATGTGTGCATGATCGAAGACTTTGTCTTTGTTGAATAGCATGAGGAATAAAAGTTGGCTTGACTAGCAGTCCGTAAACGCCTCTTCCTTATGCTAACAGAGTCATATGGGTTGTAGTCGATGAAGAACACATGCTCGCCAAGAAATCTTCAGCCTTGAACTTTTGCTTCGTTGAGAATGGATTCTTTGGCTTTGGCGATGGAGTGTCGATGAGTTGCATCACGACCTCGTGAATCGCAATCTCGTGTTCTTCAAATGAGGATTTTCTGGTTCCTCTTCATATGCGATCTGCGTGTTCAAAGGAGTAGCGACATCGGTTTCTTCAAAGACTAGGGGCTGGAATTTCTTCATGCACGGACGAGGTGGGATGAGTTTCTTCAGAGCCCATTTGAACTGTTGGTGCAGGGGACTGAGGAATTTGTTGTATTGGAGTGAAGAGTGGAGAATTTGGATGCTGACTGTCCCAAAAGTCATCGTTCATCACTGGCGTTGTGCTTCCAATATCCACATCTTCTTCAATTTCATCAACGCCAGCCTCTTTAGCTGTGAACTGAGGCATTGGCGAGGAAATGGTTGGTGTTGAAGGGATCGCATCCACTTCAATTTCTTCATCAATCTGCTCTGATGAAGCAGCATAATGATTTTCTTAATCAGATCCGCTAGGGATCTCATATTCTTCACCAAAAGGAACAAGGTCCTTTGATGGAGTGGAGGAAATTGGAACAGCATCAATCGGATTTTCAAAAGAGCTTGTCATAGGCTTCATCTTCTTTGGAGTCAAGATTAAGCGATTGATGCTTTCCTTTTCTTCACCGCAGCTCGCTTCTGCAGCCTTGGTCTTCTTCATATCGATGCGTATGGAAGGATAGGAGTTGGTGTAGGCGCGGGAGGAGCTGAGGAATCTGTTTGAATTTCCTCAGGCGCAACTGATGCAGTTGCCCTGACTTCTTCAGTTTCTTCAGGCGCACCACTAGTGGATGCCCTGGCAATTTCTTTAGCGGCTGGAATGGAGTCATCAACCCTGGAACTAGCATTGTCTTCAGCAGGCTGAAAATCATCAGCGGTGCTGGCATGTTCTTCAGTAGGCTGAGCAGAGGCTCCAGCCTGAGGAACTTCTTGTTGCGTTGGATCTGCAACATTTGTGAACTTCTTTGTCAGGTTTACAAATCTGACTTTGGCTCCTTGCCAATCAGCATAGTAGGCATCAAAGTCATCATTTGGGGCTTTGATTTCAGGCGATTTTGAGAAGATCATCGTGTGTCATTCTCGACAACATTCTTCCTTAGGAACTTCTCTTTCCTGAATCGAGCCTTCTTGATCTCGCTTAGCCTTCTCAAATTTCCATTTCTCTTCGTAGATGAAATGGGTCAAGATGTGACTTTGGCCAGGAGTCAATTTATAATCGTGCATAGGGGTGTCTCGATCCTTGTGCCGTAGATCAATGTACTCGAGGATCGCCTTGGATCCAAAAGCGATGTACAGTGTGCCTTTGGCTCTAGCGGCCCTTTCTTGTCTGTCTCTCATGATCTCTGCAAGTTCATCATCATCAGATTCATCATCAGATGGCACTTGGAAGGCAACCTGTTTCTTCTTCGGACTTGGTCGAGGACCTCGACCAGCCGTTGCCTTTTTCTTCATCAGAGTGGGGCCAGTTGAAGAATTTGGTGCAGCTGAGGAACTCGCTGAGACACCAGAGGCAATAGAGATGCCTGCAGTCCTTTGGCACGTGGCCAGATGCACAGGTGTTGAGGACTGTGGAGGAGCTCGAGGACTTTGGAGGAGGAGCTGAGGATTTGGGAGGAGCAGGAGCAGCATGAGGAACTGGCCGTGAGGGCATTGAAGATTCTGGCCGTGAGGGCATTGCTGAGGATTTTGGTCGTGAGGGCACTGTTGGTGAAGCACTTGGCTTGTGCGCGGGCTTCTTTGCCATTGATTTTCTAGGCTTGACAGAGGCCTCACTGGCAGCAGCAGTAGCAGAGTCTTCATTGAATTTCCTCACTGCTTCTTTGGCTTGTCTCGCCAACTTGGCTTGGCGCTTGGCCCATTCTTCAGGAAAATCCTCACCATGCTTGATGTCGGTGGGGTCACTTCTTGGCGGTGCCAATGGAGCTCTTGGGCATGGAGGATTAAGTGCAAATTTCTTCATATACTTTGGAGTAACATACCTGCATTCTCCATTCTCTTGCCCATCTCCTTTCAATCCTCTGTATGCGCACCTTGCGTTGATTTTTGTTCTCCTTTCCGAACTTGGACTCATCAGGTGTGCAATAGTCATCATATATTTCCTCAGGTATCTCAAAAGCAGTCATGACCTCAGGCCTCTTTCCTCCTTTCTGGGGCTTCTTACCGTCAGCCATAGTCTTCAGATGAGGAATTTGAGCAATCAAATTCTCTGAAGAAGTATGCAACTTTTCTTCGAGGAACGCTGCAAATGAGTTAAGTTGATGAGAACCTAGTGATTCAAAGAATGACATGAGTACCTGTGAACAGAGTATAGTTGCGAGGAATTTTGGAGAGGTCATATGCGTTCTCAGAAGGTTTTTCAAAAAGAACAAGTTTGAGGAATTTGACCAGATGAGCCTTGAAGTATTTCACTAAGCGATCTTTGTGTTAGGTTCTAGAGTTGTATAGATCGAGGATCCACACAATTGAGGAATCTTGAAGAAAATCATTGCTTAGAGAAACGAATCAAGAGCATATTATGTTTGAGGTGTTCATATGTGTGAAGATTTGAAGAATAAACACCTTTCAAGATTTTCAGGAAGGCTTGAGAATCAAAGCGAGCAATAAAAGTAACTTTTAATTACCTGAACTGAAGAACACAACGAACTGAGAGGTGCAGATTAGAAGTTCGTCATTTCAGATCTTCCACGCCCTAACTCGGTGGAGGAAGACAGCTCTACAAGGGCGGAGTGAAGATTTCCATGATCGGTGCGAAATGACGGCGATGAGGTCGAGGCAGTGAAGCTCTTCCTCACCGGTATCGATGGAGTAGCGGCGGCGCTAGGGTTTGAGAAGCTTGAGCGAGAGAGAGAGCGGTCGAGCGGAGTAAAAGAAGTGAGGAAGGGGAGATGGGGTATATATAGCCACGGTGAAAAACTGTTCGCCCGAAGATTTTGGACGAACGTGCCCCTGACCCTTCTCATTCACTTGACATTTGTCACCCACGTACTGAGAAGTGGAGATCGTGTTAGATCGTGGGTGAATAGATAAGTCTATCGTAGGAAGCGGAACGGTTTGAGCGGCAAAGCCAAAAATTTGTATAAGATAAGTTATAAGTTCCATTCGCAATTTCTTCAGCTGACAAGGACACAATGAAGATTTTGAACGAGTTTCAAATAGAACACACATGAAGAATTTGTGAATAGATTGGGTTGAGTATAGCATAGAGGGGGAAGGGTCCGATCACATTCACTTAGCAGAAAATTCAACTTGAAGAAATAGCCATAAGTGAATGCTGTAGAGGACATAAACCCATATATATATATATATATATATATATATATATATATATATATATATATATATATATATATATATATATATAGCCAATGAAGAAAGACGACGGAAACAGTGAAGATTTTGCAAAGTTGAAGAATTTGAAAAATCAAGAATTTCAAAAGCAGAGGAAAAACTCAAATTGAAGATTTTCAACTTTGGTGGTGGCGTGTCCCACCGTATAAGAATGATGATTTCAGACACAGCGTACAATTGTCGTAGGGTTACGAGAATCAAATTCTTCATTAATTCTTCACACTTAGAGTGTTATTCTTCATTGATTGAAGAAAACGTTTCTTCATGTGTTGCACATCTAAGTCATCAATGTTGCATAGGTGTCAGGATGTGTGTCCTTTTCAAAGAACATTCAAAGATTCTAAGATATTTAGCTCACACGACAACTTGCTAAATCTCTTCTCATCCAAGGGCTTTGTGAAGATATCGGCTAGCTGTTCTTCAGTCTTCACATGATCCATAAAGATGTCACCCTTCAACACATGATCGCGAAGAAAATGATGACGAATCTGAATGTGCTTTGTCTTCGAGTGCTGAACTGGGTTGTGAGCAATCTTGATGGCACTCTCATTGTCACAAAGAGAGAGGCACATTCTTCACGTTGATGCCATAGTCCTTGAGAGTTTGCTTCATCCACGCGAATTGAGCACAGCAAGAGCCAAAGAAGAATGTACTCGACTTCCGCAGATGAATAGTGATACGCAGTTCGCTTTCTTCGAGGACCAATGCACCAAAAGATCGTCCGAGGAAATGACAAGTACCGGATGTTGACTTGCGGTCCACACGATCACCAGATAGTCGAGTCGTAATATCCAAATAGATCAAAAGTAGAGCCCTTGGGGTACCATAATCCTAGTGTTGGTGTGTGAGCTAGATATCAAAGAATATGCTTCACAGCCTTATGGTGTGATTCCTTCTGTAGCTTGAAATCGGGCACACATGCAAACACTAAGCATTATATCTAGCCTAGATGCACATAAGTACAATAAAGAACCAATCATGGAGCGGTATACCTTGTGATCGAAGTCAATACCATTTTCATCGGTGCATAGATGGCCATTTGTGGGCATAGGAATTCTGACGCCTTTGCAATCTTGCATGCCGAATTTCCTCGTAACATCTTTGAGGTATTTCTCCGAGATATGAATATGCCATTGTGTTGTTGACGAATTTGAAGACCTAAGAAGAATTTCAACTCTCCCATCATAGACATTTGATATTCTTCACTCATCATATAGGCAAATTCATCACTATAACGTTGGTCAAGACAGCCAAAGATAATATCATCAACGTATATTTGGCACACAAACAGTTCACCATCATAAGATTTAGTAAAGAGAGTAGGGTCGAGTGAACCGGTGTGAAGCCATTCATCACGAAGAATTCCTTCAAGGTATCATACCACGCCGAGGGGCCTACTTGAGGCCATAGAGGGCCTTGTTGAGTCTCAAGACTTTGTCAGATTCTTTGGATCTTCAAAACCTGGGGTTGAGCAACATATACTTCTTCCTCAAGCTTACCATTGAGGAATGCACTTTTCACATCCATTTGATATAAAGTGATATTATGATGGTTAACATAAGCAAGTAATATGCGAATAGCCTCAAGTCTAGCAACAGGTGCAAAAGTTTCATCGAAATCAATTCCTTCAACCGGTGTGTAGCCTTGAGCTACAAGTCGTGCCTTATTCCTCACCACAAGGCCATTTTCATCTTGCTTGTTGCGGTAGATCCACTTTGTGCCAATGATATTATGCTTGCGAGGATCTGGACGTTTGACTAGTTCCCAGACATTGTTGAGCTCGAATTGATGTAATTCTTCTTGCATGGCCTGAATCCACTCAGGCTCCAGAAATGCTTCATCTACCTTAGTGGGCTCTGTGATAGAGACAAAAGCATAGTGCCCACAAAAGTTAGATAAATGTGAAGCTTTTTGAGCGTGTGAGAGGACCTGGTGCTTCAATGTCATCGATGATCTTATCAACTTGCACTTCTTTTGCAACGCGAGGATGAGCTGGTTGTCGTTGAGGAACTTGATCAGCATTTTCTTCAGCACCATTTTCTTGACATTGTCTTGAGTGCATTAGCTCGGCGTTCTTCGTGTTCGGAATGAATTCTTCAGCAGATTCTTCAAGAGGGAATGACATCCTCGATCGCCTTGAACTTGATAGATTCCTCAGGTGCTGGTTCATCTATCACGGAAGGTAGGTGCTCTCTTTGCGAGCCATTAGTTTCATCGAACCGCACATCTACAGTTTCAACAATCTTGTGAAGAGCGATGTTGAAGACTCTGTAGGTGTGCGAGTCCTTTCCTTAACCAAGCATAAAACCTTCATGTGCTTTCGGTGCAAATTTAGCATTGTGATGAGGATCTCTAATCCAACATTTAGCACCGAAGACTTTGAAATAACTCATATTGGGTTTCTTGTCAGTGAGGAGTTCATAGGCAGTCTTCTTGAAGAATTTGTGAAGATATACTCTGTTGATGTTGTGGCACGCGGTATCAATTGCATCAATCCAAAAACGACAAGGAGTTTTGTATTTATCAAGCATAATGTGAGCCATCTCAACAAGAGTTCGGTTCTTGCGCTCCACGACGCCATTTTGCTGAGGAGTATAAGGAGCAGATAACTCATGAGTAATACCAAGTTCATCAAGATAGTCATCAAGACCGGAATTCTTGAACTCGGTTCCATTGTCACTCTGATGTGCTTGATCTTCACACCAAAGTTGGTTGAAGCCCTCGAGGAAAATCGTTTGAAGACTTCCCGCACTTCATGTTTGTAAGTAACAATGTGTACCCATGTGTAACGAGAGTAATCATCAACAATAACAAAGCCATATAGAGATGCATCATTAGTGACCATTGAGTAATGATTAGGACCAAAGAGGTCCATGTGAAGCAATTCGAATGGACGAGTAGTGGTCATGATAGTCTTTCTTTGGATGCTTGGCCTTGGTCATTTTTCCAGCTTCACAGGCTCCACACAAGTGATCCTTGAATAATTTGACATTTTCAATGCCAATGACATGCTTCTTCTTCGCAAGCATGTGCAAATTCCTCATGCTTGCGTGACCAAGTCGTCGATGCCATAGCCAGCCTTCTGAAGCTTTTGCAAGTAGGCACACGGCTGGTTGTGGTCCTGTAGAGAAATCAACAATATACAAGTCTCCTCTCCTAAAGCATTCGAAGACTTTGGAATTGTCAGCTCCCATAATCACAACACAACGATACTTGCCAAAGACAACAACCATATCAAGATCACAAAGCATTGAGACTTACATGAGGTTGTATCCTAAGGACTCAACAAGCATGACTTTGTCCATGTGTATGTCCTTAGAGATCGCAAACTTACCTAGACCCAATACCTGACTTTTGCCTTTGTCGGCCAAAGATGATATGCTTCAGATGTGACGGTGATAAGGAGCATCCATCAATAGGTTCTTGTCACCGGTCATGTGATTTGTACATCCACTATCGAGGACCCACTCGGTGGCTTTGGGTTGATCATCCTGCAGATGAATTAGTGCAACTTACGAACTCATATACTTCATCGGTGAAGAATATGATATCAAATTCATCGATGAATTTCATCAAAGAGTAAAACAGATATAGCGGTATGAGGGCGTGTGAAATGAAATTTCATTTCATCATGATTCGCTGCGTCCTTTCGAGCAATTTTGTCACTTCAGAAATTCTTCAGACGATAAAGCACGCCCCGAGACCTGACCTTGCGTAAGAGATTAGTTCTTTTTCTTCACCACCCACATCTGAAGGGGTGGCAAAAAGTTCATCACTCTACGAGCTCCGTATGAGAATGGTGGCATAGAAGCCAATCCATTTCGTTTCACATAAGAGGGGTTAGGGTAAGCATATGAATAAGCAGAGAAATTCTTCGAGGACTTATGAACATATTGGTTTGAAGAATAATGCACATATTCATAGCCCTTAGCTCTATCCTGCGAAACAGAGTTGTTAG
The DNA here is from genome assembly GCA_021605145.1 of Aegilops bicornis. Classification (NCBI taxonomy): domain Eukaryota; kingdom Viridiplantae; phylum Streptophyta; class Magnoliopsida; order Poales; family Poaceae; genus Aegilops; species Aegilops bicornis. Next base: position 542,740,182 of record CM038671.1, read on the forward strand.
CACGATGATAATCATATGAGGACTTTGATCCTTTTGAGGAATTTGATCCACGTGAGGACTTTTATCCGTATGAAGACTTGGATCCATATAAAGAATTTGGTCCTTATGAAGAGTTTGATCTGGGGTTCCTATTCTTCACAGGTGGTGTCATGAGGACATTCACCTGAAGACTTTCAAGACACTTCTTGGGAACCCAGATTTTCTTCATAGGAGAATCGTTCCTGCAGTTAGTGCCAACATATCTAGCAAATACTTCACCATTCTGATTTTTGAACAGTTTATAGTTGGAGTCAAATGACTCATCATAAGAATGAGGAGATTCACATGTAAAGCCAGATAAGTTAGATGGATCAAATCGAGGTCCCTTTGCAGCAACCCATGAGGTTTTGGGGTACTGCTCAGGCTTCCAATATGTTCCATCAGCATTGAGTTTCCTCTCAAAGGCAATACCCTCTTTCCTAGGGTTCCTGTTGAGGATCTGCTTTTTAAGCACATCACAAAGAGTCTGATGCCCTTTGAGGATTTTGTACATGCCTGTCATGTACAATTCCTTCAACCTATGTCGTCAAGTGATACTAGCAATGTCCTCGAGATGAGGAATTAGTAATAGCAGAGGCAGGTGAAGAATTTGTAACAATTGAAGCATTTGAACATTCAGGTGAAGAATTAGCAGATTCACGTTCAATGCACTTTAAGCATGGAGGAACAAATTCTTCCTGAGAAGCACTGCTTTGTTGAGCAAGTAATGAATCACGCACCTTCTGAAGATCTTCATAACTCACTCTAAGCTTCTCAAGATCTTGCTTTCTTTGAAGAAATTCATAAGAAAGCTTCTCATGATCAGATAAGAGAGTGTTATGATGACCTTGAAGGCTGTCAAACCTAGACCAAGTCTCTGAAGATTTTCGATCGAGGGCTTTAGTGCGATCCATTTCTTCACCCAACATATCATCACTTTTGTCTAGCATGTTTTGAACCTTTTCAAAAGCCCTTTGTTGTTTTACAGCAATCTTATCAAGTTTAGAGTAGCTGGGCTTAAGATCTTCATCAGATTCATTCTCACTAGATTCAGAGGAGGTATATTTGAGTACCTTGGCACCCTTTGCCATGAAGCAATAGGCGGGAGCGTAGTCATCACTATCTTCATCAGCTTTGTTGGTGAGGTCAGTTTCTTCAGAGTTGAAGATGGACTTGTCGACGAATGCAAGATGAGAGCCAGACTCGCCACACCGCACTCGGACTCCTCTGATGCCTCCTCTTCCTCATGTTCCTTAGATTCAGCTTCAGAGTCCATTTCCTTGCCAATGAATGCCCGAGCCTTCTTGGAGCTGCTCTTCTTGTGAGATGAAGACTTTGAGGATTTTGATGATGAAGATTTTGACGATTTCTTCTTCTTCTTCTTCTTAGCGTCATCAGAACTGTAATCCTTGTATTTCTTCTTCTTTAATTCCTTTTCCCACTGAGGACAATCTTGAATATAGTGACCAAGTTTCTTGCATTTGCGGCATAGCCTTCTCTTATAGTCACTGGATGAGGAATCACTGCTCCTTGAGGATTTTCCAAAGCGACAACGTCTTGAGAATTTTTGGAACTTCTTCACGAGCAGCGCTAGCTCCTGGCTTAATTCTTCAGGGTCACCAAGGCTACTACCAGAGTCTTCACAATGATTCGAGACACAGCCTTGGCCTTCGTGGCACGTGATTTTCCATAGCTAGAACCATAGAGATCTCTCTTTTTGAAGTCGAACTCATGAGTATTTAGCCTCTCGAGGATATCACCGGATCAAGTGACTTGTAGTCGAACGCGTTCTTGTATCATCGGTGCGAGTATCAAATGAGGAATCAAGCGATCTCAACAATTTCTTCACCACCTCATGGTCAGTGATGTCAGTGGCACCAAGCGCTTGAAGCTCATTTGAGATGTCAGTGAGGCGATCGAAGGTTTGTTGAACATTTTCATTGTCGAGTCTTTTGAAGCGGTTGAAGAATTCCGAAGAACATCAACGCGAGAGTCACGCTGAGTTGAGACTCCTTCATTTACTTTGGACAGCCTGTCCCAGATGAGCTTAGCAGTTTCCAAAGCACTCACTCTTCCATACTGTCCTTTGCTCAGATGGCCACATATGATATTCTTCGCTTGAGAATCGAGTTGCTTGATTCTCTTCACATCGGTAGCGTTCAGTGAGGGTGAGACAGAGGGAACACCATTTTCCACAACATACTAGAGATTGTTGTCAATTGCCTCAAGATGCATTCGCATCTTGTTCTTCCAGTAAGGGTAGTCCGTACCATCAAAGGTAGGACACCCAGCCGAGACCTTGATCATACCTGCGGTCGACATAACTAAAACTCCTGTGGTTAAACAAAATTACAGAACAAGGGAGTACCTTGCTCTGATACCAATTGAAAGTGCGTTATATCGACTAGAGCAGGGTGAATAGGCGATTTTTATGAATTCTTCACCGAGGAATTTGCCGGTGAGGAAATTCCTAAGCGAAGAACTACTTGCAGCGGAATAAGTACTCAGAAGTAAGCATAACAGAATACAAGCATGGTCATCATGATGAAATGAAGACACGCACAGAGTACAGAAAACATAAACACATGATAACACAAGATGAAGACAAACAGACTGAAGAAATTGAACTGAGGAAATTGAGAAAGTCTTCAGTCAAAGTCTTCAAACACAGATATGAACAAACACTCAACACAGTAATGAGGAAATGAAAGGGTTGAGGAAATAGAACCAGTAAGGTTGGTGAAGACACTGATTTGGTAGACCAGTTCAAGCTGCCGTCTCGGTTATGCGTCTGGTTGGAGCGGCCGAGTATTTAAACTCGAGGACACACAGTCCGGACACCCAGCCCGAGCACGCAGCTCAGACACCAAGTCCTCACCGTATTCTCCTTGAACTAAGGTCACACAGACCTCGTCCAATCACTCGTGGTAAGTCTTCAGGCGACTTCCAAACCTTGACAGACTCGGTCACTCGGCGATCCACAATTCCTCTTGGATGCTCTAGACCGTGACGCCTAACCGTCTAGAAGAAGCACAGTCTTCAAAGGTAAAAAGCATCGGATCCATGCAGGATCAATCTCTTCAGTGATGCTCAATCACTTTGGGTTTGTAGGTGTTTGGGTTTGGGGTTTTTCCTCACTCGATGATTTTCGCTCAAAGTCCTCGGAGGATGGGTTGCTCTCAAATGACAAGTGTCAAGTTTTCTCGGAGTAGCCAACCAGCTAGTGGTTGTAGGGGGTGGCTATTTATAGCCTAGGGAGCAGCCCGACATGATAAGACATAAATGCCCTTCAATGATATGACCGTTAGGTGGATACGATATTTTGGGACAGTCATGCCAGAGCACAAAGAACGGTCGGAAATTTGACTCTCAAATTCCTCGGGGCTATCATGTTCCTCAATCGTAGGAAATCCATGACCGACGAATTCCTAACTCCTCGCTAGAACAAATTCTCAATGCCGGAAGAACTTCGTCTCATCCTTTGAAGAAATTGACCGAATCAGTATGAGATTTCCAAAGGCTTCACTCGAAGGGATTGGTAGGTGTAGGATTTTGAGTTGAGCATCACATGGAAATTTCTCCTTAGTATTTCCTCGACCCCCTTTAACAGTACGGTGTTTCCTATGACTCAAGAAACAGAAAATGAAACTACGAAAACATAAGTCTTCATGCTTCATGTTCCTCAAATGAATACCAAGTCTTCAAGGTCACACCAATTTCTTCACTTTCAAAGTCTTCAGAAAGTCTTCAGAATACCAAAGTCTGCAGTCGAAGAACTTCATTTTTAGGGGTCGACTTTCTCTGTAAATATCAAACTCCTCATAGACTTATAGACCTGTGTACACTCATAAACACATTAGTCCCTTAACCTATAAGTCTTCAATACACCAAAATCACTAAGGGCACTAGATGCACTTACACCATGCTCGATACTTCTTGTCTTTGGCTCTTTTATGATGAAGCCTATTGAATTTAGATGGAATTTATTGGATAGAATTAAATGCAACTCAAGATTGGGACCTCAAGAAGGTAAGGAGTCGTATGACACCTAAGTTTGATTGTGTTAAATCTTTTATGTATACCGATATTTTCCGTAAGTTTAGCACTAAATATGGACTTGACTCTGAGATAGTAGCTTCTTTCTGTGAATCTTTTGCTACTTATGTTGATCTCCCTAAGGAGAAGTGGTTTAAATATCATCCTCACATAGAAGTAAAAGTAGCTGCACCTATTAAAGTTGAAGAAAAGACTATCGCTTATAATGATCCTATTGTTCCCACCTCTTATGTTGAGAAACCACCTTTCCATGTTAGAGTAAAGTATCATGCTAAAGCTTCAACTGTTGTTCGTAAAAGCAATATTAGAACTTATACACCTCCCGAGCAAGTCAAAGTAGAACCTAATATTGCTATTGTTAAAGATCTCTTGTCTGGTAATATTGATGGGCATGTCATTCAATTCTCTGGTGAAACTGCTAGAATTGCTAAACCCTGTGATAGAGATAAACATAGACCCGTGGTAGGCGTGCCTGTTATTTCTGTTAAAATAGGAGATCATTGTTATCATGGCTTATGTGATATGGGTGCTAGTGCTAGTGTTATATCTATTACCTTGTATGAAGAAATTAAGCATGAAATTGCACCAAGAGATAGAAGATATTGATGTTACAATTAAACTTGCCAATAGAGATACTATTTCACCAAAGGGGAATTGTTAGAGATGTTGAAGTCTTGTGTGGGAAAACTAAATATCCTGCTGATTTTCTTATTCTTGGATCTCCACAAGATAGCTTTTGTCCCATTATATTTGGTAGACCCTTCTTGAATACATTAATGCTAAGATAGATCTTGAAAAGAATGTTGTTACTATTGGCTTGGATGATATGGTTCATGAGTTTAATTTCTCTAAATTTAGTAAACAACATCGTGAAGAAGAATTGCCTAGTAATGATGAAATTATTGGTCTTGCTTCTATTGCCGTACCTCCTAGTGATCCTTTGGAACACTATTTGCTAGACCATGAAAAATGATATGTTTATGAATGAAAGAAGGGAAATAGATGAAGTATTCTTTAAACAAGAACCTATTCTGAAACACAATTTGCCTGTTGAAATCCTAGGGGATCCTCCTCCACCCAAGGGTGATCCCGTGTTTGAGCTTAAACCGTTGCCTGATAATCTTAAATATGCTCATCTTGATGAAAAGAAAATATATCCTGTTATTATTAGTGCTAACTTTTCAGAGCATGAAGAAGAAAGATTATTGAAAACTCTGAAGAAGCACCGTGCCGCTATTGGATATACTATTGATGATCTTAAGGGCATTAGTCCCACTCTATGTCAGCATAAAATAAATTTGAAGCAGATGCCAAACCAATTCGTGATCCTCAACGATGTTTGAATCCCAAAATGAAAGAAGTGGTAAGAAAAGAAATGCTCAAGCTTCTGGAGGCAGGTATAATTTATCCCGTTGCTGATAGTCAGTGGGTAAGTCATGTCCATTGTGTCCCTAAGAAGGGAGGTATTACTGTTGTCCCTAACGATAAAGATGAATTGATCCCGCAAAGAATTATCACATGTTATAGGATGGTAATTGATTTCCGCAAATTAAATAAAGCTACTAAGAAAGATCATTACCCTTACCTTTTATTGATCAAATGCTAGAAAGATTATGCAAACATACACATTATTGCTTTCTAGATGGTTATTCCGGTTTCTCTCAAATACCGTGGTCGGCTAAAGATCAATCAAAGACTACTTTTACATGCCCTTTTGGTACTTTTGCTTATAGACGTATGCCTTTTGGTTTATGTAATGCACCTGCTACCTTTTAAAGATGCATGATGGCTATATTCTCTGACTTTTGTGAAAAGATTTGTGAGGTTTTCATGGATGAATTTTCCGTCTATGGTTCCTCTTTTGACGATTGCTTGAGCAATCTTGATCGAGTTTTGCAGAGATGTGAAGAAACTAATCTTGTCTTGAATTGGGAAAAGTGCCACTTTATGGTTAATGAAGGTATTGTCTTGGGGCACAAAGTTTCCGAAAGAGGTATTGAAGTTGATAAAGCCAAGGTTGATGCTATTGAAAAGATGCCATGTCCCAAGGACATCAAAGGTATAAGAAGTTTCCTTGGTCATGCCGGATTTTATAGGATGTTCATTAAGGACTTCTCAAAAATTTCTCGGCCTCTGACTAATTTATTACAAAAAGATGTACCATTTGTCTTGGATGATGATTTTGTAGTATCATTTGAAATACTTAAGAAAGCATTAGTCTCTGCACCTATTGTTCAAATGCACCGATTGGAATTTACCCTTTGAAATTATGTGTGATGCTAGTGATTATGTCAGAGGTGCTGTTCTAGGGCAAAGAGTTGATAAGAAATTAAATGTTATCCATTATGCTAGCAAGACTCTAGACAATGCTCAAAGAAATTATGCTACTACCGAAAAGGAACTTTTAGCGCTTGTATTTGCTTGTGATAAATTCAGACCCTATATTGTTGATTCTAAAGTAACTATTCACACCGATCATGCTGCTATTAAATATCTTATGGAAAAGAAAGATGCTAAACCTATACTTATTAGGTGGGTTCTCTTGCTGCAAGAATTTGATTTGCATATTGTTGATAGAAAAGGAGCTGAGAACCCCTGCTATGCATAACTTATCTAGGTTAGAGAATGTTCTTGATGACCCACTACCTATTGATGATAGCTTTCACGATGAACAATTAAATGTCGTAAGCACTTCTCGTAGCACTCCGTGGTATGCTGATTATGCTAATTATATTGTTGCTAAATTTATACCACCTAGCTTCACATACCAACAAAAGAAAAAGTTCTTTTATGATTTGCGACATTACTTTTGGGATGACTCACATCTTTATAAAGAAGGAGTAGATGGTGTTATTAGACGTTGTGTACCTGAGCATGAACAGGAATAGATCCTACGCAAGTGTCACTCCGAAGCTTATGGAGGACACCACGCTGGAGATAGAACTGCACATAAGGTATTGCAATCTTGTTTTTATTGGCCTACTCTCTTCAAGGATGCCTGTAAGGTTGTTTTGTCTTGTGATGAATGTCAAAGAATTGGTAATATTAGTAGACGTCAAGAAATGCCTATGAATTATTCACTTGTTATTGAACCATTTGATGTTTGGGGCTTTGATTATATGGGACCTTTTCCTGCCTCTAATGGATATACACATATTTTAGTTGTCGTTGATTACGTTACTAAGTGGGTAGAAGCTATTCCAACTAGTAGTGCTGATCATAACACTTCTATTAAAATGCTTAAGGAAGTTATTTTTCCGAGGTTTGGAGTCCCTAGATATTTAATGACTGATGGTGGTTCACACTTTATTCATGGTGCTTTCCATAAAATGCTTGCTAAATATGATGTTAATCATAGAATTGCATCTCCATATCACCTGCAGTCTAGTGGTCAAGTAGAATTGAGCAATAGAGAGCTCAAATTAATTTTGCAAAAGACTGTTAATAGGTCTAGAAAGAATTGGTCCAAGAAACTTGATGATGCATTATGGGCATATAGAACTGCATATAAGAATCCTATGGGTATGTCTCCGTATAAAATGGTTTATGGAAAAGCATGTCACTTACCTCTCGAATTAGAACATAAGGCATATTGGGCTATTAAAGAGCTCAACTATGATTTCAAACTTGCCGGTGAGAAGAGGTTATTTGATATTAGCTCACTTGATGAATGGAGAACCCAAGCTTATGAAAATGCCAAGTTGTTTAAAGAAAAGTTAAAAGATGGCATGACAAAAGGATACAAAAGCGTGAGTTTAATGTAGGTGATTATGTATTGCTATACAACTCTCGTTTAAGATTTTTTGCAGGAAAACTTCTCTCCAAATGGGAAGGTCCCTACGTTATTGAGGAGGTCTATCGTTCCGGTGCCATAAAAATCAACAACTTCGAAGGCACAAATCCGAAGGTGGTAAACAGTCAAAGAATCAAACACTATATCTTAGGTAATCCTATAAATGTTGAAACCTATATTATTGAAACTGTAACCCCGGAGGAATACATAAGGGACACTTTCCAGAACGTTCCAGACTACGAAAAGGAATAGGTATGTGTTACGGTAAGTAAACCGACTCCAAAACAAATTCTAAGGCAATATTTCTCCGTTTTGGAATATTTAGAAAAATAGAAAAATAAGTAGCAGTCCGGGAAGGACACGAGTCCTCCACGAGGGTGGAGGGCGCACCCTACCCCCCTGGGCGCGCCCCTTTCCCGTGAGCACCTCGTGTGCCCTCCGGACTCCATTTTCTTGCATGATATGTATGTTGGTCTGTAAAAATTCATTATATATTCTCCCGAAGGTTTTGACGACCGTATCACGCAAATATCCTCTGTTTTTGTTTCGAGCTGTTTCGTTGCAGATTTGAGGATTCCGGAGACTCGATCATCCCTCTATGAGGGTGAGCCTATGCCATGGAAGGTGGACGACAAGCTTGCATCATCAACAACACCTCCACCGCCAGCAACAAAGAAGGAGACATAATCACATGGGTATGGGCACTCCCCTTGGCAACCGCCAAGCTTGGGGGAGGTGCCCCGGTATCGTATCACCATCACAACTCCTATCTTTACCATTTTTCTTAGTTCGGTCCTATTAGTAGTATCCTTCTTTGTAATCGAGTCCATGAGCTATATAATAAAGATTAGTGTTGAGTCAAGGGCTTGAGTATTTTGCCATGATCTTGGGTGATTAGAAGAAAAAGAATAAAAAGAATCAAAGAGTTCATATTGATCTTAGTGAAAGTAATGACTTCACATGGAAAGAGTTTGATGATTAAAAGTTGTTGGGAGTTGACAAATATAGCTTTGGTCATCGTTGCAATTAATAGGAAGTAATAAGGAGAGAGAGGTTTCACATATAGATATATTATCATTGACATATTTTATGATTGGGAGCACTCATTAAAATATGACATGCTAAAGAGTTGAGGTTGGACAAGGAAGACAACATAATGAGTTATATTTTCTTGTATCTGAGATAAAGTATGTTGTCATGGATCCTCTAACATGCTGAGTTTGCCTTTCCCCCTCATGCTAGCCAAATTCTCAGCACCAAGTAGAGATACTACTTGTGCTTCCAAATACCCTTAAACCAGTTTAGCCATGAGAGTCCACCATATCTACCTATGGATTGAGTAAGATCCTTCAAGTAAGTTGTCATCGGTGCAAGCAATAAAAATTGCTCTCTAAATATGCATGACTTATTAGTGCAGAGAAATAAGCTTTGTACGAACTTGTTGTGGGCGCAATAAAAGTGACGGACTGCATAATAAAAGTTCACATACAAGGGGCAATATAAAGTGACGTTCTTTTGCATTAAGATTTTGTGCATCCAACCATAAAAGCGCATGGCAACCTCTGCTTCCCTCTGCGAAGGGCCTATCTTTTATTATTATCCTCTACCTTATGCAAGAGTCACAGTGATCTTCACCTTTCCCTTATTATTTTATCCTTTGGCAAGCTCAGCATGTTGGAAAGAACATGATATATATATATATATATCTAATTGGATGTAGGGGAGCATGAATTATTATTGTTGACATTACCCTTGAGGTAAAAGGTTGTGGGGCAAAACTATAAGCCCCTATCTTTCTCTGTGTCCGATTAAAACTCCGTAACCACAAGTATTGCGTGAGTGCTAGCAATTATGAAGGACTAAGTGATAGTTGAGTATGTGGACTTGCTTTTGAGCTCTGACATAGACTCTTTCCGATGTTATGATAAATTGCAATTGCTTCAATAACTGAGGTTATAATTTGTTGATGCTCAATAAGGTTTCTGATTCATACTTTGGCTTTGTGAATAGATCATCACTTGAACATGAGTAATCATATGAAAAAATCTATATATGTTGCTGTTATGAGAATAATCATGATGCCTTCATGTCCGTATTTTATTTTTATCGACGCCTCTACCTCTAAACATGAGGACATATTTATTGTTATCGACTTTTCGCTTGAGGACAAGCAAGGTCTAAGCTTGGGGGAGTTGATACGTCCATTTTGCATCATGCTTTTATATCGATATTTATCGCATTATGGGCTGTTATTTCACGTTATGTCACAATACTTATGGCTATTCTCTATTATTTTACAAGGTTTACCATGAAGAGGGAGAATGCCGGCAGCTGGAATTCTGGGCTGGAAAAGGAGGAAATATTGGAGACCTATTCTGTGCAAATCCAAAAGTCCTGAAACTCCACGGAATACCTTAAAATAAATAAAGAAAAATCATCGCCAAAGATGAAGGCCAGGGGGCCCACACCCTGCTCACGAGGGTGGGGGCGCGCCCTCCCCCTGGGTGCGCCACCCTACCTCATGGGCCCCCTGGTGGCTCTCCGACGCCCATCTTCTCCTATATGAAGTCTTTCGATGAGAAAAAAAATCAGAAGCAACCTTTCGGGACGAGACTCCGCCGCCACGAGGCGGAACCTTGGCGGAACCAATCTAGGGCTCCGGCGGAGCTGTTCTGTCGGGGACACTTCCCTCCGGGAGGGGGAAATCATCGTCATCATCATCACCAACGCTCCTCTCATCAGGAGAGGGCAATCTCCATCAACATCTTCACCAACACCATCTCATCTCCAAACCCTAGTTCATCTCTTGTATCCAATTCTTGTCTCCAAGTCCGGATTGGTGCTAGTAGGTTGCTAGTAGTGTTGATTACTCCTTGTAGTTGATGCTAGTTGGTTTACTTGGTGGAAGATCATATGTTCAGATCCTTTATGCATATTATTACCCTCCGATTATGAACATGAATATGCTTTGTGAGTAGTTACGTTTGTTCCTGAGGACATGGGAGAAGTCTTGCTATTAGTAGTCATGTGAATTTGGTATTCGTTCGATATTTTGATGAGATGTATGTTGTCTAACCTATAGTGGTGTTATGTGAACATCGACTACATAACACTTCACCATTATTTGGGACTAGAGGAAGGCATTGGGAAGTAATAAGTAGATGATGGGTTGTTAGAGTGACAGAAGCTTAAACCCTAGTTTATGCATTGCTTCGTAAGGGGCTGATTTGGATCCATATGTTTCATGCTATGGTTAGGTTTACCTTAATACTTTTGTTGTAGTTGCGGATGCTTGCAATAGAGGTTAATCATAAGTGGGATGCTTGTTCAAGTAAGAACAGCACCCAAGCACCGTCCACCCACATATCAAATTATCAAAGTACCGAACGCGAATCATATGAACGTGATGAAAACTAGCTTGACGATATTCCCATGTGTCCTCGAGCGCTTTTCCTATTATAAGAGTTTGTTCCGCTTGTCCTTTGCTACAAAAATGATTGGGACACCTTGCTGCACCTTATTTACTTTTGTTACTTGTTGCTCGTTACAATTTATCTTATCACAAAACTATCTCTGTTACCACTTTCAAAGATTTGCAGAGAATACCTTGCTGAAAACCGCTTATCATTTCCTTCTGCTCCTCGTTGGGTTCGACACTCTTACTTATCGAAAGGACTACGATAGATCCCCTATACTTGTGGGTCATCATCCCTCCACTTGGCCCCTCGCACCATCTTCTAGCCCCCCACCGGATTTTGCCACATGTACAATCTAGCAGACTCCATGGTTGAACTTAAGCATAATGCACAAACCTCAAAACACAAGTGTTTCTCCTTTGTTCTCGAATCTTCCGTATCATAACTGCCCAAACTTTTTTCTAGTTGAATTGCCATTATTTGTTTTTACTTTATGCTTTACAATGTACAATTCCATGAATCATAAAATAGATTAAGGGCTTCTTTGATTCAAAGGATTCTCCAAGGAATTTTGGAGGATTCTAATCCTTATGAATTTTTCCTATCTTGGTTGTTTGATTCGTAGGATTGTAAACCATAGGAATTTTTCCATAGGATTCATTTGCACTAGATTTCATGGGAAACATCCCATCCACTCAAACCTCTTTGAAAGAATCCTGCGTTTTTTCTATGCACAATCAAACACTCGTACAATCCTGTAGGATTCAAGATGACATTCCACTCTAATCCCATGTTTTTCCTATTCCCGCGTTTTGGAAATCCTACAAATCAAAGAGGCCCTAGATTTTTGATAAAACCTAATTGATTTTGAATGAGATGAACTATAAGAATTAAACAAAGGTCTAAATCAGGCATATATGACTCAGAGCTTACATGCTATAGTGTGGTATTTATTCATAATTTGGTTGCCAAATCTGATGCGTGCAATGCACGTGTACCTTACTAGTACTTTGAGTATGTGCAAAACACATAAATTAGAATTCAAATGGCACACTACAAAGTGTCTCTCTTACAGTTCATGAAGCCACGTGGCACATGTGGAGGCATTGTCGTGACCTCCTTGTGTGGATTGATCACAACGACGTGCTGCTAGTTCTAGAAGAATGTACTCGTCCTCTCTGAGCCACACTGGCGGTACATGCACGAAGCGAAGATGTGCACACACGCACTCATTCCCTCGCACGCACACGCGGGTACACGGGCAGACACATTTTTGTACGAAGCTCCACCCTATGTGATAATTTGACGCGTGTAAAGTCCTTCACTTCATTGATGGTCAATTAATACAGCGCATGCAAATTGAGTGGACATGAGGGGGGAAGAAAGACATTACTACTTGATACGACTCCAACGTATCTATAATTTTTGATTGTTCCACGCTATTATATTATCTCTTTTGGATGTTTAATGGGCTTTACTAAGCACTTTCAAATGATTTTTGGGACTAGCCTATTAACCTAGAGCCCAGTGCCAGTTTCTGTTTTTTGCCTGTTTCAGTGTTTCACAGAAAAGGAATATCAAACGGAGTCCAAACGGAATGAAACCTTCGGGAGAGTTATTTTTGGAACGGAAGCAACCCAGAAGACTTGGAGTGTACGTAAGGGAAGCAACGAGGAAGGCACGAGGCAGGGGGGTGCGCCCACCCCCCTAGGCACGCCCTCCACCCTCGTGGGCCCCTTGTGGCTCCCTTGACGTATTTCTTCCTCCTATATATACCAATATACCCTAAAACCATCGGGGAACAGAATAGATCGGGAGTTCCACCGCCGCAAGCCTCTGTAGCCACCAAAAACCAATCGGGGCCCTGTTCAAGACCTCACGGAGGGGATCCCTCACAGGTGGCTATCTTCATCATCCTGGCGCTCTCCATGACGAGGAGGGAGTAGTTCACCCTCGGGGCTGAGGGTATGTACCGGTAGCTATGTGTTTGATCTCTCTCTCTCTCTCTCTCTCTCTCTCTCTCTCTCTCTCGTGTTCTTGAGGTGATACGATCTTAATGTGTCACGAGCTTTGCTACTATAGATGGATCTTATGATGTTTCTCCCCCTCTACTCTCTTGTAATGGATTGAGTTTTCCCTTTGAAGTTATCTTATCGGACTGAGTCTTTAAGGATTTGAGAACACTTGATGTATGTCTTGCCGTGCTTACCTGTGGTGACAATGGGATATCACGTGATCCACTTGATGTATGTTTTGGTGATCAACTTATGGGTTCCGCCCATGAACCTATGCATAGGGGTTGGCACATGTTTTCGTCTTGACTCTCCGGTAGAAACTTTGGGGCACTCTTTGAAGTACTTTGTGTTGGATTGAATAGATGAATCTGAGATTGTGTGATGCATATCGTATAACCATACCCACGGATACTTGAGGTGACATTAGGGTTTTGGTTGATTTGTGTCTTAAGGTGTTATTCTAGTACGAACTCTATGATAGATCGAATGGAAAGAATAGCTTCGTATTATTTTACTACGGACTCTTGAATAGATAGATCAGAAATGATAACTTTGAGGTGGTTTCGTACCCTACATTAATCTCTTCGTTTGTTCTCCACTATTAGTAACTTTGGAATGACTCTTTGTTGCATCTTGAGGGATAGTTATATGATCCAATTATGTTATTATTGTTGAGAGAACTTGCACTAGTGAAAGTATGAACCCTAGGCCTTGTTTCCTAGCATTGCAGTACCGTTTATGCTCACTTTTATCATTAGTTACCTTGCTGTTTTTATATTTTCAGATTACAAAAACCTATGTCTACCATCCATATTGCACTTGTGTCGTCATCTCTTCGCCGAACTAGTGCACCTATACAATTTACCATTGTATTGGGTGTGTTGGGGACACAAGAGACTCTTTGTTATTTGGTTGAGGGTTGTTTGAGAGAGACCATCTTCATCCTACGCCTCCCATGGATTGATAAACCTTAGGTCATCCACTTGAGGGAAATTTGCTACTATACTACAAACCTCTGCACTTGGAGGCCCAACAACATCTACAATAAGAAGGTTGCGTAGTAGACGTCTAGCTCTTTTCTGGCGCCGTTGCCGGGGAGGTGAGTGCTTGAAGGTATATCTTTAGATCTTGCAATCGAATCTTTTATTTTCTTGTTTTATCACTAGTTTAGTCTATAAAAGAAAACTACAAAAAAATGGAATTAAGGTTGCCTCATATGCTTCATGTTTTTAATGTCTTTTGTGAAAACGATGGGAAGGAAAATTGTGCTCAAGTACTAGAAGAAGAATTACATAGAATGCTTGGCATAAAATATGTGAATGATGAGCATGATTTCAATGTTGTTAGTATGAATTCTATGAATATCCATGATGCTAATGATATGCAAAGCCACAAGCTTGAGGATGCTATGTTTGATGAAGATGATATGTTTTGTCCCGCAAGTTTTGATGAGCAAAATTATTATGATGAAAGCATGCCTCCTATCTATGATGATTATTGTGATGACACATATTCTCTAAAGAATAATGATAACCATGAAACTTGTCGTCTTGATCTTAATTTTCAATCACATGATAGTTATTTTGTTGAGTTTGCTCCCACTATTATTCATGAGAAGAAATTTTCTTATGTGGAGAGTAATAAAAATTGTATGCTAGTAGATCATGAAAAGAATGCTTTATGTGCTGGTTATATGGTTGAATTCATTCATTATGCTACTGAAAATTATTATGAGAGAGGATCATATGCTTCTACATATTGCAATAATACCAAGTTTCCTCTCTATGTGCTTAAAATCTTGAAGTTATGCTTGTTTTACCTTCCTATGCAAGTTGATTCTTGTTCCCATAAGTTGTTTGCTCAAAAAATCCCTATGCATAGTAAGTGGGTTAGACTTAAATGTGCTAGTCATATGCTTCATGATGCTCTCTTTATGTTTCAATTCTTATCTTCTATGTGAGCATCATTGAAATCATCATGCCTAGCTAGGGGCGTTAAACGTTAGCGCTTGTTGGGAGGCAACCCAATTTTATTTTAGTTTCTTGCTTTTTGGTTCCGTTTAGGAATAAATAATCCATATAGCTTCTGTTTAGATGTGGTTTTATGTTTTAATTAGTGTTTGTGCCAAGTAGAACCTTTGGGAAGACTTGGGTGAACTCTTTATGATCATGCTGTAAAAAACAGAAATTTAGCGCTCACGATATTAGCTAAAACTTTTTACTGGAGAGTGATATTTAGTTGATTCTTTTTGAAGATGATTACTAGACAAATTCCTCAGGTCCACCAATTTATTTTATAATTTTTGGAGTTCCAGAAGTATACGTTTGATACATATTACTACAGACTGTTCTGTTTTTGACAGATTCTGTTTTTCGTGTGTAGTTTGCTTATTTTGATGAATCTATGAGTAGTATCGGAGGGTATGAATCATAGAGAAGTAGGAATACAGTATATATTACATAAATATGAATTTATAATGAGTTCACAACAGTACCTAAGTGGTGGTTTTATTTTCTTATACTAACGGAGCTTACGAGTTTTCTGTTGAGTTTTGTGTTGTGAAGTTTTCAAGTTTTGGGTAAGGATTCGATGGACTATGGAATAAGGAGTGGCAAGAGCCTAAGCTTGGGATGCCCAAGGCACCCCAAGGTAATATTCAAGGACAACCAAGAGCCTAAGCTTGGGGATGCCCCGGAAGGCATCCCCTCTTTCGTCTTCGTTCATCGGTAATTTTACTTGGAGCTATATTTTTATTCACCACATGATATGTGTTTTACTTGGAGCGTCATTTTATTTTCTTTTGTTTTGCTTGCTGTTTGAATAAAATACCAAGATCTGAAATTCTTAAATGTTAGAGAGTCTTCACATAGTTGCATAATTATTAGGCTACTCATTGATCTTCACTTATATCTTTCGGAGTAGTTTGTCGTTTGCTCTAGGGCTTCACTTATATCTTTTTAGAGCACGGCGGTGGTTTTATTTTGAAGAAATAGATGAACTCTCATGCTTCACTTATATTATTTTGAGAGTCCTAAACAGCATGGTTATTTGCTTTGGTTATGAAATTAGTCCTAATATGATGGGCATCCAAGATGGGTATAATAAAAACTTTCATATAAAGTGCATTGAATACTATGTGAAGTTTGATACTTGATAATTGTTTTGAGATATGAAGATGGTGATATTAGAGTCATGCTAGTTGAGTAGTTGTGAATTTGATAAATACTTGTTCTAAAGTTTGTGATTCCCGTAGCATGCACGTATGGTGAACCGTTATGTGATGAAGTCGGAGCATGATTTATTTATTGATTGTCTTCCTTATGAGTGGTGGTCGGGGACGAGTGATGGTCTTTTCCTACCAATATATCCCCCTAGGAGCATGTGCGTAATACTTTGCTTTGATAACTTGTAGATTTTTGCAACAAGTATATGAGTTCTTTATGACTAATGTTGAGTCCATGGATTATACGCACTCTCTTCCTTCCACCATTGCTAGACTCTCTAATACCGCACACTTTTCGCCGGTATCATACACCCACCATATACTTTCCTAAAAACAGCCACCATACCTACCTATCATGGCATTTCCATAGCCATTCCGAGATATATTGCCATGCAACTTACCACCGTTCCGTTTTCTATGACATGTTCCATCATTGTCATATTGCTTTGCATGATCATGTAGCTGACATTGTATTTGTGGCAAAGCCACCGTTCATAAATCTTTCATACATGTCACTCATGAGTCATTGCACATCTCGGTACACCGCCGGAGGCATTCATATAGAGTCATATTTTGTTCTAAGTATCGAGTTGTAATTTTTGAGTTGTAAGTAAATAAAAGTGTGATGATCATCATTATTAGAGCATTGTCCCAGTGAGGAAAGGATGATGGAGACTATGATTCTCCCACAAGTCGGGATGAGACTCCGGACTAAAAAAAAGGGGGGGGGGCAAAAAAAAGAGAAAAGGCCCAAACAAAAAATGAGAGAAAAAGAGAGAAGGGGCAATGCTACTATCCTTTTACCACACTTGTGCTTCAATGTAGCACCATGATCTTCATGATAGGGAGTCTCCTATGTTGTCACTCTCATATACTAGTGGGAATTTTACATTATAGAAATTGGCTTCTACATTCCAATGATGGGCTTCCTCAAAATGCCCTAGGTCTTCGTGAGCAAGCGAGTTGGATGCACACCCACTTAGTTTCTTTTGTTGAGCTTTCATACACTTATAGCTCTAGTGCATCTGTTGCATGGCAGTCCCTACTCACTCACATTGATATCTATTGATGGGCATCTCCATAGCCCGTTGATACGCCTAGTTGATGTGAGACTATCTTCTCCTTTTTGTCTTCTCGACAACCACCATTCTATTCCACCTATAGTGCTATGTCCATGGCTCACGCTCGTGTATTGCGTGAAGATTGAAAAAGTTTGAGAACATAAAAAGTATGAAACAATTGCTTGGCTTGTCGTCGGGGTTGTGCATGATTTAAATATTTTGTGTGATGAAGATAGAGCATAGCCAGACTATATGATTTTGTAGGGATACCTTTCTTTGGCCATGTTATTTTGAGAAGACATGATTGCTTTGTTAGTATGCTTGAAGTTTTATTATTTTTATGTCAATACTAAACTTTTATCTTGAATCTTATGGATCTGAATATTCTTGCCACAACAAAGAATATTATATTGATAAATATGTTAGGTAGCATTCCATATCAAAAATTCTGTTTTTATCATTTACCTACTCGAGGATGAGCAGGAATTAAGCTTGGGGATGCTGATACGTCTCCAATGTAACTATAATTTTTGATTGTTCCATGCTATTATATTATCTCTTTTGGATGTTTAATGGGCTTTACTAAGCACTTTTATATGATTTTTGGGACTAACCTATTAACCTAGAGCCCAGTGCCAGTTTCTGTTTTTTTTCCTGTTTCAGTGTTTCGCGGAAAAGGAATATCAAACGGAGTCCAAACAGAATGAAACCTTCGGGAGAGTTATTTTTGGAACGGAAGCAACCCAGAAGACTTGGAGTGTACGTAAGGGAAAGACGAGGAAGGCACGAGGCAGGGGGCGCGCCCACCCCCCTGGGCGTGCCCTCCACCCTCGTGGGCCCCTCGTGGCTCCCCTGACGTATTTCTTCCTCCTATATATACCAATATAACCTAAACCATCGGGGAACAGAATAGACCGGGAGTTCCGCTGCCGCAAGCCTCTGTAGCCACCAAAAACCAATCGGGACCCTGTTCTGGCACCCTGCCGGAGGGGGGATCCCTCACAGGTGGCCATCTTCATCATCCTGGCACTCTCCATGACGAGGAGGGAGTAGTTCACCCTCGGGGCTGAGGGTATGTACCAGTAGCTATGTGTTTGATATCTCTCTCTCTCTCTCTCTCTCTCTCTCTCTCTCGTGTTCTTGAGGTGATACGATCTTAATGTATCGCGATCTTTGTTACTATAGTTGGATCTTACGATGTTTCTCCCCCTCTACTCTCTTGTAATGGATTGAGTTTTCCCTTTGAAGTTATCTTATCGGATTGAGTCTTTAAGGATTTGAGAACACTTGATGTATGTCTTGCCGTGCTTATCTATGGTGACAATGGGATATCACGTAATCCACTTGATGTATGTTTTGGTGATCAACTTGCGGGTTCTGCCCATGAACCTATGCATAGGGGTTGGCACACGTTTTCGTCTTGACTCTTCGGTAGAAACTTTGGGGCACTCTTTGAAGTACTTTGTGTTGGATTGAATAGATGAATCTGAGATTGTGTGATGCATATCGTATAATCATACCCACGGATACTTGAGGTGACATTGGAATATCTAGGTGTCATTAGGGTTTTGGTTGATTTGTGTCTTAAGGTGTTATTCTAGTACGAACTCTATGATAGATCGAACGGAAAGAATAGATTCGTGTTATTTTACTACGAACTCTTGAATAGATAGACCAGAAAGGATAACTTTGAGGTGGTTTCATACCCTACAATAATCTCTTCGTTTGTTCTCCACTATTAGTAACTTTGGAGTGACTCTTTGTTGCAAGTTGAGGGATAGTTATATGATCCAATTATGTTATTATTGTTGAGAGAACTTGCACTAGTTAAAGTATGAACCCTAGGCCTTGTTTCCTATCATTGCAATGCCGTTTACGCTCACTTTTATCATTAGTTACCTTGCTGTTTTTATATTTTAAGATTAGAAAAACCTACATCTACCATCCATATTGCACTTGTATCACCATCTCTTCGCCGAACTAGTGCACCTATACAATTTACCATTGTATTGGGTGTGTTGGGGACACAAGAGACTCTTTGTTATTTGGTTGCAGGGTTGTTTGGGAGAGACCATCTTCGTCCTACGCCTCCCACGGATTGATAAATTAAACCTTAGGTCATCCACTTGAGGGAAATTTGCTACTGTCCTACTAACCTGTGCACTTGGAGGCCCAACAACGTCTACAAGAAGAAGGTTGCATAGCAGACATCACTACTCCACTGAGCGCATGCGAGTAGTTAAATCATGGGTTGCTAGTACTTCCATTGGTCTACTTCGTATTTTGTGCCAATTTTTGACCATATTTGTAAGTACTAACATAATAAAGGGGCCAATAAAAGTTGGCATAAAAAAGGGGGCCAATAAACCAGGACGCAGGCAGCATGATCAATTTTTGCCAGGGCTACTGTTGGTGGCCTTTGTATTTAAATATGGACGGAGTGGAGTAGTACTATCTTTATCTTAGCCTCGTAGGGCTCTCCCAGCGCCTAGGCTCGCCTCCCCACCTCACCCACCTGATCCCGCATGGATAATCACTTAGATCACAGGATCCTGCGAGCTGCCCTCTCGCTGCGGCCCGCAGCACTGCGGCCTTTGAGCGAAACCCACATGTGTTTTAGAGGGGATCCATTGCTCTAGAATCACAGATCGGTGGCGCCAGAGGACATGCCAGGGCTGCATTTCAGGTGGTGGGCAGCAAGGGCAAATCGGATCGAGGAAGCGTCACATCGATTGGAGAGAAGTTCCAAGGAGCTGCGCCTGGAGCAGCACAAGGCGGAGGTGCAAGTCGATCTCAGGGGAGAGATGCTGAGGGATGTCAGCATCTGGCAGCACCGCATTGATTTCGAGCTAGGGCTAATGGCAGAGATCATATTCACGGAGTCGAATGCGGAGGAAAGAACGTGCATGCCTGGGCAATGGCATGAGCAGCCAGTGCAACTGTTCAAATGGGCGGTAGGAGAAGCCAAATCCCGGGACCAGTTGTGACGGTGCCGCTGGGCATGCATCATAGAGAGGTGAGCTACCCTCCTTCCCCGCCAGTGATGCAGTGACCTAGTCGGTTGCTGCTGCAGTGAACTTACAACGCCATGTCAGTTTGCAACCTTGACAATCACTCCATCTATATGTATTGTATTCCTGTGAAAATACTTGGTCGTTTGGAAAAATATGGTAATTGATTTATCACTACTTTTGGAATGCTTGGTCATGACAATCAACCGAAGCCACAACCAGAAGTGTCCATCACGTAATAATGGTCGGTTGCACCAACAGACGGTCGGTCGGACCCGCGTCTCACCGAATGGACACACATCAGCTTGGTCTGACATGTACGACTAGTTACATCACTGACTTGTGCGAACGCATTTGAGCAGTGTACTACTCCCTCTATCCCAGTTTATAAGTCTTGCACGTGTACCTAGGTCGTTAATTTGACCAACTTGATAAGAGGCATCGATTACGAAAAATATATCATTACAAACTTCAAATATTCTATTTTTATGATATATTTTTTATGTTAAACAATTTATTTTATATAAGTTACATTGATGACCTAGATACATGTGCAAGCCTTGTAAACTGAGATGGAGGGAGTACTTGAAATTTATGTTGCACTAAACTCATCGGGAGCCGTTTCGGGCCTCGAAACCAAAACCATCAATTAATCTTTACCTTGTTCCCATTCGAAAGTACTAGTGCTACAATTAAGTGCAAGCCTGGTCACACCTACTAGTACGTACCAAACCTGAAAGTGTTCCCACTATGCATGTTTTAGTACTAGTGCTAGTACTTAGGTTATAAAAAGGGGAACTACCTAACCAAAAATTACTCTACCTTCCTCCTCATAAGTCCTTCTTCTTCAGACGTCCTTGCCATGGCGGTGTGCGTAGCTCTAGGTCGAGAACTACTCGTAACAAGGGAGCGGCAACCAAGGCTGCGGAAAAAAGAGAGGGCTCGCCGCCATGCAGAGACCTCGAAAGATCTCTCACGGGCAGGCGATGGCTCCCAGGAGCGCCCTAGCCGCGGAGGCGAACATGCCGAGCTGGCGGCGCTGGAGTCGTTATCCCTTGATGGAATGCCCGATCAGCTCAATAAGCACCTCAATAAGTAGAAGGAGTTCATCCACGGCTTGGTGGAGCTGCTGAAGGAGAGCCTCGACGACATGCCCGCTGAGCTCAATGAGCAGGGGGAGTTGACCGTCGGCTTGGTGATGTCTTTGAAGAAGAGTATTACCTCGGAGAAGAAGGCGACCGGTGAAATCCTGCAACTTCAGGAGGACAAGGCGAAGCTCTGCCACGAGCTCGACCTGCTGAAGGAGGAGAACGCCGGCCGGAAGAAGCTGCATGAGAATAGTAGTTCCTCGATGAAGATGCTGCAGGCCCTCGTCATGGAACAGAAGGAGGAGTTGGCGAAGCTCCGCATAGAGCACCCGACTGCTGTCAAGGTACGTAGCGGCCGTGGAATAGATGATGAAGGCTCGCGTCGAGAAATCCCGCATCATGGACAGAATGAAGAAGATGGTGGAGGAGACGCACAAGGAGATGGAGGTCGTGGAGGCGATGAAGAAGCAATTACGGCTCCGTGGCCAGCAACCCTTCATGTAGTGAGATCAGCGCCCCAGACTTGTGTGTGCGTCTTCCTTCTTTTTTGGGGTGATAATCTTCCTTCTTCTTTTGGTCCTGTGTTTCTTCTTTTGCTTTGGGTGTTTCGCCGCACGTGTCATGTTCTGTGCGAGGCATGAATAGAACAATGCTAACAATGAGATGACTAGAAAAATTAGATCATTTTTATCGCCATATGGCACTGGGCTCCCGTGTTTCGTGCTCCTCCGTCGTACTCCAATGGAAAACTTGAGTATACCGCACGGTTCTTTGCTCCTTCTCAGGTCGTCGGCACATTTATACGAGCAGTCAAATCACAAGGCCCCGCCTTCCAGCAGTAATGTGCCGTCAAATCACAAAGGCCCTCGCCTCTCGTGAAACCGACCAAGCTAGACTGCCCCGCCCTCTAGCCTTTTAAAAAATTTATACTTTTGTACAGTAGTAGTATCGATGGATTGCGCCATGGAGCAAAACTAACAAGATGAAATTGAAGAAAAAAGGTGGTACATATAGAGAGCGCTCATCGCCAATTTATGCATATAGTATTATTAAAAAACCTAGTACGTGCTTAAATGGGGTGCTAAATTATATTAAAGAAATTAGTATACCTATTTAATTTTTGGGTTCTTATTATTTATGCCACTAGTTGTGTATCACTATCATTTTTTACATTAGAAGTTACAACTACTCAAAAATGCCATTGATCCGTGAGATGCCTGCTCAAAATGCAATTAGATATCTAAAAAATGCCATCGCTAAGTTTGATGTTTGCTAAAAAAATGCCATTAGACATTGTTATTTTCACGTCAAACCCATTGACCATGTTACATGACAAAAATAAGCCGATTCTCACAATGATAAGTGTGGCCCCGCTTGTCAGGAGTAACCAAGCGAATAATTTTGCAGGAAAATAAGAACGCTGTTGGGATCAAGTAGGCCCCACACTTTATTTTATTGTAGTGAGATAGAGGGAGAGCTGGCATGTTGGTCCATCAGTATTTATGTCATTATAACTTGGCAAAAGAGATTTGAGTCACAATAGTGGTGTCCAACACAATACACCCCTCAAATAAAACTAAGCACCCTGAAATTCTTTCACAACTAAACTGCTGGCTATATGATGTTGGCCATATATATTGTACATATATAATGTGAAGAAACGAGTGGTAGTACTATACCAACTAAAAGATGAACTGTAAGAAATACTAGTATGTACGTACTGAAGAGTTAAAGTAACGAAAATAAACATAACATAGTTCTGCCGGGGCTCAAAGACAACACACCCCTCAAATAAAACTAAGCACACCTGAAATTAAACTAAGCAACTAATCCGGTAGACACTGCATTAGAACCACCATGAGCAACGACACTTCCACCATACTCGGAGTCCTCGTCCACACCCTCGACTTCGTCCTTGTCCCTCTTCCTCTTGGTCGATACTTCTTTGCTTGAACCGCACACTTGGCTCTTCCTCTTCATCTAGCCCTTGTAGATATTGAAACAAAGGTAGCCATCCATTGCAGCATAGTGGATGTGGTCTATATCTAGTACATTCCACTGCCATGCACAATGAAACGTGTGCGGAGGTTTCTTCAGTTTACCGTACGAAGGATGAACCATGGCTCCTGCCAGGGTGAGCATTGAAGGCTGATTACAGGAGGGCACCGGCCCATTCTTCTGGAGGTCGAAGGGGTTGCCTACAACGAGGCCTATCCGATCCAGGACTCTTCTGTTGTTCTAAAGTCTACAGTAACGAATTTGACTCGGCCGCCCTTGAGGAAATTCTTAAATTCCTCGCACTCAACGTCGGCATGGCATATGTGGTAGACCAAGCATAAGTCATGGATGCAAACCTGGATCACGATGGGCTTCATCTTCTCTTCCTCATTTAGATTCTTCTCTTTGTCCAGGGTTGTGGTGTACTCAACATCTAGCCCAGCGACCCACTCATCATTTGAGTTTTCGAACATGCGTCTGAAGCGAGCAAGGCATCCTTTCATCTTCGCAGAAGAACGGGTGTAGATGACGTCGAACTCATCGTCGGTAATGGTTCTAACCTTGTACTCACCGCTGATCATGGAGATTTGGGACGCCATGGATTTGGGAGGAAGGTTAGGATTAGTGGAACTGTCGTAGTGTGAAAGGACGGGACGACTAGGAGCGAATTGTCGTAATGTTAAAGGACATCCTGGGACGAGTAGGAGTGAACTGCCAGCGGTTTTTCGATTGTAAAAATACCGAGTGGGGCGTGCGAACGGCAGGGTAGTGGCTTGTCTGGTGGATAAATGGATTCATGCACAGTACTATGGGGGCCCAATTAGATGTCATGTCTACTCGACGCCCAATTAAATGGCTTTCGATGTCATGTCAAGCGTCGGGAAAATTACAGGTGATATGAAGCTTTCCATTCTCCCATGATACGGGCTTCCGAGAGCCCTTGGATCTGAGATCGAACGGTTGCATGGCGTGATTCTAGACCTATGGGTGAATATCCTATCCTGGAGGGTTATTCTGCAAATTTTTAGCAACTTATCATGCGACCGTTCGATCTCAGATCCAAGGGCTGCTAGCAGCCCGTATCATGGTCGCGCCTACCACGACCGTCGCCTCGCTTGTGCGGGCGCGCCCTTGGAGATTTAGCACGGTGCGTTAGGCTATCTGATGTTGGCATGTCATACATAGTCATCACTTAGTCACTCATACTACAACAAGGTTAGCTATAAGATTTTTTTTACTTCTCTCTATCTCTTTCTTCGTAGTATTTATTGCATTTGCCAAGGAGTGACCTCTTCCAATGAAATGGTGCTTAGATGAGGTGCTAAGGGCATTAAATGGCTTAGCAACTCAAGTCTCCAATGCATAGGTGCTTAGTTTTTTGTTGCTAAGTTTGCTTCATTTAATTAGGTATAGACTCAAAATTGTCTTTTCACCTAGGTACACACGCTTAGCACCGTTTCTTCCTGGGGTCACCAAACTAGTCTCTCTCTTCTTAATTAACCTGCCACATCAGACTTTATGCCTATGTGGCAGGCTTAGCACCTGTAGGAGCAAGTACAATAGTGGGCTATAAGCCCATTTACATGGCATTTTTGCATATGTGGAGGAAAGAGGCAAGGAAAAAGTGGAGGAGTGGGCTCTCATGCAAGAGCCAGCCTCTACATGGTGGAGCATTGGGAGAGGCACTGTATGGAGGTTGTCAGAATCGGGAGACTCACGCTGGTCGAAGCGCCAGTAGTTAAAATGATAATGGCAAGTCAAATCACGGGCCCCAAGCTGTCCCAAAGAATAACTTCATTGTCAAATCACACAATCCTATGTTTGCAGCAGCCTACTCCCTCATCTTCTCGCGTCTTTGTCGAAGCTACCTGACGCAAGGGACCTTGCCGGAGAAGGAGGAGGAAGAGAAGCGTGTGGCGCGGCAAGCCACAACATACTGCATCAGGAATGGAGAGCTCTACCGGAAGCGACTAAATGATGCGTCCCTACGCTGCATCTCCTGGGAGCAAGGGAAGGAACTGCTGGCAGATATACACGGTAGAGACTGTGGGCATCATTCATCATCACAGACCCTCGTTGGCAAGGCGTTCTGCAGCGGGTTCTATTGGCCCACTGGGCTCAATGATGCCGTCGAACTGGTGAAGGCTTGCGAGGCCTGCCAATTCCATGCCAAGCAGATCCATCAGCCGGCGGGAGGTCTGCAAACTATACCCCTCTCGTGGCCATTCGCAGTCTGGGGGCTGGATATCCTGGGCCCATTTCCTCGGGCGCCAGGGGGCTATCGCTACCTCTACGTCGTCGTGGACAAGTTCACCAAGTGGGCTGAAGTGGAAGTCGTCTGCACCATCCCCGCAGGTTCTGCGGTCAAGTTCATCAAGGGCATCGTGAGCCGGTTCGGGGTGCCGAACCGCATCATCACCGACAACGGTTCATTGTTCACCAAGATAACCTCTTCAAAACATATTGTGCTAACCTTGGGACGCAGATATGCTACGCCTCGGTAGCGCACCCGAGGAGCAACGGTCAGGCCGAGCGGGCCAATGCAGAGGTCCTGAGGGGCCTCAAAACCAGGACATTCAAGAAGAAGCTGGAGGCCTGCAGCAGAGGCTGGTACGATGAGCTTCAGCCCGTATTGTGGTCCATCCGCACGACCGCGACCAAGCCGACTGGCGAGACCCCGTTCTTCCTGGTCTATAGAGCTGAAGCAGTCCTCCCCCACGAGGTCAGACGTCGTTCCGCACGGATCCTGGCGTTCCACGAGGCGCAGCAGGACGCCATGCAGGGGACGCACCTCGTGCTAGGTGAGGAGCATCATCGGGAAGCCGTGCTACGAGTGGCAAGATACCAACAAGCGCTACGGCGGTACCACTGCTGCAACATCCACCCCAGGACTCTTGAGGTAGGGGACCTCGTGCTCAGGCGGGTTCTCTCCAGGGAAGGACTGCATAAGCTATCTCCCATGTGGGAGGGCCCGTTCAAGTTTGTTCATGTTTCCAGGCACGGCTCCGCGCGCTTGGAGACTCGTGGAGGGGTGCCCGTCGAACGCGTGGAACATCCAGCACCTCCGGAGGTTTTACCCCTAAAAAGGCCCGGTGTCTGTGAAGAAGGCGAATGCCTGTGAAGCACTGCGTTTTGGAAAAAGGTCCGGTGCCTGTGAAGCGCTGCGTTGTGGAAAAAGGCCCGGTGCCTGTGAAGAAGGTGAATGCCTGTGAAGCACTGCGTTTTGGAAAAAGGCCCGGTGCCTGTGAAGAAGGCGAATGCCTGTGAAGCGCTGCATTGTGGAGAAAGGCCCGGAGGCTGTGAAGAGGGCCAATGCCTGTGAAGCTTATCTATCTAGGAAAGACCCAGACTTGCCTGCCTGCGGCCTGCGGCGTGGCTCAAGGGGTGGCCCAGCACGGCCCATCTTCATCAGCACAAGCTCAAGACCCTCGCGAGGGGCCAAGCCTCATGAATGAGCGGACGAGGAAACTTCCTCGAGCCACGGCCTCGTCAGCGGCTCGCGAGGAGGCAGAGATCAAAGGCGGGGTACCTCACGAGGTGCCCATGATGCAAGCCATGACGACCAAGGGCGCCCGGTGAGCGCCCAGCCAGCAGTGTCCTCATTTCCTCTTTGGTGCAAAGGGGGCAAGCGCAGGCGAGAGCATCAAGCAAAGGCGTCTGTTTTGGTGCAACAAGACCAAGACCGTCGCAACGGCAGGAAGGAAGTCATCGTGGAGCCCAAGTTGGCGTCACCACCAGAGCCTTTGACAGGCGAGGACCAACTTTAGTCAGGATAAGTGTACTAGATGTTCCCCTTCAAAATGGCCAATTGTTGGCGCCCTTCCCGCTCAATATTTGGGAAGAGGCCCAGGGCCTCTGCCTATAAATAGGACTAGCCACCCATAGGGTAGAGGCATCTTGGAGAGATCCAGACATCTCGCCTCATCTTAGCTCGACCCAATCCGATCGAGAGCCTAGCCACAAGAACACCTCACCCTCGCGAGGCTGTTCTTCCTTGTATTGTTCATCATCACAATCCACCACACCACACACTGGAGTAGGGTGTTACACCACAATGGTGGCCCGAACCAGTATAAACCTTGTGTCCCTTGTGTTGTTCCTTTCATAGTTTAGATCCTAGCGAGGCGGCGAGGTGCAGGTAGGTAGGGGGTGAGATCTCTGCGTGCACCCCGGAGTTCGAACCTAGAGGGTCTGCCGGAACCTGAAATCCGACATTTGGCACGCCAGGTAGGGGTGCGCCGGAATCTGCCTTCTGCCGCTTCGCGCCCCGTCGCATCGTCATCACATTGTCCGGCGACCAGGCGGGCAACCCTGATCCCTGGGCGGCCTGGCCCGCCCATGCAGAGCCGCTCGCCCCGGGCGACCCCATGCCCTAGGCAGCTCGCGGTCCGCGGGCGGCACGGTCAGGCAACGACAGCTCTCACGCCGCGGCAGGCACGGTTGGCGGCGAGGGCCTCCAACCACGCCACGGCCACGACGCCGTACACCCGACGGGAGCAAGCGAACTCAAGGGCCGCGCTCACGGTGGCCCGAGAGCTCTTATGTCTGCAGGCTGTTGGAGGCGGCCGCGGCGTCTTTGCTAGAGCGGGTAGGCTCCTGGCCCGCCGCCTCGAGGGCTCACCCCTTCTGCACCCAACTCCCACCTCAGGTCCAGGGTGGCCCACGTGGAGGCTCCACGCACGCCCGCACAGCTCCAAGCAGACTCCAAGGCCACCCCAATGTCGGCCAGGCCGTCGGCACCGGGCCAGCAACGGTGCTGCCTCCACCCCCGGCCAGCGAAGAAGGACTCGCCACGACCCACGGCCCCAGTGGGCCACCGCGCTACCACCCCCAGGTGGGCGCCTCAAGCAGAACTGCATGGCACACGGAGCACTACGGCGCAGCCTTCGGGATGGCGGCCCCAGAAGAGTACGTGCCCCACATGATGGATCAAGGGCACGCACACGAGGACGAACATGGCTCGCTCCTTAGCCCAAGCTGGGGGGATGAGGCACCAGAAGCTGAGCTCTTCCAGAGCCTCGGGAAAGCCCGTCGGCCGCTACTGAAGCAACGATAATCGGGTACCGCTAATTCCTCGGGAGCAGGCATACACTAACCATGGATCGCAGGAGGTACAGGTCGCCACAGCGGACGGTTGCCTCACTCCCGCAGTTTCCTACCCCTCAGGAGGAGGGCACCGGGGGCTGCAGGAGAGGGGCCGAGATCCGGCATCACCACCGTGGCGTTCGGAGCAAGGCGTCCTCAGGAGGTAGGCCCTCTGCCGGGGAGGTGCCTCAGGGCCTACCCCTGGTAGAGGACCCGTGGTCGTCGGGGGAACCGCTGGCGACCGCTCTACCCCATCGGCGGCATCCTTGGTTTCCGGTCGTCGTCGGTGGCACTAGAGTGTGGCGCAAGGCGGGGCCCTCGTCTGGCGATATGAAGCAAGGCTCGTACCTGTGAAGAAGGCCCAATGCCTGTGAAGCTCGCCGCCCCGTGACACTCTCACTAATAATGAGTGGGGCTGTACACGCCCCGGAGTCTCAGGGGTGCCGGCCTCAGGCCCTGGGGCTCCCTCCCACGCCCATTGGCAGCACTTAGCTCCACTGGTGAGAAGACGTCCAAGACTAGACTAGGTGCCGGACGCGGCCTTTTTCTGCTTTCCTTGCTTTTCCCCTTGGCTGTCGTTTTCCCCCGTTGGATTTAAGTTGGATTTGAGCTTGAGATTTGTGTGTGTTCGGGGAAGGGGTGTTTAGTCTCGTTCGAGCAATCTCTCGCGTTCTGGTTACCACTTTGCCTCAGCTGCCTCCCCTCGTGAGCCCCTCGCAAGCCGGGCCAGGCCTAGCTTGCGTGCAGCCCGAGCTGCCGTCGCCGCGCTCTCTCAGGAGGTCTTCATTACAGGTTAAATGGGCTCGTTCAGGAGACCCTCGGGACACCACAGCCCTCCGCAGGCTATCTCAGGGCCCACGTGGGTCGAAGGTAAACAAACCAGCCAGCTCATCGCAAAGCCAGCCACTTGGCGCAGGCGTATGGGTGATATCGCATCAACTAATACGCTGAATGCAAGTTTTTACATGAGGGGCTCCCCCTCCCAAAATGCTCTTACAACCTTCAGGGCAGATCCCGAACTCTATCTGCACAGGGTAAGAAAGTAGGAACAACACGCGGTCAGTCGGATAAATCCCCCAATGCATCCTCAAGGGCACCTCCTGAATCGTCGCTGGCCTCGCCATCGCTCCCCGCGTTGCCGTCAGCGGCGCCAGGGCCGTTCACCACGCCGCCTTCATCAGCAGCCACGGCCACGCCATCGTTGTCAGTAGCGAAGGCCCTGATGAGGGCATCCACGTTGTCTTCCACCCAATGCGCCAAGTCGTCCCGGATGGCCTGGGGTACTGGGGCGATGGCGGCATCAAAGTCGAAGTTGGGATCCATGTTCCGAAGATGGCTGTAGACGCGAGAAAAGGCGCGCCCGAGCAGGGCATGGCTCCTCTCCTCCACCAACCTGTTGGCTCTGCCCGACCGCACCTCTAGCTGCGTCACCACGTCAGTGAAGAACTGAAGGTTGCCAACATAGTTGATTGCGTGAGGCTTGCCAACGGCCGCCTCGCAGATGTTGCCCAAGGCCGTGTTAGCTCTCTCCCGGAGCGTGGAGAGCATGGGGCCATACTCGTGCTCCAGGATCCGCCGCTGGCGTATCTCGTCCTCGTTACGCCAAGAACGGCGCCTCAGCCTCGTCCACCTTTGACGGAGAAGAAGCGCCTCGGCGCCGGAGGTAGTCAGCTCCTCCTGCGCCACGCCGAGGGCGGTCCGGGAAGCGTCGGCCCGCCACGTCACTTCATCCAGCTTGGCCCTCAGGGCGGGGGTCCTGCCTTCAGCCTCGACCCTGATCAACCCCAGCCTCTCCTCGAACCCGCGCTCAAGGCTCAAGCGGGCCGTCGCCACCCGGCGTTCAACCTCTTCCAAGACTCGGGCCTCCCGCGCAGCGACGTCATCCTCCACCTGCGTCACCAAGCGCTCCCTCGTCTCCAGACGCTCAAGATCGCGGGCGCGTTCGGCAGCTTCCAGCGTCAGTGCCTCCTCATGCCTCTAGAGCTCTGCCTGGTCGACCGAAGCCCCCTTCATCGACGCAAGGGCCGTCTCACGCAGCTCCACCTGCTGCTCCAGGTAATTGCTCCAGGCCTGGAGCTCCCGCGCCCGCTCCTCCGCCGCCTCACGCCGCCGGCCAGCCTCCCGGGCCTCCTCGACGGCCCGGGAACGGGCCTCCCGTAAGGCCGCCAGTGACGCCTCGGCCTTCTCATTTTCGAGGTCGCGCTAGTGGCGCGCAAGGGCAACGTCCACCTTCAGCTTGTGCCCCTCTTCAGCTAGGCGCAGGCCCTCAGCTTCAAGGCGTGCGTCTTCGCCAGCAAGTTCTACGCCAAGCTGGTTCACCGCTTCAGCCGCCCTCTGGAGAAACCCTTGGCGAAGAGCGTGGCGCTCCCGGGCACGCTCGAGCACGTCTTCTGCGTCATCATCCGCCCCAAGTAAGCGCGGGGGGCCATGAATCAGCACTCCCCCTCTGGGCAGGGAGCTGGGGGCTGGCGCCCTCGCGATGACCGGGTACGCCTCGCCAGAAGCCTGACCAGGAGCCAGCCCATCCCCAAATGAAGAGCGCAGGGCTGACCTCAGCCAATCGCCATCCATGACCAGACGAGAAGCCCAAGGCAGGCTGGCTATGCCCCGAGAAGGCTCGCGAAGGAGGGCCGCAAGGTGCGCAGATCCGTGATGCGCCACAGGATGGCTCACCTCTCCGACCGGCCTCACCACAAGGGCTCTGCTTGAGCTCGGAGCGCTCGAAGACGGTGGAGAGGGCGAAGCCTGGGGGGATGGATCCTCAGCCATCTCCGTGAGCTCGGCAGGAAGGGCCCTGCAGAGCAAGGATAAGCCAAAGCAACGGGAAGATAAGGAACTAGGAAAGGGGAAGGCTTACTCATCAATGGCGAAATACTTCCTGCGCTTCAACAGGCGGCAAGGGTAGTCGTCACCCAAGGCCTCCCTTCTCTTCCGGAGAGCCTCGAAGTCCATGCGGAAGCGGCCCAGAGTTCAGCTCGAGGGTCGGCTGCGACGAGGACGGCACCAAGGTGACCAGCGTCAGGCGTCATCTGGCGCACGCCGCCGTCGCCTCACCAAGAAGGGTAGCTGGGGCCTCGGGGCCTCGACCACGGGAGCCTGGGCAGCAGCTCAATGCTCTTCACCCAGCAGTCTTGGCCTCGGAGCTGCCGCCTCGGGAGTGCTTCCCTGGCGTCGTCATCCCGGCGGGGGCCCCCTCAGCCTCCGGCGGCCCATGCCTCCCTGCTCCACCACTCGAGGAAGGACCGCCGTGGGCGACTGGAAGGGAAGTCACCACCACTGGGTTCTCGCGAGGCCCCATGAGGCCTACAGGGCGCATCCCCCATTCGTCGAATCTGGGCATCTGCTTCACAAAGTCACCCCTGCTCGAGCAAAAGTACAGCAAAGCACCCCCTTGCCGGATGCTGCCATGGGAAGGGTCCCCAGTCAGGACCAGGAGCACCTTCCTCAGCACTTCAGGCGTCAGGTCCTCCTCCTGGAGCCTCATGCGGTCTTCACGCCCGCTGAAGGCCCACATCCGACGGGAATGGCGCTGGAGAGGGGCAATGCGGCATAACAGGAACTCCTTCACCACCTTGGGCACCGTCACGCCGAGCGCCCTCAGGAACGCGAAGCGACGCCAGACGAAGACGAGCCGGGAGCTCGTGAGCGTCTCCTGGCCCCAGCCCGAATTGGGGATAGCGGGAGATGTTGGCTCCGAAAGCAGGGGGCTGGGCACCCCGACATCCACGTACAGCCACCGCTCGCGGAACCCAGACGCGGGTGGAGGAAGGCTGAAATCAACCCCTGAAGCCGCTGTTTCTGATGCGGCAATGAAGCTCACGCACCCCGAGCATTGGGTGGGGTCGATGAGGCGCAAAGAGAAGAAGTGACGCAGCAAGGCAATCAAGGAGGATGCCCATCATTGCCTCACGCACAAAAGGCGAAAACGGCAAGAAGAGTAATGGATTCAGACCCAAATGCATCATATGGATACGGTAATGGGAAAGCACAGCGTTGAAGAAATTGGAAAGGGGGAACAAGACGCCCACGTATGCGGCGGAGTACCGGACCTCAAGGACTATTACATCAATGGAGAAGCGAGACGCGGGCCAGGCCGTCGTCCTCCCGCACTCGTTGAAGATAGTGGCAAGAGCAGAGCTGACCTTGTCCAAGCCCTCTCGGTTGAGTATGATCAACCGATCGACAGCAGGAGCCGTCAGCGACGGCGAGCGAGCCGGAGGCACGGGTTTCTTCCCTTTCCCCTTCTTCGTCGGAGCCATGCCGACAGAAAGGTGGAGGATCCGAGATTGGATTGGAAGCGGAGACTGGAGCTCGAGAGGAGGAAGAGCATGAGATAGTCGAGCAGCGAAAAGAGGGACGACTGTGTGCAACCACGGGTCCGCCTAGCTGGGCGCAAAATAAGGATGCGTGGGGGAACAGGGACGCCCACGTCCAATCAACTGCCACGCGGCGCCCAAGGCCCCAGGCTGTTAGGACCCGTGGCACTTCAAGACTTGCCCCTTCGCTTCTCCTCGTCAGCCAAGTCCAGCGCGCCTTTGGGTCCCGGGGCTATCGATTGGTGCTGGGAACGGGGTACCTGCATCTTCCTACCTCTGGTCATGCAGACGGCTCAAGGGGTGCCCCAGCATGGCCCATCTTCATCAGCACAAGCTCAAGACCCTCGCTAGGGGCCAAGCCTCGTGGGGCGGACGACAGCAAACTTCCTCAGGCACGGCCTCATCAGGCTGGCTCGCG
The DNA here is from genome assembly GCA_021605145.1 of Aegilops bicornis. Taxonomy (NCBI): domain Eukaryota; kingdom Viridiplantae; phylum Streptophyta; class Magnoliopsida; order Poales; family Poaceae; genus Aegilops; species Aegilops bicornis. The sequence continues at coordinate 542,773,680 of CM038671.1, forward strand.
AGGAGGCGGAGAGATCAAGGCGGGGTACCTCACGAGGTGCCCATGACGCAAGCCATGATGACCAAGGGCACCAGCGGGCGCCCGGCCAGCGTGAGTGTCCTCATTTCCTCTTGGTGCAAAGGGGCAAGCGCAGTGAGAGCATCAAGCAAAGGCGTCTGCTTTTCGTGCAACAAGACCAAGACCGTCATAACGGCAGGAAGGAAGTCATCGTGGAGCCCAAGCCAAGGCGTCACCACGAGCCTTTGACAAAGCGAGGACCAACTTTAGTCGGGATAAGTGTACTAGATGTTACCCTTCAAAATGGCCAATTGTTGGCGCCCTTCCCGCTCAATATTTGGGAAGAGGCCTGTGGCCTCTGCCTATAAATAGGACTAGCCACCCATAGGGTAGAGGCATCTTGAGAGATCCGGACATCTCGCCTCATCTTAGCTCTCGATCCAATCCGATCGAGAGCCTAGCCACAAGAACACCTCACCCTTGCGAGGCTGTTCTTCCTTGTATTGTTCATCATCAGCCCAAGAGGCAATCCACCACACCACACACTGGAGTAGGGTGTTACACCACAATGGTGGCCCAAAGCAGTGTAAACCTTGTGTCTCTTGTGTTGTTCCTTTCATAGTTAAGATCCCAGCGAGGCGGCGAGGTGCAGGTAGGTATGGGGTGAGATCTCTGTGTGCAACCCAGAGTTCGAACCTAGAGGGTCTGCCGGAACCCAAAATCCGACACCGGTGCCTGTGAAGAAGGAAAACGTCTGTGAAGTTTATTTTTCTGAGAAAGGCCCCGAGCCTGTGAAGAAGGCCAGTGCCTGTGAAGCTCGCCGCCCGTGACACTCTCACGTAATAATGGGTTGGGGTTGTACACGCCCAGCCTCGTGGAGCTGGCCGCCTCAGCCCCGGGCTCCCTCCTCCCACGCCCAAAGTGGCGGAACTTAGCTCCATACTGGTGAGAAGACGTCAAAGACTAGATTAGGTGCCGGACGCGGCTTTTCTCATTTGCTTTCTGCAGTTGGCTTGTTCATTCCCATTTGAAGTTTTATTGAAGTTGTTGCCGTATTTGGCTTGTGACTCTCTGCCTTTTTCGCTCTCCTTCCTCGATTTCTCTCGTGCAAGTCTCGCGAGGGAGCAGCGCGGGCACCCTCGCGAGTGTTTTCTGCCCTTATCATTTGAGGCTTCCCTACCCGGGTCCACTACAGGAGCACCCCTCCAGTCCGTGCCCCACGGGCACCACGACACGAACACAGGACCTGGGTCGGTCGCCTCCACAGCTGAGGCCGGGAGCTACCTCTCCAGACTAACCTTTGCAGGACATGAAGCGTTCGACGAGGCCTCGGCCTCGAGAAGCAAAGGCCGCGACAGGCCCCCCTGAGCTAAGTAATTTATACGCGCAGGCGTGCGGCACAAAAGCATAATACCGAAATAGCGGAAACAGTACAATAATTAACAGCGACAGTCCAAGCACGCCCCCGCGGGGCCCTACACTACTGTATTTTTATGCAGGGAAGGAAAGGGACAAAACAAACATGACTCGCTTGACACAAACTCGCGTCGAAGGCTCGAACTGCCTCCAGAGCTCACGCGGACTCCCTCTCGCGCTTCACCGAGGTGCAACGGCGGGCAGACCCGCTACCTCCCCCCAGGTGGGCGCGGCGGCGCAGAGGCTTCGCATGGCCACCGCTGGAGGAGCCGCTGCCTGAAGAGTCGTTGAAGCTCGACGAACCCCGAGCGCCACCGACCACGCGCGCGCTGTCATCTTCATCCCGATCGTCGCCGGGGCTAGGCCCACGGCCGCGGTCGTCGCCCTCGGGGCAGCACCCGGCGCGGCGACTGTCTTCCCCGAACACCCTCACATAGAGGGTGGCATCGCCATCGAACTTGAAGTGCACGGTGCACCGCCGGCTCAAACCACGCGCGCGGGCAAACGTCTGCCAGCCGTGGGTCAGGGCCACGCTCCCGGCGGGGGAGACCTCCAATGGGCCCGAAGCCGGCTGCAGCAACCATCCGCCTGAGCCAAAGGCCGCCGGGCGCCACCGAAGTTCACCTAGGAGGAAGCAGAAGGCTGGAGCCGAGTCTTTGGTCGGTTCGCCGACCACACAACAAACTCCGGCAGCACCTCACTTGAAGTGGAAGCGCTGCCTAGGGGTCACATGTCAGAGGTGTGCCCCCATCAACGGCCTGCCTGTCACCACACAAGGAGATCACCTCCACGGCCGCGAGGAGCCACTATGGGAGCCACAGGGTGTTTGCGAGGACAGCCTCGACCGCGCTTGGGCGGGGGAGAGTCAGGCTCCACCTGGCGAGCCTTTCCCTTCTCCGTGGCCGAGAACCTCTTTGGCGGAGCCATGAAGAAGGAGGACAAGCAAGAAGGGATGGACTGGAAGGGCAGGCGCCGTCCCGTACTTATAGCCGGGGAAGGCCAACCGTCGACCTCCACGGTCGCAGGTAATCATGACCCGCTTTGCATGCAGGGACTTGTCAATTCATGCAGTTGCCGAGGCGTCGTGGGGAAGCAGGGGCACCCACATCCAATCAACCGCCACGCTGCGCCCGAGGCCGCAGGCTGTTAGGGCCCGCGGCGCTTCACACTTGCCCCTTCACTTCTCTGCTCAGCCAAGTCCAGGTGCGCCTTGGGCCCGGGGGCTACTGCCGGCGTTCTGGGAACGGGGTTACCCAGACTTGCCTGCCTACGGCGTGTGTCAAGGGGTGGCCCAGTACGGCCCATCTTCATCAGCACAAGCTCAAGACCCTCGCGGGGCGAACGACAGGAAACTTCCTCAGGCACGGCCTCGTCAGGCTGGCTCGCGAGGAGGCGGAAAGACCAAGGCGGGGTACCTCACGAGGTGCCCATGACGCAAGCCATGATGACCAAGGGCGCCAGGCGGGCGCCAAATTTCCGCCAGTTGTCCTCATTTCCTCTTTGGTGCAAACGGGCAAGCGCAGCGAGAGCATCAAGCAAAGGCACCCGTTTGATTGCAACAAGACCAAGACCGTCATAACGGCGGGAAGGAAGTCATCGTGGAGCCCAAGCCGAGTCACCACCAGAGCCTTTGACAGGCAAGGACCAACTTTAGTCAGGATAAGTGTACTAGATGTTCCCCTTCAAAATGGCCAATTGTTGGCGCCCTTCCCGCTCAATATTTGGGAAGAGGCCCAGGGCCCTTTCCTATAAGTAGAGCTAGCCACCACAGCAGGAGGGGAGACACATCTCGCCTCATCTTAGGTTGATCCAATCCGATCAAGAGCCTAGCCACAAGAACACCTCACCCTCGCGAGGCTGTTCTTCCTTGTACTGTTCATCATCAGCCCAAGAGGCAATCCACCACACCACACACTGGAGTAGGGTGTTACACCACAATGGTGGCCCGAACCAAGATAAACCTTGTGTCTCTTGTGTTGTTCCTTTGGTAGTTTAGATCCTAGCGAGGCGACGAGGTGCGTGTAGGTAGGGGCGAGATCTCCGTGCGCACTCCCAGAGTTCGAACTAAGAGGGTCACCGGAACCCAAATCCGGCTAAAGAGCCACCAAAACCTCTCGGGAGCCTGCTCCGGCACCTGCCACGGGGGAATCCATCACCGGTGGCCATCTTCATCATCCCGGCGCTCTCCATGACGAGGAGGGAGTAGTTCACCCTCGGGGCTGAGGGTATGTACCAGAGCTATGTGTTTGATCTCTTTCTCGTGTTCTCTCTATGGCACGATCTTGATGTATCGTGAGCTTTGTTATTATAGTTGGATCTTATGATGTTTCTCCCCCTCTACTCTCTTGTGATGAATTGATTTTCCCCTTTGAAGTTATCTTATCAGATTGAGTCTTTACTTTGAGAACACTTGATGTATGTCTTGCCATGTTTATCTGTGGTGACAATGGGATATCACGTGCCACTTGATGTATGTTTTGGTGACCAACTTGCGGGTTCCGCCCATGAACCTATGCATAGGGGTTGGCACACGTTTTCTTGACTCTCAAGTAGAAACTTTGGGGCACTCTTTGAAGTACTTTTATGTTGGTTGGATGAATCTGAGATTGTGTGATGCATATCGTATAATCATGCCCATGGATACTTGAGGTGACAATGGAGTATCTAGGTGACATTAGGGTTTTGGTTGATTTGTGTCTTGAGGTGTTATTCTAGTATGAACTCTTTAATAGATCGATCCGAAAGAATAACTTTGAGGTGGTTCCGTACCCTACCATAATCTCTACGTTTGTTCTCCGCTATTAGTGGCTTTGGAGTGACTCTTTGTTGCATGTTGAGGGATTGTTATATGATCTACCTATGTTATTATTGTTGAGAGAACTTGCACTAGTGAAAGTATGAACCCTAGGCCTTGATTCCTATCATTGCAATACCGTTTACGCTCACTTTTATCATTAGTTACCTTGCTGCTTTTATATTTTCAGATTACAAATACCTTTATCTACCATACATATTGCACTTGTATCACCATCTCTTTAACTAGTGCACCTATACAATTTACCATTGTATTGGGTGTGTTGGGGACACAAGAGACTCTTTCTTATTTGGTTGCGGGGTTGTTTGAGAGAGACCATCTTCATCCTACGCCTCCTACGGATTGATAAACCTTAGGTCATCCACTTGAGGGAAATTAGCTACTGTCCTACAAACCTGTGCACTTGCAGGCCCAACAACATCTACAAGAAGAAGGTTGTGTAGTAGACATCAGATACTATCACAATATTTCTTCTATTTATTAGTGTATGTTTCATCAACTAGTGCCACTATAATGTAATCACGCTTTTTCATTATCTGTGCAAATAGGGTCATTCAGCTGCATTTTGGTGGAACTACACAAATGTACGGATGGAACCGACATATATGCAGAGTGTGAGGTGTGCCAAGTAAAAATTACCGACACCAACCATGCTCCATGCACGCATTGGCATCCACCACCACCAGCGGGATGTGTGGCGCTCTCTGTGGACTGATCTTTCTCGGCAGCAAATCCTCTAACCAAATACTAGTAGCTTATATTGGTAGTTTTCTAGGGAGTACTCTTTTCTGAAAGAAGCACCAATCTATTTTTCTTTATTTGTACACAGTGTCACAACTTTGACCCAAAGGTCCAGAGCTATTTTAGGGTGATTGGCGTAGTACTCGAAGACTGATTGTAAGCATGATTTTCATTAGCTGTCACACTGATTGTTAGCATGAGCAGATGGAAGATTAGGTTAGTGTGAAGCTTACCTTAAACCCTATCACCGTCGTTGAAACGAGGCGAGCATTGAGGGAACCGTGGAGAACGGCGGGGAAGCGACGTCGCACCATCCAGCCTCCTCTTGCGGTGGGAGAACGAATACTCCTGTGGCTCCGGCTGGCTCTGCACCCTCACGAACGGCACACCGTACTCGATCGATTCATCATCCTCTGGGTGCTCGACCTTTGACCTGTACGCCCACCACCTCCGCCTCGGGCGAATCTTTCTGGTCCATCGCCCAGAGGAGATACTCGATGAACCTGAAGGACTGCGGCGTGACTGATGTCGAGGAGTACATCGTCGCCCTCATCACCGCCGCCTCGCTCTTTCGCATGCATTGCCACATGGCCCTCACCGTCCTCGAAATCTCCCACTCTTTGTCAAACCAAGTAAGGATCTCCTTCAACCTGGCTAACTTTTCCTGGTCGCTGCCGGCGATCTGCCTGATTCGCTGATGCATCCTCTCCATAGATGTTCTTCTGAGTGGTCCGGTGCTAGCTTTGGAAGATGGGAGGAGAGACGATGGTCTTGCAATAGATAAGAGGGAGAGGCAAGACGGTGGTTTTGGAATGGATATGATGGACAGGAGAGGGGGTGGTTTTGCAATGGAGAAGAGGGAGAGGTGAGATGGTGGTTTTGGAATGGAAATGATGGAGAGGAGAGGAGGTGTTTTTGCAATGGAGAAGAGGGAGAGGAGCGTGCGGCAGCGATTTAGGACTGGACGAGAGGGCTTCAAGCGCACAGGATCGGATCAAAATAAAAATCAATTTACCCTTCAATTAAGAAAGCGACCCCACATTAAATAGTCTCCCTTTTATTCTGGGTCATAATTGACCATGATTTTCATAAATATAATATATGTTATACGTTGCAAAAATAATATAATTTGGAAGTACATTCAGATACGAACCAAATGATACAATTTTTGGTGACATGCATTCACATTTTGCTTGTCAAATACAGTACATAGTCAAACTTTGACCCAAAATATGCAAAACATAAAAATACTTCGAAGACCAGCGCCGCTCCTCTCCTCTTAAACCACCGCCGCTCCTCCCCTGTTCCAATCTAAATCCAGCGCCGCTCCTCTCCTCTTCCATTTCAAAACCACTGCCCCTCCTCTCCTGTTGCAGTCCAAAACCAGTGTCGCTCCTCTCCCGTTCTAATCCAAAACCAGCGCTGCTCCTCTCCTCTTCCATTCAAAAACCAAAGGCCATGAAAGTGAAGGTGCTGTGGAGAAGTAGATCGATGGAGGAGTACAACTGATACATGAGGATCGCAGACGGCGACCCTGTGAACCTAGCTAGGATGTTGGAGATACAGTCTTGGTTTGACAACAAGGACCAACTAGCGGTGACGGTGACATCCATGGCCAAATATCTGCAAAAGAGTGAAAAGGCGGCGATACTCCCGAAGGGAGTCGCGCGGGAGTACATAGAGCTGCTCCTCTGGGCCATGGAGCAAACAGATTCACTGAATCCGATCGTGAGGGAGCGGTGGTGGGAGTATCGATCCCAGATGGAGCATCCACCAAAGATTGAAGGATCGACCATCTACAGGGTGTCGTGTAATAGTGAGCCGGTGGAGTCTTTGTCAACCGAACCTAACTGCCAGAGGAGAAAAGTAGTTGGCCCAACGACGCTTCCCCGCCATCCTCTTCCTCACCGTTCACATCGTCTCACGGGGCGGCTGACTTCCACCGAGGAATAGGAGGGGACTGCCCCCCCAGCCCAATAGTCGGGCAGGTTGTGAATTGCCAGGAGGAGCTTAGGGTTGTCAGTATTTGCAGGTTGTGAATTGTGTTTTGTGTTGTGTATTTTGAGAGTACTTTCAGATATGAATGTCTTTTGAATTTTAGATTTGGCAAGATTGATCATATGAAGTATTATATGAATTCTAGAGATCTATTTTTAGCACTTAAAAAATGTAGTTTCATAGGAGTATAAAAGTGCGCATAATGTGATTCTCAGAGAAGAAACTGCAAGTTTCGGGGCCAGATAAGAAATCGCAAGTTCGGGCCAGATAACAAATCAGAATCTTTCAGAGGTAGAGCATTTATATTAACACGTCCTTTTCAAACAGGGTTAACATCATGTTGGAAGTTTTATTCATGGTCGAAAATGGAACTACCAGCCAGTTAACATCATGCTGATCAACATTCATGCGTAGCACATCTTCATATGATGCATAGTCAAAAAGATATGTTATTTTCAAAATGCCCACACAATGTGGAGTGTGCGAAAAGCAGAGAAAACGAGGGACAAAGTTTTGGCGAGTGTTGGATGTGGTGTGCGTAGATGACAATGGGGACCCACATGTCAATAATGGCAGAGGCAAAAAAATTGGAGATATTTTCCCTGCATCAGGTGGAATCAAACCCGGGCGGAACAACTGTCGGGTAGTGTCACTTGGCCACTAGGCTAGTTCAGTACTTCCGCTACAAATAGGGCACTGCCTCATGTGGCCCAATCTCCTCCTATGCCTTTGTGCGCTCACCGCAGCGCTGTTGTCTGCCGTTGTGAACATTCTGAACAAACGAGAGGAATATGGAGAGGATTGTACGTGTAGAGGCGGACAGCCGGGACCCACCAGGTCTATGGTCGTACGCAAGCAAGTGCCTCATTGAAAAAATACTTCCTCCGAATGCTATACTGACGTTGGGGCCCACGGGTTTGTCAACATACTTACATTTTTTAGGTGCTTCAACGTAGTTACTATAGGAGATAAATTCACAACGGCCGGAGTCAGGTATCATTTATTATCACTGGGGCACCAAGTTTCAGCTGGGTTTTGGGCTGCCCCGTCTAGACTTTCTTTTTTAACATGGACAGCCCACGACGTGCCGGTTTGTATTTTCTTGAGGGCCGTCATGTATCGACCGGCCTATGGACCTCCTGTCGGCGTTCTGGGAACGGGGGTCCCCAGACTTGCCTGCCTGCGGCCTGCGGCGTGGGTCAAAGGGGGGCCCATCACGGCCCATCTTCATCAACACAAGATCAAGACCTCGCCAGGCTGGCCAAGCCTCATGGCGGCATTGGCGGAGCTTCTCGTGCACGGCCTCATCAGCCTGGCTCGCGAGGAGGCGAAGAGATCAAGGCGGGGTACCTCACGAGGTGCCCATGACGCAACCCACGACGACCAAGGGCGCCAGGCGGGTGCCAGCCCGCGCAGTGTCCTCCTTCCTCTTTGGTGCAAAGGGAGCAAGCGCATGCGAGAGCATCAAGCAAAGGCGTCCATTTCGGTGCAACGGCAGGAAGGAAGTCATTGTGGAGCCCAAGCCGGCATCACCACCAGAGCCTTTGACACGCGAGGACCAACTTTAGTCAGGATAAGTGTACCAGATGTCCCCCTTCAAAATGGCCAATTGTTGGCACCCTTCCCGCTTAATATTTGGGAAGAGGCCCAGGGCCTTCGCCTATAAATAGGACTAGCCACGCACAGAGCTAGGGGCACCGGATCGGAGAGCTGGATCTCGAATCGAGAGAGAGAGAGAGAGAGAGAGAGAGAGAGCGACTGAACTCCTCCAAGCAGTTCATCGCCCCGGCCAAGAACAGACCCTCGAAATTTGTTCTTCCTTGTATTGTTAATCACCATCAGCCCAAGAGGCAATCCACCAAACCACAAACTAGACTAGGGTATTACACCATAATGGTGGCCCGAACTAGTATAAACCTTGTTTCTCTTGTGTTGTTCCTTCCGTAGTTTAGATCCAAGCGAGGCGGCGGGGTGCAGGTAGGTAGAGGGCGAGATCTCCGCGTGCACCCCTTTGTTCAAACCTCAAGGGTCTGCCGGAACCCGAAATCCAACATTTGGCGCGCCAGGTAGGGGTGCGCCGGAATTCGTCTTCCGCCGCCCTGTTCTCCGTCGACCACCGCATCCATAACCGATACTGCCGGGCCAGCCGAAAGCACCGAGCCGCTCTCGCTTCTGCGTCGCCAGACGGTTCCCGTCGGGCGGGCGCCTCGTCGTTTCGTCAGCTTGCCGTCCAACGCCGCCACCGGCCCGACGGGAACGAGCAGCAAGCATCGTCCCCAAAGATCCCTCCGTGAGGCAAGACAGCCGCATCAAGCTACCCCCTCACCGCCTCACCGGTTCTTCGTCTCGCGCATTCCAGCGCGCCCATGGAGGCTCGAGCTGCGCTCATCACGGCAAACGAGCTCCTGCGCTACCATCCTGGCCGACGACGCCTATGAAGAGTGGCTCGACTGCGTCATGAGCTCGTCTGCACCGAAGGGGCTCCCCCAGCGCCGTCCCCCCATCAAGACTGCACCCGCCACTGCTGGCGACGAAGCTTCGGGCGCCTCGGCCACCTCCCCTCAAGAAGGCGCCTGGCCCCAAGCGCGTGGGTCCTCGGGCGGAACCCGCCCGTCTCGGCGCCAAGCGGCAAGAGCAGAGCTGCCAGAAGTCCTCGCCTGCAAGAAGCTGCCCGAGTGCTCCCCGCTCCAGCTCGCCGCTACCACGCCCTGCTCCGCAAGACGTCAAGACCCATGCTGCTCCCAGCTGCAGCACATGGGGACCCGCAAGACCAAGCTCTTCGTCACCCAAGGCCTCCAGCAGCCACAGAAGCTGTCATGCCTTCACCACCGAGCTGCAGCGTCAGGTGGCCCGCAAGTTCAAGCCAGACCTGCCTCCTCGCTATCTGACGGTGCGGCCGACCCCTTGAGTTCCTCCAGCTCTATGAGCTGGGCATCAAGCCGCCAACGGAGACGAGAAGGTCATGGCGAACTGGTTTCCCATGGCGCTAAGGACGGGCTCGCACTGCTCCTGGACCTTGCTCAGTGCACGATCTCCTCCCCGGGACGAGATGCGCACCCGCTTCATCGCCAACTTCCAAGGTACTCGTGATCGCCACCGCCGTGAGCGACATGCGCCGCGATCAAGCGTGAAACCGGGGAGACCCCGCAGAAATACATCCAAGCTTCAACAACGCTACGCCTCAAGATTCCTAAGGTGACCGAGGAGGCCATCATCTCCGCCTTTCTCCGATGGTGTGCGCCATCAAGATGAAGGAGGAGTGGCGATGCATGAAGACTCTGTGCACTTCCTTGAGCTGTTCAACTTGGCGACCAAGTGCGCGCCAGGCCGAGGAGGGCGCCTCTCCCTCCTCGAGCTGCCCGCCAGAGACCCGTAAGAGAAGAAGCCCAAGGCCAAGGATGTGAAGCGCAGGGGCTGCCGTGCTCGCGGCAGTAGCCGGACACCAAGCGGGCGAGATCAGCCCGAGTCTTCCAAGGGCAGCCGCAGATCAAGCTGCGTGTACCACGACCTCCACACCCACAACACCAACGAATGTCAAGAGCTCCGAGCCGTGCGAGAAGGGAGGATCGGCCGATGTCCCGACCGCATTGACCGGGGCTACGGCCGAGGAGGAGGAAGGAACGCAGGACGCTGGGAAGACCGCGGCCCTCGCCAAGGGTGGCGCGACCAACCTTGCGAGGATCGCTGGCAGGACCTGCCTCGCGAGGGAGGCTGGAGGGATCAGCCTCGCGAGGATCGCCCGCAAGGCAACGCAGGCCTCCCTCCTCTGCCACCATCAGGACGAGGGGGTTGGGGGCTTCCAGGAGCCGCGCGCGATCGCCTGCATCCTCGGCGGAGCTCAAGCCCCAGCCTCTCGACGCATCTTCAAGCAGTTCGCCCGCGAAGTGAATGCAGTCCTCCCCAAGCTCGAAGCCACACGCCTCGTGGTCGGGCGTGCGCCATCACGCTCAGCTCGCCGGATCAGCTCAAGTGTGCGGCCACAGCCGGAGTCCTCCCGATGCTTTGTTCCCCAATCATCAGCAACGTGCTAGTCACCAAGACCCTCATCAATGGCGGGGCAGGGCTCAACGTCCTGTCTGTGGAAACGTTCAACAATCTCCAAGTGTCTTACAATCAGCTTCAGCCAACCAAGCCTTTCTCTGGGGTCACCGACGGCTCCACGGTCCTGATTGGGCAGGTTCGCCTCCCTGTCACCTTGGTAGCTGCGACAACTACCGCAGACCGAGCTCATCGACTTCGACGTCAGCCACATCCGCCGCCATACAACGCCATCCTCTCGTACCCAGCGCTGGCCAAGTTCATGGTCAGAACCCACCACGGCTACAATGTCCTCAAGATGCCGTGAAGTGGCGGAGTCATCACGGTGCCCTGCGAAGAGAGAAAGACGCGGTGTGCTCGGAGCGAGCCTTTCAGTGCCGCATCACCGAAGACCCGGATCATGGAAGGGGGAGGCTTCCCGAGACCGCCTCAAGAAGAAGAAAACATCGTCCCGCCCCGGCCCCTCGGGAAGGCAGGCCCTCGTGGTCCGCGCCCACTGTGGGAACCTCCTTCTATTGCATAGGAAAGCGCGCCCTCGGGCAGTGGCTCGGGGCTCCCCACGGAGGGCCACCGACCTTGCTAAGGTCACGAGGAAGGCGCTTGGGCACCACTTGAGGCGTGTTTCAAGCACATTTCCCTCAAGAAGGAGCAAGGCAAGGAGGGCCAAACCCTCGTGGAGTTCATCGGCAAGATCATTCAGAGCTGCAGGAGTCAAGAGTCATGAGCGGCAACCGCTGCCACTCCGCCGTGAGCTCCCCATCCAAAGCGAGGATGGTGGGCTGCACGTCTGCATCGACATACTGTGGCTCAACCGAGCCGCCTCTCGTGAGCGCCTCGCCCTTTCAAGTGGGCGCTATGAAAGGTCCACTTACGCCCACGCTCAGATGCCTTATGGCTTGCCGAACGCGGCTGCCACGCGCCAGCGCCTCATGAGGAGCGTCCTGGAGGCTCAAGAGGCCAGGCGTTCCGCAGCCCTGGCAGAGATGGAGATGGTCCACGAGGAGCACCAGCGCCTTCGGAGCCTCCCGAGGCCCCTGAGCCTGGGGGGCTCGTGAGGATCGGCTCCCGCAGCCCACCGAGTCTACTGCACCAACACCCTTTCGTGTTCAACGCCATTAGGTGACATCTTATAAGTTTCATTTAATCGAGCGCCTGTGGCTGCATTATTCCTGTGCCGCGTGGGTCCGTCTCGGCGTGTATCCCTTTTACTTCATGTTCCTAGCTTATCTTGGTGGGGCGCCTTCGGGCTGCATCATCTCAAGTCGCCGACAGCCCGGGCGGCATGTATCCCTCTTGCGCTTATTTCGGTCATGCTCGACCCATCATGCTTGTTATTTGATGCCAATCCATGGCACCTTTTCTTCGTTCATGTCGACCGCTTGCACGCTAAAGGGGGGTACTGAGCATCGCGACTCGTGGCTCCTACCGCTCTCTAGCCCTCACCCTCCGCCTTGTCCACTGCATCGCAACCTGCATACCAACGACGGCCGAGACCAGCTCGAGGGCCGGGACCCGAGGACGAGAGCGCCGCAGATCTAACCAAATCTGCAGGAACACATCACAAGAGAAGGCTCAGTGCCAGCGCAACTCCGCCTTGAGGTAGGGCCCCGTGAGTCCAGCGCCGCTCACGGGTGCCCAGACACCTCGTCAGCCCTACCGTGCTGCCCACGTGTCGTATGGGTCAGTACACGCCTGGGCTCCTCCCGGAGGGGAGCCCCCTCCCACGCACCAGTGGAAGCACCATGCTCCGCACTGGCTGATGACACTGCCGAGGAGCGGCTATGCCCGTACACATACGGAAGCGCTATGCTCCGCGCTGGTGATAAACAACTGAGGGTGGCCCCTGAGCTGCATCAACCTCTCGGAGCCCAGAGCTTAGTGTCTGGCCTCATCGCAACGCCTCCCCTGAGTGAGTGCCACAGGGGCTGGGCACGGGCTGCACTGGTCACGCCAGACGCACGCCACCCAGCCTAGGCCCCTCGGGCCTGGTTCGTCGCACGTCCCTCCCCAAGCGGAGCCAAGGTACGAAGGCCGTTTGAGCGTCAAGGGGGACTCCTGAGCATCGCGACTCAGGAGCCTAACTGGTCACGTAGCCCCTCACTCCATATTTCTGAAAGGCTAACAGCGGTTGAGGTATGCGCGGGGCCGGGCTCTGCAGACGTAGAACGGTAGATCCACCCACATCTCACCTCCCTACTTGTTGTTCGTGCGCCAAGGGGACTCTCGAGCATCGCGGCTCAGAGCCTAACTTGTCACGTAGCCCCTCACTCCTTGGTCCCGCCCCGTTTCGGTCGGGCTAACGGCGGCTGAGGTATGCAAGGCCTCTCACAAGCGAGAACATAAGCAAGTAAGAAGGAAAAGCGCAAATTTCAAGGAATTCAAAAGCAAATATTACAGTCCATAACTGTTATCACGACGCCAAATGCAAGTTTAAACGCCTCCCCGAGGCATGATACATGTGCAGGAATCAAAAGCAGAACAGGAGCCACAACGGAGTCACTTGTTGGCAGGGGAGCTGCGCGGAGCGGGTTCGCCTTGTGGAGCTGCAGGGTTGGCAGCGCCCGCCTGCTTGGTGCTCAAGGCCCGGAACTTCCCAGCAGAGCCTCCGCGACGACCCTTCACGGGCCTCAGCGGCAGCGACAAGCTCGCCGCTCGCTGGCTCCAGCAGGCTGTCGAGGTCGACGTTGGGATCGCGAAGGTAGACGTGGATGAGGACCCGCGTCAACACTGCAGAAGACAAGACACGCGCCTCGGCCTCAGCCGTAGGGCCAAGGCCAAGGGCGACATCTTCAAGAGCGCGAACCAGGAAAGGAAGCAGCTTGGCAGGGCCGTCCTCTGCGCCGGCCAGCGGGCTCTCCAGGCCGCTATCGTAAAGCTCCTCGGCAAGGTGCGAGCCTTCACCTCCATCTCCGTGAAGGCCACGCGATCCTCGGTAAGGACCCGTGCCTTGCCGCCCAGCTCGACCCTCCTCGCCTCCAACTTGCTCCAAGACGCCTAGGCGTTCACGGCGCTTCTTGAGCTTGGCGCCCTGATCGCTTGACGGCCACCTCGCGAAGCTTTCATACCTTCCTCCTGCTCTTGGCGGCGGGCCTCCTTGGCGAAGCTGGTCCCGCAGTTCTCGCAGCTCGCTTCTCCAAATACTTTGCAGCGACCTCGACATCGGCTACCTCCCCAAGGCAGTGTCGCGAGCAGCTTCTAAGGACGGCATGCTTCTCCTCGTCGTAAGCCATCGAGGCCTGGACCAGCGCTACCGAATCGGGTTGCCGGAGCGAATCCAGCCGGAAGCCAGCTTCAAGCGCCCGGCCACTAGACGGGGGTCGGCGCCCAAAAGATCCTGCCGCAGCCGGTCCAATTTGGCAGCAGCACGATCTAGAACGGTAGGAGGAGTCGGAGAGACATCAGCCGGTGGGGTAGGAGGAGAAGGCGGCAGCATGACCACAGTATCCCGAGGCGGAGCCTGCTACGCCCCAACGGCTGTGGTGGCAGCATCAGGCAAGGGCACCTCAGGAGTCGCTTGGGCCGTGGGGGCTGAGCTTGCCCCAGCCGGCTCAGCCAGGCCTCGTGAGGACGACCGGGCAGGAGAGGCCCGTGCATTGTGGTCACCTTCCTTTGCGGGCAGAGGCGCTGCCCTGCACGGAACCTCGGAGATCCCGCGCGCCGGCTTCTTGTGCTGCGAGGCGCCCGGCCTAACCAGAGATACGTACGCCAAGCCTCAGCCGACAAAATAGGAAATAAGATGGAAATCGAGCACTTATCGGTCGCCGCCGCTGGCTCGAGCAACCTCCCGCCATACTTGAAGCCCGAGAGCCGCTGCAAGGATCAGTCTCAAGGAGCTCGGGAGCAGGAGGCGCGCCACGGATCGCCTGGGGCAGAAGCAGACCCCGGGGATCAGCCCGGTCCTGTCCTTTTTCGGGATCCGGGGCAAGCTCCCGCCGCCCTGCTCGTCATCATCGTCGTCGTTGTCGTCGTCATCGCTCGGTGAGAGGCGGAGAACACGGGACTTGCGCCGAGGGAGGGGAGCCCTCGACTCTCCGTCGGTCGCCTCGGAGTCGAGCCCTCCTTCCCGCTCCCTTCTCCCTTCTCTTCACTGGAGTCGCCGGAGGACACGTCCACCGTCCTCGGAACCTTCAAGGGCATCGGGCCCGTCCCCGCTGAAGACGGGCATGGACTCCACCACCGCTTCCCGGTCGTCACGGAGGAACAGGGCGTAGAGCGCCCTCAACCTCGCCACGTCGCCCCCGACCAAAGATTGGAGAACCGCAGCCAGGTCCTCGTCGGCCAAGACCACGGGGCTCGGGTGGGGCCTCCACATCGGAAGTGGGTACTGACGAAGCGGAGCCAGCTAGTGCTCCAGGAATTCCCTCAGCAGCGACGCGCCGGTCAGCTTCACCGCCGCCATATTGGCCGGCCTCAGATCCATGTCCATCTTCTCCAACACCGGCCTCGCACGGGGGTCCACGAGCTCCACTCGAAGACCAATCGTCGAAGTGCGTGGGGTGCTCCGTGGGCAAGATTAGCGGAGGGTGGATGCACCCAACATCTACCAAGACCCACTTGCTCCTGAAGCCCTCAACTCTCTTCCGGCTCGAAATGGCGATGGAGCTACCAGACGCGAAGAAGCTTCACAAGACGTGGAGAGGGAAACCACGAGAGGTCCAGAGGGAGAAATAGTGGCGCCTAGCAGGCTAATTTGAGGGCTGCACCCCGGACGTGAGCCTCACAATAGTAGGCTAAGATCGTCGAAGGAGAACAGAGTTGGGGTGGAGATGCAGAGCTTGTAGCTTGTAATGGAGGAGGACAGAGAAGAAGAACTTCGGAAAAAGGGAGGCATCATACCGCAACAATGGCGCTTACAAAGAGCGGATAGAAGGTGCTCCCTTGGCCCTCGGGGAGGGCGGAGCCGCCTTGAACACCTTTCACCCCTGCCGATGCCCTCAAGGCCGCCACCATCCGGGCGCACCCGGCAAGGCTCGCCTCCGACACGCTTACGAATCCAGGGCCGGGCGAGTACCAAGCTCCGGCCGGGGTTCTGGCGAGGCGCCATGCCTTGCTAGGGCATGCAACAAGTGGATCCAAGGTTTCGGAGGCAGGAAGGAGAGGCGCAAGAAAGGGATCCGGCAAAGAACGAGAGAAAGCAAGGGAAGCAAAGCCTGGCAGGCGCCGCCTCCTTTATCAACTTCAGCGTTGCTAAGGCACCCACGCCCAATCAACCGCCACACGGTGCCCAAGGCCGCAGGCTGTTAGGGCTCAAGGGCGCTCAGACTTGCCCTTTCGCCTCTCTGCTTGGCCAAGTCCGGGCGCGCCTTGGGCCCGGGGGCTACTTTCGGCGTTCTGGGAATGGGGGTCCCAAGAGTTGCCTGCCTGCGGCCTGCGGCGTGGGTCAAAGGGGGGCCCCATCACGGCCCATCTTCATCAACACAATCTCAAGACCCTCGCGAGGGGCCAAGCCTGTGAGGCGGAGGATGTGGAGCTTCTCGTGCACGGCCTCATCAGTGGCTCATGAGGAGGCGGAGAGATCAAGGCGGGGTACCTCACGAGGTGCCCATGACGCAAGCCATGACGACCAAGGGCGCCACGCGGGCGCCAGCACGCGCAATGTCCTCCTTTCCTCTTTGGTGCAAAGGGGGCAAGCGCAGTAGAGCATCAAGCAAAGGCGTCCATTTCGTGCAACAAGACCAAGACCAGCCCAACAAATAGGAAGGAAGTCATTAGGATCCCAAGTCAAGGCCACCAACAGAGCCTTTGACAAAGCGAGGACCAACTTTAGTCAGGATAAATGTACCAGATGTTCCCCTTCAAAATGGCCAATTGTTGGCGCCCTTCCCGCTCAATATTTGGGAAGAGGCCCAGGGCCTTCGCCTATAAATAGGACTAGCCACGCACAGAGCTAGGGGCATCGGATCGGAGAGCTGGATCTCGAATCGAGAGAGACAGAGAGAGAGAGAGAGAGAGAGAGAGAGCGACTGAACTCCTCCAAGCAGTTCATCGCCCCGGCCAAGAACAGACCCTCGCGAGGCTGTTCTTCCTTGTATTGTTCATCACCATCAGCCCAAGAGGCAATCCACCACACCACAAACTAGAGTAGGGTATTACACCACAATGGTGGCCCGAACTAGTATAAACCTTGTGTCTCTTGTGTTGTTCCTTCCGCAGTTTAGATCCAAGCGAGGCGGCAGGGTGCAGGTAGGTAGAGGGCGAGATCTCCGCTCGCACCCCAGTGTTCGAACCTCCAGGGTCTGCCGGAACCCGAAATCCGACACCTCCCATCCAAGGTTTTACTTTTCCTGAAACATAGGCAACCCAATTTATGTATTTTTTTGAAGAAAACACAGAGGTCTGTTCTATTTTTCTATATAAGAATAGGAACGCCTGGTCCCACTTATGTTTCCCTTTTAACTATATTATATATATTTAAATTATTTTATATGTTATTATATATTATTGTTATTGTCATCATATATTTAACAGATACTTACATATGGAAGAAAACAATATCCCACATCTTATTAACTTATAAAAATAATTTCTAAACAATAAAACCTGGATTTTTTTTGGCAACGAAAATCCTGGTTATTGTGTACAAAAGCTTGGTAAGATTTAAGGACCAATGTAATAATAAATCACTTATTATTTAAATATATTTATAACAAAATGCTCAGCCCCTGTTTATTTTTTGATAAGATTGCCGCGCCCAACGCAACATTATAATTAGAATCAACCCAGCAAAATTGTGTATTTCGAGAAAGTGCAAATGGCCTGTAATTTTTTAGGAAAAAAATAAATGGGTCGCATGGACGCTACATTATTTGTTCACCCAGCCCAGCTAATGGACTGTAATTCTAAAGAAAAGAGATCAAATTGACTGTAAATTCTGAAAAAATGGGTTGAATACGTGCCACATTTTTGGAGGCTGAAATGTGGGCCAATAGGTCGAAGCCAACGCAAGTCATCGACAACTTAGTCAACAAATGATTCTAACATCGTTAGCCGTTGGATTTACATCCAACGAACGGCATCCATCTTCAATCTCTCGTCTTCTTTCTCCAGCGCTGCCAGGACCACCTGCTCCCGCCTCCTGCTACTAGCAGCTCTGCTTAGCACGCTTCACTGTGAAGCGCTACCCCAACATTGGCGAGGCCATCCCTCCACCCCTCCACACCTCCTGTTCTTCTCCACCGTCTGCCGAACCACACCGCACTGTAACCACCAACCTCAGACACCTCTCCGTCTACGACTCTACTCCTGTGTCTTCCCATCTCCAGCTCATTGCTGTCCGGGGCCTCGCCGTCGTCCACCACCTTGGATGCGCTCGGCACGGAGTGGTCAACGTGGTCAACGAATGACATCCATCGGAAGTAGACTGTGCATGGAGAGGCTGATAGCTGGGTCCATGACCGCACGCAAGGAAATGCTTCCTTATTACACGCAAAATAATTATTCCTCCACCTGACAGCTGGGACCCACCGGAAGGGCCTCTGTATTTCACAAAAAACGCTTTCCCCATCGATGTGTCGGACCCACTAGCTATATCTTCGCATCGCAAGGAAGTGCCTCCTTATTACGCACAAAAAAATTAATACCCTCGCTAGCCGGGACCCACCATAGTGGGAGGTTGACTTAATGGGCCTACTAAGTTGTGACGGGACGGAGGGCTTTGTCAACTTAGTCAATATGAACGATTCTAGCTTCAAAGGACTGTGACGATGTCCATCCAACGGGTCAGTGCTTCTTCAACCTCTCGGGTCTTCTTGCTCTAGCCGCCAAACCAGCACCGGTCGTGTGCGTGCTCCTGCCTCCCCGTGGGCCGGGTTATGATGCCACGGAGGCCTTACCGCCTACTACTCCCACCGCCGGCCGTGCCATCCCTCTACTCACCCACACCCCTCGTTATTTTGGCGGCGACGGCAGCCTCACACCGTAGTCGAACCAGTGAACCTCGTGATTCTCTCCGTGTGGGCATCCATCGCCGCATCGTCCCCTTCCTAGGCCTCACCATCGCCCACCGCCTTTGGTGCTCTCCAGCGGCTGCATGGTCAATGTGGTCCACGAACGACTTCCATCGGAAGAGTACTGTACGTGGAGAGGCTGACAGCTGGGTCCACGGCCGCAGCAAGGAAGTGCCTCCTTATTACGGGCAAAATAATTATTCCTCCATCTGACTGTAGGGATCCACCGGACAGGCCACTATATTTCACGAAAAAAACGTTTTCCCCTGACTGCTGGGACCCAGCAACTACATCTTCGCACGCAAGGAAGTGCGTCCATATTACGGGCAAAAAAATGATTCGCCCCTGACTGCTGGGACCCACCAGCTACATCTTTTCACGAAAGGAAGTGTCTGGCAGTCGGGACCCACCTGGTCGAAGCGTACGTAGCGTTGTCATTCTGGTCGTGAACGTGTATACATACTAGTCAATCGGTCTGTCTGCAGGCTGCAGCGATGAACCGTGGCTGTGTAAGGAAGGGCACGTTTCTTAGTAGAGGCGTGCACGTGTCATAGTAGAGGCGCATACGTAGCATGTACACGTACGTACAACAGCTAGGGTGCAAGAAAGTAAATACAGCCACGTACGTACATACGGGCGGGGTCTCGAACGCCTACTCGCGCATACGTATGTCCAGGGCTCGTGTACATGGCTGGGTCGGAACGGAGAAACTGCGTTGTCATCATGTTCATGGGGAGGCAACGGAATGCGTCATGTTCATCGGGAGGCAACGGAACACATGATGTTCATTGGGAGCCAACCGGCTTGGACGGAACAACCGATGGAAACGAGGCCTAGCGTACCGCAGAACAGAAGAAACGGCCTTGTGTTCAACCGGCCACGGCCGAAACGGGATCCTGTTCATCGGGAGGGGTCTGGCATACTGCAAATCAGAGGAAACGGACCTCCTACGGTCGAAACGGGGTCCTGTTGATCGGGAGGGGTGTGGCGTACTACAAAATGGAGGAAACAAACTTGTGTTGGAGCGCTACGGTCGAAACGGGGGTCCTGTTTATCGGGAGGGGTGTGGCGTACCGCAAAACGTAGACCTCCTCCAGCCTCCACGGGCTACTGTTCATCCACCGCCGACCTCCTCCACCCTCCACCTGCGACTGTTCATCCACGGGCTCCTCGCTCATCCAAATTTCTCCACCGCCTCCTCCACCGGCCATCGCTCAACCAGCCCTCTCCACGAGGTCCTATTCAACCACCCTCCACAAAGCATCGCTCATCCAAATCTCCAT
Source organism: Aegilops bicornis (assembly GCA_021605145.1). Lineage (NCBI taxonomy): Eukaryota > Viridiplantae > Streptophyta > Magnoliopsida > Poales > Poaceae > Aegilops > Aegilops bicornis. Next base: position 542,793,914 of record CM038671.1, read on the forward strand.
CGCTCATCGCTCAACCAGCCCTCCACCGGCTTTTGTTCAACCAGCCCTCCACAGGGTCCTGTTCATCCATTGGCTCGATCGATCGGGGTCCTGTTCATCCAGCGGCAACGGCCTCTACTACCACGGGGTCCTGTTCATCCAATCCCCCATCGGGAACTGTTCATCCACCCCCCCCAACAACGCTCACTGTTCATCAAGGGAAGGAGGCAGCAGTGTTCGATCGGCTTCAGTTAGCAGGAGTAGTGAAGGAATCACTCGGGTTCAGTTAACAGCAAGGGATCGATCGGGGTTGAGTAACGTAGCTAGTGCAATCGCTCGGGTTCAGTTAGAGCCCAACGCCTCGCTCGGGTTCAGTTAGAGCGCAAATGCCTCGCACACACGCAAGTACATGTACGAGAGAAATGCGCATATCGCTCAGCCCCCGACCACCCACCGTACCGGGAACTCCCTGATATTTTCCGCGCCCTCGCTTCTACCACGGTTTTTTCCATCATGGATGGCCCAAAGAATGTCATGCAGCTGCGTCTCCGCCCCGCCCAGGACAAAAAGCCCATTTTCTATCATGATTTTTTGTCATAGAAGTAGGAGCCCACCACATCTATGACGATACCGGATTTTGTCACAATTAGCGTCATAGAAGTGTCATAAGCATGACAGGAAAAAAATTCGTTCGGCCCAAAATGTCACGGATGTGTCTTTTTTTGTAGTGTTGTTAACCATCAACACTTGATGCTCCTTATTGATTTCTACCTCCGTGGCTTGAAGCATTGCGAAGAGCTCGGGAATATTTTTCGTCATCCCTTGCATATTATAGTTCATCACGAAGCCTTTGTAGCTTGGTGGCCGTGACTGAAGAACTCTGTCAGTAACACTCTCAACTGGAAGATCAATTCCTAGTTGAGTCAAGTGGTTATGATACCCAGAAATTTTGAGTATGTGTTCACTGACAGAACTATTCTCCTCCATCTTGCAACTATAGAACTTATTGGAGACTTTATATCTTTCAACCCTGGCATTAGCTTGAAATATCAACTTCAGCTCTTGGAACATCTCATATGCTCCGTGACGTTCAAAACGTCTTTGAAGTCTCGGTTCTAAGACGTAAAGCTTGGCACATTGAACTATTGAGTAGTCATTAGATCGAGTCTGCCAGACATTCATAACATCTGTATTAGCTCCTGCAGCAGGTCCGTCACCTAGCGGTGCATCAAGGACATAATTCTTCTTTGCAGACCTAGTCCGGGTAGTTGCTACTATCATCTTTCAACTTAGCTTTCTCTAGGAACGCATTAAAATTCAAGGGAACGGTAGCACAGGCCATTGATCTACAACATAGACATGCAAAACTATTAAGACTAAGTTCATGATAAAATAAGTTCAATTAATCAAATTACTAATGAACTCCCTCTTAAATAAACATCCCTCAAGTTATCTAAGTGATACATGATCCAAATCAACTAACCCATGTCCGATCATCACGTGAGATAGGGTAGTCATCAATGGTGAACATTGATAACCCACAAGTATAGGGGATCACAACAGTTTTAGAGGGTAGAGTATTCAACCCAAATTTACTGATTCGACACAAGGGGAGCCAAAGAATATTCACGAGTATTAGCAGCTGAGTTGTCAATTCAACCACACCTGAAAGACTTAATATCTGCAGCAAAGTTTTTAGTAGCAAAGTAGTATGGAAGTAATGGTAATGGTGACAAAAGTAACAATAGCAGTTTTGTAGCAATGGTAACAGTGGCAACGGCAAAGTAACATAGCAAATATCAATATATGAAAAGCTCGTAGGCAATGGATCAGTGATGGATAATTATGCTGGATGGCATTCTTCATGCAACCGTTATAACCTAGGGTGACACAGAACTAGCTCCAATTCATCAATATAAAGTAGGAATGTATTCTGTATATAGTCATACGTGCTTATGGAAAATAACTTGCATGACATCTTTTGTCCTACCCTCTCGTGGCAGCAGGGTCCTAACAGAAACTAAGGGATATTAAGGCATCCTTTTAATAGAGAACCAGACCTAAGCATTAGCACTTAGTGAATACATGAACTCCTCATACTACGGTAATCACCGGAAAGAATCCCAATTATTGTCACCTTGGGGTATGCGGATCATAACACGTAATAGGTGTCTACAACTTGCAAGATCGGATCAAGAACACAAATATATTCATGAAAACATAATAGGTTCAAATCTGAAATCATGGCACTCAGGCCCTACTAAAAAGCATTAAGCATAGCAAAGTCATGGCAACATCAATCTCAGAACATAGTGGATACTAGGGATCAAACCCTAATAAAACTAACTCGATTACATGATAAATCTCATCCAACCCATCACCATCCAGCAAGCCTACGATGGAATTACTCACTCCAGGCAGTGAGCGTCGTGAAATTGGTGATGGAGGAAGGTTGGTGACGATGATGATGACGAATTCCCCTCTGTGGAGCCCCAAACGGACTCTAGATCATCCCTCCCGATGAAGAACAGGAGGCGGCGGCGGCTCCGTATCGTAAAACGCAATGAATCCTTCTCTCTGATTTTTTTCTCTGTGAGTAGGCACTTATAGAGTTGGAATTAGGGTCGGAGGAGCTCCGGGGGGCCCACAAGCCTGCAGGGCATGCCCTAGGGGGTTGGGCGCACCCCCAGGGCTTGTGGCCTCTGTGTGGGCCCCTCTGGTTGATTCTTGCGCCAATATTTTTTATATATTCCAAAAATATTCTCCGTAAATTTTCATGTCAATCCGAGAACTTCTATTTCTGCACAAAAATAACACAATGGGAGTTCTACTAAAAATAGCGTCAGTCCGGGTTAGTTCCATTCAAATCATGCAAATTAGAGTCCAAAACAAGGGGGAAAGAGTTTGGAAAAGTAGATACGATGGAGTCGTATCAAGTCCTCGAAGCTTAACCCATCGCTTGTCCTCAAGCAATTCAATTGACAAACTAAAAGTGACAAAGAAAAACTTTTACAAACTCTGTTTGATCGTGTTGTTGCAAATATGTATAGCCAGCATTCAGGGTTTCAACAAATATTATGAACTAACCATATTCACAATTACATTTAGGTCTCACATTTACTCATATCAATGGCATAATCAACTAGCGAGCAATACTAGGGCAGGGCTCACCATGAAGGTCTGGATAGAGACCATCCGAGTGGAAGCGGCATGTTTGTCTCAGGGACCAAGTGTTTTAGCAGGGCCATACGAGCCGCAGAGATACCGCCCAACTTCAGATTGGCCACAGGCGTGAACAAATTCACTGGCAAGTCAAAGCTAGACACGTGGTTGGAGGATTGCCGAGTGGCTGTACAGATTGGTGGAGGAAATGATGATGTTGCCACGAAACATCTTCCCTTGATGCTGGAAGGGTCAGCCCGAGCATGGTTGAACCAGTTGGCTCCTGCCAGTATCTACTGCTGGGAAGACTTGGCCCGAGTGTTTATCAAAACATTCAAAGGTACATCCAAGCGACCTTCTGGCCTGACTGAACTACAACACTGTGTCCAGAAACCGAATGAAACTTTGAGGGATTACATCCAGCATTGGACCACAGTTCACCATGTGGTGGAGAATGTTTCAGAGCACCAAGCAGTCCGCGCCTTCAAGGAAGGCGTCCGGTACAGAGAGCTCATCCTAAAATTTGGTCGGTCGGGGACCCTGTCCATGAACCAAATGATGGAGATAGCCACTCGGTATGCGAATGGCGAAGAAGAGGACTGACTCCATAGTGGTAAAGGAAAGGCTGTGGACCCTGACGCCAGAGGCGGGAATTCTAGTCGGAGACAGAAGCGTAAAGCTAAGGCCGTTGGTCAGGCAGAAGCAGCAGTGGTATCGGTGTGGAACGACACCTATGGGATCACAAGAATCCCTACTATGTTTGCCGGGGCGCAGCGTTGCAAGGAGAGCAGGGCTAGTAGATAGCACAAGGATCGTTTACCCAGGTTCGGGCCGCGAGGATGCGTAAAACCCTAGTCCTGCTTCTGTGGGTGTATTTCTGAGAGTTCTTGAGCTCTCGAACTAGCTATGGTCAGCGCGTGGTTCGAAAGAGCCGAGTCCCCCTTCAGTATGCCATGGGCCTCCTTTTATAGTTGAAAGGGCTGCCAAGGACACACAGAGGTGGAAAGGCGATAATGCCCGAGCTTATCGCTTCAGACACAGGACAATACGCATTTAATGCTTAGCGTAGGTGTCCCCATGCTTTATTGGGGACGGGGGTGAGGCCCGTCCCGTCCGTCGCCGCTCTTCCTTGTCTTGACACGCGCCCTGGCCAGTGAGGTGCGTGGTGTCATGTAGGCAGTCAGGCAGCCGAGGTGGTGTGGTGGCGGAGCCTCCACGAAGATCTGCATGCCGCCACGCACGCGCTCGATGAGTTGACCTGGGAGCTGCATGTTGCCACGCAGGTGCCTGCCCAATAGGTTTGGCTGGCAGCTGCATGTGAACGGTGGTGGAAGCTTCATCGGCGCGGGTTTGGCGGTGGCCTCACTGGCGTCTTTGGCGAGGGCCTTGTCGGGTGGCCCGACAAGGCTCTTGCCGTGGTGTGCTGTCGTCCCCGGCAAGGATCTTGCCGGGGGTCTGGTGGCCTTCTTCGGCAAGGATCTTGCCGAGAATCGTCGTCTTCTAATCCTCATCTGATCTTGAATATGTCTTCGTGAAGATCTCAGATGCCACTACAGAGGTGCCTTTTCCGAGTCCCCGGCCCCCACGCTGATGATGGCGCCCGGGGCCCGTGGGCTCAAGGTGGCTTCGCTTCTGTTGGTGCAGGTGAGCTGTCCCGCAAGGGTCTTGCCGGGCCGCTGAGGCCGCCGGCAAGGGTCTTGCCGGGGAACATGCTTCGCCCTCTCTCGCTTTTTGTGGTCTTGGCCTTGGCGTTGCTTTGATTGTCTTGGGCTTCGATCTTACTCTTGGCTCACCTCCCTCGTTCTTCTTGGTGTGGCTGTGGGCACGGCTCGACCGGCCTGCGGCATGCAACAAAGGGGTACAAAAATGCGCCTAATTTTGTACAATCGGCAGAGCCCCGGCCTGGGCCACACATAAGCGTGACACGTTGTTGGGCTAGGCCCAAAATGGTGCGCGGCAGGTGTGGGGGCGGTTTTTACCGTGGTAAGATTCTTTTCAAGGCCCGCCTCCCACGACCCGCAAGGGCTGGTGGGCCCGGGCGTGGAGGGGGTGTGCGTGGCGACGGGCGGCATGCGTGGGACGGTTTCCACACGCATGCGTCACATCGCAGTAAAGAGGCGGCTCGCGCCCTCCCTGTAAAAAGAGGAAGGTGTGGAGGCGCGGCTCATTTACTGAGCGGGGCCGGGGTGCGGTCTTCAAGGCGTCCACTCCCCATGATCACGGGGTGGGGAGAAGTCGCCTCACCCGTCCCCTCAGTTCTGCACGTCTGCCACGCGTCTTTCATGCGCTTGGGGTGGCAAACTGTGGAGTCGGGAAACCGGGCAGTCGCTGGTTGGGGCAGCGGGTCGGTCCTGATTCCCTGCGCCTCCGGTGTCTGGATTGGCCGAGCAGAGCGGCCGAGCCTCAACCCCGTTCCTTTATAAAGAGGGGGAAGGGGGGATGGCATCCCGCATTCTTCCATCTTCTATCTCCCCCTGCTTCTGCTTCTTCCTCTCACCCGCCATGGAGAAGGGGAATCCTGGTCCCTTGATGGTGGCGGCGAGGGTCGCCGCTCAACAGCGCGTCCCTTCTCCTCCTGAGCCCGTGGTGGTGGAACCGACCGCGAGGGGAAGGGGGAGGGGGCGAGGCCGTGGGCGAGGCTGGGGCAGAGGCCGTAGCGATCGGGGAAGAGGAGGACGGGGTGGCGCGCCGGCCTCGCCCCCGCCAATGATGCCCTTCCCGATGGAGGGCCACGTTGAAGACCAGCCTTGCGAGTTCTTCATCAGGCTCTGCCGGCCCCCGCGTCGTCGTCTTCGTCTCCCTAACCCGTTCGCTCGGGTGATGGAGCTGCCGCCCCTGCACCCTCGGGTTGCACATGAGGGGTTGTGGGAACGGGGGCACGCGGGTCGATGTCGACTTCCCGGCTCCTCGAGTTATGTATCTCCGCCGTGGATGGAAGATGTTCGCCCGCATCCACAGCCTGACGGTGGGGCTCGTCCTCTACTTCAAATTAATGGAGGACGGCCTGCTTTCCGTCAAGGTCTTCGGAGAGTTTGGGACTCGTCTGAAATGCTGCGTGGAGAGCTCCTCTGATGGAGATTCTGACGATGAAAGCTCGTCCTCGAGCGAGAGCTACGAGGGGGACAGCGGGGACGAGTCCGACTAGGCGCCGGACGTCCCGCGCCTGGGGCGGGTGCGGCAGCAGTAGCATCTGCACCTGGCCACTCCTCCGGTAGGGTTTTGCCGGGGGCGGGGCCAGCTCCTTGAACTTCTCGGAGCCGTCTCCTTGGGCGGCTGGCGTCGGGAGGTTGCGGAAGAGGAAGAGGACGGGCGGCAAGGCCGTCAACTCGGAGTACACGGGCACCGACGCCTTCATCGCGTATTGCCGGTCCTGCCGCCTCTTCTTCCAGCTCCTTTCCGGCCTTTGTCATCACCGGGCCCGCCTGCAGCGGTCACCGAGGTGTTCTCTTGGTGCTTTCGCTGCTCGTAGCTCGCCTAGGCGCCTTTTGCCCTCTCGCCTCCTTGACCTGCCTCCCGAGGAGAGGGACAAGAAAGGGATTATGGGCACCTTATCTCTTTTTAATCTGTAAGCTCAAGGGCCTTGTTGAATTCAAACCTTGTAATCCCCTTTGTCCATGTTTTTTCATTTCGTACGAACTGTACCTGTATGGGATGTTTTTAATGAAAAAGGGATGCTTGCCGGGCTTTTCGTTCGTTGGTAAATCTCGCGACAAGGAGTAAATCCTCGTTATTTTTTTAAGATAAATGTTTTTCGCCCGGCAACAGGCCTTGTCGTTCCCCCACTCCGTCCGACCGTTCGCGCGCTCTTGGCGGAGGCAGGGAAGAAGTGGGCTTCAGGCTCCTCGTTCTACCTCCTTGCTGTCATGGCTACAACCAAATCCGGACCCAGGAAATAATCCTTAGGTATAGGGAAAAAGGGAGCATGGGAGCCTAGAGATAAAAACGAGGCTTCACATGCCCCAGTCCTGTTTCAAAATGCATGGTAGGGGATAAAAAGACTTATCTGGATCTGCAGCCCCCGACAGTCTTATCTTGCCGCGGTTGGATCCTCGAATTTGCAGCCCCCGGCAACTCTGGTTTGCCGGGGTCGGGACGCCGGTCCGTTTCCTTTCTTCCAAGTAGCTCAGCAGAAGTGCTCATGTGCCCTGCAAACCAAAAAAGGATAGAAGAGGAACAGATAGACGCGCACTCGACCTCTAAGCTAGGGGTTAGTCGCTGCTGAGCACTATCAACCCTAACCGAGGAAGAGACTCGACCTAGCATGCATGCTATGACTTAGGGCGCCAGCGCTTCATTTATTTATGCTCAGGGTCTGCGCCTGGCTCTGTACAAAGGGTCACATGCCTTGCCGGCAAAGCTTGTACAAAAGGTGGCTTGCCGGGAGGCCCGGCAAGCCGCGCCTTATGGGTAAAACTTGCGAAGATGCTCGATGTTCCAGGAGTTTCTCACTGGGACGACATCTTCGGTCTCTGTGGTGGATCAATGCCAGTTCGGTGACTCAGACACCCAATAAGGGCCTTCCCACTTCGGCGTCAACTTGTTGGAATTCTTGGCTGACTGAACACGCCGAAGAACAAGGTCGCCTTCCTTAAAGCTTCGGGCATGAACCTTGCGGCTATGGTAGCGGCACAAGGCTTGCTGGTAGCGTGCTGCTCTCACAGCCGCCCGAAGACGATCTTCCTCAAGGAGCGTCGCGTCATCTTGGCGCAACGGCTCTTGATCAAGCTCATCATAAGCGAGCACTCGAGGTGACTCGTATATGAGTTCCGTGGGGAGAACTGCTTCTGCCCCGTATACCAGGGCAAAAGGTGTCTGGCCGGTGGCTTGATTTGGCATCGTCCTGGTCGACCAAAGAACCGCCGGCAACTCATCAACCCAGCGCCTTCCACTCTTGTGCAGCTTGTCAAAGGTCTTCGTTCTCAGGCCTCGCAACACTTCAGCATTTGCCCTCTCCGCAGGCCGTTGCTTCGTGGATGTGCCACGGAAGCAAAACAGACCTTCTTTGCCGCCGAGGTCTTGGATGTACCGCATGAAGGTGTGGCTTGTGAACTGCGTGCGTTGTCGGTGATGACTCTGTTTGGCACACCAAAATGGTAGACCAGTCCTTTGAAGAACTTGACGGTGGCGAGCGGATCACCTTCCTCACCGCTTGCACTTCCGGCCACTTTGTGAACTTGTCGATTGCAACGCATAAGTACTCAAAGCCCCGACAGCGCAGGGAAAGGGCCCAGTATATCGAGCCCCCAGACCAAGAATGGCCAGGAGAGAGGGATTGTTTGAAGGGCTTGAGCTGGCTGATGAAGCTTCTTTGAATGAAACTGGCACGCTTCACACTTGGTTACTAGTGTCGTCGCATCCTGGAGGGCGGTGGGCCAGAAGAAACCTTGCTGGAACGCCTTCCCGGCAAGGGCCCTTGACCCTATGTGGGAGCCACATATGCCTCCATGTATCTCCGCCAACACCTCCAGTCCTTCCTGCCAGGGGATGCACTTGAGTTTCACACCGTTTGGCCTCCTCTAATACAGGACGTCATCGATGAACTGGTACATGGCGGACCAACGGGCTACTTTCTCTGCTTCTTCCTGCTCCTCAGGAAGCTCCCCTGTTTGGAGGAAGTGGACGGTATGTTGCGCCCATGCCAGAGCCTGTGGCTCGACAGCAAGGACCAAACGCATTTCTTCCGCCATGGGAGCGGCCGTCTCTACGGCCAGGGCTTGACGCCCTGTCGGAGCCAGTTGCTCTTGGGCAGCCTCAGTGTCTGCGGCAGCACCCTTGCTGACAGCCCCAGGGGACTCGGTAAGAAAGTACTTGCCGGGACCTGATTTCCTCTGCTTGTTCTGCCCCACTGATGGTTCGACGGATGGTCGAGTTAGCCGGAGCAAAAAGGCACCTGGTTCCACAGGTAGCTTGAATGCGGCACGCTTTGACAGGTAATCGGCAATGTCGTTCTCCGCCGGGGACGTGCTCCGCTGGATACCGCCAAAGCGTTCCTCCAGCTTCCTCACCTCATCTACGTAAGCTTCCATCAATGGGCTCTTATAATCCTTGTTTACCCGCTCGACAACGAGCTGCGAGTCACCCTGACGATGAGCTTCTTAACTCGAGGTCCGCCGCGATCCACGAGGCGGCAAGCAATCCCTCGTATTCGGCAATGTTGTTGGTGGACATCTCCCTGGGAAAGTGCATCTGAATCATGTACTTGAGGTGTTCTCCGGTGGGTGCGACGAGTGGCACGCCGGCACCGGCGCCTTGCAGCGAGAAAGCCCCATCAAAGTACATGATCTAGTCGTGGTCTGCTTCCTTGCCGGGGAGAGTGGTCTCCTGGATTTCTTCGTCAGGCGTCGAGGTCCATTCTGCGACGAACTCCGCTAAGACTCTGCTCTGAATTGTTGAGGTACTTTCAAACTTCAAACCAAAACTTGACAGCTCCAAGGCCCATTCCACAATCCTTCTGGTTGCGTCTGGGTTATGCGGTATTCGTTGCAACGGGAGGCGAGTGACGACATTGATCTCGTGGGCTTGGAAGTAGTGATGCAGCTTCCTCGAGGCCATAAGGAGGCCGAAGAGCAAATTTTGCACGCCGGAATACCTCGACCTAGCCCCCTGCAAGAGGGATCTGACAAAGTAAACCGGTTGCTGCATCATTTTCTTCTTTGACACCACCTCACTCGACTGCGCGGGCACTGCCATGGTGGCATCAGACTCTGCCAGGGGCCACGTCTTGTCGGCGCCAGGCCCTGCCGGGGGAATCTTTGGCTTGCCAACTGCTAGTTCTGTCGCCGTCGCTGCTTCCTTGTCGACCTCCCTCTGTGCCACCAGTGCAGCGCTGACCACTTGATTCGTCGCCGCCAGATACAGCAGCAATGGCTCTTGTGGTTTAGGCGCAACCAGTATTGGCGTGGAGGAAAGGTATTTCTTCAGATCTGCGGTGCTACCTCAACCACGGGGTCCACTCTATTGGGCCTGCCTTCTTCAAGATTTTGAAGAAGGGAAGGGCGTGCTCGACGGACTTGGAGATGAATCGGCTCATGGCGGCAACGCAGCCGGTGAGCCGGTGAGCCGGCGCACATCCTTGATCCGCTTGGGCGCCTCGATCTGTTTAATAGCCTTGATCTTGTCTGGGTTTGCCTCGATCCCGCGCTGTGACACAAAGAACCCGAGAAGTTTACCGGACGGAATGCCGAAGACACACTTCTCAGGGTTCAGCTTGAGGTTGATCTTGCGTAGGTTAGCAAATGTCTCTTCTAGATCTTGCACAAGAGCTGGCCCGTCCTTGGTTTTGACCACTATGTCATCCATGTAGGCCTCCATATTTCACATGGGGTGATGAATGTTGTCTTCTCTTCATCTTCTCTCATCATGAAGATCTGGTGGTAGCCTGAGTAGGCGTCGAGGAATGATAACAGGTCACACCCGGCCGTGGAGTCAACAATCTGGTCGATGCATGGCAACGGGATGGGGTCCTTAGGGCAAGCCTTGTTGATATCTGTGTAGTCAATACACAGTCTCCACTTCCCATTCACCTTGCGCACCACTACCGGATTGGCCAACCACGTCGGGTGGAGCACTCCTCTCACCAAACCTGCCGCTTACAACTTCCCGATCTCCTCTGTGATGAACTCCTGCCTCTCTAGAGCCTGGTTTCTGACCTTCTGCTTGACGGGCCGCACGTGGGGGCAGATAGCTAGGTGGTGCTCAATCACTTCCCTGGGAACACCGGGGATGTTGGATGCTTGCCATGCAAACACGTCGACATTTGCCCCAAGGAGGGTGACGAGCGCGCCTTCCTATTTGCTGTCGAGGGTGGAGCCTATGGTGAAGGCCCCTCCCGTGCCACCATCCCGACGGGCACCTTCTTGGTCTGCGGCGGCTCGGCCCTGGATCTCTTGCTCTTGTCGGCAGAGCTCTCTAGCACGTCCTCGACGGTAGCACAACACTCCGAGGAGGTGCACTTGCTGGAGTGGGTGCGAGAGGTTTTGCCGGGCTTCTTCTTCCCTCCCGGGGCTTCAGCAGCAGGAGCAGGTGCCTTGGCGGCAGCCGCTGCAATTGCTTCCTGGTAGAGCTGGTCGGCTCAGATCAGCACGTACTTCTTCTCGAAGGGGGCGGAGATGATGGTCAACGGCACGGGCATCTTCAGCATGTTGTAGGCGTAGTGTGACGCCGCCATGAACTTGGCTAGTGCCGGGCAGCTGAGGATCCCGTTGTAGGGCAAGGGGATCTCGGCTACGTCGAAGACGATCCTCTCCATCCTGTAGTTTAACTCTCCTCCAAATGTCACAGGCAATGTGACCTTTCCCTTCGGCTGGCTCCTCCCCGGATTGACCCCTTGAAACGTGCCCGTTTCCTCGAGGTCTCCATCAGGGATTTGCAACTTTTTGATCACGACAGGCGAGGTCAGGTTCAGGCCGGCCCCGCCGTCAACCAACATCTTGTTCACTCTGAGGTTGTGTATCGTTGGTGAGACCAACAATGGCAAGCACCCGACCGCGGTAGTGCGGTCAGGGTGATCCTCGGCGTCAAAGATGAGGGGCGTGCTGGACCACTTCAACGGCTTCTGAGCGTCGAACGACGGCTCTGCTGCTGTAATCTCACGCGCCCACTGCTTGAGCTGGCGGTGAGAGGTATGCAGTGAGGCACCTCCATCGACGCACATGGCCTCCGTAGCCTTCTGGAACCCTTGCTCACCAGACTCGTCGTGATCGTCGTCTTCCTGTTTCTTGTCGCGGCCCTGGGCGGGCCTCTCTTGCTGGTTGTCCTTGCCGGGGCAGCCTCCTTGGCCGCCACGCTTCTTGCCGGACCCCTCCGCACCGTCCTGGTCCTTCTCCTTGTCCCGCCTCTCATACTCAGCCTTCTGCTTCTCAGCAAGCAGCTCGACTTGCCGGCAGTTCTGGAGGTCATGGCCCTTGGTGCAGTGGATTTTGCAATATTGCTTACCGGAGCTCCCTGGCTTGTCGGTAGCCACCAAGGCTCGGCAGGTGGCGCACCCGGCAATCTCCTTGCCGGGGGAGTCTGCTTGACCTTCTTGCCGGCACCGGTGTCGTCAGACCCCTCAACAGCAAGCACGGCCTTGCCCTTACGTTTCCTGTTGCGACGACGGCCCTTCCTCGTCGGGGTAGTGGCGTCTTCATCGGTAGAGTCCTTTTCCGCACCGGCATCTTCGCCGGGGTACTTCGTTCCCTCTTCAGACCGGGTGCACCTATCGGCCAGAACATAGAGCTCGGCCACGTCCTTAACCTTGGTCATCGCCAGTTCCTCGCGCATCTTGGGATTGCGCACGTTCTGGTGGAACATGCTAATCATAGCGGCAGGATGAACGTCGGGGATGTTGTACTGCACCCGGCTGAATCTCTGGATGTACTTGCGCAGGGTCTCCCCTTCCTTCTGGGGAATGATGTGCAGATCTGGCACAGCCATGAGCTTGGTGGCCTCCTGTGAAGGCGCCAACGAACTCATGGCATAGATCCGACCAAGAAGAAATGGAATCCAACGGCAAGTGCATCAACCAAGACATCACATTGGGCTTGAGCGCCAGTGGGAAATAGTTGGCAAGCACCTTGTTGTCACGAGCCCCAGCAGCCTGCATCGCGATGGTGTAGATTCTGAGGAACTTGGACGGATGGGTTTTACCAATGTACTTCTCGCTGACATTGGGCTTGAACGTGCGGTGGGACGGCCACTGGAACTGCCACAGCTCACGGGTAAAGGTCGGGCAGCCCACCTCGTAAGGTAGGCCGCGGGAGCCCCCCGGTGTCGGGTGGTCCATAGTGGGTCCTGCCCGCTTGTCCGACTGGCGGCGCGTTTCGCGCTGATGCTCGATGGTGGTTCGAGCGTCTTCGTGAGCTCGTTCCCGAAGGACCTGGCACTGGTCGCGGAGGGTCTGTGGGTCGGACGATGCTATGGAGATGTTATCACAAGTGTTGTCACGATGGGCCGTTGCACGCGGCGGTTGGCGAGGAGGAGGAGAGTGCATCGTGGCTGCAGCTCCCTTGGTCCTCCCGGCGCCAGCATGTGGTGGCTCGGTGGGGCGCCGACCCGAGAGCCCCGCTGGTCGCAGATCGTCTTTGTTGGTGACAGCGACGAGGCTCTGGATGGTGGCCCTCCACTCGTCGAGCTTCTTCGCGGCAGGAGGGAAATCGAGGAGCAGCTGCGCACGCGCCTTAGCTTCCGCTGGCGTGGGCGGCGGCGACAGCTGCGTGGATGGCGGCCCGCTTCGACTTCTAACTATGTTAGAAGGAGCTCCGTCACGACCCAGCGGCTGCGTGCCATTTTCGCCAGCGCTTTGGCGAGCGTGCTGAACCCCTTCATCTTGCTGACGACGCACAGGGCTCTTCCCACGGCGGTGCCCAGGGTCACCAACGTGGTGACGCTGTTCGGCATGCACACCATGGGAAGAACGCGTGGTGGTCGCCGGTGTATGTGTCACAGCCCTAGAGTTTGCTTGTAACTTGTGGCTTTGCATCCATGCATCATGTTTAAATTCTTTTGAAACTTGAAGTGGGGATGACCAAGCCCTAGAACCAAAGCAATTCAAATAGGTTCAACTAAAAATATTTTTCAATGAACCCAAATGGCCTTCAAAAATGTTCACCATTTTGGAAAATGCTTGAAACTTGATAACAGAGATGTTGCACATTTTTCCATGACATTTGGATTATTGAATTAACTCATATTGTATTTGAATTGGAGAATTTAAATCCTATAAATATTTTTAAATGCTCTAATAACTCTAAAACTAGTTGAGGGCTGTTGGGAATATTCCAAACAGAGCCCACAAATATTTTCAGGATTTTTGGAAATGTTTTGGTATTTTATTAAAAGCCTTAAAGTTGCAGAAGAATTAGAAAACAGAAATAAAAGAGAGAAAGCGAGAAACTTACCGGCCTTACCTGTAGCCCACCAAAGAGCCTCACCACTGTGAGCCGGCCCAGCCCAACCTAGCGAGGGGCAGGTTTGTCTTCAACCCCTCGCCAGAGGACAAGTCGTGGCAGGCGCGTCGCCGGTCGCCACCTCACCTGCTTCGGCGTGTCCCAGCCGCCTCGACCCCTCCAATTGCACCGTTGGAACGCCCGTGTCCCTCGCTCCTCTCCCTCACTCGCTGCACCCTCTCTCCCTCCCTCGAATCTCTTTCCCGAAGCTCACCGAGAGTCGCCCGTCGCCGCCGCTGTTACCGTGGCCACCAGCATCCCCACGCCGGCCAGCGCCCCCACGAGCTCCGCCTCGACGCCGTAGAGCCGCACGCCAAAGCACGCGACCCCGGGAGGCCAGCAACATCGCCAGCATCATTGTTTCCCTTGCCGGCCACCGTGGATCCTCGCCGTCGATTCGGGAGCTACCGGGCATCCCCGACCTCGCTCTCGCGCTCATTGGACTCGCTGTGAGCTTCTCCACCTCCTCCCCTTGCTCCCGTGCTCAGCTTCTCGCCGCAGCCGTCGTTTCAACGATGACCGAATCGCGCCGCCGCCTGAGCTCCTCGCCGCTGTGGCCACGGTCACCGTAGTCTCCAACCGAGCTCACCCACGTGCTCGCTGTGCCATGTAGGTGCCGTGGGAGCCAAGCACGCAACTCCACGGCCACCATAGCCTCGTCCCGAGCTCGGCGAACTCGACCGCTGCCGTTGCCACCGCCGTCGTCTTAGACCACCCGGCCCAAGCTAACCCCACGATCTGCGCGTGAGCCCGGCTCCTCGTAGATGGGCTCGGCCGTCGATTTGGTCACCAAGTCAAATCCCGAGCCCTCCACCGTCTCGGCCTCGCCCGGCGGCAGAGCCACAGGTCAACTCGGCGAGTTTGACCCAGGTTGACCAGATTGACCTCCACAGGTCCGGGCTAGTGGGCCGAGAGCCCTGATAATTTAGTTTAGGTGCTAATTAAATTTTAGCTAACCCACTGACTCGCTGACTGTGGGCCCCAGCCCTTCTAATTACTTTAGTTAGGATTTAACTAAACCCTGGTTAGTACTGAGTCAATGACAGGTGGGCCACACCTGTCAGGTTTGACCTGGACGGTCCTGTTGACCAGCTGACGCCAGCATGACTTAATGCTGACGCAGTAAAGTTTTCTGGAATTAAAATAAATCAGAAATGATTTATAAATTTCAGAAAATGCCCTAAACTTCTAAAAATCATAGAAATTCAACCGTAGCTCAGAATGAAATAAGTTATATATGAAAAATGATCAGAAAAATCCAATCTATCCTTCTGTACCATTTTCATGCATGTTAGAACAACTTATGGCTGCTGTTTAGGCCAGATCTTATAATGGCATTTAAATCTTCACATATGGAGTTTGAATATTGAACCCAGGGTCCAAACCAACTTCATTTAACATGTTGCTAGTTGCATTAGCTCAAAACACAGCATATTGCCATGTCATGATCATGCATCATATTGTGCATTGCATTGATGGTGTTACCTTATGTGTTGCCGGTGTTTGTCCCCTCTCAGTAGACGACGTACCGACGATGAATTTGATGACACCGATGAAGAACTATATTATCTTCAGAAGTGCCAGGCAAGCAAAACCCCCTTGTTCATTTCGATACAATCCCACTCTCTTGCTCCTGCTCTCTTTTACTACATTAGGACAACAACGATTCATCTGTTACTTGCTGCGGTAGCTGAACCCCTTTATCCTCTGCATGACCTGTCATTACACAAGAATTAGATGAAACCCACTAGCATGAGTAGGAGTTGTTTGAGCCTCACAGCCTACTCATTCATGCTTGTTTGTCATGCCTACTGCTTAGAGTTGAGTCAGGTCTGATTCATCGGGAATGAATTGGAATGGTGCGTGAACATGTCCTACTGTGTGTGAGCTAAGTGTGTGAACACGATTTGGTAAAGGTAGCGGTGAGAGGCCATGTAGGAGTACATGGTGGGTTGTCTCATTTCAGCCGTCCTCGGGAACTGAGTTATGTGTTTTTGATCCATGAAACAGTTACTACCACACACTGGGATCCTTAATTGACTCTCTCGGCTTATTAACCACCCTTGTCCTTTGTCCGGGAGTTGCAAAGTAGTTTCTGGTGTTTGTAGCATCTTTGGGGGCCGTGACGCAGCGCTGACCCTAGGGGTGGGCTGTGTTGCGGTAGGCACGTGGCACGGTGTACCGATTCGCCCGTTTGGTGTCTAGAACCCTGCACACATCGTTCGGGGCCGTTAGTGGAAACCTCGGCCGGCCTCCCTGCGGATGGAACCCGAATAGGCGATAAACCTGGAATAGGGACTTGAGTGTTTAGGTAGGCCGTGGCCGACACCCTTGCCAGGCTTCCGCTTGAAGGTTGCCGAGATACATGACGCGTACATGGCGGTAAGTGGCGAGAGCGTGTGTGAAGAAGTACACCCCTGCAGGGTTAATATGATCTATTCAAATAGCCGTGTCCGCGAAAAAGGACTTCTGGGTTGCCTATACAGTTCATAGACAAGTGAAAGTGGATACTCTAAAATGCGCAAGATAAGCGTGAGTGCTATGGATGGCGTTCTCGTAGGGAGACGGGAGCGGGTCCATAGTGGTGTATTGATATGGTGAATATGTGGACTCGTGCGCCACCTCAAAAGAGTTACTTGCGATGTAGTTCAGGATAGCCACCGAGTCAAAGATGGCTTGCTGCAGTTAAACCCCACCACCCCTTTGTTGATAATGATGCATATGTAGTTAGTTCTAATGTAAGTCTTGCTGAGTACATTTGTACTCACGTTTGCTTATTTAATGTTTTGCAGAGAGACGCCACCTCGCTTAGTAGTTCCGCGTGGACTTGACGTTTAGCTTGTTACCTCGGCTACGATCTTGTGCCCTCGGCAGATCTGGTAGATAGTCGGGCTTCTCAGCCTTTTCATTTGTAGATGTCCGTACTCGGACATGTTAAGCTTCCGCTTGTGTTTTGACTTGTATGCTCTTCAATGCCGGGTCGAGAGACCCATGTTTGTAATATCTCGCTCCTCGGAGCCTAATGAATAAATACTTTGAGTCGTGAGAGTTATGTTGTGATGCCATGTTGTATTTACACATATCGAGCATATTGTGTGTATGTTTGGAATGCTTGGTATGTGTGGGATCCGACAATCTAGTTGTTTATCCTTGGCAGCCTCTCTTATGGGGAAATGTAGTCTAGTGCCTCCTTGAGCCATAGTAGTCCGCCATGGCCGGTTCACCGAGTCCTGCTAGCCCTGACAATCGCTCTGGACACATGATCGGCCGGCATGTGTTTCACTTCGTTCTGTGGTTCGCCCTTCGGGGAAATGTCACGCGGTGACATCCGGAGTCCTGCCTAGCCTACTATAGCCCGGGTTACCGGAGTCCTGTTAGCCCAGTGCTACAGCCCGCATTCACACGTTGATGACCGACATGCTCGATGTGATTCATGTATGCCTGTCCCCATGGGTTAGTGCCGCTTTGGGTTCACGACTAGCCATGTCGGCCCGGTTCTCATCATATGGATGCTAGCGACACTATCATATACATGAGCCAAAAGACGCAAAACGGTCCCGGACCATGGTAAGGCGACACTGTGGGAATACCGTGCGTGAGGCCGCAAAGTGATATGAGGTGTTACCGGCTAGATCGATGTGACTTGGAATCGTGGTCCCGACGGTATGCGTCACGGAGGTCGCCGCCACCCGGAGTCGGCAACGACACCCCGGAGGGCCACAGCCAGCGTCGCGGGGTCCAGCTCCGTCTTTTG
This sequence comes from Aegilops bicornis, assembly GCA_021605145.1. NCBI lineage: Eukaryota > Viridiplantae > Streptophyta > Magnoliopsida > Poales > Poaceae > Aegilops > Aegilops bicornis. The sequence continues at coordinate 542,811,734 of CM038671.1, forward strand.
ATTCGACGACTTGTAGTCGGTCGTCTGGCGCATGAACGATGCTGCTCGCCAGGCTCTGACTGCCTGGGCGATGCTGGTGCTCGCGAGCCGCGGCCCGGGTCCTGTCTGCGACCGGTCCACTGCTCGTCCGCACCGGCACGGGTCGTTCGGCTCCCAACGAGCTGATCACTGTGGCCGTCTTCTTCTTAGGGGCCATGGCAACGAAGAACTGCTAGGCTAACTACTAGACCAGATTCACACAATTGCGCCCCCTACCTGGTGCGCCAAAGATGTCGGTGTGGAACGACACCTATGGGATCACAAGAATCCCTACTACGGTTGTCGGGGCGCAGGGTTGCGAGGAGAGCAGGGCTAGCAAACAGCACAAGGATCGTTTACCCAGGTTCGGGCCGCGAGGATGCGTAAAACCCTAGTCCTGCTTTGGTGGGGGTATTTCTGAGAGTTCTTGAGCTCTCGTACTAGCTGTGGTCAGCGCGTGGTTCGAAGAGCCGAATCCCCCTTCAGTATACCATGGGCCTCCTTTTATAGTTGAAAGGGGCTGCCACAATGACACACATGAGGTGGAAAGGCGTCTGATGCCACTGAGCTTATCGTCAGACATGAGGACAAGACGCATTTAATGCGTAGCTTAGGTGTCCCCTTGCTTTATTGGGGACAGGGGTGAGGCCCCTCCCGTCCGTCGCCGCTCTTCCTTGTCTTGACACGTGCCCTGGCCAGTGAGGTGCGTGGCGCCATGTAGGCAGTCAGGCAGCTGAGGTGGCATGGTGGCGGAGCCTCCACGAAGATCTACATGCCGCCACGCAGGCGCTCAATGAGTTGACACAGGAGTCGCATGTTGCCACGCAGTGCTCGCCAATTGGTTGGGCTGGCAGCTGCATGTGAACGGTGGTGGAAGCTTGATCGGCGCGGGTTTGGCGGTGGCCTTGCCGGCGTTTTTGGCGAGGGCCTTGCCGGGTGGCCCGGCAAGGGTCTTGCCGTGGCGTGCTGTCGTCCCCGGCAAGGATCTTGCCGGGGGTCTAGTGGCCTTCTTCGGCAAGGATCTTGCCGAGAATCGTCATCTTCTAATCCTCATCTGATCTTGAATATGTCTTCACAAAGATCTGCATGCCACCACAGAGGTGCCTTTTCGAGTCCTGGCCCCACGCTGATGATGGCGCCGGGGGCCGTGGGCTCAAGGGTGGCTCGCTCTGTTGGTGCGGGGCGAGCTGTCCCGGCACGGGTCTTGCTTAGGGGCGGCTGAGGTCACTTGGACAAGGGTCTTGCCGGGGGAACCTGCTTCGTCCCTCTTCTCTTTGTGGTCTTGGCCTTGGCGTTGCTTTGATTGTCTTAGGCTTTGATCTTACCTTGGCTCACCTCCCTCGTTCTGCTTGGTGTGGCCATGGGCGCGGCTCTGACTGCCAGTGCACGGGAAAAGGGGTAAAAAATGCGCCCCTATTTTTGTACACCGACAAGTGGTAGGTTCTCAAGGCAAGTTCAAAGGGAAGGCCAAAGAACAGTGGGTCCCTCATAAGAAGAAAGATCAGTCGGGGCAAGACGTCCTTGATTTGCCGTGTGCCATTCACACGAAGAAAGACGAGGAGAGTAACCTGATTTTACCCAAGCATACCACTAGACAGTGCAGATTTCTTATTCAGCAGTTCCGTGATGGCCAACCAAGTGAAAAAGGTTCTGACAAGGATGATGATGAATAAAAGGCAGAAGATTACCCGATGGTCAATGCCACTCTGGTGATTTTTGCTGACGTTGAGAGCAAAAGTCGGCTGAAAGTCATCAACCGTGAGGTAAACATGGTTGCTCCGGCGACTACAACGTACCTCAAGTGGTCAATGACTCCTATTACCTTCGACCAGTCGGACCACCCAGCTCATGTTGCTACCCATGGGTGGCAAGCACTGGTAGTGGATCCAATCGTAGGAGGCACTCGGTTGCGCAAGGTTCTTATGGATGGTTGTAGTGGTTTGAACATTCTCTATGCCGAAACCCTCCAGGGGATGGGCATACCGATGTCCTGACTTAGTGAAAGCAACATGCAGTTTCACGGAGTCATTCTAGGGAAAAAGGTAAAGTCACTCGGTCAGATTGCTTTGGATGTGGTTTTTGGTGACTCAAAGAATTTTCGGAAGGAAAAGTTGACGTTTGAAGTGGTGGATTTTCACGGTGCTTATCATGCTATTATGGGCCGACCAGCTTATTCTCGCTTAATGACCCGTCCATGCTACGTGTACCTTAAGCTGAAGATGCCCTGACCCAAGGGCCTGATCACCATCATTGGGAATAGGCAGAGAGCCGAAGAATGTCTTCAAAAGGGATCCAAAATTGCTGATGAGCAGATGGTTGTGGTGGAGTTGGAAGAGTACAAGAAGAACGCTGATCCGAGTGATTTGCTCTGCTCTAAGAAGTCGGCTTCTGAGTCTGCTTTTCAGTCGGTAGGAGAAACCAAACAAGTTCACATTCACCCGAAAGATCCCACAGCCACTCCGACCAATATCTCAACAACACTCGTCAGCTAATAGGAAGCGGCGCTCATCCAGTTCCTCCGTGAGAACTGGGACATCTTTGCATGGAAGCCATCTGACATGCCATGTGTTCCCAGGGGACTGGCTGAGCACAGTTTGGGGTCGACTCGAAGGCCAAACCTGTCAAAGAGCATCTCCGCCGCTCTGCTCTAGAAAGGAGGAAGGCGATTGGCGAAGAAGTGGCTCGGCTCCTGGCAGCTGAGTTCATACGCGAAATATACCACTCCGAGTGGCTCGCCAACGTCGTCATGGTCCCCGAGAATGATAATTCACACCGTATGTGCATTGATTTCAAACATATCAATCGGGCCTGCCCGAACGGTCACTTTCCACTCCCCCGTATCGATCAAATAGTTGATTCAACTGCGGGAAGCGAGCGCTTGTCTTTTTCTTGATGCGTATTCTGAATACCATCAGACCTGACTGGATGGGCCAGATGAAATAAAAACGGCCTTCATCACCCCTTTCGGGTGTTTTTGCTATGTCACCATGACATTCGGTCTAAACAAACGCTAGCGCCACATTCATGTGCATGATTCAAAAGTGCCTGCTCACTCAGATCAGTCAGAATGTGGAGGCTTACATGGATGATATCGTGGTCAAGTCACGTAAAGATTACGACCTGTTGACTGATTCTCGCTGAAACATTTGCCAACTTGAGAAGGTACGACATCAAGTTGAACCCGTCAAAGTGCACCTTCGGTGTGCCTGGAGGCAAGTTACTCAGCTTCCTCATTTCTGAACGAGGAATAGATGCCAATCCCGAGAAGATCGGTGCCATTGTCCGAATGAAACACCCCAAGCATGTGCATGACGTCCAGAAGCTCACAGGTTGTCTCGCAACACTGAGTCGGTTCATTTCTCGTCTCGGTGAAAAGGCACTGCCTCTTTATCGACTGATGAAGAAGTCCAATAAGTTCAAGTGGACTCCCAAAGCTGAAGCAGCGTTTGTCGAGCTCAAAGCCCTGCTCTCCACCCAGTCGGTGCTTGCTGCTCCAAACAGCAAAGATCCTCTACTTTTGTACATTGCGGCCACTGGTCAAGTTGTCAGCACAGTGCTCACAATGGAACGAGAAGAACAAGGCAAGGCATACAAAGTTCAACAACCAGTGTACTATATCTCTGACGTTTTGACTCCGTCCAAGCAGAGGTATCCTCATTATTAGAAGCTTGTCTATGGAATTTACTTAATAGCGAAGAAAGTCGCACATTATTTTCAAGATCACTCGGTTTCAGTCGTCAGTGATGCCCGTTATCTGAAATCATGAACAATCAGGATGCAACTGGCCGAGTGGCTAAATGGGCAATTGAACTTCTCCCTTTGGATATTAAGTTTGAAGCAAAGAAGGCGATCAAATCCTAAGCACTTGCAGATTTCTTGGCCGAGTGGATTGAACAGCAACAACCGACTCAAGTTTACTCGGAGCACTGGACCATGTTCTCCGATGGATCTAAAATGCTTAATGGTTTCGGTGCCAGAGTAGTCCTGATTGGCTCGGTTATGTCCTCCAGATTCACTTTGATTCCTCCAATAACGAGGCCGAGTATGAAGCACTCATCTATGGGTTGCGTATGGCCATTTCACTCGGCGTCCGTCGCCTAATGGTCTACGGTGACTCGGATTTGGTGGTCAATCAAGTGATGAAGGAGTGGGACGTCAGAAACCTTGCCATGACATGATAATGCAATGCAGTGAGGAAGCTAGAGAAAAACGTTCGAGGGTTTGGAGCTTCACCACATTCCCCAAATCAAAAATCAAGCAGTCGACGATCTGGCAAAAATCGGTTTCCACTCGGAAGCCTATCCCCAGTAATGTGTTTCTTGAGCACCTCCATCCCCCATTAGTGCAAGAGGATCCTTTCACCGAAGAGCCTCCCCAAGCGATATGTCCCTCAGACCCGACTGAAATTGAGGTCCCTGCAGTCATTGACTTGGTTATGGAGATTCTGGTAATTTCACCCGACTGGAAAGTGCCATATATTGCATATCTTCTCAGGGAAGAACTCCCCGAAGATGAAGTTGAGGCACGTCAGATTGTCAGCAGATCCAAAGCTTTCACTGTGATGAACGGACAGCTTTACAAAGAAAGTGTCACTGGCGTAGCCCAACGATGTATTTCTCCAGAAGAGGGTCGACTGATTTCGGAAGAGATTCACTTAGAGACATGTGGTCATCATGCGTCCTCTCGTACTATTGTGGCCAAAGCATACTAAGCTGGGTTTTACTGGCTGCGTGCCAATGAGGCTGCAAAGGAGATCGTTCAGCGTTGCGAAGGATGCCAGTTCTATGCGAACATGTCCCATAAGCCCGCGTTGGCCCTAAAGACCATTTGCGGTGTGGGGATTGGACATGGTTGGTCCACTCAGGACCGGCAGAAGCGGCTTTACTCATCTGCTCGTAGCAGTCGACAAGTTCACCAAGTGGATTGAAGCCAAGCCTATTAAGAAGTTAGATTCAAGGACATCCATTAGGTTGTTGAAAGAGTTGATATTCAGATACGGAGTTCCACACAGTATCATCACAGATAATGGCTCAAACTTCGATTCAGAAGAGTTCAGAAACTTCTGCGCCACCCAAGGCACTCGGGTGGACTATGCATCCGTTGCCCACCCGCAGTTGAATGGTCAAGCTAAGAGGGCTAACGGCCTAATCCTTCAAGGATTGAAGCCACGACGCATGCGTGGCCTCGAGCATGCAGCTGGAGCCTGGGTGACTGAGCTGACGTCTGTCATGTGGGGTTTAAGGACGACTCCTAACCGGTCCACTGACTGCACTCCTTTCTTCATGGTGTATGGAGCTAAAGTTGTGCTGCCTAGTGATCTCTTCCATAATTCACCCCGAGTGGAACTCTACTCGGAAGCTGAGGCAGAACAGGCACGGCAGGACGCCGTTGACCTTCTGGAAGAAGGATGTGAGATGGCCCTGATACGGTCGACTGTTTATCAGCAAGATCTTCGTCGATTCCACGCCAGGAATGTCAAAGGTCGAGCATTTCAAGAAGGAGATCTCGTGCTCCGAGTGGATCAACAATGACCACACAAACTTGCCCCACGTGGGAAGGCCCCTTCATCATCACCAAGGTGCTACATGATGGGGCCTACCACCTCTACAACCTCACGAAGAAGATCGGCGAGCCGCGCTCCTGGAATGCAGATTTTGTTCGTCGATTTTATACCTATCACTCAGATTGTCGAGATGTAATAAGATTAATTTTAGATTTTTTATCAAGACAAGACTCCCACAGTCCCATGATGATTTCTCTCGCATAAGTGCATGTTCAAAAACCCCAGCGAGTGACTTAGCCGCGAACCTGTTTTTGCCTAAGTTAAAAAACTACTCCGAGTGAGAGCATCCCTCCCACTCGGGGGCTTAGCCACGAGCCAGTCCTTGCCTAAGTTAAAGAACTACTCCGAGTGAGAGCATCCTGCCCACTCGGGGGCTTAGCCGTGAGCCAGTCCTCGCCTAAGTCAAAAAACTACTCCGAGTGAGAGCATCCCTTCCACTTGGGGGCTTAGCCGCGAACCTATTTTCACCTAAGTTAAAAAACTACTCCGAGTGAGAGCATCCCTCCCATTCGGAGGCTTAGCCGCGAGCTAGTCCTCGCCTAAGTTAAAAAACTACTCCGAGTGAGAGCATCTCTCCCACTCGGGGGCTTAGCCGCGAGCCAGTCCTCGCCTAAGTTAAAGAAAACTACTCCGAGTGAGAGCATCCCTCCCATTCGGGGGCTTCGCCACGAGCCAGTCCTCGCCTAAGTTGAAAAACTACTCCGGGTGAGAGCATCCCTCCCACTCAGGGGCTTAGCCGCGAGCCAACCCTCGCCTAAGTTAAAAAAAAACTACTCCGAGTGAGAGCATCCCTCCCACTCGGAGGCTTAGCCGCGAGCAGCCCTTGCCTAAGTTGAAAAACTACTTTGAGTGAGAGCATCACTCCCACTCGGGGGCTTAGCCACGAGTCAGTCCTCGCCTAAGTTAAAAAAAACTACTCCGAGTGAGAGCATTACTCCCACTCGGGGGCTTAGCCACGAGCCAGTCCTCGTCTAAGTTAGAAAACTACTCCGAGTGAGAGCATCCCTCCCACTTGGGGGCTTAGTCGTGAGCCAGTCCTCGCCTGAGTTAAAAAACTACTCCGAGTGAGAGCATCCCTCCCACTCGGAGGCTTAGTTGTGAGCTAGCCCTTGCCTAAGTTAAAAAACTACTCCGAGTGAGAGCATCCCTCCTACTCGGGGGCTTAGCCGTGAGCCAGCCCTCGCCTAAGTTGAAAAACTACTCCGAGTAGGAGCATCCCTGCCACTCGGGGGCTTAGTCGCGAGCCAATCCTCTCCTAACTTAACAAATTCGTTCACTCGGAACATCCAATAAACTAGAAAACAACGGTTCAGATTAATTCGCAACCACAAGTTCAAAAACGCTGGTAAAAGTACTCGAGCAGCAGGCCTGAACGAGTTTAACGATTACAAGACCACTCGGCATTCCGAGGCAAATGAGTTTGAATCATAGAAGTTTTCCACGCGACAGTGGGACTCACTGGCTCGACGAAGGTGTCCAGATTGATGCCATCTTGTCACAGCCCTAGAATTTGCTTGTCATTAGTTGCATTAAGGCATTCATGTCATCATGTTTAAACTTATTTGAAAATTGAGATGGGGATTGTTGAAACCCTAGCACCAAATGAAATTCAACTAGGTTCAATAAAAATATTTTCAATGACCCGTAATGCCTTTTGGAAATGTTCATGATTTACATTAAAGGTGAAAACCTCTTCCAAAAATGATGAATATATTTATAGGCCTTACGGATTTTTGAATTAAATCATTACTTATTTGCATTTGGGCATTTAAATACTATAAAATAATTTAAATGCTCAAATAATCCCAAACTGAAATGTTTACTGTAGGATATATTTCCAACAGTGGTCATGAGCAGTTGCATGATTTTTGGGATTGATTTAGTATTTTTAGTAAAGCCACAAATCTGCAGTAAAATAGAAAACAGGAATTAAAAGAGAGAGAGAGAGGAACCGACCTGGCCCACTTACCTGTAGCCGGCCCAGCTTGACCAGCCCAGCCCACCTACCCGCCGCTCATCGTCTTCCTCTGCCAGTAGGCAGAGGCGAGGCGTGGCCGCCGAGAGCCACCTGCCACCTCACCGCTTGGTGGCAACCTCCCCGACACCCTCGCGACGCCACGGAGGCACCCAGAGCCTCCCCTCGTTCTCCCCCACTCCTTCTAGACCGCTCCCCCTCCTCTGGCTCCCTCTTCCCCTCTCTTCCCTGTGCGCCCCGAGAGCACGCCATCGCCGTAGCCGTGGCTATAGGCCACCACCCGCCCAACCAGCGCGGCGAGGAGCTCCACCCCGACGCCGTGGAGCTACACACCGACAGCGTGTGACCAGGAGCCCTGCAACGTCATCCCCGGCCTCATCTTCAACCTCCGGCCGCCGGTGACCTCGCAGTCGATTCGCAGGCTCCAGCACTTCCCCGACCTCGCCTTCGCCTCTGCCAGTCCCTCCGTGAGCCACTCTCCATTTTCCCCCTGGAATCCCCGTCGTTCCCCTCCCCTAGCTAGCTTCCCCACCATGGCCGAGCGCCATGATCCGCCATTGCCGCCGTGCCACCACTGCAGTCCTCCCCGGACCAAACCAAGCATGTGCGCGAGCTCCTGGAGCTTACCCAATGCCCTGGTGCTACTCCTCTCGCTTGCTAGCAAGCCTGACCTCGCGCCGACCAAACCCGAGCTCCGGCCGCGCCGCTTCGCTTCCAGCAACGCCCGGCCACCCAAGACCTCCGTTGGTCTCCCCAGATGCACACGGGCACGGGCTTCCTCCCGGTGCCCTCCATGGCCCGGCCGCCGCCCTAAGCGCCACCCGGCGAGCCGCCGCGCTTGTGGTCGCGGAGCTTAATCCGCAACGTTGACGTGGCAGGATTAGTTAGGTGCTAACTACCCATTTAGTTAACCCCACAGACATCGACAATGGGCCCCAGCGCCCACTAATTTTGTAATTAGACCAATCCACTGGGCCCACACGTCGAGGTTGACTTTCTTGGCGTGGTCATTGGCCGGACCCACATCATTGACCACAGGCAGCAGTGTCACTGACCAGTGGTCCCCACTGGTCAGGTTTGACCTGGACGGCGCCTGTTGACCTGCCGAGGTCAGCATGGTGCAATGCTGACGCAGTAATTGATTTTCTGGATTTATTCTTTTTAGGAAAATTCCAGAAAATATCCTAAACTTCTAAAATTCATAGAAATTCAACCGTAGCTCAGAATGAAATAATTTATATATGAAAAATGATCAGAAAAATATGAAGAATCTGTTTATGGCACTTTCATGCATGATTGAACAAGTTAACCTCACTGAATAGGATGAATCATGATTAGGGCAACTTATGAACTAGCATTTGGAGTTGGAGTTTAACCTTGTTTGAATTCCACTTCAATTAACTTGGCTTATCGCTGCATTAGGTCAATTCAGTTCCTTAACATGACACGTCATTCATGTGAATGTGCATTGCATTGATTGTGTTCTTTCTCGATTGCTTGTTTGTCCCTCTCGAAGAGATTTATGTTTCAACGATGAGTTCGATGACACCGATTCGCCTGCTTGGTGTCTCGGGAACCCTGCACACATCGTTCGGGCTGTATGGGAAACCTCGGCGGACTCCTGCGGATGGAACCCGAATAGGCGATAAACCTGGACTAGGGACTTGAGCGTTTAGGTAGGTCGTGGCCGACACCCACGTTGGGCTTCCGCTTGAAGGTTGCCAGTACATGTCGTGTAAACGGCGGTAAGTGGTGAGAGCGTGTGTGAAGAAGTACACCCTGCAGGTTAATATGATCTATTCGAATAGCCGTGTCCGCGGAAAAGGACTTCGGGTTGCCTATATCGGTTCATAGACAAGTGAAAGTGGATACTCTAAAATGCACAAGATAAGCGTGAGTGCTATGGATGGCGTTCTCGTAGGGAGGCGGAGCGGGTCCATAGTGGTGTATTGATATGATGAATATGTGGACTCGTGCGCCACCTCGAAAGAGTTACTTGCGATCGTAGTTCGGGATAGCCACCGAGTCAAAGCTGGCTTGCTGCAGTCAAACTCCACCACCCCTTTTGATAACGTTGCATATGTAGTTAGTTACGATGTAAGTCTTGCTGAGTACAATTGTACTCACGTTTGCTTATTTTATGTTTTGCGAGAGACGTCGGTCTCGCTAGTAGTTCCGCTTGGACTTGACGTTTAGCTTGTTACCTCAGCTACGATCTTGTGCCTCGGCGAGGATCTCGGTAGATAGTCGAGCTTATCAGCCTTTTTCATTTATAGTTGTGCGTACTCGAGACATGTTTAGCTTCCGCTTGTGCTTTGGCTTGTATGCTTTCGAGTGTTGGGTCATGAGACCCATGTTTGTAATATCTCGCTCCTCGGAGCCTAATGAATAAATATTTGAGTCGTAGAGTTATGTTGTGATGCCATGTTGTATCTACACATATTGAACATATTGTGTGTATGTTTGAAATGCTTGGTATGTGTGGGATCCGACAAACTAGTTGTTTATCCTTGGCAGCCTCTCATATGGGGAAATGTAGTCTCGTGCTTCTCGAAATGCGATAGTAGTCCGCTACAGCCGGTTCACCGAGTCCTGCTAGCCCAAAGACTACCGCTTGGACACTTGATCGGCGGCATGTGTTTCACTGTTCCTATGTCCGTCGCTTCGGGAAATGTCACGCGGTGTTATTCGGAGTCCTGCCTAGCCTGCTACAGCCCGGAATACCGGAGTCCTATTAGCCCAATGCTACAGCCCGAATTTATACGTTGATGACCGACATGCTCGATGTGATTCATGTATGCCTGTCCCCATTGGTTAGCGCCGCTTTGGGTTCACGACTAGCCATGTCGGCCCGGGTTCTTTGTCATGTGGATGCTAGCGACACTATCATATACGTGTGCCAAAAGGCGCAAACGGTCCCGGCCATGGTAAGGCGACACCCGTGGGAATACCGTCGTGAGGCCGCAAAGTGATATGAGGTGTTACCGGCTAGGTCGATGTGACTTGGAATCGGGTCCCGACAGCGTTGGTATCGAGCCCGACTGCTTGTAGGATTACCAAGCCAAACCGGTCGAAGTTGTGTCTAGAAATGCTTTAGTTATGTAAGGGAATTGATTGTGGAAGGGAACGTAAGGCTCTTTTTACTCCTTATACCTCATGGCCTTCTGATCTGAGTCAACCTCTTCTCTTCTACGGGGTTTAAGAACTAGGCCTTCTCATCTATCTATCAGGATGACGTGTTACTAATCCTTAGACTTTTAAGATTGTTGATTTAAGCCCAGCTCAGTTCCTACTATTTATGTATGATAATTGTTGATCTCGGAACCTTGGTATTGTGATGTTGAGTGGTTATGCCACCATTTTTGCAGGATGTCTCAAATCATTTTGAGCATTTACAGATTATCTTTGTCCGAGTCATCCTGTGTCTCTAAATAGTCCGATGCATTTGCAAATCCTTTCCTTCCGCTTCCGATGTCCTTTTGGTCGTAATAAGCACACTAATCGGTAAGTTGAGGTATTTTGTTGCCTCGGCGTAGATGTTGGAACTATTTTTATGACCCTAGGTGTTTAGGAAGTCACCTAGTAAACTAGCCATGTTTTGTGTTCCCCAGTGCGATGATTCTGACCATTATTCTTGAAAGCATCCCGTGATGTTATTAATTAGTAGGCATTCTATTACTGGGTTCTTGAACCGAGATTCACCCTACTTCATGTTGTTAGTATTTGCTAGTTCCTTTAGGATATTAGTAACTTTGTGATAGTCCTCGAGGTCCGTGGTATTTCCTTCTTCCAAATATCATGAACTGCTTAAGGCAGAAATTCTTTGAATTAAAAGATCACAATCAGAGTACTCTTGAGGAGTTCTCCATTCATAATTGTGACTCTGCCAGTTCTACCTTCTCCGCATGGGTTATCCGGAAGAAATGTTGAGCTTTGTTCGACATACTAACCTATGCATCCACAACTCAGAAAGTATATGCTCCTCGAGTTGTTCCTCCTTAGTTGTATTCTGACCCCCGCCTGTCAATTGATAGTCAAGGGTATGCGTGCATTCGTTTATCGATGCCTATTAGTCTTGTAGTCCGTCAAGCCATTCTGTTCTGGAATGACTAGGAGAAACAAACTCCAGTACCTCATCCATATCCAGGATTGGGTCAAAGCAGTTGTACTCCGCAGATCAAAATGCCAATTCAGCTTACGCTCGCTCTACCTTGGAGTATTACCCTCTTTATGTCGTAATCGCCGTGAGAATTGCACCTTCTCTTATGAATTCTTGACGCAGTGATACTTCTCGCTATCATTATTCATTCCTCGGTCCCGTGTTGATGCAACCGGAATGCCGACAAGTGAATTGTGATGTGTGAAATCAATACTCCTAGCAACTCGTTGCTTGGTAGTAAATGGACAATATTCTCATTCTTAGTGTGTTGGTTGCTAAATCATCATCCTAAGGTTGATCGTTCTACCTAGATCTTATTTCTGGTGCACACTTCGATTGATGAGTTAGGATCTTGTCAAGTCCTCACTCATTTGATCATATCGTCTTGCTCTCAAAAGCAAGATTGTTCTCGAGCTTAGTAACATACCGGTGGTTCGTGACTTTCCAAATATCTTCTTGGAAGTGTTACCGGGTTGTCTCCTCGATCGTTATGTTGAGCTCGTGATCAAGTTGGTTTCCTGTGAACCATCATTTCTCCAAGAATCTGTGTTGGATATCCCTGAGCTAGTTAGTTAAGCTAGACAACAACTTGGAGAGTTGGAAGATAAAAGTTTGACTAACTTAGTTCGTTCCAAAGGGATATTCTTGCGTAGTGTGTGTTGAAAAAAGATAATATCTTCATTGATTGGTCCTCGTGCTCGATTGTTGGACCTATTGTCTTATTAATCCTTTGATTTGAGTGTGGGCTATCGTCAAATCAAATCAAGATTAACGATGCTCGTAATGTTGTCTTACTCGTGGTTGACCCCTCGGGCATACACCATTACATCTTTTGGTCCGACCAATACTATTACCGTGTTCACATGATGGTGGAAGTCGATATGGAAATTCCGATGAGTTGTCGTTGAGCCCATTAGCAGCATTTTGTCTCCCCCATGAGTCATGTTGAACATCAACCTAGTATTGGAAACTTGTGTAAGCATTTCTTCATGTTTCGTTCATGAAGCATATGTTTGGATGAAAGTAGTGACTTCCTCTAATTCACGTGCATTAGGTGCAAGTTGCCGCCATGAATTTGAGAAAGGTTTGTTTTGTTTCCTTGGAATCATCCCAAGTCGATCATGCATATGTGCGAAGTGTTACGTAGTCCGGAGACTTGCAACCTTCATTCTATATGTATTCCTAGCATACCAAGCCACCGATTGACTTGTTCAAGGAAAAGAAGTCTATGCTTGGGATCTAATCCATGGACTTGCGTAAAGACTTGATATCCTCGATGATGGTTCCCAACCCGAACTTCGGTAGTGTTTGATGATAAGACTACTATGTGGTCATTCTTGTCTTGGACATCATGCTCACATGTATGTAGCAGAACCAGCTCATGTTTTGGAGCTTGCTATCGTAGTTCATTCCCGAGAATCTCGCAACATCCTCTCGTCGATTTGTGTTGCAAACTTTCATTTTTCATTCTAGACTCGATGAGTCCGAATATCCTAGTACCAATCGGATCTCAATCTCGGCGAGATATGATGGTTGGAACATTCCCAAGATTTGCATGTTGTTCCCAGCTTGCATCCCATTGTGCCAATTTTTCCATGGGATGTCCCTCTCGATTTCTTGATGTCTAGGATCATCCTCAAAAGTGGACTTACTATGGGTCCCATCCATTTCCGGTGATAAGCAAAATCATCCATTGCGTTGTTTTCAACAAGGTAGTCCACATCGTCCATTCTAGTCTGGGTATGCCATTCCTTGCACTCCACCAAACGATCTTTGTGAATTGCCTTAGGCTGGTATGAAGAGTTTCAATGGTCTCTGATTCAAAAGTAATTCTTTTTGCCACTTAAGGGAATAATTCTATGAGTCACCTTTCCTAAGGTCTACCGCTATGGAATCATGGCAATCATCTACTTGTTACTTTGAAACCATGCACCATTTTACTTAAGCGTGGAATGGTTGCCTACCAATTTGAACCTTCGTCATCCATTTCTTTACCATCATTCCTAATGTGTGTTTGGTGTCTCAACTCAAGAGTTGTTCTTCGTCCTCCATGAACTGATCTTGAATTGCTCGATCTTCAAGAAGATTAAATCCGGTAGGGTTTCCCCCTTCTTTATGTTGTTGTGTCGAGTGAAGATCTCGAAAGCAAAGACGTCAAGACCAAAATGATGGAATGAATCAACATCTTCGAGAAGGGCAAATGGATCATGAAGTTTGTGATAGTTTTGCGACTTCCCTTTTCCTCTTACCTCACGTCTTGAATCTCGGGGCGAGATTCTTGTTTAGTGGGGGTGAGTTGTCACAGCCCTAGAATTTGCTTGTCATTAGTTGCATTAAGGCATTCATGTCATCATGTTTAAACTTATTTGAAAATTGAGATGGGGATTGTTGAAACCCTAGCACCAAATGAAATTCAACTAGGTTCAATAAAAATATTTTCAATGACCCAGAATGCCTTTTGGAAATGTTCATGATTTTTGTTAAAGGTGAAAACCTCTTCCAAAAATGATGAATATATTTATAGGCCTTCTGGATTTTTGAATTAAATCATTACTTATTTGCATTTGGGCATTTAAATACTATAAAATAATTTAAATGCTCAAATAATCCCAAACTGAAATGTTTATCAGAGGATATATTTCCAACAAAGTGGTCATGAGCGATTGCATGATTTTTGGGATTGATTTAGTATTTTAGTAAAGCCACAAATCTGCAGAAAAATAGAAAACAGGAATTAAAAGAGAGAGAAAGAGAGGAACCGACTGCCCCTTACTCCTGTAGGCCGGCCCAGCTTGACCAGCCCAGCCCACCTACCCCGCCGCTCATCGTCTTCCTCTGCCAGTAGGCAGAGGCGAGGCGTGGCGCGCGCCTGAGAGCCCCGACCACCTCCTACTTCGCGGTGGCAGCCTCCCCGACACCCTCGCGACGCCACGGAGGCACCCAGAGCCTCCCCTCGTTCTCCCCCACTCCCTCTGGACCGCTCCCCCTCCTCTGGCTCCCTCTTCCCCTCTCTTCCTGTCGCCCGAGCACGCCCGTCGCCGTAGCCGTGGCTATAGGCCACCACCCGCCCAACCAGCGCGGCGAGGAGCTCCACCCCGACGCCGTGGAGCTACACACTGACGCGTGTGACCGCGGGAGCCCTGCAACGTCATCCCCGGCCTCATCTTCAACCTCCGGCCGCCGGTGACCTCGCAGTCGATTCGCGGGCTCCAGCACTTCCCCGACCTCGCCGTCGCCTCTGCCAGTCCCTCCGTGAGCCACTCTCCATTTTCCCCCTGGAATCCCCGTCGTTCCCATCCCCTAGCTAGCTTCCCCACCTTGGCCGAGCGCCGCCCGTCCGCCATTGCAGCAGTGCCACCGCAGTCCTCCCGGACCAAACCAAGCATGTCGCGCGAACTCCTGAGCTTCCCCAATGCTCTGGTGCTACTCCTCTCGCTTGCTAGCAAGCCTGACCTCGCGCCGCGACCAAACCCGAGCTCCGGCCGCCGCCCGCTTCGCTTCCGGCAACGCCCGGCCACCCAGAACCTCCGTTGGTCTCCCCGGATGCGCAGACGGCACGGCTTCCTCCTGGTGCCCTCGGTAGCGCCCGGCCGCCGCCCTAAGCGCCACCCGGCGAGCCCGCCGCCTTTGTGGTCGCCGGAGCTTAATCCGCGGCGTTGACGTGGCAGGATTAGTTAGGTGCTAACTACCCATTTAGTTAACCCCCTGGACACTGACAATGGGCCCCAGCGCCCACTAATTTTGTAATTAGACCAATCCACTGGGCCCACACGTCAGGTTGACTTTGCTGACGTGGTCATTGACCGGACCCACATCATTGACCACTGGGCAGCACCGTGTCAGCGACCAGTGGTCCCCACTGGTCAGGTTTGACCTGGACGGCGCCTGTTGACCTGCTGAGGTCAGCATGGTGCAATGCTAACGCAGTAATTGATTTTCTGGATTTATTCTTTTTAGGAAAATTCCAGAAAATATCCTAAACTTCTAAAATTCATAGAAATTCAACCGTAGCTCAGAATGAAATAATTTATATATGAAAAATGATCAGAAAAATATGAAGAATCTGTTTATGGCACTTTCATGCATGATTGAACAAGTTAACCTCACTGAATAGGATGAATCATGATTAGGGCAACTTATGAACTAGCATTTGGAGTTGGAGTTTAACCTTGTTTGAATTCCACTTCAATTAACTTGGCTTACTGGTGCATTAGGTCAATTCAGTTCCTTAACATGACACGTCATTCATGTGAATGTGCATTGCATTGATTGTGTTCTTTCTCAGTTGCCGGTGTTTGTCCCCTCTCAGTAGACGATGTTTCAACGATGAGTTCGATGACACCGATGAAGAACTATATTATCTTCAGAAGTGCCAGGCAAGCAAAACCCCCTTGTTCATTCCGATATAATCCCACTCTCACGCTCCTGCTCTATTTTACTGCATTAGGACAACAACGACTCATGTGTTACTTGCTGCGGTAGCTGAACCCCTTTATCCACTGCATGACTGTCATTCCACAAGAATAGACGAGACCCACTAGCATGAGTAGGAGTTGTTTGAGCCCTGTTGTGCCTACTCATTCATGCTTGTTTGTCATGCCTGCTACTGCTTAGAGTTGAGTCGGATCTGATTCATCGGGATGAATCGGAGGTGTGTGAACATGTCCCATCACGTGTGAGCTAAGTGTGTGAACACGACTTGGTAAAGGTAGCGGTGAGAGGCCATGTAGGAGTACATGGTGGGTTGTCTCGTTGCAGCCGTCCTCAGGAACTGAGTTCTATGTTTGTGATCCATGAAACAGTTACTACCACGCATTGGGATCCTTAATTGACCCTCTCGCTTCTTAACCACCCTTGTCCTCGGTCCAGGAGTTGCAAGTAGTTTACGGTGTTTGTAGTATCTTTGGGGCACGCAACACCTGACCTTAGGGGTGGGTTGTGTTGCAGTAGGCACCGTGGCCCAGTGTACCGATTCGCCCGTTTGGTGTCTCGGGAACCCTGCACACATCGTTCGGGGCTGTATGGGAAACCTCGGCGGACTCCTGCGGATGGAACCCGAATAGGCGATAAACCCGACTAGGGACTTGAGTGTTTAGGTAGGTCGTGGCCGACACCCACGTTGGGCTTCCGCTTGAAGGTTGCCGAGTACATGTCGTGTAAACGGCGGTAAGTGGTGAGAGCGTGTGTGAAGAAGTACACCCTGCAGGTTAATATGATCTATTCGAATAGCCGTGTCCGCGGAAAAGGACTTACGGGTTGCCTATATCAGTTCATAGACAAGTGAAAGTGGATACTCTAAAATGCGCAAGATCAGCGTGAGTGCTATGGATGGCGTTCTCGTAGGGAGACGGGAGCGGGTCCATAGTGGTGTATTGATATGATGAATATGTGGACTCGTGTGCGCCACCTCAAAAGAGTTACTTGCAGACGTATTTCAGGATAGCCACCGAGTCAAAGCTGGCTTGCCGCATCAAACTCCACCACCCCTTTTGATAACGTTGCATATGTAGTTAGTTACGATGTAAGTCTTGCAGAGTACAATTGTACTCACGTTTGCTTATTTTATGTTTTGCGTAGAGACGTCGGTCTCGCTAGTAGTTCCGCTTGGACTTGACGTTTAGCTTGTTACCTCAGCTACGATCTTGTGCCCTCGGCAGGATCTGGTAGATAGTCGCTTCTCAGCCTTTTTCATTTATAGTTGTCGTACTCGGACATGTTTAGCTTCCGCTTGTGCTTTGGCTTGTATGTTTCGAGTGTTGGGTCATGAGACCCATGTTTGTAATATCTCGCTCCTCGGGCCTAATGAATAAATATTTGAGTCGTAGAGAGTTATGTTGTGATGCCATGTTGTATCTACACATATTGAACATATTGTGTGTATGTTTGAAATGCTTGGTATGTGTGGGATCCGACAAACTAGTTGTTTATCCTTGGCAGCCTCTCATATGGGGAAATGTAGTCTCGTGCTTACGAGCGATAGTAGTCCGCTTCTGCCCGGTTCACGGAGTCCTGCTAGCCCAAAGACTACTGCTTGGACACTTGACTGGCCGGCATGTGTTTCACTTCGCCTTATGTCCGTTCCTTCGGGAAATGTCACGCGGTGTTATTCGGAGTCCTGCCTAGCTCAAGCACCCGGAATACCGGAGTCCTGTTAGCCCAAAGGTTACAGCCCGAATTTATACGTTGATGACCGACATGCTCGATGTGATTCATGTATGCCTGTCCCCATGGGTTAAGCGCCGCTTTGGGTTCACGACTAGCCATGTCGGCCCGGGTTCTTTGTCATGTGGATGCTAGCGACACTATCATATACGTGTGCCAAAAGGCGGAAACGGTCCCGGGCCATGGTAAGGCGACACCCGTGGGAATACCGTGTGTGAGGCCGCAAAGTGATATGAGGTGTTACCGGCTAGGTCGATGTCACTTGGAATCGGGGTCCTGACACATCTGCTATTCGAGTGGCGGCCTCGACGAAAGTCACCATAAAATCTTCAAACTAGAGCTTTTTCATATTGGCCACCTGAAGCGCCTTCAGCTTGTCTTGCTTGGCATCTTTACAGTGGACATGGATGTCGGAGTAATTGGACACGGATACCCCAAAGACGGCAAGACGATATTCCAAGACATCGGGGCTAGTAAAGCCCCTCAGTCCGACTCCCTGGCCGCCCGGGTAGCAGCTGCGGATCGCACCACCGAGCCGACTACGGGCTGCCGACTGCACCACCAGGCCGACTCCGGGCTGCCGACTGCACCACCAGGCCGACTCCGGGCTGCCGACTGCACCACCAGGCCGATTGGCTGCCGACTCCCGGACGCCCAGGCCGACTGCTGGCTGCCGACTGCACCACCAGGCCGACTGCTGGTTGCCGACTGCACCGCCAGGCCGACTGTTGGCTGCTGACTGCTCCACCAGGCCGACTGCTGGCTGCCGACTACGCCAACCAGCCGACTGCCGACTGCAGCCCGACGCGACCCCGACGTGACGACCGTGCACAACCTTGTTCATGGGACACCCCAGCCATCATATGCAGTGTCACTTGTCCCCCGGCACTATTTATGAAGTGACCCAGGACAAGTGTGACACCCACACCATGCCCTCATGTCCACCACATAGCTTAGATAGTAAGCTAGCTCCACACTATATATAAGGCACACATCCATCCATCCACGGGAGGGCTAGCATGCTCACGCACACACTCATGGCCATAAGCCATTCGGCCACTAGAGCATCCCGCCTACCCGGCCACCATATATACAAAGCCGATGCCTATGACATCGACCTCGAGATACAGCTCGAGAGCACTCAGACTAGATATATCGAGATATACTCGAGACATGCAGGAGTAGGGGTGTTATCTCTCCGGAGAGCCCCGAACCTGGGTAAACTAGCGCGTGCTACTCGCATACCCGCTCCCGGGCCTATCAGCAGCAGTCTTGCCCTCACACGAAGCCACCTTGTGGCATATGTCGTCTTGCACCCCCCGTGAGAATACCACGACATTTGGCGCCCACCGTGGGGCGGTACTATGCTACCGCGTTGCTGCTGGTTTCACGGTCCGGACGGGACCATCTATGTCATCTCCGCCGCGGCTTCGCGCCGTCTCTCCGGTAGCGCTCGGGGGCTCGACTTCGACCCGCCCCCGGAGTGGCCGCGAGGGGCGGCGCGTCCTCTCCGTCGGCCTCGCCATCTTCATCGTCTCTGGCACGGCGACACCGTCATCTGTCCAGTAGCGCTCGGGGGTTCGACACCAACACGCCCCCGGGACGGCCGCGCGGAATAACACGTCCGTGCCGTCGGCTGCGACGTCGCCTCGTTTTCTTCTCCAAGAGGCGCCCTTGCTTGCGTGCGCGCTGCTCGCGCCTGGCCAGGCCTCTGTAGCTGCACACGCCTCGCTGTAGCTATGGTTGCTGTCTCTGTAGCAACAACAGCTACCACGCCTTATTGTCGCCCCTGTGCGTGCACGCATCCGTGCATGGCTAGCTGGCTAGCTAGCAATCCCGATGGATTCAGCAGCAGCAGCATGCGTACTAGCTTAGCTAGCTAGCTCGGCTCGTGCGCACGCCTCGGGCTCGCCGTCCTTCTACTCCCGAGCAGCACCACAACCTCCAGCCATCACTAGCGCTCCGCTCGTCCTCGCGTCTGCCCAGCCGCGGACGTCGACTCGCGTCTCCTCATCGCGGAGGACCCGCGGCCCCCGACTGCGTCCGCCCTCCGTTGGCCCTGCACGTGTGGCTTCTCCCCGTTCCAGCCGCCACAGCACCGGCTTCATCGCTTTGCCGTCTTGGCTGCGACCGGACGGCGGCTGCGCCCACGACCCGGTCGGGCTGGCCGACTACGCATTATGCGCCGCTGGTCCTCCGCGCCCGGCTCGGCGGCCGCCCCTTACCCGACTGCAGAGGTTCTCCTCGTCGCCACCCGCCCGCGTCTTTGGCGAGACGCGCTGCGCTCCAGCGCTGGGTCCGGCTCCTCTCGCCCGTGCCCGACTCCGGGCAGTCCGCGGCCTGCGCCTCTGCGTGTCCGGCTGCCCGTCGCTATCGTTCGGCTCCGCCCACCCTCGCGCCTCGCCGCCCGGCTGGTTGCTGGCCGACTCGAGCAAGCGGGACTCGTCCCAGCGCCCGCGTCGTTCGCCGGCTGCACCCGCTCCGCCCGCTTCCCCAAACACGACGGCGTCTAGCCCCTGCCCAGCTCCCGGGACGGCGGGTCCGGCCTCTGCCGGCTTCGGCCGCGCTCGCTGGCGATCACCTCCAGCGCGCCGGCCGCCTCGCGCCGTTAGCTCGCTTCGCACCTCGCCAAGATCTCCTCCGCTGGCGGCTTCCGCTGGCTGGCTCCCCGTGCGTCTTCGCCCGGCCTGCCACCCTGGCCGGCTGCCGCCTCCCCGCTCGCCCATTGCCGGCTTTGGCCGTCCGGCTGCCCGTGGCCGGCTGAAGAAGAAAGATAAAAAGAGGCCGGCTGCCCACGCTGCCTAGAAGAAAAGTCAAGGGCCGACTGGAGTGGCGCCGGCTGGCCAAAAAAAAGGAAGCCGACTGTCAGCTGAAAAAGTCAAAGGTCGGATGCTTGAGGCCGGCTGGAGTGTGTCCGACTGCACACAGCCGACTGGAAAGAAAAAGTGCATCGCGTCCGGCTGAGAAAGTGGCCAGGTGCTGAGAAAAAAGAAACGTGCCCGTCCGGCTACCAGCAGTCGGCGGACGAAGGGAAAAGAGAAGAAGACAAAGTAGTCGCCGGGAGATCCGGCCCGATCGCCGGCTAGCCGGCCCGAATCTCGGGCTACACCAGCTGGTGACGCCCGCGAAGAGAAGACAAAGTAGTTGCGGGAGATCCGGCCCGACTCGCCGATCGGCCCGAATCTCGGGGCTACACCCAATGAGTCTTGGCGTGCCCCCGCGAAGATTGCAGACAAGAGAAGAGTTTTGTCCGGTTGCCAGCAGCCGGCAGAAGAGAGAAAAAAAAGAAGAAGAAGAAAAAGGGCGTTGCAAGACGCCTCGCCGCCTGGATGGTCGAGCCTGACCGGCCGGGACCCCCCTTCAAGCACCCGGGGGCTCGAGGGCCACACCCAGCGGGTGCGCCGGCGCGCTCCGCAAGCGCCGAGCCGCGCCGGCTGTCTTAGGCAAACTCCACCTCGGCTACACGAAAATCAACGTGAGCTCCTCACCTGCATATTTTTGCATCACAAGAGCATGGATAACCCCGAGCGATGCTCGGGGGCTACCTTCGCATTTCATTACAATTGCATCACTGTTCGCCCCGGCGCCAGCCAGAGTTGGCCCGGGGGCTGGCCACTTGGCCTGAGACGTTATTTCCCGCAGACGGCTTAGTAGCGTGTGCAGTTCCAAAGGCCCACCTCTCAGCCACAGACGCAGAGCGGCTGTCCGGCTAGCAAGACCGAATGGAGGCCGCCACGCGAAAAACGTCCGGAAGAGAAAGCGCCAGGCGACCCGACCATTTACTTTACTAGTATCAACTCGGTTGAATATGCTCCCAGACTTTGAGTATTGTACACTCCACTTCGCGGCCCACTCTCAGCCACAGACCGCAGAGCGGCTGTCCGGCAAGCGAGAGCACAAGCCAAAAAGTGGAGGGAACATGAAAAATATTAAGGGGGCTCGGACGAAACCGAGTCGGCACCCTCCGCATAAAACTTGCAATGCTAAAAGCAATCATTTGATATACCCGCATGGACTAACTTTGTCTTTTTCCATGATCATTTCCACGAACACTCGCCAAAAAAACCTCCGCCCAACTTTGCCAAAGTTGCCCGGAGGCTTGGGGGCTACTGTCGGAGTAATTGGACACGGATACCCCGAAGACGGCAAGACGATATTCCAAGACATCGGGGCTAGCAAAGCCCCTCAGTCCGACTCCCCGGCCGCCCAGGCCGACTGCAGGCTGCGGACTGCACCACCAGGCCGACTCCGGGCTGCCGACTGCACCACCAGGCCGACTCCGGGCTGCCGACTGCACCACCAGGCCGACTGCTGGCTGCCGACTCCCCGGCCGCCCAGGCCGACTCCGGGCTGCCGACTGCACCACCAGGCCGACTGCTGGCTGCCGACTCCCCGGCCGCCCAGGCCGACTCCGGGCTGCGGACTGCACCACCAGGCCGACTCCGGGCTGCCGACTGCGCCAACCAGCCGACTGCCGACTACAGCCCGACGCGACCCCGACGTGACGACCGTACCTGGCACTGTTCACGGGACACCCCCAGCCATCATGTACAGTGTCACTTGTCCCCTGGCACTATTTATGAAGTGACCCAGGGGACAAGTGTGACACCCACACCATGCCCTCATGTCCACCACATAGCTTAGATAGTAAGCTAGCTCCACACTATATATAAGGCACACATCCATCCATCCACGGGAGGGCTAGCATGCTCACGCACACACTCATGGCCATAAGCCATTCGGCCACTAGAGCATCCCGCCTACCCGCCACCAGATATACAAAGCCGATGCCTATGGCACCGACCTCGACATAGCTCCGAGAGCACTCCGTACTAGATATATCAGATATACTCAGACATGCAGGAGTAGAGGTGTTATCTCTCCGGAGAGCCCCGAACCTGGGTAAACTAGTGCGTGCTACTCGCATACCCGCTCCCGGGCCTATCAGCAGCAGTCTTGCCCTCACATGAAGCCACCTTGTGGCATATGTCGTCTTGCACCCCCCCCCCCCGTGAGAATACCACGACAATGGACAAGTGAGAGCGCCACATCAGCTCCGAAGTGGGCAGCAAATTTCTTCCATGCTTGCACTCGACCAAGGATTTCATTTAGTCAAGTCATCATTGACTCGAGGTCATTCTGAAGCGTATCCTCAGGCCACGGCTACTTGTCTCCTTCGCCAACACAGCCCTCAAGCGAGTGATGTATCCATGAACATCTTCGAGACGACCTTCGAGGCGCAGCATATTCAGAGCCACTGCGTCTTTCACGAGTGACTTGGTGGGGTCTAAACTTGTCTCGATCCGATCTGTATCTTCCCCGAAGTTCTACAGAATTACGCACAAGGGAGCAAGAAATGATTAGATATGATATCACTTTCAAAACTCGCGGAGATTCGCTCGACCAAAGAGAGGTACCTTCCAACATGTTGTACATCTTCTTCGTGAAGCCTCCCAAATGTTTCTCCAGCGTATCCCTCTTTTGGGTAAGCTGGTCCACCTTGTCGTTCAGAGCAGTCTTCTCCGACTCAAAAGCCCTCATTTGATCTTCCATCTTCTTGGCTGATGCGGCTTGAAGCTATGTCGGTATTTCCCCAAAGAGGAAGGGATGATGCAGCACAACGACGGTATGTATTTCCCTTAGTGATGAAACCAAGGTTATCGAACCAGTAGGAGAACCAAGCAACACTACGTAAACAATACCTGCACACAAATAAAAAATACTCGCAGCCCAACGTGTAAAAGGGGTTGTCAATCCCTTTCGGGTAGCGGCGCCAGAAATTGGCAAATGGACGTGATAAAAATATGATAGATTGGATCGCGGAAACGTGAGTAAAATAAATAAGAATAAATTGCAGCAAGGTAGTTTTGTATTTTTTTGTTTTAATATATCTTAAAATAAAATCAAAGAAAAATAGATCGCAAAGGCAAATAATATGAGAGAGAGACCCGGGGGGCCGTAGATTTCACTAGTGTCTTTTCTCGAGAAAAATAGCAAACGGTCGGTAAACAAATTACTGTTGGGCAATTGATAGAACTTCAAATAATCATGACGATATCCAGGCAATGATCATTACATAGGCATCACATCCAAGATTAGTAGACCGACTCCTGCCTGCATCTACTACTATTACTCCACACACCGACCGCTATCCAGAATGCATATAGTGTATTAAGTTCATGGAGAAACGGAGTAATGCAATAAGAGCGATGACAAGATGTAGACAAGATCTATTTATGTAGAAATAGACCCCATCATGTTATCCTTAGTAGCAACTATACATACGTGTCGGTTCCCCTTTTGTCACTGGGATCAAGCACCGTAAGATCGAACCCACTATGATGTCACTTGAAGCTACGTCGGTATTTCCTCAAAGAGGAGGGGATGATGCAGGACAGCGGCGGTAGGTATTTCCCTCAGATATGAAGCCAAGGTCATCGAACCAGTAGGAGAACCAAGCAACACAACGTAAACAGCCCCTTCACACAGATAACAAATTCTCGCAACCCACGTGTTAAAGGGGTTGTCACTCCCTCCCGGGGTACGGCGCCTCAAGATAGGCAAACGGACGTGAGGTAAATTGTAGTAGATTGATAGATCGAACGCTAAATAAAATAAATAGAAATAAAATGCAGCAAGGTATTTTTGGTTTAATAGATCTTAAAATAAACGCAAAGGAAAAGTAGATCATAAAGGCAAATATATGAGAAAGAAGACCCGAGGGCCGTAGGTTTCACTAGTGGCTTCTCTTGAGAAAAATAGCAAACGGTGGGTAAACAAATGACTGTTGGGCAATTGATAGAACTTTGAATAATCATGACGATATTCAGGCAATGATCATTATATAGGCATCACGTCCAAGATTAGTAGACTGACTCATGCCTGCATCTACTACTATTACTCCACACATCGATCGCTATCCAGCATGCATCTAGTGTATTAAGTTCATGGAAAGATGGAGTAATGCAATAAGAACGATGACATGATGTAGACAAGATCTATCTATGTAGAGATAGACTCCATCATTTTATCCTTAGTAGCAACGATACATACGTGTCCGTTCCCCTTCTATCACTAGGATCAAGCACCGTAAGATCGAACCTACTAAAAAGCACCTCTTCCCATTACAAGATAAATAGATCAAGTTGGCCAAACAAAACCCAAATATCAGAGAAGAAATACGAGGCTATAAGCAATCATGCATATAAGAGATCAAAGAAACTCAAATAACTTTCATGGATATAAAAAGATATAACAGATCATAAACTCAAAGTTCATCAGATCCCAACAAACACACTGCAAAAAGAGTTACATCATATGGATCTCCAAGAGACCATTGTATTGAGAATTTAGCGAAAGAGAGGAAGCTATCTAGCTACTAAATACGGACCCGAAGGTATACAAAGAACTACTCACGCATCATCGAAGAGGTACCAATGGAGGTGGTGAACCCCATCCGAGATGGTGTCTAGATTGGATCTGGTGGTTCTGGACTCTGCGGCGGCTGGATGAATATTTCAACGACTCACCTAGGGCTTTGGGAATATTGGGGTATTTATATAGCAAAGAGGCGGTCCGGGAGGCACCCGAGGTGGACACAACCCACCAGGGTGTGCCTGGGCCTCCTGGCGCGCCCTGGTGCGTTGTGCCCTCCTCGGGACACCCTCCAGGCGCAGCCAGGACCCATTACGTTCCTTCTGGTCCAAAAAAATCTTAGTGAAGCTTTGTTGCATTTGGACTCCGTCTGATATTGATTTCCTGCAATGTAAAAAACATGCAGAAAACAACAACCGACAATTGGCACTATGTCAATAGGTTAGTACCAAAAAATGATATAAAATGACTATAAATGATTATAAAACATCCAAGATTGAAAATATAACAGCATGGAACAATAAAAAATTATGGATACGTTGGAGACGTATCAGCATCCCCAAGCTTAACTCCTACTCGTCCTCGAGTAGGTAAGTGATAAAAACAAAAAAAATGATGTGGAATGCTGCCTAACATGTCATATCATATTATTTTCTTTATAGCATGGACATTTGAACTTTTATGTGATTCAAAGCAATAGTCTAGTTTTGACATGATAATTTAGATACTCAAGCATATCAACAAGCAACCATTTCTTTCAAAATATGATCGCTAAAATAAGTTATCCCTAGCCCATCATGCTCAACCATTGATCCATTCGTGAAACACACTCGAATATTAGCTACACCCAATACTTAAGTATGATCATATTGCCTCCTAGTTGGTGCTTTTATAAGAGAAGACGGAGACTCAAATTCAAAAATAAAAATTGCATAAAGTAAAAGAAAGGCCCTTCGCAGAGGGAAGTAGGGATTTGTAGAGGTGCCAGAGCTCAAAGCGAAAAAATAGAGATAAAAATGATTTTGGGAGGTGTATCCATCCCACCAACGAAAACGATTTAGAGTTCCAACACTTTCCATGCTAGATATATCATAGGCAGTTCCCGAATAGAAAATAAAGTTTATTCCTTTTTCCACCATACTTTCACTTTCCATGGCTATCCGTATCCATGGTTGCCCTCCATACCAACACTTATCAAGGAATTTATTATTTGAAAACATAAAGTAAATTCATTTTTGCATTTCGGTACTGGGCATCCCTAAAACCTTTGCCTTACTCTCGTGCAATGACAAGTGAATAAACACTCATCGTGAGAATAGCACATCCAACATGGAAAATATTAGCCACCCCTCACCGCTGTGCGAGCGAAACAAACACACAAAAGAGAAGCTAATTATTTTGAAAATTAGAGACCGCACATGCTAATTTGCTTAGAACGGCAAAAGAATACTGCATTTAGGTAGATATAGTGGACTCATGTGGCAAAACTGGATTAAAGGATTTTGGATGCACAAGTAGAGATCATACTTGGTGCAAAATGAAGGCTAGCAAAAGATCGAGAAGCGACCAACCAAGAAACGAATAATCTCATAAGCAAGCATTAAGCATAATTAACACCGAATAATGCACCACAAGTAGGATATAATTTCATTGCATGAGTATTGACTTTCGTGCTTGCATAGGGAATCACAAACCTTAACACCAATATTCTTACTAAAGCATAATTACTCATCAACACAACTCACATATCACATCATCATATCTCAAAAGTATTACTAAGAATCAAGTTTATTTTGTCCAATGATCTTCATGAAAGTTTTTATTATAGCAAGAGAGAATTTCTTGAAAATTTTACTAACTCTCAAATAAATCTTAGTGAAGTAAGAGAGCATTTCTTCAAAAATACTAAGCACGCTGTGCTCAAAATAATATAAGTGAAGCACTAGAGCAAGTCCATAGCTCATAAAAAATTTAAGTCAAGCATAGAGAGCAATTCTAACAAGTCATGACATAATTTTGGCTCTCTCAAATAGGTGTGTCCAGTAAGGATTGATGACTTGAAACACAAAATAGAACAAGCAAAGACTCATATCATACAAGACGCTCCAAGCAAAACACATATTATGTGACAAATAAAAATATAGCTTCGAATAAAATACCGATGGTCGTTAGAAGAAAGAGGGGATGCCACTCGGGGGCATCCCCAAGCTTAGTTGGTTGCTCATTTTTGGATAATAGCTTGGGATGCCGAGGCGTCCCCAAGCTTAGGCTCTTCTATCCTTCCTTCATCCATCGTAAGATAACCCAAAACTTGAAAACTTCAATCACGCAAAACTCAACAAAACCTTCATGAGATCCGTTAGTATAAGAAAGCAAACCACTACTATAAGTACTGTATCAAACAAATCCATATTTTGTTTTTGCATTATATCTACTATATTCCAACTTTTCTATGGCAAAAAATCATCAAAGAAAACCATAGAGCCATCAAAATAAGCATACAACACAAAGAAAACAGAATCTGTCAAAATAGAACAGTCTGTAGCAATCTAACTATTTCGAATACTTCTGTAACTCCAAAATATTCGAATATTTCTTTCTCTCAAATTAATTTAAGTGAAGCAAGACAGAATTTCTTCAAAAAATTTACTAACTCTCAAATAAATCTAAGTGAAGCAAGAGAGCATTTCTTCAAAAATACTAAAGCACACCGTGCTAAAAAAGATATAAGTGAAGCACTAGAGCAAATCCATAGCTCATAAAAATTTAAGTGAAGCATAGAGAGCAATTCTAACAAGACATGGCATAATTTTGGCTCTCTCAAATAGGTGTTTCTAGCAAGGAATCAAGACTTAAAAATCAAAACAAAACAAGGAAAGACTCATATCATACAAGACGCTCCAAGCAAAACACATAGTATGTGACGAATATAAATGTAGCTCCGAGTAAAATACCGGTGGTCGTTAGAAGAAAGAGGGGATGCCACTCGGGGCATCCCCAAGCTTAGTTGCTTGCTTCTCTTTGGATAATAACTTGGGGTGCCATGGGCATCCCCAAGCTTAGGCTCTTCTTACTCCTTATTCCTTCATCCATCGTAAGATAACCCAAAACATGAAAACTTCAATCACACAAAACTCAACAAAACCTTCGTGAGATCCGTTGCTATAAGAAAGCAAATCACTACATTAAGTACTGTAGAAAACCAATTCATATTTTATTCTTGCATTGTATCTAATGTATTCCAACTTTTCTATGGCAAAAACTCATCAAAGAAAACCATAGAATCATCAAAACAAGCACACAACGCAAAGAAAATAGAATCTGTCAAAAACAGAACAGTCTATAGCAATCTGAATATTTTGAATACGTCTGTAACTCCAAAAATTCTGAAAAAATTAGGACCACGTGAGAATTTTGTATATTAATCTTCTGCAAAAATAATTGGTACTTTATCATGCTCTGGTTAAAAATAAGAATTGTTTTCATGAGCGCAATTTTTTTGTTTTTCAGCAAGATCAAACAACTATCACCCAAGAAGATCCTAAAGCTTTTACTTGGCACAAAGACTAATTAAAACACAAAAAACACAATCATAACAGTAGCATAATTGTGCTAACACTCAAGAACAGAAAGCAAAAAGCAAAAATAAATTTTATTCATTGGGTTGCCTCCCAACCAGCGCTATAGTTTCACGCCCCTAGCTAGGCATAAAGCAAGGATCTAAGTTTTGTCATCTGTAGTTTTGGCTACTTTGGTAAGGGTTTTCTCAAACCCGAGAGGCTCTTTACGCTTCCCTAAATTCTTAGTAAAAGAAACCATCTTTAGATCCAAAATATCCAATCGCTTGTTGCAAAGAGTAATCAAGGTATTCATGCGATTGATACTACCATTGAGATGTTTGAGGGGTTCGTTATATTTTTGTAATTCAACCATGTGTTTATAAAAATCGCCAAGTTTGTCCAACATTTGAACTCCCTCTGGGGTGAAACAAAACCCCTTCTTTTGAGGTGGAAAACCCAAAATTCCTTCTAAAATTTCATAGGCAGCATTGGCATCAAGCTCAATAAAATTCCCTTTAACGGCAGAATCTAGGAGTTGTCTATGATGCAAAGCCAATCCTATGTAAAAATTACGAAGGACAATCTTAGCGCCCCCCTTTAAGTTGCAAATACGATAAGATTCCATAAACCTATACCAAGCATCTTTCAAATTTTCTCCTTGTCTTTGCTTGAAGTAAAGAACTTCAAAATTTGGTGACAAAGGAGTAGTAGGCAAGCTAGCCATTATGACTAGAAAGCAAGAACACTGATAGATCCGGCAAGAAAATGACAAACGAAAAAGAGGGCGAATAAAACGGCAAATTTTTGTGAAGTGGGGGAGAGGAAAACGAGAGGCAAATGGAAAATAATTTAAATTGCGAGGAGACGAGATTTGTGATTAGGAACCTGGTATATGTTGAAGATCGTCCCCGGCAATGGCCCCATAAATTCCTTTTGATGTGGCTTGAAGCTACGTCGGTATTTCCCCAAAGAGGAAGGGATGATGCAGCACAGGGATGGTAGGTATTTCCCTTAGTGATGAAACCAAGGTTATCGAAGCAGTAGGAGAACCAAGCAACACTACGTAAACAACACCTGCACACAAATAACAAATACTCGCAACCCGACATGTAAAAGGGGTTGTTAATCCCTTTCGGGTAGCGGCACCAGAAATTGGCAAACGGACGTGATAAAAATATGATAGATTGGATCGTGGGAACGCGAGATAAAATAAATAAGAATAAATTGCAGCAAGGTACTTTTGTATTTTTGGTTCAATATATCTGAAAGTAAAAGCAAAGGAAAATAGATCGCAAAGGCAAATAATATGGGAAAGAGACCCGAGGCCATACATTTCACTAGTGGCTTCTCTCGAGAAAAATAGCAAACGGTGGGTAAACACATTACTGTTGGGCAATTGATAGAACTTCAAATAATCATGACGATATCCAGGCAATGATCATTACATAGGCATCACGTCCAAGATAAGTAGACCGACTCCTGAGTGCATCTACTACTACTACTCCACACATCGACCGCTATCCAGCATGCATCTAGTGTATTAAGTTCATGGAGAAATGGAGTAATGCAATAAGAACGATGACCTGATGTAGACAAGATCTATTTATGTAGAAATAGACCCCATCGTTTTATCCTTAGTAGCAACGATACATACATGTCGGTTCCCCTTCTGTCACTGGGATCAAGCACCGTAAGATCGAACCCACTACAAAGCACCTCTTCCCATTGCAACATAAATAGATCAAGTTGGCTAAAGAAACCCAAATATTGGAGAAGTAATACGAGGCTATAAGCAATCACGCATATAAGAGATCAAAGAAACTCAAATAACTTTCATGGATAAAAAGATAGATCTGATCATAAACTCAAAGTTCATCCGATCCCAACAAACACACCGCAAAAAGAGTTACATCATATGGATCTCCAAGAGACCATTGTATTGATAATGAAAAGAGAGAGAGGAAGCCATCTAGCTACTAACTATGGACCCGAAGGTCTACAAAGAACTACTCACACATCATCGGAGAGGCACCAAATGGAAGTGGTGAACCCCTCCGTGATGGTGTCTAGATTGGATCTGGTGGTTCTGGACTGCGGCGGTTGGAATTGATTTTCGTCGACTCCCCTAGTGTTTCTGGAATATTGGGGAATTTATAGAGTAAAGAGGCGGTCCGGGGGCACCCGAGGTGGGCACAATCTAAGGCCCAGGCGCGCCCTGGTGGGTTGTGCTCCCCTCGGAGCAGCCCCCAGGTGCTTCTTTGGCCCACTGGATGTCTTCTGGTCCAAAAAAATCTCCAAAAAGTTTCGTTGCGTTTGGACTCTGTTTGGTATTGATTTCCTGCGATGTAAAAAACATGCAGAAAACAGCAACTGGCACTCGGCACTATGTCAATAGGTTAGTACCAAAAAATGACTATAAAATGATTATAAAACATCCAAGATTGATAATGTAACAGCATGGAACAATCAAAAATTATAGATACGTTGGAAACATATCAGCATCCCCAAGTTTAATTCCTGCTCGTCCTCGAGTAGGTAAATGATAAAAATAGAATTTTCGATGTGGAATGCTGCCTAACATGTATCTCATATTCTTTTCTTTATAGCATGGACATTTGGACTTTTATATTATTCAAAGCAATAGTCTAGTTTTGACATGATAACTTAAATACTCAAGCATACCAACAAGCAACCATGTATTTCAAAATATCAACACTAAAATAAGTTATCCTAGTACTACGGTTCGTGTAGTACAACTTCAAGTTGACAAGCATCCCCATATCCATCAATCACTCCACCCGATACAATACAAGGCAGCAAGCATTTTGCAATCAATCTCTAGTACTACTCCGGTGCATATGTGAGTGTGTTTCCGTGAGTTAGCAGCTTGCCCAGCAGCTTCAGTTTAGTTTTTCGTCTGTGTACAAGAGAGAGCTAGCTACTTGTAGCTTGGTGTAGCGATCCGACCTCAGATGGTCAAATCTCTGTGCATAAGTGTTATCCCTGGATTGGTAATGCTGACACACAGTACTTGAAGGATTTATAACAGAGTGCAAATCACACACTTATTACATCGAATGTCTCAAAAGAGAACTTATTACAATAAATATGGCTTAAGGCCATCTAAATAAGATAACAGCAGAAGGCTTGGAAGATAAAGTGAGTCCATCAACTCCAACGGCATAGCTGAGTGCACGACAACGACCTAGCGCACCTTACTCTTCGTCTGAAAAGTCTGCAACATGATATGTTGCAGCCCGAAACGGGTCAGCACATGGAATATGCTGGCAAGATAACACAATAGAGCAATGAACAGAATAACTGCTATCACTACATGCATATATGGCTGGTGGAGGCTCTATGGTTATAATCTTTTGCGAAAAGCCAATTTTTCCCTACAACAAAGGAATATATTTTTGTTTAACTATCATGGTAGTTGTTAAACATTGAGAAGGTTCCTCCAACTCAATCCCAATTAAGCAGTATTAATAATCCAACAAATTAATTTAGAGTGATGAGATCAACATGATAACCCAAGAACCAGATACTCAAGATATCCATAACCGGGGACACGGCTAACCATGATTAGTTTGTACACTCTGCAGAGGTTTGCGCACTTTTCCCCACAAGCTCGATCTCCTCCGTTGGATTTCTCGCACTACATCACTACAAAAAAATACACTTCCGTGATGATACGTGTTTGTCGCAGTAGGTCGCGTTTTTTGTCATGTATGTACATCCATGACGATTTTATGACAGAATCAAGCTAGTCATACATGTGCTATCATAGAAGTGTTTCATGACATTACCAAAATTATCATCACGGAAGTGTCCACTTCCATGACGATAAATCGTGCGTCACAGAAGTGCTTTCGTCAAGGGTGACCGACACGTGGCATCCATCGTAACAGAACGCCGTTAAGCTATTGGGTCGGATTTTGGATCCGATAACCCGTTAATGTACGACCAATGGGAAATTTCCACGTGTAAAATTCTGATTGGCCAACGGGAACACCTGTCAGCTCGTCAGTGGGCCAGATGTCGCCCGTCCATTGGAGGAGACATGCCTATGATACGTCGACACGTGGTTGGGCCCAACAGAGGCCCATATAGGTTAAAAAGGCCAGCCCAGTCAATGGCCCGTAGACCTTAATTAGGTACTAGTGGGCCAGCCTAATAATGGCCTGCTTAATAAAGGCCCATTTACGGCCCAAAGCCAGATCTGGCCCGTTAATTATTCGCCCAATATTTGGGCCCATTTACGGCCCGAAGCCAGATCTGGCCCGTTAATTGTTCGCCCAATATTTGGGCCCATTTATGGCCCGAAGCCAGATCTGGCCCGTTACTTGTTCGCCCAATATTTGGGCCCATTTGCGACCCGAAGCCAGATCTGGCCCGTTAATTGTTCGCCAAATATTTGGGCCCAACTATAGCCTAGTGACTTTCGGCCTGTTAGAGGCCTGATGTAGACATGGGCCCATTTCAGCCCGGTGTGACTTTTCGGCCCGAATGGCCCGTATGCCCATGGGCCATATATGGTCCAACGGGACATCCGGCCCACTAACGGCCCATGCTAAAGGTGGCAACAGTTAAGCCCAACGTGACTTTGGGCCTGTTAAAGGCATGTCGCGTAATTCGGCCCGTTGATGCCTGTGCTAAGCTTTCGGCCTCTTAAAGGCCCATGATATCAGTGGGCCAACTAAGGCCCGAGATATGTTTCGGCCTGGTAACGGCCCGTGAGCTAACTGGGCCCAAAACGGCCCGGTCTACATTTCGCTCGTGAAGGCCCGTCGACGACTAGTGAAAATTGAGGCCCAACATGCATTTTGGCTCGCTAAAGGCCGTGGTTTCATCTCGGCCGTAATAAAGCCAAGACAATATTCAGCCTGTTAATGGCCCAACGCTACCTGGGCCAAACTAAGCGCTGGGTCAACAAAAGGGCCAACTAAAATATAGGCAGGCGTAAGTTTGGGCCTGGCGCAATGTGTGAAGGCCCCAATCATTCGGGCCCAAGAAATACGCAGGACGGCCCAATTGTGGCCTGCTAAAAACATGGCCCGTTAGAGTCGAATGTTTCGGTCCGGTCGACTACATCTGATTTTTTTTCAGATAGCGAATGATGGCAGTAACTAGTAGGAATTAAGAACAAACCTACTCTATACAATAAAGAAATTACGGCATAGTAACTAAGAATAAACCTACACTATACAATAAAGGATTTAAGGTATATTACATCCACTTTGGGCATCGAAGTTCACCACCAAGTGATCATAAAGCTTAAACGAAGAAGCAGATTACAAAAGCTGGGCACCATTGCAACAGAATAAAATAATATTGAACCGAGACCACTTCCAAGACAGTTCAAGAAAGGTTAGCCTTATGGGGAACTGCTGCACAAGTCAGCCGAAAGCAAGGCTGTGAGACCGCCTAGCATGTCGGTCATAGCTTCCGTGTGTAGCTGTTTAGCGATGAGGTTCTCATTGGTGTTCTCCGCAATCTTTCTTAGAGATAGGACTTCAAGTCGAAGTTGAGTTGCGTAATGCCTTCGCTAGAACTTGGGATTGAAGAAGT
Organism: Aegilops bicornis; assembly: GCA_021605145.1. Taxonomy (NCBI): domain Eukaryota; kingdom Viridiplantae; phylum Streptophyta; class Magnoliopsida; order Poales; family Poaceae; genus Aegilops; species Aegilops bicornis. The sequence goes on from CM038671.1 coordinate 542,846,116, forward strand.
CGAATCGATTCGCATAACGAATTCTGTGAGCTTGTCTGACTATTAGTCTCAAGTAACTTGAACACTGCATCAAGACAAGACTTTGATGTTGTCTCGCTATCTTCAAGATGTTTTGCCTTCTTTGCTGCAATATATGTTGGGTTTGTCTCACAACCTTCAGCAGACTTGTGCATGCCATCAGACATATCACCCTGAAACAAAGCAAAGAGATGACAGGTTTTGCACGTGTATAAACAAAGATGATAACTGTTACATCAATTCTATCCAATTTCAAATTAGAAAATAAAGAGTAAGTTCAAAATATTAATAGCATAATTTGGCATTGTTCATAATGCGGGAGCTTCACCACACTCTTTGGATTACCATGTCAACATAACAAGCATAGATGAAGGGCAAAGAAAATCATTGTATCTATTTTGGATAATGTGCATGGCATGTTGTTCATATCATCGGCCACATCAATAAGATAAAACAGGAGATGACAAGGTGCAAACGTGGGCTGCTTCACCACACAATCGGATTATAGATCCACAAAACAAGCATGCATATAGGGAGTATTAAGTAATGTGCATGGTATGAATAAGGAATTTGGTTTTACAAGTAAAACTTAGAACTTACGGTTCTTCACGAACATGCATTTTGGTAGAAACAAGAAACTAAACAAAGAAGAAAGCGATAGGGAGTATGAGCAAATTAAAGAGCAATTGAGGATAAAGGCTTTAGAAGGACTGACTTACATTAACAGTTAACACCAGCTTTATAATGCCTTCTCCATGTCAAGGGAAGGATAACTCAAGAATTTCAGCACATAATCTTCTTCATAAGCATTGCATGTACTCTACATTTTGTAGAGAGTAATTATAGATATGATAATACTGGAAGGGATAGAGGATAATGAAGATAAGATGCAGATTGATGCTACATAATCAACTACCAATCCTCGGAAGTACAAGCGTTCTGTGACAAAATGTCTTGACAAGAGCAATGGGCTACACTTCCTTGACCGGCATTGTCTGTGTATTCTACTTGTTGGTAAGATTAAATATAGATCTCGATCTTTTTAGTAAATGGTGGGCGAGGAGATAAGATGCGTAATGCTACAAAATGAACTAAACCCTCTTCCCATAATACAAGAGTGTTTTGAACACCGTGTCTTGTACAAAACGTTCTTATATTATGGGACGGAGGGAGAAGCTGTTAATGTAAGTACAGTGATAGACCACGTTCAGTCCTTACAAGAGGACTGCAGAGCTAAACCTCTTCAAAAGCATTGGGTTGATTCTAAATTCATGTAAGAGTCCATGCAGATCTTATAATGTCCACCAAATGGACGATTACGAGGCTAACATGTGCAGTGATGCTACATAATCAAACAACTATGAAAGTAAGTATGGTCATACAGGGCAAGAGGTACTCACAAGAGCAATGCAGTGTGCAGTATAGTTGCGAGATTCTGTGGTCCCTTGAGAATGAATGTTCTTCTGCTAACAGCTTTCATACAAGTGAGACATTAAGGCAAATGCAGAAATGTAGTTCAAATTGTGATGTGATATCATAGACAGTACCTTACGCTGCAGCCGAGACCAATGTGTAACAAGATTATTCCACCACCATCGGATAAATGTAGCACCGGAGACTTTATAGAAATTTCGCTCGTAGGCTTGCCATCGGCGCGCTTGCCTCAAGTAGGAACGATACTTCATCAACGAAGTGCTTGAAAAGCGCAACCAACCCTTGCTCGTCATCACAATCCAGGTTTGCTCCTCGCCTATTTAAAAGAATGAAATCTTGTGTCTTCGTCAAGAAAACATATGCGTAATGACCATGAATAACATTAGTACATTACTTACAGCGTAAGTTGCGGAGGAAGATCGGAAATTGTTCTGCGGTTCCGCGGTATAATCTTTCCATGCGCACAAAGATCCTGACAACAACATAAGCTTCGTCTTCTAAACTGGGAAGAAATGGAACAGGGGTCCTATTTGCTGCAATTGGGGCTCTCTCTGGTTCGAAAAGGGATTTGGCAACTGGATTTGGTGTACTCTTTGTCGGAATGGGGGTTTTCGTCATACAACGGTGCTATGTCAATCGGCATAATCATACTGCTTGCTGCAGCTTGGGGTCTGCTGAGTTGGGGCATCGAAATGACCCGATCTTTGTAGGGCTAGAGTCTCTGCTAGAGTTGGGGAATTTTGTGGGTCGTGTGATATTGCAACTACACCTAATGGGCTATTTGATTTATCGGTGCCACTACCTTTTCCAAATACTTTGCTTGTGCTCCTCCATGATCAAGAATCGCCTCTTCCTTTTGAACGTCTCGATACACAAGAACAACATTTGAATGGTTAAATATGGTATGATGATGAGATGGAATATGTACTGAAAATGGATAGGCAGGTATGTATTCACATACACGATGTGTAAAATAAGCTAATGGCAGTTCAACAAAGTAGAAGCAATGCAAAGCATCGATTTGCAAGATATGTGCGAGCAATGTAACCTTGGAAAGTTAGAGCAAGTACCTTGATGGGTGAATAAGATAGGGCATCTTCCTCTGACTCCTCCACTAGGGAGCTACATTGACTTAGGTCTCCCTCTAGCTCGTAATCACTGTTAGGATCATATTACGAGCATGAATCTGTAGGTGGAGAGCGTTTGCATTGCATTCCATCCAGACTTGATGTCAGTCCCTTAATGCCAAGTTTGACAGCCATGGCATTGTTCTGCTTTATTCTTTTCATGCGCGCAAGCTCATAATCATTATGATGTTGTTAAGAATCTGAGATTCATGAAAACATAAAAAGTAGTCAGATTATCTATGGAATGCATTGCGGATTCAACTCGGGGAGTGTCTCCCTATAAACCCCTGCATATGCAAAGTTCACCTCCCCAACCATGCCGGACGGACCACACATGTAAATACAAACCCCTTATGTCTCTATAACAGGCAAGCACACATTGCAAAACTGAAGTAGAACCATTAGAATCATATGAAATTCGTATTTGAACAAATAAACTAAGCAATTATGAGTGGCGTAATGTTTAGCTTCAAGGGTGGAGTGTTGGTAGTGTGACACAAAGCAAGTAGGCAGACTGTATTTCATGTAAAAGATAGAAACCTATGTAAAAGCTGGAAATGACACTTTCTTTCTATACAATGCAGTGTTCGTTACCCGCACATGATGGAAGAGATCATATAGAGAAATACTATTCACTCGTGTCTAGGGTTCCAGTATTTAGAAATAGGGTGGTCCACCCTAAAAGAATATTGACAACAAATATGACAAGGCAAGCATAGATGTAGTGAATCAGTCATTTACTTGTGAGCTTACTAGGACAAGTATGCAGAATTGTAACTGTAGTAAGAGACCGTCCAAAATCTGAATGAAGAAGTTTGTCTAGCACTTATTGTTTGCAACTAATCGACATGAATAATTGGATATTATGTTGAATGAGTAAGAAAGACAAGTAAAATTGTCAACAAACCTGGCTTGCAGTAGTAATCTAGGTCAATGTCACTACGACCAACAATCCAAAATGACTAGTTTCTGTTCCGAGGGCCGGAATTTTGAAAACCCTGTGAACTTTAGAGGTACTAAAGATTACCGAAATACGTCTGAACCATTAAGTGTAGGTAGCACTGAGCACACAACAAACCCTAATGACAGTCCTTCCTAATGAGTAATGAATCAATTAGAAAATGGGTGATGAGGAGTGGCTGCTGAGTGTTGAGGACGTATCTCAGGATAAATCGGGTTGGCTTGGTGGGTGCTTCACGCCTGAGCCCTGAATGGACTAGGAAGGTAGGCACGGCGGCGCGCCCGGGCAGCGGTCACGCTGTTGGGCGAGCGGCTCCTGGCCTCCTGTTAGTCCGGCGTCTCCTCCTAGAGTCATGCCGTCCAGGGACGGCAAGTCGCCAAGTAGGCAAAGGCGGCCGGGGACGCAGTAGAGATCGAAGCCTTGTGAGCAGAGGGGAATCGGGCCTGGACGACCCAAAATCCTAGGGTGGGCGGCCCACCGTGGGCACCTCAGAGAGATACACACCCGGCGGCGAACATGCATTTTCAAAACAAATTTAGGAACATTTAGTTGACCAATTAAACAACTCTGTTTAATAATATCGATTCAGTATTTGAACAACTAAGCTTGTTTAGCTTGATGGGTGGAGCAAGTTATTATGACACGAAGCACGATTACGATCGTATAGTGATCATAAAAGGGGGAAACTCTAAGCATATTTTTTTTAGCAAAAGAGGGTTTCCCCTCCGATTTCTATTAAAGAAACCACCACGGAACCAGCATGATCAATTAAACTCTAAGCATGATCAATTAAACCGTATTATGGTTGTGCCATGGCAGATTTGAAGCTGCAACCCGGAGAAATGATATTTAGCATCCATTGTTTGCTTCGAACTAAGAACTAAATTCTAAGAGTTGAAAATAAAGATGTTGGTGGGAGACGACACCTATGGGATCACTGGAATCCCTTCTACGGTTGCGGGGCACGGGGGTCGTGAGAAGAGCGGGACTAGCAGACAACACAAAGGGATTTACCCAGGTTCGGGCCGCGAGGATGCGTAAAACCCTAGTCCTTCTTTGGTGGATGTATTTAGTGTTCTTGAGCTCTCGAACTAGCTCTAGGTGCTGCGAGGTTCCAAAGAGCCGAATCCTTTCCCTGGTCGCCTCGGGCCTCCTTTTATAGGGAAAGGTGTCGCCACAGAGGCAAGGTGGAGGTGGAAAGGGTGCAGTCTTTGCGAGGTTATCCCTCGTATTACCGGACAAGATGCCTTTAATGCGAGGCTTAGGTGTCCCTTTGCTTTATTGGGGACGGGAGCGAGGCCCGTCTCATCCGTCGCCGCTCCTCCTTGCCTCGACACGTGCCATGGCCAGCGATGCATGCGGTGCCATGTAGGCAGGCAGGCAGCTGAGGTGGTGCGGTGGTGGAGCCTCCACAAAGGATTGCATGCCGCCACGCAGGTGCTTGCCCAGCCGGTTGGGTCGGCAGCCGCATGCGAACGGCGGCGAAGACTTATCTGGGGCGGGCCTGGCAGTGGTCCAGCTGGTGCGCTTTGGCGAGGGCCTTGTCGGGTGGCCCGGCAAGGGTCTTGTGGTGGCACGCTGGCCTCCCCGGCAAGGGTCTTGCCGGGTGGCCCGGCAAGGGTCTTGCCGTGGCGCGCTGACCTCCCCGGCAAGGGTCTTGCCGGGGGTCTTGTGGGTTTCTTCGGTGAGGATGCCCTCTTATCCTCATTTGATCTTGAGCATTCTATGTCTTCACAAAGATCTGCATGCCACCACGGAGGTGCCTCCCGAGCCCCGTCCCAACGCATTTGTCTGAGCATTGGTGGGCTCAAGGGTGGCTCGCTCGGCTGGCGCGGGCGGGCTGCCCCGGCAAGGGTCTTGCCGGGGCCGCTGAGGCTGCCCTGGCAAGGGTCCTTGCCGGGAAAACCTGCTTCGCCCATCCGATCTTTGTGGCCTTGGTCCTTGTCGCTTCTTCATTTGTCTTCATGGCTTTGGCTCCTCTCCAGCTCCCCTTTCCTGCCATGTCTATGTGTGGTCGTGGCGGGGAGGCTCACTGCCCGTGCACAAGTAAAGGGGTCAAAAGCGTAGCCCCTACTTTTGTACACCGGCAGGAGCCCCGGTCCTGGGCCACACATAAGCGCAAAGACGTTGTTGGGCCAGGCCCGGAACGGTCTTGTGAGCGGTTAGGCGGATTTTACCGCGACCATCGTTCATTCCGCTGCGCTTCCCCATGACCCGTGTTGAATGCGCGGTGTGGGGGTCGTGCACGCGCGCATGATGGAAGCGTGCTGGCGTCACCTTGTGGTGGGCGGTAAAGGGGCGGCTTGCGTGTCTCTTTGAAACCGCAAGGGCGCCTCCCATTTACTGGCCTCGCGCGGGAACCGTCGTTCCACGTGTCCCACTGCGCCCGCCCCTTGCGCCACGCTTGCCGCATGCATAACACAGAGCCAGTAACAGGCGCACGGGACGTGGATAGTCGCACGCGTGCGGGTCGATTCCCCCGTGCCTTCAATGGAGCGGAGAGGGCGGTCGATGGCCCCGCTTGCTGTCACTTGAGGAAGTCGGATTGGCCGAGAGGGGGCGGCCGAGCCCTGCCCCCGCCCCTTTATAAAGAGGGGAGCGGGAGGAGCGGTGCCCCTCAATCTTTCGCCACCTGGCTCTCTCCATTCCTCCTTCCTTTCTTCTCCTGCCATGGCGAGGGGGCGTAGCGACGCTTCATCGGTGGCGGTGAGGGTTTCGGCCAGACAACGCGTCGCTCCTCCCCAAGAGCTCGTAGCGGCAGAGCTGGCCGCTAGAGGGAGGGGAAGGGGGCGAGGTCAAGGCCGTCGTGGTGCTCGAGGGAGAGGAGGATGGGGCGGCAGATCGACCTCGCCTCCCCCAGCAGCCCCTCCTTCGATGGAGGGCCATGCCGGGGACAACTCCTGTGAATTCTTTGTCAGGCTGCGCCATCCACCGCGACGTCGCCTTTGCCTCCCGACCCCATTTGCGCGGGAGATGGAGCTGGATCCGCCGCAAGCGCTGCGACTACACATGAGGGGTTGTGGGAACAGCGGCACATGGGTTGACGTCGACTTCCCCGCCCCTCACGTCATGTATCTTCACCGAGGGTGGAAGACCTTCGCTCGTCTCCACAGCTTGACGGATGGGCTCGCTCTCCATTTCAAACTAATGGAGGGCGGCCTTCTCTCCGTCAAAATCTTCGGGCACTTCGGGACCCGCGTGAGGTGCTGCGTGGAGAGCTCTTCTGATGATGAAGATTCCTCCTCGAGCGAGAGTGACGAGGAGGACAACGGCAGCAACGGTGAGGCCAGTGGGCGGCAGGATGACGGGTCCGACTAGGCATCGGGCGCCGCTCCGGGTGGCACCGGTGACGCCATCATCCGTGCTGACGGCTCCTTGAACTTCTCGGGGTCGTCTCCTTGGGTGGCTGGCGTTGGGAGGCTGTGGAAGAGGAAGAGGGCGGGCGGCAAGGCCGTCAAGTCAGAGTACGCGGGCACCGACGCTTTGTCGCGTACTGACGTCCTGTCGCCTCGTCTTCGAGCCCTACCTCCGGCGCCGCCATCACCATCCAGCCCTTGGACGGCCACCAAGATGTTCCCTTGGTGTCTTCTGCCACCCGTAGCTCGCCTAGGCGCCCCTTTTGCCCTCCTGCTTTTCTTGTCCCATTCCCTTAGGAGAGGGACAAGAAAGGGATTACGGGCACCTTATCTCTTTAGTTTATAAGCCTTCGGGCCTTAGTAGAATTTAAAGCTTGTAATCCCATTGGTCATGTTTTTCATTTCGTATGAACTGTACCTGTATGGGATGTTTTTTTTATGAAAAAGGGATGTTTGCTGGGATTTTCGTTCGTGGGAGGAACCCACGACAAGGAGTGAGTCCTTGTTATCTTTAAGACAAACGTTTTCTCGCCCGGCAACAGGCCTTGCCGTTTCCCCACTTCGCTCGACCTTTCTCACGCTCTTGGCGGAGGCAGGGATGAGGTGGGCTTAGGCCCCCCGTTCCTTTTCTGTGCTATCGCGGCTACGACCAAATCTAGACCCAGGGGATAATCCTCGGGTGCCGAGAAGGGGGAGCACGGTAGCTCAGAGATAGAACGGGGTTTCATGTATCCCAGTCCATACGAAATGCATGATAGAGGATAAAGGACTTATCTGGATTTGCAGCCCCAGGTGATCTTGGCTTGCCGCGGAGGGACCCTTGTTCTTGCAGCCCCCGGCAACTCTAGCTTGCCGGGGCCCGGACGCCGGTCTGTTCCTTTTCTTCCAGCACAGCTCGGCAAGAATACTTACGTGCCCTGTGAACCAAAGGAGACAAAGAAGAACAGAGAGACTCGCACTCGACCTCTAATCTAGGGGTTAGCCGCCGCTAAGCACTATCAACCCTAACCAAGGAAGAGACTCAACCTAGCATGCATGCAATAACTTAGGGCGCCAGCGCTTCGTTTATTTATGCTCAGGGTCTGCGACTGGCTTTGTACAAAGGGTTACATGCCTTGCCGGCAAGGCTTGTACAAAAGGGTGGCTCGCCGGGAGGCCCGGCGGCCGCGCCTTATAGGTAAAACTTGCGAAGATTGTCGATGTTCCAGGAGTTACTCACTGGAATGGCATCTTAGGTCTCCAGCCGGACTGCGCCGGGCCTGGTGACTCGTGTTACTCGATAAGGGCCTTCCCACTTCAGCGTCAACTTGTTGGAATTCTTGGCTGAATGAACGTGCCGAAGAACAAGGTCGCCTTCCTCAAAGCTCCGGGCATGAACCTTGCGGCTATGGTAGTGGCGCAAGGCTTGCTGGTAGCGTGCTGCTCTCACATCCGCCCGGAGACGATCTTCCTCAAGGAGCATCGCGTCATCTTGCCGCAATCGCTCTTGCTCAAGCTCATCATAGCGAGCACTCGAGGTGACCCGATATGAGTTCCGTGGGGAGAATCGCTTCTGCCCCGTAAACCAGGGCAAAGGGTGTCTGGCCGGTGGCTCGATTTGGCGTCGTTCTGATCGACCAAAGAACTGTCGGCAACTCATCAATCAAGCGCCTCCCGCTTCTGCGCAGTCTGTCAAAAGTCCTTGTCCTCAAGCCTCGCAGGACCTCAGCATTTGCTCTTTCCGCTTGGCCATTGCTCCGTGGATGTGCCGTGGAAGCAAAACAAACCCTGCTACCGAGATCCTCAATGTACTGCATGAAGGCGTGGCTTGTGAACTATGTGCCGTTGTTGGTGGTGATCCTGTTGGGTACCCCAAAACGGCACACTAGTCCCTTGAAGAACTTGATGGCTGACTGCGCTGTCACCTTCCTCACTGCCTCCACTTCTGGCCACTTCGTGAACTTGTCGATTGCGACGTACAAGTACTCAAAGCCCCCGACGGCACGGGGGAAAGGGCCCAGTATGTCGAGCCCCCAGACCGAGAAGGGCCAGGAGAGAGGGATGGTTTGGAGGGCTTGAGCTGGTTGATGAAGCTTCTTCGAATGGAACTTGCATGCTTCACACTTGGTTACTAGTGTCGTCGCATCCTGGAGGGCGGTGGGCCAGAAGAAACCTTGCCGGAAGGCCTTGCCGGCAAGGGCCCTCGACCCTATGTGGGAGCCACATATGCCTCCATGTATCTCCGCCAACAGCTTTAGTCCTTCCTCCCGGGAGATGCACATCAATTTCACCCCATTCGGTCTTCTTCTGTACAATACCCTGTCAACGAATTGGTACAGAGCAGACCGACGGGCTACTCTTTCTGCTTCTTCCTGCTCCTCAGGAAGCTCTCATCTTTCAAGGAATTGGACGGTGTGTTGTGCCCATGCCGGAGCTTGTGGCTCGACGACAAGGACCAAAGGCATCTCTTCTGCCACGGGAGCGGCCGCCTCCACGGCCATGACCTGAGGTCCTGCCGGAGTCGGTTGCCCCGTGGCAGGATCGGCATCCGCGGCAACATCTTCGTCGGCGGCTCCGGGGAGCTCGGTGGGGAAGTACTTGCCGGGGCCTAGCTTCCTCCGCTTGTTCTACCGGGTCGATGGTTCAACGGACGGCTGGGTTAACTGAAGCACAAAAGTACCTGGTTCCACAGGTAACTTGAGGGCAGAGCGTTTTGACAGGTAGTCGGCGATGTCGTTCTCTACCCGAGGGACATGCTCCGCTTGTATACCGTCAAAGCGCTCCTCCAGTTTCCTCACCTCATCTATGTAAGCTTCCATCAACGGGCTTTGATAGTCTTTGTTGATCTGCCTGACGACGAGTTGTGCGTCGCCCCTGATGATGAGCTTTTTAACTCCGAGGTCTGTCGCGATCTTGAGACTGGCAAGTAAACCCTCGTACTCAGTGGTGTTGTTGGTTGACATCTCCCGGGGGAAGTGCATCTGGACGACATACTTGAGGTGCTCTCCGGTGGGCGTGACAAGCAGCACACCAGCACCGGAGCCTTGCAGCGAGAAGGCACCATCAAAGTACATGATCCAGTTGCGACTCGTTTTCTTGCTGGGGAGAGTGGTCTCCTGTACCTCTTCGTCGGGCGTCGAGGTCCATTCCGCAACGAACTCCGCCAAGACTCTGCTCTAAATTGTCGAGGTACTCTCGAACCTCAAACCGAAACTTGACAGCTCCAGGGCCCATTCCACGATCCTCCCCGTTGCATCTAGGTTATGCAGTATCCGTTGCAACAGGAGGCCGGTGACCACCGTGATCTCGTGCGCTTGGAAGTAATGGTGCAGCTTCCTCGAAGCCATAAGGAGGCCGAAGAGCAGCTTTTGCACACCTGACTACCTCGACCTAGCCCCCTGCAAAAGGGAGTCGACGGCAAACCGGTGCTGCACCATTTTCTTCTTCTGCGCTTCTTCACCTGGTCACGTGGGTCCCGTCGCACGGACGCCAGTCTTGCCGGGGCCGAACCTTGCCGGGGGCTCAGCCTTGCCGGGGCTGAGCCCTGCCGGGAAAGGTTCCGACCCGCCAACCATTGACTCGGCCGCTACTGTTGTCTCCTCATCAACCTCTCTCTACGCCACTAGTGCGGCGCTAACCACCTGGTTCGTTGCCGCTCGATAAAGCAGCAATGGTTCTTGTGGTCTGGGCGCAACCAGCACTAGGGTAGAGGAGAGGTATTTCTTCAAATCTTGCAGTGCTGCCTCGGCCTCCGGGGTCCACTCCATCGGCCCTGCCTTGTTTAAGATCTTGAAAAAAGGAAGGTCACGCTCCATGACTTGAGATGAACCGCTCATGGCGAACGCAGCCGGAGCCGATGCACGTCCTTGATCCGTTTGGGTGCCTCAATCTGCTCGATAGCCTTGATCTTATCTGGGTTTACTTCAATCCCGCACTGGGATACAAAGAACCCGAGAAGCTTGCCGGATGGGACGCCGAAGACACACTTCTCAGGGTTCAATTTGAGGTTGATCTTGCGCAGGTTCCCAAATGTTTCCTCCAGATCTTGCACGAGCGTTGCTTTGTCCTTGGTTTTGACCACTATGTCATCCATATAAGCTTCCATATTTCTATGCAGCTGGGGCTCAAAACCAATTTGGACTGCTCTTGCAAAGGTCGAGCAAGCACTCTTCAACCCGAAAGGCATCCGTAAAAAGCAATACATACCACATGGGGTGATGAATGCTGTCTTTTCCTCGTCTTCCTTTGTCATGAAGATCTGGTGGTATCTCGAGTAGGCGCCCAGAACGATAAGAGGTCACACCCAGCCGTGGAGTCAACAATCTGGTCAATGCGCGGCAACGGGAAAGGATCCTTTGGGCAGGCCTTATTGATGTATGTGTAATCAATACACAGCCTCCATTTCCCATTTGCCTTGCGCACCACTACCGGATAGGCCAACCACGTTGGGTGGAGTACTCCTCTCACCAAGCCTGCCACCTCTAGCTTTCTGATTTCCTCCGTGATGAACTCCTGCCTCTCCAGAGCTTGCTTCCTGACCTTCTTCTTGACGGGCCGCGCATGAGGACAGACAGCAAGGTGGTGCTCAATCACCTCCCTGGGAACGCCGAGGATGTCGGAGGCTTGCCATGCAAACACATCAACATTCGCCCGCAGGAAGGTGACGAGCTCGCTTTCCTATTTGCCGTTGAGGGTGGAGCTTATGGTAAAAACTCCCCCCGTACCGTCCTCCTTGATGGGCACCTTCTTGGTCTATGGTGGCGTGGCTCTGGACTTCTTGCTCTTGCCGGCGGAGCTCTCTGGCACGTCCTCAACGAGAGCGCAACACCCCGAAGAGGTGCGCTTGCCGGAGTGGGTGCTAGGAGTCTCACCGGTCTTCTTCTCCCCCGGGGCTATGTCGGCAGGAGTACGTACCTTAGCGGCAGCTGCTGCAACTGCTTCCCGGTAGAGTTGGTCAGCGCAGATCAACGCATCATTCTTGTCGGAGGGGACGGTGATGATGCTCATCGGCCCGGGCATCTTCAGATGTTGTAGGCGTGAGCGAAGCCGCCATGAACTTGGCCAGTGCCGGGCGGCCGAGGATCCCGTTGTAAGGCAAGGGGATCTCAACTACATCAAAAACAATCCTCTCCGTCCTGTAGTTAAGCTCGCCTCTGAATGTCACAGGCAGTGTGATCTTTCCCTTTGGCTGGATCCTCCCCGGGTTAACCCCTAGGAATGTACCCGTCTCCTTGAGGTCTCCATCAGGGATCTGCAGCCTTTTAACCACAACGGACGAGATCAAGTTTAGGCCGGCCCCGGCGTCAACCAATATCTTTGTCACCTTGAGGTTGCAGATTGTTGGTGAAACCAACAACGGCAAGCACCCGACCGCAGTGGTGCGGTCAGGGTGGTCCTCGGTGTCGAAGATGATGGGCGTGCTGGACCATTTCAGCGGCTTCCGTGCGTCAAACAATGGCTCCACCGCTGTGATCTCACGCGCTCACTGCTTGAGTTGGCGGTGGGATGTGTGCAGCGAGGCGCCGCCATCGACGCACATGGCCTCTGTGGCTTTCTGAAACTCGTGGTCGCCAGACTCTCCATCCTCGTCATGATCATCGTCTTCCTGCTTCTTGTCGCGGCCCCGGGCGGGCCTCTCTTGCTGAATCTCCTTGCCGCGGTGGCCTTCTTGGCCGCCACGTTTCTTGCCGGATCCTTTGGCACCATCTGGGCCTTTCTCCTTGTCCCGCCGCTCATACTCGGCTTTCTGCTTCTCGGCGAGCAGCTCTACCTGCCGGCAGTTTTGGAGGTCGTGGCCCTTTGGTGCGGTGGATCTTGCAAGATCGCTTGTCGGAGCCTCCGGCTTGTCGGCAACCGCCAAGGCCCGACAAAGCGTTACACCCGCAATCTATTTGCCGTGGTCGCTTGCTCTTGGTCTTCTTGGTGGTACCGGTGTCGCCGGATCCCTCAACGGCAAGCACGGCCTTGCCCTTTGCGCTTCCTATTACGGCGTCGGCCTTTCTTTCTTTGGGGTGGCGGTATCGCCCGATGGAGTCGATTTCCGCTTCCGGCATCTTCGCCGGGGTACTTCCTTCATTCCTCGGCACGAGCGCATCGATTGGCCAGAACATAGAGCTCAGCCACATCCTTGACCTTGTTCATCGCCAGCTCCTCACGCATCTTGCGATTGCGCATGTTCTGATGGAACGCACTGATCACAGCGGCGGGATGAACATCGGGGATGTTGTACTGCACCCGGCTGAACCTTTGGATGTACTTGCGCAGGTTTTCTCCTTCCTTCTGGGGGATGATGTGTAAATCACTCGCCTGGCCATGAGCTTGGTGACCTCCGGTGAAGGCGCCAACAAACTCATGGCACAGATCCGCCCAAGAAGAGATGGAATCCACCGGCAAGTGCATCAACCATGACATAACATTAGGCTAGAGTGCCAACGGGAAGTAGCTGGCAAGCTCCTTGTCGTCGCGGGCCCTGGCAGCTTGCATCGCGATGGTGTAAATGCTGAGGAACTCCGACGGGTGAGTCTTGCCGTTGTACTTCTCGCCAACGTCAGGTTTGAACATACGGTGGGAGGGCCACTGGAACTGCCGCAGCTCACAGGTGAAGGCCGGACAACCCACCTCGTAAGGTAGGCCACCATAGCCTCCCGGCGCTGGGTGATCCGTAGCGGGCCCTGCCCGCCTGTCCGACTGGTGGCGCGCGTCACGTCGGCGCTCGATCGTAATTTGAGCGTCCTCATGAGCCCGCTCCCGAAGGACTTGGCGCTGATCGCGGTTGGTCCGCGGGTCGGACGACGCGATGGAGAAATCATCTCGAGCGTCGCCGCGACGGGCCGACGCCCGGGGCGGTCGGGATGGATGTGGGGAGTACACCGTGGCCGCGTCGCCTCCGGCGTGGCCTCCGCTAGTGGCAGCCGGCGGAGCGACGGCCGATCGTTCCGCCCGGCCGCAGCCTGTCATCGTTGGCGATGCCGACGAGGCTCCGGACGGTGGCCCTCCATTCGTCGAGCTTCTCCGCGGCGGGAGGAAAATCGAGGAGCAGCTGCGCGCGCTAGGGCTTCCGCTGGCGTGGGTGGCGGCGAAAGCTGGGTGGACCGCGATGCGCCTCGACTCCTAACCACGTTAGACGGAGCTCCGTCGCGGCTCTGCAGCCGTTCGCCACCTCCAGCAGCACCTCCGCGCACATGTTGGCCCTCTCCTTCATGTGACGGACGCACGGGACTCTTCCCAGGGCGGCGCGTAGGGTCACCAGCAGGGTGACGCTGCTCATCACGCACAACCTGAGAGGAGCGCGCCGTGGGCGCCAGTGTAGGCATTTTGGAGATCATCGTGCCGCCGCCTGGCGGGACGACGGCACTTCGAGGTCCCCAAGGCCGCTGCGGGGCCCAACTCCGTCTCCGGAGCCCGCGACTGGTGGCTCGCCGCCCGGCACGTGAACGACGCCGCTCGCCAGGTCCGGACTATCAGGGTGATGTGGATGTTCGCGGGCCGCGCCACGGGTCCTCTCCGTGACTGGCCCGCTGCCAGTCCGTGCTGGTACCAACCCGGTTCCGGACGAACCGATCGCTATGGTCGCCTTCTTCTTAGGAGCCATGGCGATGAAGAACAGCTAAGTCAACTGCTGGACCAGATTCTCACAATTGCGCGCGCCCCCTACCTGGCGCGCCAAAGATGTTGGTGGGAGACGACACCTATGGTATCACGGGAATCCCTTCTACGGTTGCGGGGCGCGGGGGTCGTGAGAAGAGCGGGACTAGCAGACAACACAAAGGGATTTTACCCAGGTTCGGGCCGCGAGGATGCGTAAAACCCTAGTCCTGCTTTGGTGGATGTATTTAGTGTTCTTGAGCTCTCGGACTAGCTCTAGGTGCTGTGAGGTTCCAAAGAGTCAATCCTTTCCCTGATCGCCTCGGGCCTCCTTTTTATAGGGAAAGGGTCGCCACAAAGTGCCAAGGAGGTGGAAAGGGTACAGTGCTGCGAGGTTATCCCTCAGACACGGACAAGATGCCTTTAATGCGAGGCTTAGGTGTCCCTTTGCTTTATTGGGGACGGGAGCGAGGCCCGTCCCATCCGTCGCCGCTCCTCCTTGCCTCGACACGTGCCCTGGCCAGCGACGCATGCAGTGCCATGTAGGCAGGCAGGCAGCTGAGGTGGTGCGATGGTGGAGCCTCCACGAAGGATTGCATACCGCCACGCAGGTGCCTGCCCAGCTGGTTGGGTCGGTAGCCGCATGCGAATGGCGGCGAAGACTTATCTGGGGCAGGCCTGGCAGTGGTCCAGCTGGTGCGCTTTGGCGAGGGCCTTGTCGGGTGGCTCGGCAAGGGTCTTGCCGGTGGCCCGGCAAGGGTCTTGCGGTGGCACGCTGGCCTCCCCGGCAAGGGTCTTGCCGGGTGGCCCGGCAAGGGTCTTGCCATGGCGCGCTGGCCTCCCCGACAAGGGTCTTGCCGGGGGTCTTGTGGGTTTCTTCGGTGAGGATGGTTGCCCTCTTATCCTCATTTGATCTTGAGCATTCTATGTCTTCACAAAGATCTGCATGCCACCACGGAGGTGCCTCCCGAGCCCCATCCCAACGCATTTGTCTGAGCATTGCTGGGCTCAAGGGTGGCTCGCTCGGCTGTCGCAGGCGGGCTGCCCCGGCAAGGGTCTTGCCGGGGCCGCTGAGGCTGCCCTGGCAAGGGTCCTTGCCGGGAAAACCTGCTTCCCCCATCCAATCTTTGTGGCCTTGGTCCTTGTCGCTGCTTCATTTGTCTTCATGGCTTTGGCTCCTCTCCAGCTCCCCTTTCCAGCCATGTTTATGCGTGGTCGTGGTGGGAGGCTCTGACTGCCCGTGCACAAGTAAAGGGGTCAAAAGCAGAGCCCCTACTTTTGTAGACCAACAAAAGTAGAGTAACCAAGTTAAGATCTATTTTCTGGTTGAGATCAAAAAGTTGAGGAGATATGAAGTACCACCTCTCTTGCGGCGCCGTGTAGGCATCGGGGGTGCGATGGTTGTCGGTGGCGTTGAAGCAGATCTGCGACGGTAGACGGGTGCATCGGGGGATAAGTCCCGTTGCGGTGGAAGAGAAGGTCGTGTGAGCGGCCCCGGCAAAGAGGACGACGGCGCCGATGAAGCGAGAGGACGCGATGCAAGGCTATTGGTCCGTCGTCGTGGATGAGAAATGTCCATCTCTAGCAGTGGACGACGCGGTCTTGGTAGGCACTCCGGCATGGTGGAGGACGGTGGCGATGGATGTGGTGGAGGACGGCGGCGATGGATGGGGTGGCGGACGGAGGCTGGTGTGGGGATGGGGTGTTCTAGCGCGGACGGTGTATGAATGGGAAATTGGAGGGTGAGGTACGGGAACCATGTTTTTGGGACGCCTTTATGCGAAATATGGGAAAGTTACGAATTTAGCCCCCGTTTAAAATTTGGACGTCTCGTCGGTTGGGGATAGGACGGTAATCGCGCATCTCGCCAATATTTGCCCAGAGCGATTTCGGGCGAGGAGAGGGTGGTTGGTGCCCATGGTTGGCGTCCACGGTGTATGAATGGGGCTGACAGGTAGGGCGGTTGTGTCACGTCTGAGTGATGTTACAAACCTGCCCCTATTGAAAATATTTGCCTACATCGATTTCGGCCGAGTCGAGTTTGTTTTGCCGCCCACCGTGTATGAATGGGGAATGGAGGGAGAAAGCAGAGGTCTTTCGGACGACTTGAATCAAATGAGTTTTGCCGCCCATGTTTGACGCCCACCGTGTCGGAATGGGCTCAGAGGCGGTCGTGTCACGTCTAATTGAAGTTACTAACCTACCCCTATTTAGAGCAGTGGAAATCGGGCTGATGGATTATCCGTGTAATGGATAGACAGTAATTTTCATCTCCCAAACACTTGGCTTCGGGCGGCCGATGTGGGAGTGGACATTTTGCTGCTTCTTTGAATTTTGGGACAATAAGCATCCACGTTTACCACAGCAACTAAATTGAATCCATTTTGTATTCCTATATGAATCTTTATAAATCATTCTATGTGTTTTTATATATCTTCAAAAGGACGAAAAAGATGTATTCCACTGTCATATATGAATATGGTTTACAAATGTCGATACTCAAATTCAGAAATTAGAATCCAGTTTAAGGTGAATTCGAATATTTGGAACACTTCATGTCCAACTCAAATGTCACACGTAGCATAATGTGTACTCCCATTTAGATATGTACACAAGCGATGTATCAAGATTCAAATACCGAGTCAATCAACCAAGAATGTACGTAACTAATGGACATATAAACAGTTATAGAGTATATGGATCAATAATATAAACTAACATACATAAGTCGGGCCGTTGTACTTTTTTGTCTACAACAAGATCCTTTTTAGCCAAGATCTTGGCCCTTTCCGATGCGTGCCACTTATGGTCCATCTATACTACTACTATTGCTGAATGCACATTCAGCCCGATTGACATATTTGTAGGTCTGGCACAGCAATCCAAACGAAATGTCTCCGAATCTTATCAATTAATACAGACTTGTGCTCAAATAAAATTACAAACAAAAAAAACAATTATTACATGATCTCTAAAACAAATGGTTTGATTGATTACATGAACAGACAACTCAAAGGTTATTCAACTATGGAAAGAACATTTCACCTATGATTTACCAAGTAGGAATTTAATTTCCTTTTTTCCTTCAGGACCTTAACAATCTGGTCAGTCTCAGCTTGCTTCGTTTTGAAAAGCACCAAATATTTAATGGTTGTCTTGAGTACTGCTTGTGATTGTGGTGTTTGCTTCCTCAACATGTCAACTTCATCTATAAGTGCAGAAGCAGAATCTCTTTCTACCACTAGTTTAGCCTCTAGAGCATCAGCAGTTGGCAATTCATAATGCACGATTGGGCCGGTGCAACTGTTGTGGGATGATGCAACGTCCATGGGGACCTCACTCTTTGATCTTGGGCTAACCTGTTTTGCCATTAAAGTTCCGATTGGATTCAGAAAAGTTGAAGTTAGCAAAACATCTCAACTAGGAGTTATAACGACAAACCAGCTAAAAACAAGGAATTAAAGAGTTTCAATTGGATGCTAAAAAGTAGTTATTAACATCATTGTAACCCGCTGTTGCAGCAAGCAGTTAAACAAACAAGTAGATATTTAAGTTAAGGCAAACAGGTAATTCTTAACAGTAAGTATCAAACACATAGATGGGCACAGTCTACAATATGATTAACGGCTGTGCCATTATGTAATCAGTAGCAAACTAAATTAAGCCAAACAACGTAATTGAACAATTTTGGAATAAGTGGCTAACTAAAATTCGAGAAGCGTAATGGCGAACTTACGCTAGTTCTTTGTACAGGCACCTTTGCAACTTCTTTTTTCGCTTACAGGGTTGTACGAAGGAGTCCGTGGCATCAATTGCTTGGATACGCTGTCCCTATACTTCTTTCTTCCCACACCGCATGGGTAAGTCGAATGGTTAATCTGGTAAGATGGTGCGTCCTTGATATGTTATATGAGGACGTGTAGTCGCACTATTTGTAGCCAAACACATCACACCGGCTTTTCTTTGTATATTTCATGCGATTACTTTTGGCATATCAAGATCTAAGCAATCTACAATAGGATGAAAAGATGGCATCCTTCACATTATTGGCGAACTCATTTCATAGAAACAAGCAATTCAACCATTACGTGGGTAAATCAAAAGCGCCCTTTGGAATATTTTTCACTATCCAATCATACGCATAAAAAGGCGGCGCCACCATAGGGGCTGGTATGGGCGGCCGCCTCAGGTGGCTGGAAAGTGTGCACCTAGTTTGAGTCGTCCAGGTTGGCCCATGCTAGTTTTGTTCGTCCCAACACACGAGCAGGCAATGTAAAAATGAAGAAAAATGTTTCAATTTGGATGGGCCAATAACATAAGTGCAAGGCAGGCCCTATAGCAGGCTCGCAGCCCAAACGAGCGCCTCCCATATCGATCGACATCAGGAAAAATCCCAATTCATTCGCTCTAGCCTCCAGTCTGGTTCGCTCCTAACCTAGCCGCCGCTGGACAGACCGACAGAGCACTTCCTCGCGCCCTCGTTGGAGGGCGGTCGCCGGGCTTCAAGTAAACGGAAGGACAAGAAGATGAAGATCCAACCCTGGGTGTCGGGGATATACCCCGCGGTATGACCCGGCCGGAGTTGTAAACCGGCTGGGACTTGGTAAACCGGCGGATGGTAAACCGGCAGACAGTTAAGACAAATGGCTAAGACGGACGGTAAACCGGCAGGTGGTAAACCAGCAAGTGTTAAGGCAGGTGGTAAACCGGCAGGAATTAAGTTAGATCTTAAACCAGCAGACCATCTTAAACCGGCAGACCATCTTAAACCGGCAGACCATCTTAAACCGGCAAACAGTGATAACTGGGTTGCCAGGGGTTATGAAGCCCGGGACGTTATGAAGCCCATAAAGAGATGTCAGAATAGTTAAGTCTTAAGTCCGAGTTGGACTCTACATGTAACCCGCCCCTTCAACTTATATAAGGAGGGGCAGGGCTCCCCAAAGAGGGACAAGCTACAAGCGACAAGAAACAATCTTAGGGCTAGACATAATTGGGAGAGCCGGTTTACGACGACTCCCTCGTGATGATAATGAGACCTAGCCTCAAACAGCATGTAGGGTTGTTACCGGATGATGTTTCCCGGGGCCCGAAGCTATCTAAATCCTCGTCTTGTGTTGCGTCTCTCAATTCCGCTCAACCCCTCTCAAGCTACCACATAGATGCGTTGGCCTCACGACTAAGTCCTCACACTAGGACATCTGCCGTGATAAATCCACGACAGTTGGTGCCCACCGTGGGGCATGCGCACGGTGGTGTTGAGTTCTTGGAGGGATTTCTTCTAGGGATCGGGAAGTATGCAATTTTTTGGATGAGCTGGGTTGAAAGGACTTCCGTCAACTTCAAAGGTCATCAGTTCAGATTTGGGATCTATAAGATTTTAAGATTCAAGAAAAATTAAGGTTACAACTTGTCTACCGCCCTCGTCCGAAGATCTGTCGAAGCCAACATGAAGTTTATCCACGTACAACTTTTTTCTCGGCAGTTTGTGCACAGCATATTACAAGTCCCGGAGCATCAACTCATAGCTGCTGGTGTTTTTTCCTTAAAAGCATAGTGATCCGAAGCCAGATCAATGTTTGGAACACTCCCTAGGCCGAGACCAACAAGAGTTCTGTACATGTGCAAGTCATCCGAGGCTACAGCCTAATACGCCGAGTTCTACTACTGCTCCCAGGCCGTGGGAATTAACAGTCTGCTGCTAGCTTCTTAACCTGGCGTGAAGAATAGTCAAATACCGGAAAATCAACTAGTACGTGATCAAGACTAGTACTACTTGAGTGCTACTAGATCAGATTACTACATCCATCCGAGTCAGAAAAGTCCAAGCGCTGTTGCCGGATCATCATCAGGATATTTCTCAAAGAAAGAAACAAAAGGAGTGGGGTCCATGAGCTGGAATAAGACCCGGACGTGGATGGATAAATTAACTACGACTCGGAAAACAGACTAGCAGGCAACCTTGGTTGTCCGCTGCCAAATCACCGCCATGGCCTTCCGCCGGGCGGCCTTTTCTCCGAGCCGGTTTCGCCAAGTGACTCCGCCTCCGCTTCAAGTCGCCGTGTTCACCAGCAAGATCGATCTGCTCTCATCCGACGGATTAAACCAGGAGTATACAAAAAGGAACCTAGAAATTGGCAAGTCAAAACTGATCCGGAGACGGATTTAGTCACAGACTCGGCCTCCGCGGACGGGCGGCTCGGGAATCCATCGGGTCACCATCACCACAGCTCCGAGCGCGACGCAGGGTGTTGTGCCCTTAGCGCAGCCTTGACCCGCCGGTGCCTCGTCAACCAGCTGCCAACGTACAACCGATTCCACCTCATCGGCGGCAAGATGGCTTGCCTCGCCGCCGCATCGAACCGGCCGCTCAACCCGCCAAGTCACCACTGTCGCCTCATCTCCTCTACCGCAACTCTGCCGGCTCACCGGATGCCTCACAGCACCGACCCATCGAACCACTTGCGCCCGCACGCCTGAGCCGGCCCGCCACCCGTGCCGAGTTGCCATGACCCGCCGCGGCCCTCTCCTCCGCTGCGAGTCGCCTCCGACTCCAAACCGCCGCCGTCTCGTCCTTTCGTTGCGTCGCCTTGGCTGCTCCAACCCGCCGGCTTCAGCCGCACTTCCAACCTCCTGGTTTGCGGTCCTCCGAGTCACTATGTCTGCGGTCCTGTTAAGCCGCCGAGCTGGTTCGCCTCTGGACCGACTACCCGCTTCGCCACCTCCGCAAGCGGCGCAACGGGTCGCCGGTCTCCACCTCCGTTGCCTCGCCCCGCCAGTCAATACCATTCGAGGGCCGCCGCTGGCTCGTTCCCCTGAGTCAAACCACCAGGCGCTGACCCGCCGCCCGCCCAGCTTCCGTCAAACCGCCAGGCGCTGACCCGCCGCTCGCCCAGCTTCCGTCAAACCGCCACGCGCTGACCCGCCGCTGGCCCAGCTTCCGTCAAACCGCCGGGCGCTGACCCGCCGCTCGCCCTGCTTTGTTAATTCGCCGCGCCCGCGCTCAAACCCGGCGGCTTTGCACGCGCTGGGTCCCGTCTCCACCGAGTTATCGTGCATTGAGCCTGCCGAGCTGCCCGCGGCGCCGCGTCCCCGTTTGGGTTCGCCTCTGACCCGTGACTCGCCTGAGCTGCCGACCTGCCTCCATTGCTTCCAGGGGCCCCGCGTCCTTCACCAACTCTGCCTCTAAGTGCCTGCGCCACCACGACCTCGACAAACCGGCCATGGCTGAGTTGCACGTGCCGGCGTGCTTCACCGGCTGATCGCCTCCTCCGACGCACAGTTTTGCTGCTGCTACTTACTTTCGCGGGTACGACATCAGTCCGCCGTCACTGAGTGGTCGTTACGGCCGAATCGAACCGCTGCCTCGCAAATCGCCGGCCCGCCGTCACCGTTGTGTCGAGTCACCTCTGCCTGCAGCTGCCCTGTGGTTTCACGCAGAATTGGTAAAGCGGAGAGTCCAAACAGACAAGACAAGAAACATGCACTAAATAAAACAGAGTCCATCATAACAGCTGAGCACTCTATGTTGGTATACATATGTCTGATTACAGAAACAACGGCGAGGCGAAATGCTGCATCTAGCAGCACAGGTTTTCTAAGGGAAAACAGTAGAAGATAAAAGCTACTAATCGCAGCATGCCAAAAGTCGTGGAAGCAGTAAAATTCAGATCAGTTGGAAAACCAACGACGTACGTGACTAGCTCGACGTACCAGGAAAAGATCAGGTGCTATCCACCTTATTTATTTTTTCAATGTACTTTAAATTCTTCCTAGAACAATTATCCTTCTTTAAATATATTTTTCATGTTCATGGCAGAGACGACAAGATCATCTGTCATCCAAATACATCAGGACAATTATTCACCGCCAAAGTGAAGTTATATCGTGGATATGGGGTGCATAGCATCGTCATTTTGCACTAACATTGATCCGTGCTGTCGTGCTCAACGGAAGTGCTTACGCTGCCACCCTTGCGGTCTGGTCTATATCAACACACTGGGCCGCACCTGTCTGCATGAGCTGCTTATTGAGTATAAGCAAGCCACTGTTTGGGTAGCCCGGTTTTCTTCCAACAAATTGGAGGCAAATTATCATCAGCCGCCGTCTGCGCTGGATGGCTCAATGGACATGCACACAAGTCACTGCAACTACAGTTTGGTTAAACTTCAAACAGCCAGTTGGAAGGAACCATTGGCCGAGTTGCTGACACGGCTCATACGGGATCATTTATAACCCGCCGCAGTCACCTCAACCTTCTGTGGATTCACATCGCATTATCAACACCAATAATATATACCTTCTGCTATGGTAAAATACGGAGAATCTCAAGACAACTCCTCGAGTCGTCTTAAGACTCGGGGGCTACGATGACATGACTTAGCAAATCTTGCTTGTTTCAGCAAATTTAAGAACCCCAGGACGATGGAGGGAAAGATAACCCGGTCCCGGAGGCTACTGTTATATTGATGAAAATTTAAAGGCCGTCAGAAAATTTCCGGCTTAGAAAGTATATGACAGTTACAAAATCCCGGCTCAATTAAGAAGTTCCGGGTCATCAGAAAGGATTCCGGTTTAAGATCCGGCTCAAGGGAAATATGTTCTCCCACAAAGCTTTGAAGCTCTCAAATCCGGTTTAAAAGTGTCCGGTTCAAAAAGTAATTAACTTCTCGCAAGTTCGAGTTGAAAGGCCGTCAGAAAATTTCCGGCTAAAAATGAAGATTCCGGTTTACAATCCGGTTCAAGGAAAAGATGTCTCCCACAAAGCTTTGAAGCTCTCAATATCCGGTTCAAAATCCCGGTTCAAGAAGAATTTATCTCTTGAAAAAAGTTAAAGGTTGCCGAAGAGGACCTGCTGCCATGCATGGTTCAAACATGGGTATCATGCCTTATTGGCTTATCATATTATTGATCACTTGGGGGCTTGGTCGTATCCGAACCATAGCTACACCTCTTGATCGGCACTATGCCACAACATCACTTGGAGGCTTGGTCGTATCCGAACCATAGCTACACCTCTTGATCGGCGCAATGCCACAACATCACTTGGGGGCTTGCTCGTATCCGAACCATAGATACACCTCTTGATCGGCGCAATGCCACAACATCACTTGGGGGCTTGGTCATATCCGAACCATAGCTACACCTCTTGATCAGCGTAATGCCACAACGTTACTTGGGGGCTTGGTCGTATCCGAACCATAGTCACACCTCTTGATCGGCTCAAAGCCTCGACTACAACGGTTTTTATTTGCCCTTTGCTAAGTTTTTCTTTCTTTTGATAAGATTTATGATGTTTTCAAACCGGTGTTTGTCAACCCGGTTAGACTGTCAACTACAAGTTGTCAGTACATGATCAGTTATAATCCGGTGTTTATTAACCTGGTCTGGTTTCGACTATAAGTCGCCAGTATATATTTGGATTGCACCATTGGAATTATGCGCTCATAAATCATTGGATTATATTATTCAAACCTTCAAATAGCCAACATGGCTGGATTTTATTATGGTTATCAATAACCAGTATTATGATTAAGGTTTTCAAAGTCACTTTAGCACAATGGCTATTATATTATCAATGGATATGATTTATTTTACAATTGAAGGAATAGTCCCAAGTCGCTGCAGGCTTACGACCCGGCACTTGGGGGCTACATTATTCAACTTAAGATTATATCAAATATGCAAGTCTCATGTCGCTGCAAGCATGCACCATGACACTTGGGGGTTAATGCAAAGTCATTTTTATTAGTCTTATTGAATACCCGGCTCATCACATCATAATGAGCCGGCCCTTGGGGACTTCCAATTGCTCCTGTCAACAATTCAAGGTACACAAATTTTCATCTTACTGAAGGATCCACTCCTCCGTTGGTAAAGCACAAAGCTCTCAACCTTGTGGACGTGGGTTCAAGCCCCATGATGGGAGTTACATCATATAATGTTATTCTCAATGAAGTATATATAAAGTCCCAGCTCAATACTATCTTACTGAGCTGGCCCTTGGGGGCTACACGTTGTTGTTAAAGTCTACATGATCATATTTTCAAAGTCCCTGCTCATTATTTGCATAATGACCCGGCCCTTGGGGGCTACACTGGTTGAAGTTTTTATGAGCATCAGGAAATTACAAGTTCCAGGTTACTGCAAGCATGACAACCCGGCACTTGGGGGCTACATATGTGGAATACTTAGTTCTGACTAGTGATTGAGATGAACAACCTGGATTTCTTCAAGCTTGTGACATTCATATTGAAGCAAATCTTAAGCTGTTACTACGTTACCTTCTTAAGATTTGAGGGCTACAAGTGATAGGCATATAAGAGGTATATTTTCAAAAGTTGAGGTTAACAAACAGTTATGATCCGGTGCCATCAATATTTGTAAACCGGCAAAGTTCTGCATTCTTAAACCGGCTGAAGATCAGATGAGTATTTCAAAGACCAATATTTTTGTTAAGCATTGGGAGCTAAGTCAAAGGAGTTATTTTTCACAATATTTCTCGGAGATAAACCAATGTCAGCAAATTGATTATGAAGCTGGCCTATTGACCCGGATTTTCTAGAAGGAAATGACAAGGATTTAAAGATGTTCAGGATCAGTTTTACATGGATAAATCCAATTTAAACTGGGGGCTAATGTCGGGGATATACCCCGCGGTATGACCCGGCCGGAGTTGCAAACTGGCTGGGACTTGGTAAACCGGCGGATGGTAAACCGGCAGACAGTTAAGACAGACAGTTAAGACAAATGGCTAAGACGGACGGTAAACCGGCAAGTGTTACGACAGGTGGTAAACCGGCAAGTGTTAAGGCAGGTGGTAAACCGGCAGGAGTTAAGTCAGATCTTAAACCGGTAGACCATCTTAAACCGGCAGACCATCTTAAACCGGCAAACAGTGATAACTGGGTTGCCAGGGGTTATGAAGCCCGGGACGTTATGAAGCCCATAAAGAGATGTCAGAATAGTTAAGTCTTAAGTCTGAGTTGGACTCTACATGTAACCTGCCCCTTCAACTTATATAAGGAGGGGCAGGGCTCCCCAAAGAGGGACAAGCTACAAGCGACAAGAAACAATCTTAGGGCTCGACATAATTGGGAGAGCCGGTTTACGGCGACTACCTCATGATGATAATGAGACCTAGCCTCAAACAACATGTAGGGTTGTTACCGGATGATGTTTCCCGGGGCCCGAAGCTGTCTAAATCCTCGTCTTGTATTGCGTCTCTCGATTCCGCTCGACCCCTCTCAAGCTACCACATAGATGCGTTGGCCTCACGACTAAGTTCTCACACTAGGACATCTGCTGTGACAAATCCACGACACTGGGTGTAGCCTGCGTGGGAGGCAGCGGCGGCAGCACGGGCATGGCATCGAGCTTGCGCAAACGGACAGACGCAGCTTGCAAGAGTAGCATGCGCAACGAGCAGGTACATTACATCCCTGATTATATCTAATTCAACTCTTCAATTTCTGGCCAATAGTTAAACCTGACGGTGTTGTAAAACCGCTCGTATGTAGGGAATCTATGAGAAAATTAAACCAATTTCTACTTACTTTATAACTCCCCAATCAATCTTGGTATCGACTGAATCTGATGTATCTAATCAAGTTTCCGGTGCAAACATACAAGCTCATGTTGTTATTGAGCCTGAAGTGTCTAATGAACAGACTGCTAATGAAGGATCTAATGCAAGCATTTTGCAAGCTCATTGAAGGATTTAGTGTCTAATGATGATCTACTATGTTGAGAGAGACAGAGATTTGCAAGCATTGATGACAAGCAAATTATAGTGCATTTTCATAGCTTGAGGAAAGCGTCGAGGCCATCTACCGAAAGTCCCGTATCATGACAACATAGCATAAATACTTTTCTAATCTGTTGTTTGAAACTATTGGCATACTTGTGCGGGATAGATATATTGATATGCAGTTTGCGCACTGGTTATACGTGCAATTACACTTCGATATTTTCAGCCAGAGAACGAATAATTCAAGCAGGTACAGACCATGTTTGTAGTCATTGTACACCATGTTGCATTTTTTTTGGTGCTTGCATCATTTAGTGTTTATAATCTGAACTACTTTGGATCATTAGTTGGTTTTGAAAGTGCATGTAGCTTCACATTTCTCAAGTTATGTTGATTTCCGGAGTGCAAATACCTTCGTATTTTTTAAGTTAAATGTTCGCCCCTGGTAACTTGAATTCGTGGATCAGCCACTGCACACAAATCATACACGAATGCCAGTACGAATTAAATGAAATGCAGGGACGTGCGCTAGCTCGTTGTACAAGGCTCATCGCAGCTCGCTTGCGCTTGGGATGTTCCATGTACAAGTCCATGTTACCACTTGCTTGGATGTGCAGGCCTTGTGCTCCTTGCATCCCCTCTGCATTTTGACACGGCGAATGGTTGATCAAATAAGAGGAATCGACCTTGATGTTGTACCGGAGGACAGATACTTACAAGGTTATACGGGTGTGCAGGATGTGTACCAGATCCCGTAGCCCCGTCATGCTTCGCTAAAAAATGGATTTGCTTGTTTCAGATGATATCTCCAGAAGAAATAAGAGTTAAAGTCGGAGTTGCATAGGAGTGTAAGCTAAGAGAGCAGTGAAAGGATATCCAAACATCATCGGAACAGTGCACAAGGGAGTGATGTGTGGATACCTAGTTCGGGCCGGCATTTGGGCATGCTCGCCTAGCTAGAGTGCGGGTCACT
This sequence comes from Aegilops bicornis, assembly GCA_021605145.1. Taxonomy (NCBI): domain Eukaryota; kingdom Viridiplantae; phylum Streptophyta; class Magnoliopsida; order Poales; family Poaceae; genus Aegilops; species Aegilops bicornis. Next base: position 542,873,297 of record CM038671.1, read on the forward strand.
TCAGAGCCGTTGAGGGTGATGCGCTGGCGTTGGCTGGCCGTGCACGGATGCAGATCTTGAGTGGCAGCGGAGAGCTACGATGCGGTAGACGAGACCGTTGGTGAAGCCCCAACGGCCTCGGGGGGCGGAGCTGCGACAATGTGCTCGGTGAAGTAGCCCCGGTGAGTTGGGAGACAGCGTCGGTGAAGCGCACCTGATGCGGTGGAACTCGGTGTTTGTGAGGCACGTCCGTTGTGGCGACCAACGTTGTCGGTGGACCACCCGGTGCGGTGGACGAGGGCATAGATGAGGTAGCTCCGGTGCGGTGGTGAAGCGCGACCGTCGTCTTCGTCGTCGTCGTCCGGCATAGAGGTGGGGAACGGTGGGGAAAGAGACGAGACGAGGGGCGATTCGAGGGTTGGTGGCGAATTAGGGATTTGAGCAATCTGGGCACGGAAGGGGACGGTGGAGAAGAGAGATTTTGCAGGGCTGGAATGGGGCCGCCAGATATTTCAATGCGAAACATGGAAGCGCGAACTTATATTGTCGTCATCCTTTTTTGGGGGGGAGGGGGTGGGTGGCTGGGTGCTACGCGTCCGTCTGACACTCGCGACCACCTCGACAGGACTATGCTTGGTGCCTTAAGGCACACCTTTTGTCCATGACATGTGGGCCCAACAGTGGCTGGCCCACATGTCGCTGACACAAAGCGATTGCCTTTAAGGCATCAAGCAATCGACCCAACACGACCCTCGTCGCCTGAGTGCGCCTACATTTGAGAATGCAAACGAATCTTCTTTCATTTGCAAATGAATCATATGTATTACCATGCCCTTGTTTTCCTTGCAATAGTCGGTCATTCGAACGAGATACTCCATCCGTTCACTTTTGTAAGTCATTTCGCATAACTTAAAATGAACTGTTTTGCACATTGTCTGAAATGTCTTCAAGGTCTTATAAAAGTGAACAGAGGGAGTACTATAAATTAATTAAGGAGGAGTTATTTGAAAAAAAATCAAAACGGTGGCCACGCTAATGTGGATTAGAGTGTGTGTCACATAATTAGTTATTCGAATTAGAGTGTGTGTCACGTAGGTAGTTATTTGAATTAGAGTGTGTGTCACGTAGCGATCTCCAATTCTAACGTGGATTTCGCATTTCACTGTATCCACGCTACTTTTTTAATACAAATTCATATTTATATGATGAACACCATGGTAGTGAGAACACTTTTCGATGGATTCAAACATATGACCTACAAAATAGCACAATAAACTGAATCAATGTCAACTTTTCGAAACTTAGTATGGCACGAATTCGAAATAATTACCCGTATGCCTGGTCCTCGGTTCAAATCTTACAATGTACACCGAATTGAAACATCGATATTAAGTCTCATACTATGTACATTCAAATGTTGTTTTTAGCCCCCCCAACACACACGCTACATACTTCCTGTATCGGTCAATCTTCCTCTCCTAACCACCTTAGGAAGCTATCGGTTTCCAACACACGTTCATTCTTTCTCTCCATGTTTCGATCTCTAAGTCTCTCAACTACACAACCCCTTTTTCCACTCTATTACCAAATGTATTTACCTCACACACCCGCCATTGCACCCCATTCCGAGCTCTCTCTCTCCCCCTCTTACTCTCACCCTCTCGCGATAAATACATGCATTTCATATCTAGCCCCCCCCCCCAACCTCTCGTGCGCCTTACGCACGTTGTATATCTAGGTCACTCCCTCGAGGCTGTCTCGGTCTTTCTTCCAAGACGGCAGGCCACACTCGCTCAATCTCGCTCTCTTTATCTGAGTCTCGTTTAACCTCGTTTTCTTTCACACACAAATGATATATCTCCCTGTTCGTGCCTCGATCGACATACTCTATACTCTCTCACGCACATTGTCCATCTAGGTCAGTCCATCCAAGCCGCCGCCACTCTTTCGACCTCATGGTGGGCCACGCTCACTCAATCTCTCTCTCTCTCTCTCTTTCTTTCTCTCTCTCTCTCTCTCTCTGTATGTCTCGATTGACCTCGCTCTTTCTCGGACAAAAACGATATATCACCATGTTTGAGCCCAATTCGACCTATTCACGTTGTATACTCTCTCACGCACATTGTCTATCTAGGTCACTCTCTCCAACCCGTCTCACTCTTTCGATCGCACGGCGATCCTATGTGATCGGTTGACCTTGCTTCCTCCCATGCACAAAATATATCTACACGTCTGTGACTGATCATCTCTCAAGCTCTATCTTACAACCCTCACCCTTGCCAAAAAGCTCAATCGGACAATATCTCTCCAGGGCATATATATTTGTTCAATGAATGCCGGACCACACTCACTTTGTCTCTCTATCTATATGTCTCTCGATTGACCTCGCTTTCTCACACCTTATCTTCCACGCGTTGAAGCTACTACCTCTCCATCCCTCGCAAAGCCGGAGCTATTTACATTGTGAGGGGCACTCCAACCTTGGATTAATTTGTGTAGGCATTTATTCCGGTCGGTTTAGATTACATTTTCGTAGCATTTGGCCCACAACTACTCCAAACACCGTTGCAACTCACGCAACTCCCCTAGTTGATTCCCCTCTAGCTCAGTCATCGCTCTCTCGCACGTCCTTTCTCGCCTTCAACGTCACACCATGGTATTATTGAAAAAACTATGTTGTTCTCTTTAATTATTATAAATAAGCTACAAAACTACACACCGATAGTCCACTTGGAATGGAACAAATTTCGACCCACAAATTAAAGTGCTACAAACTACACACTGAGGGGCCCATATGTCATGAAACAAATTTGGACCCATATACAAATTAAAAAATAAAGGACGAGGATCGAACATGTGACCGGGCCTTCAAGCCGCACGTCAATAGGCAACATACGTAGAATAGCACTGTTTGTTGTACCCCCTTTGTTCACATAATGTTTTTATATTACCACAACCTAATTAATGGATAACATGTAATATTATTTTTAGTTCTATTCGCCTTCACTTACTGGCGGGTTCCATGTGTTCTCTCTCTCTCTCTCCTCCCCTTCTGCGTTTAGACGCACGGGCAAACAGGAAGAACTTCATGAGGCGATGTTGCCGTTGACCATATCTGGACGCGTTAACAAGTCACGGCACCAGTTTCACGTACTAGCAGCACTAGTCAGTGTGTACGTGGAATGCACGTGTGCATGTGGATATTAACTACTAGGATATTATTTGTGTGTTGTCATGTGATTAGCACTATTTTTGGCATGAAATTAACTGCACGCTAAACGTGTTGAGCGCTCGACATCGAAGCAGTCTAGGTTGTTGGATGACAAGGAATACATGTGGCTTGATGACGTTTTATATTTAATTTGATACGGCTCTAGCAGAACATTCAATCGATCAAATCATACATTTCGTTCAGTCTGACTCCAACTTTAAATTATACTACGATCGATATAAAATAAACGGAAATGATAAACGTTCGGATTTTAAGCATGGCAATCCGAACGTTTTTCATGGCAAATTTAGATTGCGCGGCGGCGGCGGCGGCGGCTCGCGGTGGGAAGCGGCTCCTCTGCCGTGCTCTGTGTGTCGTCGGGCCACTGACCCACGGCGATGGCGGCGTCTTGCGCCTTTGTTGGCGTACTCCTGGACATTGACCTAGCTTCAAGGAAGGCCAAAATGTTACAGACTTGAAGCGAAGTCAAGCTGGCGGGAGGCGGCGCGTTGGTGCAAGGAAGCGGTCGACGGCGGCCATCCATGCCGTTGAGGGGGCACCGCACCCGCGTAGGCGGCGGCCACAGCCTTGTGGCGGAGACATTCGTGTGCCCGGCACCGCTGCGAGCATCGCGTTAGTGCAGCAGCGCGCGCATGCGCTAGTAGGTGCACGGGCACCGGCTGCAGGCGTGCGTGTCGAGCGCAGCGTGGCGCATCGCTGGCAGGTGCCAGCGTGAAAGTCGATGGGGACCTCGTGGAACCCGTGGGATCAAGCTTCGGCGACAATGTGCGGCTCCCAGCCCATCAATGCCACGGGATGGGTATTTGGCGCGATCGGGCGGCAGGGAGCGAGAGCAGGGAGGCGGGGGCGGTAGCGGCGTCTTCCCGCAAGGCCAGTTCAAGCTCGTCCCAAAGCGCCTTATGTTCTTGAGACTCTAGCTGGGTGTCTTCCTCAGGAAACTGGAACACTAAGGGCAGACCATCGTGATGCGGCATGGCGAACATTTAGGTCAGGCTAGTTGGAGGTAAACGACAGGAGAATCGGAGAGGAAGAGAGAGGATTGTAGCGATACCGGGTAGTGCGGGGTTGATTTTAAACTGCGGCACCGACGACATTAAAAGTGGGAGCAGTTGGGACGACGGTGGGCGGCGGAGCTTGGTCAAAGGGCTCGCCTCCCGGTGAGCTGCCGCAATGATACGCTTTCGCCGCCTCCACGGCGGCCAGCGGTCTATTCGCACGCCTCCCATCGACTCACACGCTTGCTCGGACGGCACCTGTCGATGAGAAGCGGGGACTCGTGGCGGCATGTAAACGCCCACGGTTTCAATAGTGCAAGCGTTCGCCTTAACGTGACAGGTCTTTGTTCCAAAATACCTTGGCTCTTCATTTGTGCAACTTGTCATAAGCAGCTTGTCTCAAATTGAAGAAAAAACTTATGAAGTAATATTTGTGCCATATCACGTGACCATGCTTAGTTTCAAGAATTTATGCTCACTTTTGGATTTTCTGAAATTTAAGATCCAAAGATTCAAAACAATATCATAACCGCATCATGCAATAAATTTTCAAGCCGTACATACATCTGTTGTATTTCTTAAGAAAGGATTTGGTCAAACATTTTGCTTAGTTAGACTTCAGACAAGTTATATCTGCAGAGTAAAAGGATAATCCCTCTGTACCAGTGCATTGCCTGATATATTAACTCAAGTACTAGGCACGAGCAAACGGGCTCAATTCAGTGCTCATCCTGTAGTAGTACTAGTACTAGGCAATGCAGTTGACGGGTGACCTTGACGAGCGGTGACCGAGGGAATTGAACCGTGCTCGGCACGATAGGTAACGTTGTCTAGTTACTAAAGCATCCCTCCGTTGTTCATCGGTAGTCATTATGGACCGGGGACATGAGGGGAATTTCCTAGGGCTAGAATTCTGGCCGCGGATATTTCGACTTGAAATCTTTGAGGCTCTCGATGGTTGGGGTTGCCTAATGTGCGTACCACGACGCCACCGAACGACACGAGCCGTTTTTTTTAGGATCAACATGTGCCTATGTCTGGTTGGTACGCCGTTGGTCCTACCATTCTAGAATCTGAAAGGAACCTTTTAAATTGCGAGCGAATCTATGTGTATTACAATACCCGTATTTTCCTTGCAAATACTAATCTCAACGTGGTAATTGATTTATGACGAGTTGTTGAATTAGAGTGAGTTTGTGATATAGTGATCTCAACGTGGATTTCACATTTCATGGTATCCCTAGTAGGTTTTCCAATGCAAATTCAAATTTAAAAGATGAACAATATGGAGGTGAGAAAACTTTGTATGTATCAAGCATATGACCACACACACACACACACACACACACACACAGACAGACACGCACGAACACAACAACAATCCAATAAGTATAGTGCATCTATTTTTCCAAACCATGCATGTATGACACGAATTCAAAAATATTACGACATGTCTTCATCATCATGTTTATGAGTGGAAAGACCACTCTGTTAGGTTCTCCAAGGTTGACAAGATGGTGATGGTGCATGTAGACATCTCGCACGAAGTCCATGGCCCAGTCGGTTATGCGGGGTTCATCCCGTAGGTCGGTGGCAAGATATAGTCTGCAGAGTTTACTTAGTGCAACTTTGCTTGTCTGTAGTAAGTACTATTGTTTAGTACTTGATTTGTGTTTGTGAACCCTGTATTGTTTATTAGTACTGCCGCTTTTGGTGTGTGAACGGTCTATGTTAATATTTGTCCACTCAATTCAGTCTATATATTTTGAAGTATCCAAATCATATTTTTTGTGAGGACGGTTTATCAATTATGGTTATACTCCAATATCTGTATGCATTGCAGGGTTTATCGCACCCACCAGGATTTCCAGTCCCATGGATGTTCGGTCCATACAATTTGTCATGACCTTTGGACTGTCCTGATTATGGGAGTAGGGGAGCCCTTGCATGACTCGCGTATTTGGACGATCAATCTTCTGTGTAGTACTTCAACATAGAGAGTTCCTGGTAAGGATTCACTGCGTGTCACATCAAGTAAATCTTATTGATTTCTTGTCTAAATCTTATTGATTTAATGTCATGTTTTCTTTCTTTTCCTGCAATTTTACGGTGCAGGTTTTGCCATGCGACATTCATCACAGAATAAACCGTTTGGTTTGCTCTACGATGGCTATTTTTGCAGGTTTCACTTCTTATGTCGTGTCAGTAACGAAGGCACTGCCCATCACTTATATTACTGGAAAAAATTGGATCAGTCTGTTGTCTGAGTACAAGCTGAATCCCTATGATGAACTGCAGTTTGGTTTAACAAAAACGCCACAATTAGTCCTTCTCGCGTTTAAAAGAAATGAAGAAAAAAACTAGATCACGGTTACGGATCCTAGTCAAGTTAGAAAGTTGATCATAGCAGACCAGACACGATCGCCGTTGTCTCGCACAGACCGAGCACCAGCAGTTGCTCTAGCAAAGGATGACAGCGGCAACAATTTGATCCGGTGAGGATTGGGCACCGACCGCATCGGCGGATCGATCTGATCTAGAGGATCGGGCATCGACACCGCACTGCTCCGACACGGCACCAGCTCTACAAGGAGCACCATCTCCGGCAAGAAGCAGCCCGGCACCGGCACCAACACTTGCACTTGCATCTGCTTCCGGCCCGCAGCTTGCACCGGCAAATGCAGTTCGCACTTCATATACCAAAGTCCTTACAAAAAGCGACATGTCCACCTTCTTGGTAAGCATTGGCCGCCCAAGTGCTTCGTTCTTTTTCTTTCCATGTTGTTTCACATGATTCACATGTTGATCTAACTGTTTGGGTATGTCTTCTTGTTTGCAAACAGAGAATTCCTAGAGCAACGAGGAGTCGTTCAACAATCCGGCGACCATCATGCCAAGTTTCTCTTACCATGCGCAGCCTTGGTGTGAATGAACCTCGCTCAATATACCGTAAGTACAAAGGATGGTCGCATGATGATTGATGCTAAAGGATGGTCAAGGTTCAAATCTAAATCATATCCTGCGGTGGGGATGATGTCAAAATCGAACTTTCTCGGCAAGGAGAGCTGGTCCAAATCAACTTTGAAATTCTTGATGCAAAGACGCAACCGCCGAACTGATCTATCCTCCAAGAGATTTTGATGTAATAATCGGCATGGTGAAACAAGTGTCCTGTGTGTATAAGTAGTCTGACGGTATTATTTATCACATGGTATATCATTGATAGAATTGCAACTCGATTGCTTTGGTTAGGAACCTATCGCCGATTTCATTCCAACAATTGCCGTGCTTTATTCAATTTTGTGTATTCGCCTTTATGACAAAGATTCTAAAACCAGCGCCGTGCATCGATCGCTTGCAATATGAAAAGCCGAGGTAGAACACATGGGCCCCCAAACATGCGTGGTCGGCTCAGGCCCAAAGTCCAGAACCGTGAGCCTATCTGAGTATTATATTCTCAGCTGAACCCCCATAAAAAAAGATGAACCCCCATAATGCCCGTGCGTTGCAGAGGGAGTATATTTCTCGGCAAGGTGAGCCTGTGATATAAAAGATTTGTATATTTCTTTATAGAGGGAGTATCTCTCTGTCAAAAAATATATTTATGTGTAACTAGTTATTCCTGTCTTTCTACTTCCTTTCGCTGATATGTGGGGCAACCGGCAACGGGGTCCACATGCCATATGCACAAAATAGAGTGCACAACTTCACGGTAGACACACCCGGTCAGAAGGCCTTGCAGAATGCCCAATGAGCCGTCAAATCACAACCCCCCCTCCGACTTTAGCGATGGTGGGCAGACGAAGCGGCAATGTTTCACCGGGCCTGAATCCCCTTCTCCCTCGTCGCTTGTTCGAGAAAACCCCTCTCGGCGATTGCATAGGGTTTTCTCGTGGAGATCCAGGTACGAATTCTTCATCCATCCCCGATAAATCCAAGTCCCTTGGTCGCAGGTAATCCTAGGATGGCAGCCGCCACCGTTGATGCATTTTTCTTCCTACTAAATCTAGTGTGCTTCATTTGCAGTGCCCAAAGTGCGAATACCCTATACGTTTCTGCGCCCTCGGCGAGACGCCACACTCGATCCTTCTCATCCTAACACAGCATATTGAGACGCGCACAGTATGTTCCTAGAATCCTCTTTTCTATCCGGGAGGGTGGGGTTTTTTTGAACATGTTGTGTTCTCATATTATTTTTTTGCAGTGTATTATTTGCTCTGCCAGAACACTGATACGTCTCCAACGTATCTATAATTTTTGATTGCTCCATGCTACTTTATCTACTGTTTTGGACTATATTGGGCTTTATTTTCCACTTTTATATTATTTTTGGGACTAACCTATTAACCGGAGGCCCAGCCCAGAATTGTTGTTTTTTGCCTATTTCAGTGTTTCGAAGAAACAAAATATCAAACGGAGTCCAAACGGAATGAAACCTTCGAAAACGTGATTTTCTCACCGAACGTGATCCAAGAGACTTGGACCCTACTCAGAGGGACAACAGAGGCGGTCACGAGGGTGGGGGGCGCCCCCCTAGGGCACGCCCCCCTGCCTCGTGGGCCCCCTGTTGCTCCACCGACGTACTCCTTCCTCCTATATATACCTACGCACTTCAAACGATCGGAGGAGCCAAAACCTAATTCCACCGCCAAGAACTTCCCTGTATCCACGAGATCCCATCTTGGGGCACATTAGGAGCTCACGGGAAGGGGCATCCACCACGAAGGGCTTCTACATCATCACCATAGTCCCTCCGATGAAGTGTGAGTAGTTTACTTCAGACCTTCGAGTCCATAGCTAGTAGCTAGATGGCTTCTTCTCTCTTTTTGGATCTCAATAAAATGTTCTCCCCCTCTCTCGTGGAGATCTATTCGATATGATCCAGCTTATCTATGAATAATATTCGAATCTTCTCTGAATTCTTTTATGTATGATTGGTTATCTTTGCAAGTCTCTTCGAATTATCTGTTTGGTTTGGCCAACTAGATTGGTAGTTCTTGCAATGGGAGAAGTGCTTAGCTTTGGGTTCGATCTTGCGGTGTCCTTACCCAGCGACAGAAAGGGTTGCAGGGCACGTATTGTATTGTTGCCATCGAGGATAATAAGATGGGGTATTTATCATATTGCATGAATTTATTCCTCTACATCATGTCATCTTGCTTAAGGTGTTACTCTGTTTTTAACTTAATACTCTAGATGCATGCTGGATAGCGGCCGATGAGTGGAGTAATAGTAGTAGATGCGTAATCGTTTCGGTCTACTTGTCTTGGACGTGATGCCTATATACATGATCATACCTAGATATACTCATAACTATGCTCAATTCTGTCAATTGCTCAACATTAATTTGTTCACCCACTGTAGAATACTTATACTCATGAGAGAAGCCACTTGTGAAACCTATGGCCCCCGGGTCTATTCTCATCATATCAATCTCTATCACTTTAATACTTGCTTTGTTTTTACTTTGCCTTTTACTTTTCACTTTGCATCTATATACCAAAAATACCAAAAGTATTATTTATCATCTCTATCAGATCTCACTCTCGTAAGTGACCGTGAAGGGATTGACAACCACTAATCGCGTTGGTTGCGAGGAGCTATCGATTTGTGCTGGTACGAGGGACTCGCGCGTGGCCTCCTACTGAATTGATACCTTGGTTCTCAAAAACTGAGGGAAATACTTACGCTACTTTGCTGCATCATCCTCTCCTCTTCGGGGAAAACCAACGCAAGCTCAAGACGTAGCAAACACATGTACTCAAGATGCTTGGACTCGCCATACTGAATACACTAGTTTAATGGTCACAGTGAATACAAGCCATGGATATAAGTTCCGAGTTGGGTTCATGAACCAAGAAGATCGCTGCTTTTTTAAGGCCGAACTTGGATAAACTTTCTCAAGTGTTACGGACTGAAAGTTGGCGCACGAATGTTGATGGAAATAGCAGAACCTGGTCTCATCTTCACCGCAATCTTCCACCCGACGTCGGTCCAATTGTTCATCCATGTTAGTTTTGTATCTGGTTCTTGCTTGTTGCCTCGATTACTTCTTAATCCACCTATTCTGTCTAACTAATCAAATTTAACTTTAGAAGTAGCAACGAATCTCTCACGAAGATGCTACTTCTAACTAATATTTTCTTATAATTGGTGGCACGTGTAGGTTTTTTCAGAGTTAAGCAGTCTGCTCGTTTGTTACTCTGTAATAACTCGGCATAAGATCGGCTGACACCTGGGACGTAGCTACTCGAGCAGTATTTTTTTTGTTTGGTATTGTTGATACGGAGCAGGGTTTGAACTGGGTTGTGGCCCGTCTAGCCCAGGCTTACAATTTATGTTCACCATGTGACCAGCCCAGCTATTTTTTCTTTGTGAAAATGAGCCCAGTTTATTTTTTCTGAAGAACACCCAATCCAGGCATACTTATTTTTCTACGCCCTGATGGGCTGCAACTCTTCAAGACGCCTCGCAAATCTTGAAAGTAATATGAAATGGGTTGTAAATATAAAAACAGATGACAAATTGGCAATTACTTTATAATTTCTGAATTTTTTCACATTTTCAGATTCCTATTTCACTGGGCATTAACCTAATTTAAATATATCTTCAAAGTACTTTAAATCTGGCTTGACATTTTGGTATTAAAAATAGTTTGGAACCCACAGAAATATGCGAAATTGGCCCTAGCCAACCAAAAAACGACTGCAATAAATTGCATAAGAAGTTGCCATGAGCTATATATAAATTATTAAAAAAAGAGGGAGTGGTCTGACTTGTGGGCCTGCTTAGTTGACGTGTATGCAAGATTTTTTAGGTTATTATATACGTCAACAAAGCGATTCTAGGAGACGTAACCGTTGGATGTCAATCCAACGGCCGTCATCATTTCTTCAATCTCGATCTTCTTGCTCCGGCCAGCAGCGCCGGCGGGACCGCTTACTCCGCCTCCCATGTCGGATGTCTTTGCCTTGTGACCTCAGCGCCCCTACTACTCCCACCGCTGGCCAGGGCATCCCTCTACTCACCCACACCCCCTGTTATTCTGCAGCGACGGCAGCCTCACACCGCAGCCGAACCGGTGAACCCTCGTACTCCTCTCCGCGCGGGCTTCCACTGCCGCGTCTTCCCCGGCTCCGCATCGTCCCCTTCCTAGGCCTCGCCGTCGTCCACCGCCGTGGTGCTCTCGGCGCGGCGTGGTCAATGTGGTCAACGACCGACTTCCATCAGAAGAGTATCAGACGTGGAGAGGCCGATACGGGTCCACGGCAGCCGCAAGGAAGTGCCTCCTTATTACGCGGGAAATAATTATTCCTCCACATGACAGCAGGGACCCATCGGACGGGCCACAAGTATTTCGTGAAAAAAAAACTTTTCCCCTGACTACTGGGACCCACAAGACGGGCCACCATATTTCGCAAAAAAAATGTTCCCCCCGCTGTCAGCTCGGACCCACCGGAAGTGCCTCCTTATTACGCACAAAAAAAATGAATACCGCCTGCTAGCTGGGACCCACCTTGGTGGGAGGCTGACTTGTGGGCCTACTAAGTTGACTGGGACTGAGGCCTTTCTCAACTTTAGTCAATATATGAACGATTCTAGCTCCAGTGACCGTACGATGTCCATCCAATGGCCGTAGTGCTTCTTCAACCTCTGGTCTTCTTGCTCCAGCCGCCCAAAGCACCGCCGGTCGTGGCGCCTGCTCCTATCGCCCGTGGCCGGCTGTGATGCCGCGGAGGCCTCACCGCCCCCTACTACTCCCACCGGCTGGCGTGCCATCCCTCTCGCACCCACACCCCTTTATTCGGCAATGACCGCAGCCTCACACCGCAGCCGAATGAGTGAACCTCATACTCCTCTGGCGTGGGCATCCACTGCCGCGTCTTCCCGGCTCCGGTCGTCCCCTTCCTAGGCCTCGCCATCGTCCAACGCCTGTGCTCTCGGCGCGGCGTGGTCAACGTGGTCAAGGAATGGCTTCCATCGGACGTGGATCGTACATGGAGAGGTCGACACCGGGTCCACGGCCGCAGCAAGGAAGTGCCTCCTTATTACGCACAAAATAATTATTCCTCCACCGACAATGGGGACCCACCGGACGGGCCACCGTATTTCACAAAAACGTTTCCCCTAACTGCCGGGACCCACCGGCTACATCTTCGCACGCAAGGAAGTGCGTCGGAAAAAAACGATTCGCCCACATTGCTGGGACCCACCAACTACATCTTCGCACGCAAGGAAGTGCGTCCAAAAACGATTCGCCCACATTGCTGGGATCCACCGGCTACATCTTCGCACGCAAGGAAGTGCGTCCGCAAAAACAAAATGATTCCCCGATCGCTGGGACCCGAAGCTACACCTTCGCACGCAAGGAAGTGCGTCCGGGTAAAAACGATTCGCCCCGACCGTTGGGGACCCACCAGCTACATCTTCACAGTAAGGAAGTGCACGACGGTCGGGACCCACACGGTCGAAGCGTCGTAGCATTGTCATTCTGGTCACGAACGTGTATGCATATATATCGGTCGATGTAGAGGCGCACACGCGTCGTAGTAGAGGCGCCAGACGTCGTAGTAGAGGCGCCGCATGTAGCATGTACACGCACGTCGTCTGACGAGTGCAAAAAGAAAATACAGCCACATACGTACATACGGGCGGGGTCTCGAACGCCTACTCGCGCATACGTATGGCCAGGGCTCGTGTACATGGCTGGGTCGGAACGGAGAAACAGCGTCATCGTCGTGTTCATGGGGAGGCAACGGAATGCGTCATGTTCATGGGGAGGCAACGGAATGCGTCATGTTCATGGGGAGGCAACGGAATGCGTCGTGTTCGTCGGGAGGCAACGGAACGGGTGGGAGCCAACCGGCTGGGTCGGAACGGAATGCGTGGTCGTGTTCATCGGGAGGGCTTGGACGGAACTGGCGATGGAAACGAGGCCTGGCGTACCGCAAAATGGAGGAAACGGCCTTGTGTTCGACCGGCCACGTTCGAAATGGGATCCTGTTCATAGGGAGGGGTCTGGCGTACCGCAAAACGGAGGAAACGGACCTCCTACGGTCGAAACGAGGGTCCTGTTAATCGGGAGGGGTGTGTCGTACCGCAAAATGGAGGAAACGGACTTGTGTTGGAGCGCTACAGTCGAAACGGGGGTCCTGTTGATCGGGAGGGGTGTGGCGTACCGCAAAACGGGACTCCACGGGATATTGTTCATCTCCACCGTCGACCTCCTCCAGCCTCCACGGGCTACCGTCGACCTCCTCCAGCCTCCACGGGCTCCTGTTCATCCAGCCTCCACCGCGCGCTACTCCACCGGCTACAGTTCAACCACCCCTCCACGGACACCCCTCCACCGTCTACTGTTCATCCAGCCCTCCACACCACGGGGTCCTGTTCAACCACCCCTCCACGGGCACCCCTCCACCGTCTACTGTTCATCCAGCCCTCCACACCACGGGGTCCTGTTCATCCAGAGGCAACGCCACCGCTCACTGTTCATCCACCCCCCCCCCCCCCCCGCAACGCTCACTGTTCATCCAATCGATCGGCTTCAGTTAGCAGCAGTAGCGAAGGAATCGCTCAATCGAGTTCAGTTAACAGCCATCGATCGATAGCTCGGGTTCAGTAACGCGTAGTCTGCAGTGCAATCGCTCGGGTTCAATTAGAGCCCAACGCCTCGCTCGGTTTCAGTTAGAGCCAACGCCTCGCACACATGCGCGTACGTGTACGAGAGAAACGCACATCGCTCAGTGCCAACCTCCCACCGTAACCGGAAACTCCCCGAAATTTTCCTCCCCCTCACTTCTATCACGGTTTTTTCCGTCATGGACGACCCAAAGAATGTCATGCAGCTGCGTCTCCGGCCCGCCCAGGACGAAAAGCCCATTTTTTGTCATGATTTTTTGTCATAGAAGTAGGAGCCCACCACATCTATGATGATACCGGGTTTTGTCACAATTATCGTCATAGAAGTGTCATATGTATGACAGGAAAAAAATCCGTTTGGCCCAAAATGTCACGGATGTGTATTTTTTTGTAGTGCATGGTGTTTGAGAAACGGATGACCGAGACACATTCTTTCAGAAACATTAACTCTTTACTCTGGGTAGACAGTACCAACCTACATCCCCTACATCTGCTAGTCTACCACTGAAAGAGGTCATGCAACATACTCAACTATGCTAGAGCCCATAATAGCTTGTGGCTGCACACAGAAGTTTCTAGCATGAATAATCTTATGATCCCTTTGAGCGTGGGTGGCGAACCATAGGATGATCACACGAGTACTCCGGGATATCCTAGGACAACACTGGATTCTCCAAGTGCCCGCAACCAATCCACCCAGATGTGTGTTTAAGTAGCCACCTTAAGTTAACCATTAATTAACAATCTCACATTTGTCATGGATACACTCAAACCCAATCCACGTCTACGAGCATAGCATGTCAATATAAGCATAACGTAGAAGTAACTCCCAAGGGTTTGATAACAAAAGGGCAATAGGTTCTACCTCATCATCTACTTCCCACTACCCACAAGTTAATCACATCCTAATCATGCAGTATTTGAGGATTGTAACTAATGCATAAAAACTAGGTAATAAAGGGGGTATGATCAATGTGTTACTTGCCTTGCTGATGATCTGCAAACCCTAGAGATTTGTAGTAGCACGCTTCGCACTACGGGAATTCTATCGCAAATAAACAATAGCATACATAAGCACTCAAGCATAGATTCAAGGGTAAAACTCAAATAAGAAGATCCAATTTGAAAGTTCAACTGAAGAGATTCGATTTGCAAAAAGAATCGCTCAAATCGAAGCTATGGAACTAAAACTACGGTCAAAAGAACTTTGAAATCAAATCTGCTTGCAACCAAATTTTAAATTGTAAAAATCATGTTCAAGTTGATTAACCAGAAAAAGGGGTTCGAGATGAAGATTTTGGCGTTGGTTTCACTGGATTTGGACGAACGGTTAAAAAGTTGCGAGGGTTTGAAGATCAGGGGCTAATCTGCGATAAAAATAATCACGGATAGGTCTCTGGCCGAAAATAAACGGAAAAAGAAAAATCTATCGGACGAACGTCTGCTAACAGAGAGAACGGGCGAATTCGTCCGTTCAAACGAACGAACGAACGTTCGCAAAGTAACCTAAACCAAAGAAAACCGAGAAAACCGAACCGATCTAAAAAACCAATCTAGGGTTTTAAAAAAATCGGCGGTTTTACCTAAACCAAAAAAACGGGGCGGCGAGGTCAACGGCGGCGGCTCGGATTCCGCAGTAGCGGCGCCAAGCGAGGCGAGGTATGGGCGATGCGGGCGCCATGCCAAGCATAAGAAGGCGACGGCGGTTACGTTGCTGGGGTCAATGGTGAGCGGCGCAGTAAATGGGTGCGTATGCGAAGCGGGAAGAGGGGAGGGGTATACAAGATATACATAGGGGGTCACGCGGCTATGGAGGGGGCACCGGCGTCAGGCGGAGTCGGACTCGGTGGAGCCCTGTGAGCACGGCTCGGCCATGATATTTACTGGCCTTCGCCCAGCCGTTCGGGATCCTTTTTTAATAAAATTCCGCCGAAACAAAAATCCTAAATAAATATTAAAAAAATCTAAAAAAATGCCAATAACAATTTTCACCATCCAAAAAAAATATTTAGAACAAAGTAAACATTTTTCTGGCCTAAAATTGCAATTTTTAAAAATGCATATTTTTCTAATTAAAATAAAATAACAAATAAAATCCAAATAAAATAATTATTTGATTTTAACATTTTCCCCCAATATTTCTTTTATTTTGAAGAAGTCATATTATCTCCTCTCTTTTATTTTTAATATTGGAAATATTTTCAGAGAGAAAAATAATTAAAACCAAAATGATTCTCTTTTAATTATTTGAGAAAAATTCAAATATGAAAATAAACGAAATCCCCAACTCTCTACGTGAGTCCTTAAGTTGCTTAGAATTTAGGATCAAAACCAAAATGCAAATAAAATATGATATGCATATGATGACCTATGTATAACATTCCAAATTGAAAATTTGGGATGTTACAAACCTATCCCCCTTAAGATGAATCTCGCCCTCGAGATTCGGGTTGGCTAGAAAATAGGTGTGGGTGGTCTTTCCGTAGATCTTCCTCTCGTTCCCAGGTGGCTTCATTCTCGGTATGATGGCTCCACTGAACTTTGCAAAACTTGATAACCTTGCTGCGTGTAACTCGGCTGGCAAACTCGAGAATCTTGACTGGTTTCTATTTGTAGGTTAGATCACGATCCAATTGAATTGCCTCCAGGGGCACGGTATCTCTCAGAGGAATATCGGCCATCTCAGCATGACACTTCTTCAACTGGGAAACGTGAAACACATCATGAACTCCTGACAGTCCTTCGGGTAACTCCAACTTGTAGGCCACTTCTCCCATACGTTCTAAAACTCGGTATGGTCCTACAAATCTCGGGGCTAACTTTCCCTTAACCCAAAGCGTTTAACTCCTCGTAGAGGTGACACACGAAGATATGCTCTGTCTTCGATTTCATAGACTACCTCCTTGCGTTTTGAGTCTGCATAACTCTTACATGCGGGTGAGCTACCTTCAGTCTATCGCGAATCAACTTAACCTTCTCTTCGGACTCTTTGATCAAATCTGGTGCAAACAACTGACGGTCTCCAACTTCATCCCACATTAATGGTGTCCTGCATCTCCTTCCGTATAAAGCTTCGAAAGGTGCCATCTTCAAACTGGCTTGATAACTGTTGTTGTATGAGAACTCCGCGTAGGGAAAATTATCATCCCAACTAGATCCATAATCTAGCGCACAAGCTCTCAACATATCCTCCAATATCTGGTTGACTCTCTCAGTCTGTCCATCTGTCTGCGGATGAAAGGCTATACTGAACTCTAGCTTGGTGCCCAAAGTCTGGTGCAGCTGATGCCAAAACTTTGAAGTAAACTGGGTCCCTCTATCAGATACGATGGTCCTCGAAACTCCATGCAGACATATGATCATGGTCATATATATCTTGGCCAACTTTGCACTTGTATAGGTGGTCTTCACTGGGATAAAGTAAGCCACTTTGGTCAAATCCACTACTACCCAAATAGAATCATATCCCGATCGGGTCCTGGGTAATCCGGTGATAAAATCCATGCCAAGATTGTCCCACTTCCGTTCGGGTATCGGCATAGGATGCAGTAATCCTGCCGCTTCGATGTTCTCGCCTTCACTCTCTGACATACATCACATACGGCTACATACTCGGCAATATCCTTCCTCATACCAGTCCACCAGAAACGCTCCTTCAAATCCAAATACATCTTGGTGTTTCCGGGGTGTATCGAGTATGGCGAGTCATGAGCTTCCTGAAGTATCAACTTCCTGATCTCTACCTTATTGGGCACATAAACACGGTCCTCAAACCATAAGGTGTCGAGCTCATCTTCACGAAATCCCTTGGCTTTTCCTTTGCTCATCTTCTCCTTTATCTCAGCAATTTCCTTGTCATCCTTCTGAGCTTCTTGAATCTTTCCCAATAATATCGACTGAACCTCCATTGTTGCGACAAAACCTCTAGGGACTATCTCCAAACGAAGCTCCCTAAGATCTTCGGATAACTCCTTTGGTAATCCTCCGCTTACGAGGGTATTGACATAACTCTTCCAGCTCAAAGCGTCTGCTATGACATTGGCCTTTCCTGGGTGATAGTGCAACTTCATATCGTAATCCTTTATAAGCTCCAACCATATCCTCTGCCTGAGATTCAGCTCTTTCTGTGTGAAAATGTACTTCAAACTCTTATGATCCGTGTACACATCACAACGATTTCCAATAAGAAAATGTCTCCAGGTCTTGAGTGCATGCACTGCAGCTGCTAACTCCAAGTCATGCGTGGCATAATTCAACTCATGCAAGCTAACATGAGGCATATGAAACCACTCGCCCATCTTGCATAAGTACACCTCCAAGTCCTAAGCGAGAAGCGTCGCAATACACTTGGAAATCCTTGCGTATATCCGGCAGAATCAGCATTGGGGTTGTAACCAGACGTTTCTTCAGCTCCTGAAAACTTGTCTCGCATTCATCTGTCCACTTAAACTTAGTGTCTTTCTTCAGCAACTCCGTCATAGGCTTCGCAATCTTAGAAAAATTCTCAATGAATCTCCGATAATATCCTGCGAGTACCAGAAAACTGCGGATCTCTCCAACTGAGGTGGGTGCTAGCCAATCAGTGACAGACTGCACCTTGGTGGGATCTACTGATATACCTTCTCCTGATATAACATGTCCAAGAAATCCAACTTCCTTCAACCAAAACTCACATTTGCTAAACTTGGCATACAACTGATGTTCCCTGAGCTTCTCGAGAACTAGACGCAAATGCTCCTTGTGCTCCTCTTCATTCTTCGAGTACACCAAAATATCATCAATGAACACCATGATAAACTTATCCAAGAACTCCATGAACACCTTATTCAGCATACTCATGAAATAGGCAGGGGCATTAGTCAATCCAAATGACATAACCGTATACTCATATAGCCCGTACCTCGTGGTGAAGGCTGTCTTGGGTATATCCTGTTCTCGGATCTTCAACTGGTGGTATCCGGATCGCAGATCGATCTTGGAAAATACTTTAGCTCCTTGCAACTGATCAAACAAATCATTGATCATCAGCAGTGGGTACTTGTTCTTGATCGTCACTTTGTTCAATGCACGATAATCAACAACCATTCTCAATGATCCATCCTTCTTTTCAACTAATAGCACTGGGGCTCCCCACGGTGACGAACTTCGTCGAATGTAACCTTTTTCCAATAACTCCTTAATCTGCTTCTTAATCTCCTCCACATCATTTGCAGGCATCCGATATGGTCTCTTCAATATTGGTCCGGTGCCTGGCAAAAACTCTATCAAAAACTCAACGTCTCGATCCGGCGGCATGCCTGGTGGCTCCTCTGGAAATACATCCGAGTAATCCTTCACTACAGGCACTTCCTCCTGAACAATCCCCGTGAGAGAATTTACTTGGGTTCTCCTTGGCGCGTGCCTGGATACGTACATAATCCTTTTTCCCTCCGGGGTGGTGAGCAGAATTGACCTACTAGCACAGTCAATGTTTCCACCATACTACGATAGCCAATCCATTCCTAGTATCACATCCAATCCTTGTGACTCCTAAAATTATTAGGTCTGAAGGGAAAACATGGCTACAATGGTTAAGGGCAACCGATCGCACCATCAGCTGGCCATATACTCTGCACCTGGTGAGCTTACTAACATGGGTGACCTAAGGGCTAAGGTGGGTAACTTAAACTTGTCCACAAATCCCCTTGATATGTATGAATGCGATGCACCATTATAAAAAAGAACGAGAGCGGTAAAAGACTTAACCAAAAACTTACCGATAACTGCATCTGGCTGCTCTTCAACCTCCTCCACATTAACGTGGTTCACTTGTCCCCTGTTGAAAGGGTTGGCCTTCTTCCCAGAGCTTCCATTGCCGTTACCATTCTTTGCTTCAGAACACTCGATGGCGTAGTGTCCAGTCTTCCCGCACTTGAAACAAGTAATGTGACTTAGATCCTTCTTGGCAGGTGTGGCTGGGTTAGAGCGGTTCTGATTGCTGCCTGCTCCATTCCCGTTTCCATTCTTGGGGCCACTGTGGTTATGCGAACTTCCTCCATTGTGGGTATGGCCTACATGGTTATGAGTATAACCTCTCGAGTTCGGGGTAAAACGAGGCTTCTGCTGAGCTCCTGTATTGTACTTCCCTTGTCCATACTTCCTTTTGCGGCTCTCAATCTGTTGCTGCTTCCCTTCAATCATTAGTGCCTTGTCTACCAACTCCTGGTAGTTGTTAAATGTTGCCACCATTAACTGCATACTCATCTCATCATTCAGCCCTTCCATAAACTTCTCCTGCTTAGCGGCATCTATGGCCACATCATCTGGGGCATAGCGGGCTAACTTACTAAATTCATCCACGTACTGCCCCACAATACGATTTCCCTGGCGTAAGTTGCGAAACTCACGCTTCTTCATTCTCATAGCTCCAGTTGAGACATGAGCAGTGTGGAATGCTTGCTGAAACTGCTCCCAAGTGACATTGGCTATGGGGAAAGTGGTTGTGTAATTCTCCCACCATGAGGTTGCAGGTCCATCCAATTGATGTGCGGCAAAACGCACCTTCTCAACATATGTGCAACCTGCGGTGGTCAACTCTCTTCCAATCCTGCGTAGCCAGTCATCAGCAACAATCAGCTCGGTGCTACTAGAAAACACCGGCGGTTGCAACCTCAGAAAATGGGCTAAGTTGTCAACTGGAGGTGGTGGCGGTGTTGTTGTTGTTGTTGTTGTTGTTGTTGTTGTTGTTGTTGTTGTTGTTGTTGTTGTTGTTGTTGTTGTTGTTGTTGTTGTTGTTGTTGTTGTTGCCTTAGTTCTGGACTAGCAACTACATCAAGGCATTCTACTGTTGGATCAACTGAGTGAGCTCCGGTGGGAAGACAAATCCGGAGTCACGTCTCGGAGGCATCTGATGGGTTTAGAGGGGAGAGATTAGAATAGAATGAGGTCTAGTAAGAAAGCACTACCCATATGCACATGAGACAAACACATTCATATCACACCAAATCAATTCAAGCAAGGGCATACAATCGATCTAACTATCGTTACAGTGCTCGGACTACTACTATATACATGGGGGGAAATACTACTAATAATATGGTGGTCGTCTAGAATTTTGATCGGTGGAAGACTCCATGATATCTGCTCCAGCTTCGTCTTCATAATCATCATCACCACTGTCGGGGTCGGAGTCGGTGTCGTCGATGATGATGTAGTCTTCCGAACGGATGTCATCGGGATGGTCGTCATCTCCTCCTGGCGCGGGGTCTCCCATGAATACTCCTAGCTTCCTCGTCAGGTTGTCATTCTTCTCCACTAGTATTGCAATTTCCTCCTCGTATCCATCGCGTGTAGACTTGAGTTCCTCTTCTAGCTCCATGTTCCTAGTCATCACCTTCTTCAGTTCTATCATGCTTGCGCACATCTGGTTCTCCTGGCGACGAATGTGCTGGTTTAACTCCTGGATGAAGGCTGCAATGGACATGTCCCTCCTGGTGCTGATCATCTCCCATTGCTCATCTCGGCGCCCACATATCTGATAGATGGTGTCTTTAAGATCCTTGTGATAAACTTCGCCGATGCGTCCCATGGTGATGTGGGCTGTTGTGCTCTTACCTAGACTCCAGGTTGGTGCATCAAAGGAAAACTCTATGGGCTCAGTAACTGGCGTGAATGTCCTTCCTGGAACTTGAACTCGAATCATCCAACGCTCCTCTTCTGGTAAAGTGGCGGTGTAGGTCCCGGTGAAGCTTGGTATTCCTATGTTCAGATACCTAGTGACTTCCTTCAAGTGTCGCCCAAAAGGTGTGTCTTCATCCGGTTGTGCAACTTGTTCCTTGAGTCTGCCATCCTATAGAGTAGAAAATGGAGAGGAGTCATAAATGAGTAGAGAAGAGTGACCTATGGCTTAACTTAGTGGTCGTGTCCTACAATCAGCGTGTGCTCTGATACCATCTTGTAGCGATCCGACCTTAGACGGTCAAATCTCTGTGCATAAGTGTCATCCCTGGATCAGTAATGTTGAGACACACAGTACTTGAAGGATTTATAACAGAGTGCAAATCACACACTTATTACATCGAATGTCTCAAAAGAGAACTTATTACAATAAATATGGCTTAAGGCCATCTAAATAAGATAACAACGGAAGGCTTGGAAGATAAAGTGAGTCCTTCAACTCCAACGGCATAGCTGAGTACACAACAACGACCTAGTTCAGCTCAGCCTTTTTTTACTAGATAAAGTCTAATATTACTTCTCCACCTCAGCCTTTTGACTAGAGAAAGACTACTACTACTACTTAGCTCCTTTTTAACTAGAGAAAGCCTAGTATTACTGAGTAGGGCATTTTGGAGACCGAGCTTCATGAAGCCTTTTATTTAAAAAAATCAAAATTCAAAGTTTTTTGTTTTAAAAAATCTAAAAAAATCAACATGTGTGCAAGGATGTAAAGTGTATGTGTAAAACATTTCAGGACGAAATACCTTGAATTGCGAACTGCACAAAAAAAACAAAATCATGGACTTTGAGGATGAACAGTACATATGTTAAAAAGCCTCAAATTTGTCTTTTTTTGTGTAGCTCACATTTTAATGTATTTCAACTTGAAAATTTGCACACATGTGCATTATGTATCTAGGCATATGTGTATTTATTTTCAGAGTTTTTTGAAACTGAAAAAGTTTGAATTTTGAAGTTTTGAAATAAAGGCCTCCATGAAGTTCGATCTCACGTTTGGCATTTTCAAGTATTACTTAGCTACTTTCCATGCAACCATGCATGATTCGAAGACAGGGTGAAGCCCACATTGCGACATGCAGATGCTCAATGCACTTTACCTGTTGTCGAACAAGCTATCTGACGACATACCACTACCGCTTGCCGGGCTACATCTCCGCTCGCTCAACCTGTCATCCAACCAACTTAAAGGCCAGGTACCGACAGGGCTCGCCATCGCCTACGATCGGAGCTTCCTGGACAACCCCGACCTCTGCCTTGCCGGTACGGGGTCCGACTTGGTCGCAGGCATTCGCTCCTGCTCCATGCCATCACAAGCCGCCTCTTCTCCCGGGGTCCGTTCGGCGGCTCTCCTTGCCCTCAAGGTCGCCGCCTGCGTGGTCGTCATCCTCGTCGTAGCAGTGGTTTTCTTTGTTGTCCACGACCCGAAAAAGAAGCACGCAACACGCGTAATACTATAACCGATAACTTTCTTGCTATTAGTGAGATCTTATATTGAGACTTGTGTAATTTTCCAGCCTCACCAAATGCAGACTATTGAAAAGGGGCCATCCATAGAAAGATGGAACCCATCATGGCTGATGAGACTTGGGAGATTGTTGATCGTCCAAAAAGTTGCAAACATGTTGCATGTAAGTGGATCTTTAAAATGAAGCTAAGACTTGACGGTACTATTTAAAAGTATAAGGCAAGCCTTATGGCCAAGGGTTATACCAAAACTAAGGAGATAAGTTTTTTATACTTATTCTCTTGTTGCCAGGTTGACAACCATTAGAGTGTTAATTGCATTAGCCGCACGAAGTAGTCAGCTCTGGTCTACTTGTCCATTCAATGGATGTGATGACGATTCTTCTTAATGGAAAATTGGAGGAAGAAATTTATGTGGAACAATCATATGGCATTTTCATACGTGGACAGGAAAATAAAGTGTGCACATTATTAAAATCTGTATATGGCCATAAACAAGGACTTAAGCAATGGAAAATAAATATGATCATACATTGACATCTGTTGGTTCATCATTAAATAAAGTAGATAGATGTGTATATACCATTATGGTGAGGGTCAGTGAGTTATATTGTGCTTACGTGTCGATGACGTGTTAGTATTTTGGACATCCATTGCCACAATTGACGAGGTCAAATTACTCCTATCTCGTTGTTGTGATATAAAATATGAAAGAGAAGCAGATGTGATCTAAAGATCAAATTAATTAAGAGCGAAAAATGGGATAACACTAAATACACCCATTATGCCAAAAAGGTTTTGAGACGGTTTGGATTTTAGAATTGTAAAATTGCCCCAACACCGTACGATGCTAGTGTACAGTTACACGAAAACAAAGAAGAAGGTAAAGATCACTTAAGATACCAACAAATAATTGGACTTTTCATGTACCTAGCAAGTGGCCATAATTCTTTTGTTGTGAGCAAATTAAGAAGGTTTAGTTTTAATCTGGGAGATGATCATTGGGTTGAACTTGCGAGGATTTTGCGATACTTAAGGGATACAACATCATTTGGTACTCACTATACTGGATATCCTCATGTGTTAGAATGATAAAGTGATCCAAATTGGATCACCAATGCGGGCGGGATCAAATCAAAGACTGGATATATTTTTACTTTATAGCTGGCGCCACTGTTCCATGGAGGTCCTGTAAACAGACTATTTTGACGAGGTCAACCATAAAAGTTGAACCGATTGCACTAGACATTGT
Source organism: Aegilops bicornis (assembly GCA_021605145.1). Lineage (NCBI taxonomy): Eukaryota > Viridiplantae > Streptophyta > Magnoliopsida > Poales > Poaceae > Aegilops > Aegilops bicornis. The sequence goes on from CM038671.1 coordinate 542,897,580, forward strand.
CATTGGTGAGGCTGGATGGCTAAGAGAGATTTTGTTAGACTTGTCGTTGGTTCAGAAACCAATACCAACAATCCTTATGCATCGTGATAACCAAACTGTGTTGGCTAAGATTGCAAATGCCAAGGATAATGAAAAATCTAACAAACATATCAAGCGGAGGCTTACTGTCAGAAAAATGAAAATTTCAAAAAAACTATGCTAAGTTATGTTCAAACTAAGAAATAATACTATCATGAAATGCGATATCGTGCCCTAGTGGCCTAGTATCAGCATGCACTTCAAGTGTCACAAAAGATTGTGAACTTAGGGCCTTGTCCATTTATTAATTGTAAAGAGATGTGTCTTGTTATCCTAGGTGCAAGTTCAACTCGAATGTCACTTCCACCAAACACATGATATATCAATCAAAAGCCTTCCCGAGTAAAACACCCAAATTTCATCATCTTTCCTTCTTCCTCCTATGAGTACCAAGCCTCCTGGACCTAGCCAAATCTTCTTCTCGGCGTATATCGAGGATGGAAGAATTGGTACCTCCATTCTTTTGCTGCTGGGAGAATCGAACGTGCGGATTCTAGGCACACATCTTGGCGCGACCGCTTGCTGCACAACATCCATTGTCTAAAAAGAAATTAAATTTAAATGTTTTAAAAAATAAAATTTGTGAATATTCCATTTATTTTATGTGAAGGAGTAGATAGGTAAGAGACTGTGATTGTTGGCAACGCCCATGTTTTTAAAACTAGATTTAAATGTTTTAAAGAAATTCAAAATTGTGAATATTCCATGTATCTACTACTACAATCCATGTCTCTGAGCCCAGGCTCATTTGCACCGATTAAATAGTAAATAGCAAAAAAATTCATCAAGATGATCAAGTGTGCTAGGAGTGTGCATATTCTGAGGGTGAAATGACATTCAAAAGCTCCACTATTTTTGCACTCAGGTCAGTGTCTTTTTTCAAGGTTTCTCTCCAATATGTATTTTGTTTTTCTTTCTTGAGAGCTCCCCGAATGTTCATTCACCACCAAATTTGACACGGACTTAGCACACTAGAGCATCTACAATGACAATTTTTTTTCAAAATCTACTTGATTTTTTTTTTTTGAAATTTTTCTTTCATGAGCGGTAGCAGATGAGCCCAGGCTTCGAATCGCTACACTCGTATCTACTACTATCTCTCTCTTTCGCGTGTTGATTCTTCCCTTTGCATGAACCAGTCTCACCCAATTAACACGGTAACCCCTCCGCGCTCGTTCGCATCTACCGATTCTGCTTATACTATGATTCAGTGAATTATGACCATTGACCAACTAGAAGCTCATCCGATTAACGCGACGCCACCAAAAAAAAGTGCCTGTACCAAAAATCCTACATCCATGTAATCCTATGAAGGTCTTTACATAAATTTCCAAACAAACTCTCTGTCCCCCTGAATTTCAGGGGAATGGTCAGGCTACTCATAGTGGGGAGTATCATGCATATGATATTAGGGTATTGATACTATCTTCATGGTGTATAGTATTATAGAGTAGCATCATAGATTATCTTATTTATTATCGTGCATGACACAAAGTAGCATAGCATTTAATGTGATACGTTATCTAACTATGTTACTCTAACCTTCTGTCTCTTCTTTAATTCTCTGCTACATCAGCATGTTACTATTCTCGAGTGCATGATACTAGCTAAGATACCACCACTATGGCTAGCCTCAGGGGCGGGCCCACCTCAATTCAAGGTATTAAGTTGAATACCCATTATTTTTGACAGGCATATATAGTGCTTACCATATGTATATACAAGAAAAAACGAACTGATGCAATCAAACGTTGAGTATTTCGGCCCAAAAACAGAGGCTAGCCCAGCTCACTACTCTCTCCCTCGCCACCGATGCCATGGCCCATAGGCCCGATTCGCTTCTGGCTGCACCATGCGCACGCCATGAGCACATATCATCCATCGCTGGTACAGTTACCTTCTCCAACAGAAAAAATCCAGCGATCCACCAGGAGACGAACGACACCTCCCTTCCCCAAATTCTATTCGCAAGCAAACCTCGAGGCGGCCAGGGCTGATTGCCATCTGCCATCGCCGCCTAATCGCACGTGCATACGGCGGCAGCCCACAGGTTCAGCTATTCTATATACTAGATGACCAATTGCGCCCATGGCGCAAAAAGCGAGAGTGAGTCAAGTCTTATAGCATACATGATAGCTTCATAGCTTAAAAGAAAATATTGAGATTACTTATAATCCATTACATATAAAATTGATTCAGAACCAATTTAGCAAAAAGCGAGTTGCGCCCATGCATATAAGATTGATTCAGAACCAACTTAGCAAATACTTATAATCCATTACATGGTAGCTTCATAGCTTAAAAGAAAGTATTGAGATCACTTGATTATATCATACATTGGCTTTATAAAGCAATCTATATTAGTAGAGATGCATTGCATGAGTCTTGTATTTGCCGCCAGTAGGTATAGGCCCCAGTGATACTTGTTTATTTTTTGCAGAATGTATTCTGATTGCAAAGTCGAAGCTGTTTTGCAACATAGCTTACTTGCAAGAGAGTATGTTCAGATCATTATCTTCAGGTGTTTATCCTGGAGTGAACCTAACTATGTGCTAGAAATGAAAATGCATAACGTAGTTTAGTATGTTCGGAAGGCGGTCCGTGAGTGTGCTCGAGAATCTCTATTCCTCCTGCTTGTCTCCTTCCTCATCCTTCCTGCCTCTACCCACTCATACACACCTTGACTCATGGAGATAACAAATCAGCAGTACAAAGAGTTCAACAAAATCCCCTTATTGTGGACATAATATATAGTACACAAAAAATTGATGCCTTAAATTGTGGGATGTGTGTCATTTTAGTTGAAGTCTCGTAATATTTTTCTGTAGGAGGCATCCCATGTATTTTAGAGCCTCGGATGCAAGACGATTTTCAACTTCTTCCGGTTTTCCGTAAACATACATGGTCATTGATTACTTTGCAAGCCCTTTCTTCAGCTGGTGATCTGATGGATAGAACTGAACGGTTGCGTCGAGGCCAGCAGTCCTTGCTTTGTAGCTTAAGCTGTTGCAACATGGCATCCAGAGACATCTTTGCTGGGATCCTAATTTTCCATCAGGAGATGCTAATAAACAGAGAGAAAATACTGCAAGAAAGGGTGAGAAGAAAAGCCATGCTAAACTACAGTAATAGCAAGGGAATGTACAGCTCATATGTACAAATTCGAACTCTTAAGTTTTTGTTGGGATAAATCAATATTGAATATTACTTAGCAACTGGTAAGACGTATATCTGAAAACTTCCAGCCGATCAAAAAGCTGAGATGAACAGGGTTTTTAGTTTATTCGAAACGAATTGGATATTTGCATATACAATCTTTTAGGCATCAAGAAAACAGGAAAGCAGCATGTAACGCATCAATCAGGGTATTGAGACAGTAAATTATTAGAATGTGTGTCATAGGAAAACTGGAACTTAAACAACACAAAGTGAAAAAAATATCAGCTGAATCTCTAGGAAAGATCACGGATAAAAGGATGGTGTATGTAGGCTGTTATCATCCTCTACATATTGGCCAGCACGATACTCTATGAGACATCGACACAGCTCAGCGTTGAGATGCTTCCTGATAGGTAGAACAATGCAACAACGCCAGGCCCCTTGCTAACACCATTTTAATCACACGTTACCTATTCACTTTAGTCTACCTCTGATCAGTGAGCGGCACATGTGAGACAAAGTCTATCATCATTTTCAGTGATTGTTCCAACAGAAACCTACGTGCACAATTATACATAAGAGACAATGTCGCCACAGTATTACATGGCAAAGGGGTTGAACCTGATAATAACTGATGATCCGCCAACTTGCAACCTTCAAAGTCCGGCTTCAGCTGCAGCCTCTCTACACTTTGCCTGAAGTTATCTTGCATACTTACTTCATGAAACAAGCCTAAAATGGTCGCCAGAAGATAATAATTGTGAGCATTTGTATCTTTTTCTGTCGCAAACTTGGCAATGTTTTTCCTAAGCTTATTACGTGCCCAAGAACATAGAACAACGCGTACTTTCATAGTGCATTCAGAATTTGCGTATCCTGATAGTCTTTGAGATCTCTGAACAGAGCTAACATATATTGAAAAACTGTGGAACTTCAAACAGTCAGATCAAGTAACTGACTTCTCCTAATTCCATAGCGAGTGGAAATCATATGAGCAGCTGCACCTATGCCATATGGCGAAGAATAAAATAATTCTGAAGCTGCAAAATATCCACACAATCAGGAGCCTGCAAGAGTAGGTTTCACTCGATTACTTTAAAAGCCATGAAATTCCTAGTATAAATTATGTTCAAATGTAAATATATTTAAATACGGTATAGGAAATGAATTGTTTCATAAATGAGAAGTGCTAGGAAAGGAGACAGAGATATACATATTTCCAGACCACAAGGTGCATCAATTCATATAGTTCTCAATGTTTACACTGGTAGTACAAAATGAGTGGCATAGCAGGCTTCTTCTGGTACTGAATTCAGTAAGTGTTGAGGTGAGAGGAAATCCACTTGCCATAGCTATTTCTGTAAGAACAAATCCCGCATCAACTTCCCATATATATTCATATTGGACCCAAAAAGAACAAATTTTAGGATGCAGGAGATTCTCACCAGTAGTAGAAAATGAGTGGCATAGCAAGCTTCTTCTGGTTCTCAATGTTTACACCAGTAGTACAAATGAGTGGCGTAGCAGGCTTCTTCTGGTACTGAATTCAGTAAGTGTTGAGGTGAGAGGAAATCCACTTGCCATATCTATTTCTGTAAGAACAAATCCCGCATCAACTTCCCATGTATAATCATATTGGACCAAAAAAAACAACAAATTTTAGGACGCAGGGGATTCTCACCATGTGTGCTCGCTTGCCTTCATGTGGCAGCTGCATGCGTGGGATGGAGGCGGATCTGCGCAAGGCCGCCACGTGCGAAGAAGAGGGGCGCTGTTGCTCCCCTTCTCCGGATCGAGGCCATGGCTGTTGCTCCCCTCCGGATCTCACTAATGGCTGCTGCCACGTGGAAGATTTCGGTTCTGCTTGGGTTGCCGTCATGGAAGGAGATCCGCTTGGTTCCTCTTGCCTGCCTCCCGAGCTATATGCAATGAACATCCCACAGGGTTCTTAGGCTCACCGCTTGATGGGGAGCCATAGCTATATGTAACAGGATTTAGAAATGCTTTAGCATCATCAGGGTGTCTTCATTTAACATTTTTTTAGGACTAAATGTATTTCTGTGCAGACCTAGTTTACAAATCAGAATACAAATTTAGCATAACAACAAAAGAAAGAAAACAAGTATCAGTTCTCGACAGGGAAATATTAAAGGATAACCAAGAGCCTAAGATTGTGGATGCTCCGGAAGGCATCCCCTCTTTCGTCTTCGTTCATCGGTAACTTTACTTGGAGCTATATTTTTATTCACCACATGATATGTGTTTTGCTTGGAGCATCGCTTTACTTTCTTTAGCTTTGCTTGTTGTTTGAATAAAGTATCAAGATCTGAAATTCTTAAATGTTAGAGAGTCTTCACATAGTTGTATAATTATACAACTACTCATTGATCTTCACCTATATCTTTCAGAGTAGTTTGTTGTTTGCTCTAGTGCTTCACTTATATCTTTTATAGCACAATGGTGGTTTTATTTTGAAGAAATAAATGCACTCTCATGCTTCACGTATATTATTTTGAGAGTCTTAAATAGCATGGTAATTTGCTTAAATAATCCTAATATGCTAGGTATTCAAGACTAGTAATAACTTTCTTATGAGTGTGTTGAATACTAAGAGAAGTTTGATGCTCGATAATTGTTTTGAGATATGGAAGTAATAATATCAAAGTTGTGCTAGTTAAGTAGTTGTGAATTTGAGAAATGCTTGTGTTGAAGTTTGCAAGTCCCGTAGCATGCACGTATGGTAAACGTTATGTAACAAATTTGAAACATGAGGTGTTCTTTGATTGTCCTCCTTATGAGTGATGGTCGGGGACGAGCGATGGTCTTTTCCTACCAATCTATCACCCTAGGAGCATGCGCGTAGTGCTTTGGTTTTTGATGGCTTGTAGATTTTTGCAATAAGTATATGAGTTCTTTATGACTAATGTTGAGTCCATGGATTATACGCACTCTCACCCTTCCATCATTGCTAGCCTCTTCGGTACCGTGCATTGCCCTTTCTCACAGTGAGAGTTGGTGCAAACTTTGCCGGTGCATCCAAACTCCGTGATATGATTCGCTCTTTCACACATAAACCTCCTTATATCTTCCTCAAAACAGCCACCATACCTACCTATTATGGCATTTCCATAGTCATTCCGAGATATATTGCCATGCAACTTTCTACCATTCCATTCATCATGACACATTATCATTGTCATAGTGCTTAGCATGATCATGTAGTTGACATGGTATTTGTGGCAAAGCCACTGTTCATAATTATTTCATACATGTAACTCTTGGTTCATTGCCTATCCCGGTACACCGACGGAGGCATTCATATAGAGTCATACCTTATTCTAGTATCGAGTCGTAATCATTGAGTTGTAAATAAATAGAAGTGTGATGATCATCATTTTCTAGAGCATTGTCCCAAGTGAGGAAAAAAAAAAAAAAGGCCATAAAAAGTGAAAAGGCCCAAATAAAAAAATGAGAGAAAAATAGAGAAGGGACAATGTTACTATCCTTTTACCACGATTGTGCTTCAAAGTAGCACCATGATTTTCATAATAGAGAGTCTCTCGTTTCGTCACTTTCACATACTAGTGGGAATTTTTCAATATAGAACTTGGCTTGTATATTCCAACAATAGGCCTCCTCAAGTGCCCTAGGTCTTCATGAGCAAGCAAGTTGGATGCACACCCACTTAGTTGCATTTTGTTGAGCTTTCATACATTTATAGCTCTAGTGCATCCGCTGCATGGCAATCCCTACTCCTTGCATTAACATCAATTGATGGGCATCTCCCTAGCCCATTGATTAGCCTCGTTGATGTGAGACTTTCTCCTTTTTTGTCTTCTCCACATAACCCCCATCATCATATTCTATTCCACCCATAGTGCTATGTCCATGGCTCGTGCTCATGTATTGCGTAAAGGTTTATAAGTTTGAGATTACTAAAGTATGAAACAATTGCTTGGCTTGTCATCAGGGTTGTGCATGATGAGAGCATTCTTGTGTGACGAAAATGGAGCATGACTAAACCATATGATTTTGTAGGGATGAACTTTCTTTGGCCATGTTATTTTCAGAAGACATAATTGCTTAGTTAGTATGTTTAAAGTATTATTATTTTTATGTCAATATGAACTTTTGTCTCAAATCTTTCGAATCTGAATATTCATACCATAACTAAGAAAAATTACATTGAAATTATGCCCAGTAGCACTCCGCGTCAAAAATTCTTTCTTTTATCATTTACCTACTCGAGGACGGGCAGGAATTAAGCTTGGGGATGCTTGATACGTCTCCAACGTATCTACAATTTTTGATTGCTCCATGCTATATTATCTACTGTTTTGGATAATATTGGGCTTTATTATCCACTTTTATATTATTTTTGGGACTAACCTATTAACCGGAGGCCCTAGCCTGTAGTTGTTGTTTTTGCCTATTTTAGTGTTTTGAAGAAAAGGAATATCGGTGAGTCGAAACGGAACGAAATCAACTAGAGAAGTTATTTTTGGAACGAAAGCTACCCGATGGACTTGGACCCCGCGTCAAGTAAGGAACGGGGAAGCCACAAGGGTGGGGGGCGCGCCCACCCCCCTAGGGCGCGCCCCCTGCCTCGTGGGGCCCTCGTGGCTCCCCTGACGTGCTTCTACCGCCTATATAACTCCACGTGCCTAAAACTTCCGTAACAGAGAATAGATCGGAGTTCCGCCGCAAGCCTCTCAGTAGCCACCAAAACCAATCGGGACCCTGTTCCAAGACCTGCCGGAGGGGGGAACCCTCACCTGTGGCCATCTTCATCATCCCGGCGCTCTCCATGACGAGGAGGGAGTAGTTCACCCTCGGGGCTGAGGGTATGTACCAATAGCTATGTGTTTGATCTCTCTCTCATGTTCTTGATTTGGCACGATCTTGATGTATCGCGAGCTTTGCTATTATAGTTGGATCTTATGTTTCTTCTCCCCCTCTACTTTCTTGTAATGGATTGAGTTTTCCCTTTGAAGTAATCTTATCGGATTGAGTCTTTTAATGATTTGAGAACACTTGATGTATGTCTTGCCGTGCGTATCTGGGGTGACAATGGGATATCACGTGATTCACTTGATGTATGTTTTGGTGATCAACTTGCGGGTTCCGCCCATGAACCTATGCATAGGGGTTGGCACACGTTTTCGTCTTGATTCTCCGATAGAAACTTTGGGGCACTCTTTGAGGTTCTATGTGTTGGTTGAATAGATGAATCTGAGATTGTGTGATGCATATCGTATAATCATACCCATGGATACTTGAGGTGACATTGGAGTATCTAGGTGACATTAGGGTTTTGGTTGATTTGTGTCTTAAGGTGTTATTCTAGTACGAACTCTAGGGCTGTTTGTGGCACTTATAGGAATAGCCCAACGGATTGATTGGAAAGAATAACTTTGAGGTGGTTTCGTACCCTACCATAATATATTCGTTTGTTATCCGCTATTAGTGACTTTGGAGTGACTCTTTGTTGCATGTTGAGGGATCGTTATATGATCCAATTATGTTATTATTGTTGAGAGAACTTGCACTAGTGAAAGTATGAACCCTAGGCCTTGTTTCCTAGCATTGCAATACCATTTGCGCTCACTTTTACCACTTGTTACCTTGCTGTTTTTATATTTTCAGATTACAAAAACCTATATCTACCATCCATATTGCACTTGTATCACCGTCTCTTCGCCGAACTAGTGCACCTATACAATTTACCATTGTATTGGGTGTGTTGGGGACACAAGAGACTCTTTGCTATTTGGTTGCAGGGTTGTTTGAGAGAGACAATCTTCATCCTACGCCTCCTGCGGATTGATAAACCTTAGGTCATCCACTTGAGGGAAATTTGCTACTGTCCTACAAACCTCTGCACTTGGAGGCCCAACAACGTCTACATTTATTTTCTTATACTAGTGGAGCTCATGAGATTTTCTGTTTGAAGTTTTGTGTTGTGACATTTTCAAGTTTCTGGGTAAAGATTTGATAGATTTTGGAATAAGGAGTGGCAAGAGCCTAAGCTTGGGGATGCCCAAGGCACCCCAGGGTAAAATTCAAGGACAACCAAAAGCCTAAGCTTGGGGATGCCCCGGAAGGCATCCCCTCTTTAAATCTTCGCTCTATCGGTAACTTTACTTGAGGCTATATTTTTATTCACCACATGATATGTGTTTTGCTTGGAGCGTCTTGTATGATTTGAGTCTTTGCTTTTTTGTTTACCATAATCATCCTTGTTGTACAGACCTTTTGGGACCGACACGCATGAATCGGAATTTATTAGAATACTTTATGTGCTTCACTTATATCTTTTGAGCTAGATAATTTTGCTCTAGTGCTTCACTTATATTTTATAGAGCACGGTGGTGGTTTTATTTTATAGAAATTATTGATCTCTCTTGCTTCACTTATATTATTTTGAGAGTCTTTTAGAACAGCATGGTAATTTGCTTTGGCTATAAAATTAGTCCTAATATGATAGGCATCCAAGATGGGTATAATAAAAACTTCCATATAAAGTGCATTGAATACTATGAGAAGTTTGATGCTTGATGATTGTTTTGAGATATGAAGATGGTGATATTAGAGTCATGCTAGTTGAGTAATTGTGAATTTGAGAAATACTTGTGTTGAGGTTTGCAAGTCCCGTAGCATGCACGTATGGTATCCGTTGTGTAACAAATTTGAAGCATGAGGTGTTTCTTTGATTATCTTCCTTATGAGTGGCGGTCGGGGACGAGCGATGGTCTTTTCCTACCAATCTATCCCCCTAGGAGCATGCGTGTAGTGCTTGGTTTTGATGACTTGTAGATTTTTGCAATAAGTATGTGAGTTCTTTATGACTAATGTTGAGTCCATGGATTATACGCACTCTCACCCTTCCACCATTGCTAGCCTCTCTTGTGCCGCGCAACTTTCGCCGGTACCATACACCCACCATATACCTTCCTCAAAACAGCCACCATACCTACCTATTATGGAATTTCCATAGCCATTCCGAGATATATTGCCATGCAACTTCCACCGTTATGTTTATTATGACACGCTCCATCATTGTCGTATTGCTTTGCATGATCATGTAGTTGACATCGTATTTGTGGCAAAGCCACCATTCATAATTTTTCATACATGTCACTCTTGATTCATTGCACATCCCGGTACACCGCTGGAGGCACTCATATAGAGTCATATTTTGTTCTAAGTATCGAGTTGTAATTCTTGAGTTGTAAATAAATATAAGTGTGATGATCATCATTATTAGATCATTGTCCCATGTGAGCAAATAAAAAAGGCAAAGAAGCCAATAAAAAAAGGGCCAATGAAAAAAAAGGGGGACAAGTTCAAGGAGTTGACTATGATGAGACCTTCTCACCCGTAGCGATGCTTAAGTCTGTCTGAATCATGTTAGCAATTGCCGCATTTTATGATTATGAAATTTGGCAAATGGATGTCAAAATTGCATTCCTTAATGGATATCTTAAAGAACAGTTGTATATGATGCAACCAGAAGGATTTGTCGATCCAAAAGGTGCTAACAAAGTGTGCAAGCTCCAGCGATCCATTTATGTACTGGTGCAAGCCTCTCGGAGTTGGAATATACACTTTGATAGTGTGATCAAAGCATATGGTTTTATACAGACTTTTGGAGAAGCCTGTATTTACAAGAAAGTGAGTGGGAGCTCTATAGCATTTCTGATATTATATGTGGATGACATATTGTTGATCGGAAATGATACGGAATTTCTGGATAGCATAAAAGGATACTTGAATAAGAATTTTTCAAATGAAAGACCTCGGTGAAGCTTCTTATATATTGGGCATCAAGATCTATAGAGATAGGTCAAGGCGCCTAATTGTACTTTCACAAAGCACATACCTTGATAAAGTTTTGAAGAAGTTCAAAACAAATCAAGCAAAGAAAGGGTTCTTGCATGTGTTACAAGGTGTGAAGTTGAATCAGACTCAATGCCCGACCACTTCAGAAGATAGAGAGAAAATGAAAGTCATTCCCTATGCTTCAGCCATAGGTTCTATCATGTATGCAATGCTGTGTACCAGACCTTATGTGTGCCTTGCTATTAGTTTATCAGGGAGGTACTGATACGTCCATTTTGCATCATGCTTTTATATCGATATTTATTGCATTATGGGCTGTTATTACACGTTATGTCACAATACTTATGGCTATTCTCTCTTATTTTACAAGGTTTACATGAAGAGGGAGAATGCCGGCAGTTGGAATTCTGGGCTGAAAAAGGAGCAAATATTGGAGACATATTCTGTGCAACTCCAAAAGTCCTAAAACTCCACGGAATATCTTAAAATAAATAAAGAAAAATCGTCACCAAAGATGAAGGCCAGGGGGCCCACACCCTGCTCACGAGGGTGGGGGCGCCCCCGGGCGCGCCCTACCTTGTGGGCCCCCGGTGGCTCTCCGATGCCCATCTTCTCCTATATGAAGTCTTTCGATGAGAAAAAACATGAAGCAACCTTTCGACGAGACTCACCGCCAAGAGGCGGAACCTTGGCGGAACCAATCTAGGGCTCCGCAGAGCTGCTCGCCGGACACTTCTCCGGAGGGGGAAATCATCACCATCGTCATCACCAACGCCTCCTCTCATCGGGAGAGAGAAATCTCCATCAACATCTTCACCAGCACCATCTCATCTCCAAACACTAGTTCATCTCTTGTATCCAATTCTTGTCTCCAAGTCCGGGATTGGTGCTAGTAGGTTGCTAGTAGTGTTGATTACTCCTTGTAGTTGATGCTAGTTGGTTTATTTGGTGGAAGATCGTATATTTAGATCCTTTATGCATATTATTACCCCTCTGATTATGAACATGAATATGCTTTGTGAGTAGTTACGTTTGTTCCTGAGGACAAGGGAGAAGTCTTGCTATTAGTAGTCATGTGAATTTGGTATTCGTTCGATATTTTGATGAGATGTATGTTGTCTAGCCTCTAGTGGTGTTATGTGAACGTCGACTACATAACACTTCACCATTATTTGGTCCTAGAGGAAGGCATTGGGAAGTAATAAGTAGATGATGGGTTGCTAGAGTGATGTAAGCTTAAACCCTAGTTTATGCGTTGCCGTAAGGGGCTGATTTGGATCCATATGTTTCATGCTATGGTTAGGTTTACCTTAATACTTTTGTTGTAGTTGCGGATGCTTGCAATAGAGGTTAATCATAAGTGGGATGTTTGTTCAAGTAAGAACAGCACCCAAGCAATCGTCCACCCACATATCAAATTATCAAAGTATCGAACGCGAATCATATGAACGTGATGAAAACTAGCTTGACGATATTCCCATGTGTCCTCGGGAGCGCTTTTCCTATTATAAGATTTTGTCCAGGCTTGTCCTTTGCTACAAAAAGGATTGGGCCACCTTGCTGCACTTTATTTACTTTTGTTACTTGTTGCTCGTTACAAATTATCCTATCACAAAACTATCTCATCACCACTTATTTCGATTTGCAGAGAATACCTTGCTGAAAACCGCTTATCATTTCCTTCGCTTCCTCGTTGGGTTCAACACTCTTACTTATCAAAAGGACTATGATAGATCCCCTATACTTGTGGGTCATCAAGACTCTTTTCCGCGCCGTTGCCGGGAGTGTAGCGCCTTTGGTAGGTGGAATTTGGTAAGGAAAAATTTATATAGTGTGCTGAAATTCTTGTCACTTGTTACTATGGAAAGTAATTCTCTGAGGGGCTTGTTCGGGTATCTTCACCCCGTCCAAGAGAGCAAATAGTTGCTCCTCAACCTACTGAACCTATTGAAAATGAAACTCCTTTTGAAGTTCCTTGGTATGATGGAAAAACTGCTAGCTAATACTTTTACAGGAGATGGAACAAAGCATCCTGATGAACATCTACTCTATGTGGATGAAGTTTGTGGACTATTTAAGCTTGCAGGTATACCCGATGATGTTGTTAAGAAGAAGGTTTTACCTTTATCTTTGAAGGGAGACGCATTGACATGGTATAGGCTATGTGATGATACGAGACCATGGAACCATAAAAGATTGAAATTGGAATTTCATCAAAAGTATTACCCTATGCATCTATATATATATATATATATAATTTTTGGCCTCGCAAAGGAGAAAGCATCGCTCAAGCTTGGGGGAGGCTTACATCAATGTTATATTCATGCCCCAATCATGAGCTCTCAAGAGTGACAATTCTTCAGAATTTTTATGCTCGGCTTTCGATAACAATCGCACCATGCTCGATACTTCTTGTCTTTGGCTCTTTTATGATGAAGACTATTGAATTTAAATGGAATTTATTGGATAGAATTAAATGCAACTCTGAAGATTGGGACCTCGACGAAGGTAAGGAATCAGGTATGACACCTAAGTTTGATTGTGTTAAATCTTTCATGGATACCGATATTTTCCATAAGTTTAGCATTAAATATGGACTTGACTCTGAGATAGTAGCCTCTTTCTGTGAATCTTTTGCTACTTATGTTGATCTCCCCAAGGAGAAGTGGTTTAAATATCATCCTCCCATAGAAGTAAAAGTAGTTTAAAAGTTTGATGCTTGATAATTGTTTTGAGATATGGAGGTGATAATATCAAAGTCGTGCTAGTTGATAATTGTGAATTTGAGAAATACTTCTGTTGAAGTTTGCAAGTCCCGTAGCATGCACATATGGTTAAAGTTGTGTAACAAATTTGAAACATGAAGTGTACCTGGCTTGTGCATCCTTATGAGTGGCGGTCGGGGACGAGCGATGGTCTTTTCCTACCAATCTATCCCCTAGGAGCATGCACGTAGTACTTGATTTTGATGGCTTCTAAATTTTTGCAATAAGTATATGAGTTCTTTTGACTAATGTTGAGTCCATGGATTATACGCACTCTCACCTTTCCGCCTTTGCTAGCCTCTTGATGCAGTGCATTGCCCTTTCTCACCTTGAGAGTTGGTGCAAACTTCGCCGGTGCATCCAAACCCCGTGATACGATACGCTCTATCACACATAAACCTCCTTATATCTTCCTCAAAACAGCCAACATACCTACCTATCATGGCATTTCCATAGCCATTCCGAGATATATTTCCATGCAACTTCCATCATCATTATTATGACATACATTACTTTTGTCATATTGCCATTGCATGATCATGTAGTTGACATCGTATTTGTGGCAAAGCCACCATGCATTATTTTCCATACATGTCACTCTTGATTCATTGCACCATCCTGGTACACCGCCGGAGGCATTTATATAGAGTCATATTTTGTTCAAAGTTTCGAGTTGTAATTGTTGAGTTGTAAGAAAAATAAAAGTGTGATGATCATCATTATTAGAGCATTGTCCCAAGTGAGGAAAGGATGATGGAGACTATGATTCCCCCATAAGTCGGGATGAGACTCCGGATGAAAAATAAATAAAAAATAAAGAGAAAAAAAGAAAAAAAAGCAAGGCCAAAAAAAGGCCCAAAAAAATGAGAGAAAAAGAGAGAAGGGACAATGCTACTATCCTTTTACCACACTTGTGCTTCAAAGTAGCACCAAGATCTTCATGATAGAGAGTCTCTCATTTTGTCACTTTCATATACTAGTGGGAATTTTTCATTATAGAACTTGGCTTGTATATTCCAATGATGGGCTTCCTCAAAATGCCCTAGGTCTTCGTGAGCAAGCAAGTTGGATGCACACCCACTTAGTTTCTTTTGTAGAGCTTTCATATACTTATAGCTCTAGTGCATCCGTTGCATGGCAATCCCTACTCCTCATGTTGACATCAATTGATGGGCATCTCCATAGCCCGTTGATTAGCCTCGTCAATGTGATACTTTCTCCTTTTTTGTCTTCTCCACACAATCCCATCATCATATTCTATTCCACCCATAGTGCTATATCCATGGCTCGCGCTCATGTATTGCGTGAAGGTTGAAAAGGTTTGAGATTATTTAAGTATGAAACAATTGCTTGGCTTGTCATCGGGGGTATAGAAGTTGGGAACATCTTTGTGTGATGAAAATGAAGCATAGCCTAACCATATGATTTTGTAGGGATGAACTTTCTTTTGCCATGTTATTTTGAGAAGACATGATTGCTTTGATTAGTATGCTTGAAGTATTATTATTTCTGTGTCAATATGAACTTTTGTCTTAAATCTTTCGGATCTGAATATTCATATCACAAGTAAGAAGATTTATATTGAAATTATGCCAAAGTATCACTCCGCATCAAAAATTCTTTTTTATCATTTACCTACTCGAGGACGAGCAGGAATTAAGCTTGGGGATGCTTGATACGTCTCCAACGTATCTATAATTTTTTATTGCTCCATGCTACTTTATCTACTGTTTTAGGAAATATTGGGCTTTATTGTACACTTTTATATTATTTTTGGGACTAACCTATTAACCGGAGGCCCAGCCCAGATTTGCTGTTTTATGCCTATTTCAGTGTTTCGAGGAAAAGAAATGTCAGACGGAGTCAAAACGGAACGAAATCAACTGGAGAAGTTATTTTTGGAAGGAAACCCACCTGATGGACTTGGACCCCATGCAGAAGATACGGGAGGTGCTCACGAGGGTGGGGCGCGCCACCCCCGGCGCGCCCCCTCGTGGGGCCCCGTAGCTCCATCGACGCATCCTTTCACCCATATATACCTCGCACCTAAAACTTCCGAGCAGAAGATAGATCGGGAGTTCCGCCCGCAAGCCTCTGTAGCCACCAAAACCTCTCGGGAGCCCGTTCCGCAAGACTGCCGGAGGGGGATCCCATCACCGATGGCCATCTTCATCATCCCGGCGCTATCCATGACGAGGAGGAGTAGTTCACCCTCGGGGCTGCGGGTATGTACCAGTAGCTATGTGTTTGATCTCTCTCTCGTGTTCTCTCTCGTGTTCCCTCTATGGCACGATCTTGATGTATCCCGAGCTTTGCTATTGTAGTTGGATCTTATGATGTTTCTCCCCCTCTACTCTCTTGTGATGAATTGAGTTTCCCCTTTGAAGTTATCTTATCGGATTGAGTCTTTTATGTGAACACTTGATGTATGTCTTGCGATCCACTTGATGTATGTTTTGGTGATCAACTTGCGGGTTTCGTGACATTGGGAACCTATGCATAGGGGTTGGCACACGTTCTTGACTCTCCGGTAGTAGCTTTGGGGCACTCTTTGAAGTACTTTTATGTTGGTTGGATGAATCTGAGATTGTGTGACGCATATCGTATAATCATGCCCACGGATACTTGAGGTGACAATGGACTATCTAGGTGACATTATGGTTTTGGTTGATTTGTGTATTAAGGTGTTATTCTAGTACGAACTCTTTTATAGATCGATCCGAACGAATAACTTTGAGGTGGTTTCGTACCCTGTCATAATCTCTACGTTTGTTCTCCGCTATTAGTTGCTTTGGAGTGACTCTTTGTCGCATGTTGAGGGATTGTTATATGATCTATCTATGTTATTATTGTTGAGAGAACTTGCACTAGTGAAAGTATGAACCCTAGGCCTTATTTCCTATCATTGCAATACCGTTTACGCTCACTTTTATCGCTCGTTACCTTGCTGTTTTTATTATTTCAGATTACAAAAACCTTTATCTACCATCCATATTGCACTTGTATCACCATTTCTTCGCCGAACTAGTGCACCTATACAATTTACCATTGTACTGGGTGTGTTGGGGACACAAGAGACTCTTCGTTATTTGGTTGCAGGGTTGCTTGAGAGAGACCATCTTCATCCTACGCCTCCCACGGATTGATAAACCTTAGGTCATCCACTTGAGGGAAATTTGCTACTGTCCTACAAACCTGTGCACTTGCAGGCCCAACAACGTCTACAAGAAGAAGGTTGCGTAGTAGACATCAGTGTTCTTTAAACAGGAACCTATTCTGCAACACAATTTGCCTGTTGAAATCCTAGGGGATCCTCCTCCACCCAAGGGTGATCTCGTGTTTGAGCTTAAACTGTTGCCTAATAATCTTAAGTATGCTTACCTTGATGAGAAGAAGATATATCCTGTTATTATTAGTGCTAACCTTTCAGAGCATGAGGAAGAAAGATTATTGAAAACTCTGAAGAAGCACCCTGCCGCTATTGGATATACTCTTGATGATCTTAAGGGCATTAGTCCCACTCTATGTCAACATAAAATAAATTTGGAAGCGGATGCCAAACCAGTTCGTGATCCTCAACGACGTTTGAATCCTAAAATGAAAGAAGTGGTAAGAAAGGAAATATTCAAGCTTACGGAGGCGTGTATAATTTATCCCGTTCTTTGATAGTCGATGGGTAAGTCCTGTCCATTGTGTCCCTAAGAAGGGAGGTATTAATGTTGTCCCTAATGATAAAGATGAATTGATCCCGCAAAGAATTATCACAGGTTATAGGATGGTAATTGATTTCCGTAAATTAAATAAAGCTACTAAGAAATATAATTACCCCTTACCTTTTATTGATCAAATGCTAGAAAGATTATGCAAACATACACATTACTGCTTTCTAGATGGTTATTCTGGTTTCTCTCAAATACCGGTGTCGGCTAAACATCAATCAAAGACTACTTTTACATGCCCTTTTGGTACTTTTGCTTATAGACGTATGCCTTTTGGTTTATGTAATGCACCTGCTACCTTTCAAAGATGCATGATGGCTATATTCTCTGATTTTTGTGAAAAAAATTGTGAGGTCTTCATGGACGATTTTCCCGTCTATGGTTCCTCTTTTGCTGATTGCTTGAGCAATCTTGATCGAGTTTTGCAGAGATGTGAAGAAACTAATCTTGTCTTGAATTGAGAAAAATGCCACTATGGTTAATGAAGGTATTGTCTTGGGGCACAAAGTTTCTGAAAGAGGTATTGAAGTTGATAAAGCCAAGGTTGATGCTATTGAAAAGATGCCATGTCCCAAGGACATCAAAGGTATAAGAAGTTTCCTTGGTCACGCGGATTTTATAGGAGGTTCATTAAGGACTTCTCAAAGATTTCCCGACCTCGACTAATTTATTACAAAAGATGTATCATTTGTCTTTGATGATGATTGTGTAGAAGCATTTGAAATACTTAAGAAAGCATTAGTCTCTCTGACCGCTGCTCAACCTTTGATTGGAATTTACCTTTCGAAATTATGTGTGATGCTAGTGATTATGTTGTAGGTGCTATTCTAGGGCAAAGAGTTGATAAGAAATTAAATGTTATCCATTATGCTAGTAAGACTCTAGACAATGCTCAAAGAAATTATGCTACTACCGAAAAGGAACTTTTAGCAGTTGTATTTGCTTGTGATAAATTCAAACCCTATATCGTAGATTCTAAAGTAACTATTCATACTGATCATGCTGCTATTAAATATCTTATGGAAAAGAAAGATGCTAAACCTAGACTTATTAGATGGGTTCTCTTGCTGCAAGAATTTGATTTGCATATTGTAGATAGAAAAGGAGCTGAGAACCCCGTTGCAGATAACTTATCTAGGTTAGAGAATGTTCTTGATGACCCACTACCTATTGATGATAGCTTTCCTGATGAACAATTAAATGTCATAAGCACTCCTCATAGCACTCCATGGTATGCTGATTATGCTAATTATATTGTTGCTAAATGTATACCACCTAGCTTCACATACCAACAAAAGAAAAAGTTTTTCTATGATTTGTGACATTACTTTTGGGATGACCCACATCTTTATAAAGAAGGAGTAGATGGTGTTATTAGACGTTGTGTACCGAGCATGAACAGAACAGATCCTACGCAAGTGTCACTCTGAAGCTTATGGAGGGCACCACGCTGGAGATAGAACTGCACATAAGGTATTGCAATCCGGTTTTTATTGGCCTACTCTCTTCAAGGATGCATGTAAGTTTGTTTTGTCTTGCGACGAATGTCAAAGAATTGGTAATATTAGTAGATGTCAAGAAATGCCTATGAATTATTCACTTGTTATTGAATCCTTTGATGTTTGGGGCTTTGATTATATGGGACCTTTTCCTGCCTCTAATGGATATACACATATTTTAGTTGCTACTGATTACGTTACTAAGTGGGTAGAAGCTATTCCAACTAGTAGTGCTGATTATAACACTTCTATTAAAATGCTTAAGGAAGTTATTTTTCCGAGGTTTGGAGTCCCTAGATATTTGATGACTGATGGTGGTTCACATTTTATTCATGGTGCTTTCCGTAAAATGCTTGCTAAATGTGATGTTAATCATAGAATTGCATCTCCTTATCACCCACAGTCTAGTGATCAAGTAGAATTGAGAAATAGAGAGCTCAAATTAATTTTGCAAAAGACCGTTAACAGGTCTAGAAAGAATTGGTCCAAGAAACTTGATGATGCATTATGGGCCTATAGAACTGCATATAAGAATCCTATGGGTATGTCTCCGTATAAAATGGTTTATGGAAAAGCATGTCACTTACCTCTCGAACTAGAACATAAGGCATATTGGGCTATTAAAGAGCTCAACTATGATTTCAAACTTGCCGGTGAGAAGAGGTTATTTGATATTAGCTCACTTGACGAGTGGAGAACCCAAGCTTATGAAAATGC
Source organism: Aegilops bicornis (assembly GCA_021605145.1). Taxonomy (NCBI): domain Eukaryota; kingdom Viridiplantae; phylum Streptophyta; class Magnoliopsida; order Poales; family Poaceae; genus Aegilops; species Aegilops bicornis. Next base: position 542,917,359 of record CM038671.1, read on the forward strand.
CAAGTTGTTTAAAGAAAAGGTTAAAAGATGGCATGACAAAAGGATACAAAAGCGTGAGTTTAATGTAGGTGATTATGTATTGCTATACAACTCTCGCTTAAGATTTTTTGCAGGAAAACTTCTCTCTAAATGGGAAGGTCCCTACGTTATCGAGGAGGTCTATCGTTCCGTGCCATAAAAATCAACAACTTCAAGGCACGAATCCGAAGGTGGTAAACGGTCAAAGGATCAAACACTATATCTCAGGTAATCCCATAAATGTTGAAACCAATATTATTGAAACCGTAACCCCAGAGGAATACATAAGGGACACTTTCCAGACCGTTTCAGACTCCGAAAGAAATAGGTATATGGTACGGTAAGTAAACCGTCTCCAAAACAAATTTTAAGGCAATATTTCTCCGTTTTGGAATATTTAGAAAAATAAAAAAGTGGCAGTCCGGGAAGGACACGAGGGCCCCACGAGGGTGGTGGGCGCGCCCTACCCCCCTGGGCGCGCCCCCTACCTCGTGAGCACCTCGTGTGCCCTCCGGACTTCGTTTTCTTGCACGATACGTATTTTGGTCGGTAAAAATTCATTATATATTCTCCCGAAGGTTTTGACTCCCGTATCACGCAATTATCCTCTGTTTTTGTTTCGAGCTGTTTTTCTGACAGGTCTAGATCATCATGACATCCCCAAGTGCTTCCAAGGACAAGTTCTTCGAGAAGGTGATCAACCCTTACCTCGCGGAGGTGCTGCGACACCCTCAAACCATTGAGATGTGTGATGGGTTGCTGCACATCCGCGATGTTGAGGGACCAAAGGGAACCGAAAGCGTGGAGGCGAGGCTCGAAGCAATGGAGCAACAAGTTTTCAAGTGCCAGGGGATGGTGGAGCGTGGAATTAACGCTAGCCACAAGATGCTCGCGGAGTTCACCAACAACTACAAGCCGGATGCCAAGAACACCGAGGAGGCCATCTTCGAGCTACATGAGAAGATCGAGCACCTCCAAGCCCAAATCTATGATCTGCAAAATCAAAACTGTGAGTATGAATATAGATTCAAAAGGATGAGTTTAACTGCAGATTTGAGGACTCCGGAGACTCGATCATCCTTCTATGATGGTGAGCCTATGCCATGGAAGGTGGACGACAAGCCTGCATCATCAACAACACCTCCACCTTCACCAACAAAGAAGGAGACATAATCACATGGGTATGGGCACTCCCCTTGGCAACTGCCAAGCTTAGGGAGGTGCCCCAGATCGTATCACAATCACAACTCCTATCTTTACCGTTTTTCTTAGTTCGATCCTATTAGTAGTATCTTGATCTAGTAGAATAAAAGTTATGGCATGATCTAGTTTTGAGTTTTGCATTATGATCCCTCTATGTATTCGAGTCCGTGAGCTATATATATATAATAAAGTTTAGTGTTGAGTCAAGGGCTTGATTGTTTTGCCATGATCTTGGGTGAATAAAATAATAGAAAGAAGAAAAAGAATAAAAAGAAACAAAGAGTTCATATTGATCTTATTGAGAGTAATGACTTCACATAGAAAGAGTACGATGATTAAAAGTTGTTGGGAGTTGGCAAATATAGTTTTGGTCATCGTTGCAATTAATAGGAAGTAATAAGGAAAGAGAGGTTTCACATATAGATATATTATCATTGACATCTTTTATGATTGGGAGCACTCATTAAAATATGACATGCTAAAGAGTTGATGTTGGACAAGGAAGACAACGTAATGAGTTATGTTTTCTTATATCTGAGATAAAGTATGTTGTCATGGATCCTCTAACATGTTGAGCTTGCCTTTCCCCCTCATGCTAGCCAAATTCTCAGCACCAAGTAGAGATACTGCTTGTGCTTCCAAATACCGTTAAACCAGTTTAGCCATGAGAGTCCACCATATCTACCTATGGATTGAGTAAGATCCTTCAAGTAAGTTGTCATCGGTGCAAGCAATAAAAATTGCTCTCTAAATATGCATGACTTATTAGTGCAGAGAAAATAAGCTTTGTACGAACTTGCTGTGGAAGTAATAAAAGCGACGTACTGCATAATAAAGGTCCACACACGAGGGGCAATATAATGTGACGTTCTTTTGCATTAAGATTTTGTGCATCCAACCATAAAAGCACATGGCAACCTCTGCTTCCCTCTGCGAAGGGCCTATCTTTTATTATTATCCTCTACCTTATGCAAGAGTCACGGTGATCTTCACCCTTCCTTTTTCATTTTATCCTTTGGCAAGCCCAGCATGTTGGAAAGAACATGATATACATATCTAATTGGATGTAGGGGAGCATGAGTTATTATTGTTGACATTACCCTTGAGGTAAAAGGTTGGAGGCAAAACTATAAGCCCCTATCTTTCTCTGTGTCCGATTAAAACTCCGTAACCACAAGTATTTCGTGAGTGTTAGCAATTATGAAGGACTAAATGATAGTTGAGTATGTGGACTTGCTTTTAAGCTCTGACATAGACTCTTTCCGATGTTATGATAAATTGCAATTGCTTCAATGACTGGGATTATAATTTGTTGGTGCCCAATAAGGTTTCTGATTCATACCTTTGCATTGTGAAAAGATCATCACTTGAACATAAGTAATCATATGACAAAATCTATATATGTTGCTGTTATGAGAATAATCATGATGCCTTCATGTACGTATTTTATTTTTATCGATGCCTCTACCTCTAAACATGAGGACATATTTATTGTTATCGGCTTTTCGCTTGAGGACAAGCGAGGTCTAAGCTTGGGGGAGTTGATACGTCCATTTTGCATCATGCTTTTATATCAATATTTATTGCATTATGGGCTGTTATTACACGTTATGTCACAATACTTATGGCTATTCTCTCTTATTTTACAAGGTTTGCATGAAGAGGGAGAATGCCGCAATGAATTCTGAAAAGGAGCAAATATTGGAGACCTATTCCGTAACTCCAAAAGTCCTGAAACTCCACGGAATATCTTAAAATAAATAAAGAAAAATCATCGCCAAAGATGAAGGCCGGGGGCCCACACTGCTCACGAGGGTGGGGGCGCCACAGGCGTGCCCCCCTACCTCGTGGGCCCCCCCGGTGGCTCTCCGATGCCCATCTTCTCCTATATGAAGTCTTTCGATGAGAAAAACATGAAGCAACCTTTCGATTTAGACTCCGCCACCACGAGGCGGAACCTTGGCGGAACCAATCTAGGGCTCCGGCAGAGCTGTTCTGCCGGGGACACTTCCCTCCGGGAGGGGGAAATCATCACCATCGTCATCACCAACGCTCCTCTCATCAGGAGAGGGCAATCTCCATCAACATCTTCACCAGCACCATCTCATCTCCAAACCCTAGTTCATCTCTTGTATCCAATTCTTGTCTCCAAGTCCGGATTGGTGCTAGTAGGTTGCTAGTAGTGTTGATTACTCCTTGTAGTTGATGCTAGTTGGTTTATTTGGTGGAAGATCATATGTTCATATCCTTTATGAATATTATTACCCCTCTGATTATGAACATGAATATGCTTTGTGAGTAGTTACGTTTGTTCCTGAGGACAAGGGAGAAGTCTTGCTATTAGTAGTCATGTGAATTTGGTATTCGCTCGATATTTTGATGAGATGTTTGTTGTCTAGCCTCTAGTGGTGTTATGTGAACGTCGACTACATAACACTTCACCATTATTTGGGCCTAGAGGAAGGCATTGGGAAGTAATAAGTAGATGATGGGTTGCTAGAGTGATGTGCTTAAACCCTAGTTTATGCGTTGCTTCGTAAGGGGTTGATTTGGATCCATATGTTTCATGCTATGGTTAGGTTTACCTTAATACTTTTGTTGTAGTTTCGGATGCTTGCAATAGAGGTTAATCATAAGTGGGATGTATGTTCAAGTAAGAACAACACCCAAGCACTGGTCCACCCACATATCAAATTATCAAAGTACCGAACGCGAATCATATGAACGTGATGAAAACTAGCTTGACGATATTCCCATGTGTCCTCGGGAGCGCTTTTCCTATTATAAGAGTTTGTCCAGGCTTGTCCTTTGCTACAAAAAGGATTGGGCCACCTTGCTGCACTTTATTTACTTTTTGTTACTTGTTGCTCGTTACAAATTATCTTATCACAAAACTATCTCATACCACTTATTTCAAGATTTCTGCAGAGAATACCTTGCTGAAAACCGCTTATCATTTCCTTCTGCTCCTCGTTGGGTTCGACACTCTTACTTATGAAAGGACTACGATAGATCCCCTATACTTGTGGGTCATCAGGTACCAAAGTAATCCAGGAGTGGATCACTGGACAGCGGTTAAGAACATCCTAAAATACCTGAAGAGGACTAAGGATATGTGATACGTCTCCAACATATCTATAATTTTTTATTGTTCTGTGCTATTATATTATCTGTTTTGGATGTTTAATGGGCTTTAATATGCTCTTTTATGTGATTTTTGGGACTAACCTATTAACCAAAGGCCTAGTGTCAGTTTCTGTTTTTTGCCTATTTTAGTGTTTTGCAGAAAAGGAATACCAAACGGAATCCAAACGGAATGAAACCTTCGCGATGATCTTTCTTGGACCGAAAGCAAACCAGAAGACTTGGAGTTGAAGTCTGGAACTCTGTGAGGCGGCACGAGGCAGGAGGGCGCGCCCAGGGGGGTAGGCGCGCCCCCGCCCTCGTGGGCCCCATGGAGCTCCGGCGACGTACTTCTTTCACCTATATATATTCTTATACCCTAAAAACATCAGGGGAGCCACGAAACCACCTTTCCACCGCCGCAACCTTATGTACCCGTGAGATCCCATCTTGGGGCCTTTCTCGGCGCTCTGCCGGAGGGGGAATCGATCACGGGGGGCTTCTACATCAACACCGTTGCCTCTCCGATGATGCGTGAGTAGTTTACCACAGACCTTCGGGTCCATAGTTATTAGCTAGATGGCTTCTTCTCTCTCTTTCATTCTCAATACAAAGTTCTCCTCGATGTTCTTGGAGGTCTATTCGATGTAATACTCTTTTGCGGTGTGTTTGCCGAGATCCGATAAATTGTGGATTTATGAACAAGTTTATCTATGAATATTATTTGGTTCTTCTCTGAGTTCTTATATGCATGATTTGATATCTTTGCAAGTCTCTTCGAATTATCGGTTTAGTTTGGCCTACTAGATTGATCTTCCTTGCCATGGGAGAAGTGCTTAGTTTTGGTTTCAATCTTGTGGTGTCCTTTCCCAGTGACAGTAGGGGCAGCAAGGCACGTATGTATTGTTGCCATCGAGGATAAAAAGATGGGGTTTATATCATATTGCTTGAGTTTATCCCTCTACATCATGTCATCTTGCTTAAAGTGTTACTCTGTTCTTATGAACTTAATACTCTAGATGCATGCTGGATAGCGGTCGATGTGTGGAGTAATAGTAGTAGATGCAGAATCGTTTCAATCTACTTGACATGGACGTGATGCCTATGTTCATGATCATTGCCTTAGATAACTTCATAATTATGCGATTTTCTATCAATTGCTCGGTAGTAATTTGTTCACCCACCGTAATACATACTATCTTGAGAGAAGCCACTAGTGAAAGCTATGGCCCCCGGGTCTATTTTACATCATATTAGTTTCCCGTCAACTTGCCAATTTCTGTCGCCATTCTTTTATTTTGCAATCTTTACTTTCCAATCTATACAACAAAAATACCAAAAATATTTACTTTACTATCTTTATTAGATCTCACTTTTGCGAGTGACCGTGAAGGGATTGACAACCTCTTTATCGTGTTGGTTGCAAGGTTCTTGATTGTTTGTGCAGGTACTAGGTGACTTGTGCGTTGTCTCCTATTGGATTGATACCTTGGTTCTCAAAAACTGAGGGGAATACTTACGCTACTTTGCTGCATCACCCTTTCCTCTTCAAGGGAAAACCAACGCATGCTCAAGAGGTAGCAATATGTTTCTCGTTTATGGAGGTGACAAAGAGCTCGTCGTAAATGGTTACGTCAATGCAAGCTTTGACACTGATCCAGATGACTCTAAGTCACAAACTGGATACGTATTTATATTGAACGGTGGAGCTATCAGTTGGTGCAGTTCCAAGCAAAGCGTCGTGGCAAGATCTACATGTGAAGCGGAGTACATAGCTGCTTTGGAAGCAGCAAATGAAGGAGTCTGGATGAAGGAGTTCATATCCAATCTAGGTGTCATACCTAGTGCATCGGGTCCAATGAAAATCTTTTGTGACAATACTGGAGCAATAGCCTTGGCGAAGAAATCTAGATTTCACAAGAGAACGAACCAAACACATCAAGAGACGCTTCAATTCCATCCGCGGCCAAGTCAAGGAGGGAGACATATAGATTTGCAAGATACATACGGATCTGAGTATTGCAGACCCGTTGACTAAGCCTCTCTCATGAGCAAAACATGATCAGCACCAAGACTCCATGGGTGTTAGAATCATTACTATGTAATCTAGATTATTGACTCTAGAGCTAGTGGGAGATCAAGGAAATATGCCCTAGAGGCAATAATAAAGTTGTTATTTATATTTCCTTATATCATGATAAATGTTTATTATTCATGCTAGAATTGTATTAACCGGAAACTTAGTACATGTGTGAATACATAGACAAACAGAGTGTCCCTAGTATGCCTCTACTTGACTATCTCGTTAATCAAAGATGGTTAAGTTACTTAGCCATAGACATGTGTTGTCATTTGATGAACGAGATCACATCATTGGAGAATGATGTGATGGACAAGACCCATCCGTTAGCTTAGCATTAATGATCGTTTAGTTTTATTGCTATTGCTTTCTTCATGACTTATACATGTTCCTATGAGTATGAGATTATGCAACTCCCGAATACCGGAGGAACACTTAGTGTGTTATCAAACATCACAACGTAATTGGATGATTATAAAGATGCTCTACAGGTGTCTCCAATGGTGTTTGTTGAGTTGGCATAGATCAAGATTAGGATTTGTCACTCCGAGTATCAGAGAGGTATCTCTGGGCCCTCTCGGTAATGCACATCACTATAAGCCTTGCAAGCAATGTGACTAATGAGTTAGTTGCGGGATGATGCATTATGGAACGAGTAAAGAGACTTGCCGGTAAACGAGATTGAACTAGGTATGAGGATACCGACGATCGAATCTCGGGCAAGTAACATACCAATGACAAAGGGAACAACGCATGTTGTTATGCGGTTTGACCGATAAAGATCTTCGTAGAATATGTAGGATCCAATATGAGCATCCAGGTTCCTCTATTGGTTATTAACCGGAGATGTGTCTCGGTCATGTCTACATAGTTCTCGAACCCGTAGGGTCCGCACGCTTAACGTTCGATGACGATTTGTATTATGAGTTATGTGATTTGATGACCAAAGACTGTTCGGAGTCCCGGATGAGAACACGGACATGACGAGGAGTCTCAAAATGGTTGAGACATAAAGATTGATATATTAGATGATGTTATTCGGACACCGGATGAGTCCCGAGAGGTACCGGATAATTATCGGAGTGCCAGAGGGTTAATGGAACCCCCCGGGGGAACTAATGGGCCCCGATGGGCCTTAGTGGGAAGAGAGGAAGGTCCACGAGGGGCTGCCCGCGCGCCCTCCCCCCTTGGGTCCGAATTGGACTAGGGGAAGGGGGTGGCGCCCCCCTTTCCTTCCCTTCCCCCTCTTCCTTCCTTCTCCCCCCTCTTCCTTAGGTGGAAACCTACTAGGACTTGGAGTCCTAGTAGGATTCCCCTCTCCTGGCGCGCCCTAGGAGGGCCGGCCGGCCTCCCCTCCCCTCCTTTATATACAGGGGCAGGGGGGCACCCTAGAAGACACAAGTTTCTCTTAACCGTGTGCGGTGCCCCCCTCCACAGTTCCACACCTCGGTCATATCGTCGTAGTGCTTAGACGAAGCCCTGCGCCGGTAACTTCATCATCACCGTCGCCACGCCGTCATGCTGACGGAACTCTCCCTCAGCCTCAACTGGATCAAGAGCTCGAGTGACGTCATCGAGCTGAACGTGTGCTGAACGCGAAGGTGCCGTACGTTCGGTGCTTGGATCGGTTGGATCGCGAAGACGTTCGACTACATCAACCACATACTAAATGATACGTCTCCAACGTATCTATAATTTTTGATTGCTCAATGCTACTTTATCTATTGTTTTGGACTATAATGGGCTTTATTTTCCACTTTTATATTACTTTTGGAACTAACCTATTAACCGGAGGCCCAGCCCAGAATTGCTGTTTTTTTGCCTTTTTCAAGATTTCAAGAAATGTAATATCAAACGGAGTCCAAACGGAATGAAACTTTCGTAAGCGTGATTTTCTCACCGAATGTGATCCAGAGACTTGGACCCCACGCCAAGGAACCAGAGAGGCGGTCACGAGGGTGGGGGCGCCCAAGGGCGCGCCCCGCCTCGTGGGCCTCGAAGCTCCACCGACGTACTCCTTCCTCCTATATATACCTCGTACCCCAAACGATCGTAACAGAGCCAAAACCTAATTCCACCGCCGCAACTTCCTCAGTATCCACGAGATCCCATCTTGGGGCCTGTTCGAGTTCACGGAGGGTGCATCCACCACGGAGGGCTTCTACATCAACACGATAGCCTCTCCGATGAAGTGTGAGTAGTTTACTTCAGACCTTCGTCCATAGCTAGTAGCTAGATGGCTTCTTCTCTCTTTTGGATCTCAATACAATGTTCTCCCACTCTCTCATGGAGATCTATTCGATGTAATCTTCTTGTTGCGGTGTGTTTGTTGAGACCGATGAATTGTGGGTTTATGATCCAGCTTATCTATGAATAATATTTGAATCTTCTCTGAATTCTTTTATGTACGATTAAGTTATCTTTGCAAGTCTCTTCGAATTATCCGCTTGGTTTGGCCAACTAGATTGGTAGTTCTTGCAATGGGAGAAGTGCATGGCTTTGGGTTCAATCTTGCGGTGTCCTTACCCAATGTGAGAAGGGTGCATAAGGCACGTATTGTATTGTTGCCATCGAGGATAACAAGATGGGGTATTTATCATATTGCATGAATTTATTCCTCTACATCATGTCATCTTGCTTAAGGCGTTACTCTGTTTTTAACTTAATACTCTAGATGCATGATGGATAGCGGTCAATGAGTGGAGTAATAGTAGTAGATGCGTAATCGCTTCGATCTACTTGTCTCGGACGTGATGCCTATATACATGATCATACCTAGATAACCTCATAACTATGCTCAATTCTGTCAATTGCTCAACAGTAATTTGTTCACCCACCGTAGAATACCTATGCTCTTGAGAGAAGCCACTAGTGAAACCTATGGGCCCCTGGTATATTCTCATCATATCAATCTCCATCACTTTTATACTTGCTTGTTTTTACTTTGCTTTTTACTTTTTGCTTTGCATCTATATACCAAAAATATTATCTCTATCAGATCTCACTCTCGTAAGTGACCGTGAAGGGATTGACAACCCCTAATCGCGTTGGTTGCGAGTAGCTATCGTTTTGTGTAGGTACGAGGGACTTGTGTGTGGCCTCCTACTGGATTGATACCTTGGTTCTCAAAAGCTGAGGGAAATACTTACGCACTGTGTTGCATCATCCTCTCCTCTTCGGGGAAAACCAACGCAAGCTCAAGACGTAGCAAGAAGGATTTCTAGCGCCGTTGTCGGGGAGTCTACGCAAAAGTCAACATACCAAGTACCCATCACAATTCCTATCTCTCGCATTAAATTATTTGCCATTTGCCTCTCGTTTTCCTCTCCCCCACTTCACCCTTGCTGTTTTATTCGCCCTCTCTTTCCCAATCTCCTTCTCTATTTCCGTTTGCCTTCCCGTTGCCATGGCCGAATCAAAAAGAACTACGGGTTTTCTCCCGAGCTCTAGTGCTTTGGATAACCCTTCTATCCTCTCTAAGCTCATAAACAATGATGCTATAGAAAGACCCACCGGGGTCACCAATGAGAGCTTGAATAATTTTGATGAGGATGACTCTGGAATTTTTCGCTATTTACTTGATGAGTCTTTAAAAGATGCTTGGGATAGGTTACTTAGGATTCGGGCTAGCTATGTGCCTCAATATCAAATTGAAATTTACTTACAAAGTTTTTATATTGGCTTGCCCGCTTCCTTTAAACAAGTTTTAGATTCCATCTTTGAAGAAGGTTTTCTTGAAGGGGATGCCATAGATACCTATGAAAGAATGAAAACTATATTTGGGCACCCCATGAATGATAAGGTTGAATCAACTACTCTCTTGTCCTTTTATCAAAATGAAATTATTAAAGAGATGAAGTCTAGCTTGGAGGCAAATTTCCGTAACGTGCTTAATCATACTTCTTCCATTAATGGCCATGTTCTTAACTTAAATAGAAGAATGAATGCCATAGAAAGGAGATCCTCCTCTTCAAATACCAAAGATGGCAATACCTAGATCTATCCTCGCTTTTATGCCTAGCTAGGGGCGTTAAACGATAGCGCTTGTTGGGAGGCAACCCAATTTTATTTTTAGTTTTTGTTTTTGCTTCTGTTTAGGAATAAATAATAAATCTAGCCTATGTTTATATGTGGTTTTATCTTTTAATTAGTGTTTGTGCCAAGTTAAACCTATTGGATCTTCTTGGATGATAGTTATTTGATCTTGCTGTAATTTCCAGAAACTTTGTGCTCAGTGCCCGAATTGTTAAAAATCACCAGAACGTGATAAAATATTGATTCCAATTGATTCTAATCAATAAACAAATTGTCCAGGTCGTATAATTTTGGTAGAATTTTTTGAGTTCCAGAAGTTTGCTTTAGTTACAGATTACTACAGACTGTTCTGTTTTTGACAGATTCTGTTTTGCGTGTGTTGTTTGCTTATTTTGATGAATCTATGGCTAGTAAAATAGTTTATAATCCATAGAGAAGTTGGAATACATTAGTTTTAACACCAATATAAATAAAGAATGAGTTCATTATAGTACCTTAGAGTAGTCTTTTGTTTTATTTCTCTAACGGAGCTCACGAGATTTCTATTGAGTTTTGTGTTGTGAAGTTTTCAAGTTTTGTATGAATTCTTTTGATGGATTATGGAACAAGGAGTGGCAAGAGCCTAAGCTTGGGGATACCCATGGCACCCCCAAGATAATCCAAGGACACCAAAAAGTCAAAGCTTGGGGATGCCCCGGAAGACATCCCCTCTTTCGTCCACTTCCATCATTAATTTACTTGGAGCTATATTTTTATTCACCACATGATATGTGTTTTGCTTGGAGCGTCTTGTATTATTTGCGTCTTTGCTTGTTAGTTTACCACAATCATCCTTGCTGTACATACCTTTTGAGAGAGCCATACATGAATTGGAATCTGATAGAATACTCTATGTGCTTCACTTATATCTTTTGAGCTTGATAGTTTTGCTCATAGTGCTTCACTTATATCTTTTGAGCGTGATAATTTTTGCTCTAGTGCTTCACTTAGATCTTTTAAGAGCACGGTGGTGGATTTGTTTTAAAGAAACTTGATCTCTCATGCTTCACTTAGATTATTTTGAGAGTCGTTAATAGCATGGTAATTTGCTTAATTTTAATATACTTGGTATTCAAGATATGTGAAACTTTCTTTTGAGTGCGTTAAATACTAAGATAAGTTTGATGCTTGATAATTGTTTTGAGACATGAAGATGATGATATTAGAGTCATGCTAGTTGAGTAGTTATGGATTTAAAGAATACTTGTGTTGAAGTTTGTGATTCACGTAGCATGCACGTATGGTGAACCGTTATGTGATGAACTCGGAGCATGATTTATTTATTGATTGTCTTTCTTATGAGTGGCGGTCGGGGACGAGCGATGGTCTTTTCCTACCAATCTATCCCCCTAGGAGCATGCGCGTAATACTTTGCTTTGATAACTTCTAGATTTTTGCAATAAGTATATGAGTTCTTTATGACTAATGTTGAGTCCATGGATTATACGCACTTTTTCCCATCCTTCCACTATTGCTAGCCTCTCTAATACCGCGCACCTTTCGCCGGTATCATTCACCCACCATATACCTTCCTCAAAACAGCCACCATACCTACCTATAATGGCATTTCCATAGCCATTCCGAGATATATTGCCATGCAACTTTCCACCATTCCGTTTATTATGACACGCTCCATCATTGTCATATTGCTAGCATGATCATGTAGTTGACATCGTATTTGTGGCAAAGCCACCGTTCATAATTCTTTCATACATGTCACTCATGTTCCATTGCATATCCCGATACACCGCCGGAGGCATTCATATAGAGTCATATTCTGTTCTAAGTATCGAGTTGTAATTGTTGAGTTGTAAGAAAAATAAAAGTGTGATGATCATCATTATTAGAGCATTGTCCCAAGTGAGGAAAGGATGATGGAGACTATGATTCCCCCACAAGTCGGGATGAGACTCCGGAAAAAAAGAGGCCATAAAAAAAGAGAAAAGGCCCAAATAAAAAAAATGAGAGAACAGAGAGAAGGGACAATGTTACTATCCTTTTACCACACTTGTGCTTCAAAGTAGCACCATGATCTTCATGATAGAGAGTCTCTCATTTTGTCACTTTCATATACTAGTGGGAATTTTTCATTATAGAACTTGGCTTGTATATTCCAATGATGGGCTTCCTCAAATGCCCTAGGTCTTCGTGAGCAAGCGAGTTGGATGCACACCCACTTAGTTTCTTTTGTTGAGCTTTCATATACTTATAGCTCTAGTGCATCCGTTGCATGGCAATCCCTACTCACTCGCATTGATATCTATTGATGGGCATCTCCATAGCCCGTTGATACGCCTAGTTGATGTGAGACTATCTTCCCTCTTTTGTCTTCTCCACAACCACCATTCTATTCCACATATAGTGCTATATCCATGGCTCACGCTCATGTATTGCGTGAAGATTGAAAAAGTTTTGAAAATGTTAAAGTATGAAACAATTGCTTGGCTTGTCACCGGGTTGTGCATGATTTAAATACTTTGTGTGGGGAAGATTGAGCATAGCCGTACTATATGATTTTGTAGGGATAACTTTCTTTGGCCATGTTATTTTGAGAAGACATAATTGCTTTGTTAGTATGCTTGAAGTATTATTATTTTCATGTCAATATGAACTTTTGTCTTGTATCTTTCGGATCTGAATATTCATACCATGATTAAGAAGATTTACATTGAAATTATGCAAAAGTATCACCGCATAAAAATTCTCTTTTATCATTTACCTACTCGAGGACGAGCAGGAATTAAGCTTGGGGATGCCTGATACGTCTCCAATGTATCTATAATTTTTGATTGCTCCATGCTACTTTATCTATTGTTTTGGACTATAATGGGCTTTATTTTCTAGTTTTATATTACTTTTGGGACTAACCTATTAACCGGAGGCCCAACCCAGAATTGTTGTTTTTTGCCTTTTTAGTATTTCGAAGAAACAGAATATCAAACGGAGTCCAAACAGAATGAAACCTTTGGAAACGTGATTTTCTCACCGAGCGTGATCCAGGAGACTTGGACCCTACGCCAAGGAACCAGAGAGGCGGTCACGAGGGTGGGGGCGCCCCTAGGGCGCGCCCGCCTCGTGGGCCCTCAAGCTCCACCGACGCATTCTTCCTCCTATATATACCTACGTACCCCCAAATGATCAAAACAGGAGCCAAAAACCTAATTCCACCGCTGCAACTTCCTGTATCCACGAGATCCCATCTTGGGGCCTGTTCCGGAGCTCCGCCGGAGGGGGCATCCACCATGGAGGGCTTCTACATCAACACGATAGCCTCTCCGATGAAGTGTGAGTAGTTTACTTGCACCTTCGGGTCCATAGCTAGTAGCTAGATGGCTTCTTCTCTCTTTTTGGATCTCAATACAATGTTCTCCCCCTCTCTCGTGGAGATCTATTCAATGTAATCTTCTTTTTGTTGTGTGTTTGTTGAGATCGATGAATTGTGGGTTTATGATCCAGCTTATCTATGAATAATATTTGAATCTTCTCTGAATTCTTTTATGTACGATTAAGTTATCTTTGCAAGTCTCTTCGAATTATCCGTTTGGTTTGGCCAACTAGATTGGTAGTTCTTGCAATGGGAGAAGTGTATGGCTTTGGGTTCAATCTTGCAGTGTCCTTACCCAAAGGATGTAAGGGGTTGCAAGGCACGTATTGTATTGTTGCCATCGAGGATAACAAGATGGGGTATTTATCATATTGCATGAATTTATTCCTCTACATCATGTCATCTTGCTTAAGGCGTTACTGCTGTTTTAACTTAATACTCTAGATGCATCTTTGGATAGCGGTCGATGAGTGGAGTAATAGTAGTAGATGTAGAATCGCTTTGATCTACTTGTCTCGGACGTGATGCCTATATACATGATCATACCTAGATAACCTCATAACTATGCTCAATTCTCCAATTGCTCAAAAGTAATTTGTTCACCCACCGTGGAATACCTATGCTCTTGAGAGAAGCCACTAGTGAAACCTATGGCCCCGGGTCTATTCTCATCATATCAATCTCCATCACTTTTATACTTGCTTGTTTTTACTTTGCTTTTTTACTTTTTGCTTTGCATCTATATACCAAAAATATTATCTCTATCAGATCTCACTCTCGTAAGTGACCGTGAAGGGATTGACAACCCCTAATCACGTTGGTTGCGAGTAGCTATCGTTTTGTGTAGGTACGAGGGACTTGTGCGTGGCCTCCTACTGGATTGATACCTTGGTTATCAAAAGCTGAGGGAAATACTTACGCACTGTGCTGCATCATCCTCTCCTATTCGGGGAAAACCAACGCAAGCTCAAGACGTAGCACTAAACGCTTCCGCTTTTGGTCTACGAGGGTACGTGGAAACACTCTAAGCGAAAGCGTTCAAGAGAACGGGGTTGAAGGAGTCGTACTCGTCGTGATCCAAATCACCGAAGATCCTAGTGCCGAACGGATGGCACCTCCGCGTTCAACACACGTGCAGCCCGGTGACGTCTCCCATGCCTTGATCCAGCAAGGAGAGAGGGAGAGGTTGGGGAAGACTCCATCCAGCAGCAGCACAACGGCGTGGTGGCGATGGAGGAGCGTGGTAATCCAGCAGGGCTTCGCCAAGCACCGCGAGAGACGAGGAGAAAGAGAGGTAGGGTTGCGCCAGGGAGAGGTCAAAACTCATGTGTTTGCAGCCCCAAATACCTCAAATACATATAGGAAAGAGGGAGGGGGCTGCGCCCCCTCTATGGTTCCCACCCCAAGGGGTGCGGCAGCCCCAAAACCCATCTAGGGTGGCGGCCAAGGGGGGGGGGGGAAGAGGGGGAAACTTGCCCCCCAAGCAAGGTGGGGCGCCCCCTCCCGAAACCCTAGGCGCCTTGGGCCCTAGTGGGGAAGCGCACCAGCCCATCTAGGGCTGGCCCCCTCCCACACTTGGCCCATGCAGCCCTCTGGGCCGATGGCCCCACTTGGTGGACCCCCGGGACCCTCCCGGTGGTCCCGGTACGTTACCGATAACACCCGAAACTTTTTCGGTGACCAAAACAAGACTTCCCATATATAAATCTTTACCTCCGGACCATTCCGGAACTCCTCTTGACTCCGAGATCTCATCCGAGACTCCGAACAACATTCGGTAACCACGTATATCTATTCCCTATAACCCTAGCGTCATCGAACCTTAAGTGTGTAGACCCTACGGGTTCGGGAACCATCTGAACATATGACCGAGATGTTCTCCGGTCAATAACCAATAGCGGGATCTAGATACCCATGTTGGCTCCCACATGTTCCACGATGATCTCATCGGATGAACCACGATGTCGAGGATTCGATCAATCCCGTATACAATTCCCTTTGTCTAGCGGTATTGTACTTGCCCGAGATTCGATCGTCGGTATCCCGATACCTTGTTCAATCTTGTTACGGGCAAGTCTCTTTACTCGTTCCATAACACATCATCCCGTGATCAACCGCTTGGTCACATTGTGCACATTATGATGATGTCCTACCGAGTGGGCCCAGAGATACCTCTCCGTCACACGGAGTGACAAATCCTGCCTCGATTCGTACAACCCAACAGATACTTTCGGATATACCCTTAGTGCACCTTTATAGCCACCCAGTTATATTGTGACATTTGGTACACCCAAAGCATTCCTACGGTATCCGGAGTTGCACAATCTCATGGTCTAAGGAAATGATACTTGACATTAGAAAAGCTTTAGCATACGAACTACACGATCTTTGTGCTAGGCTTAGGATTGGGTCTTGTCCATCACATCATTGTCCTAATGATGTGATCCCGTTATCAACGACATCCAATGTCCATGGTCAGGAAACCGTAACCATCTATTGATCAACAAGCTAGTCAACTAGAGGCTTACTAGGGACATGGTGTTGTCTATGTATCCACACATGTATCCGAAGTTTCCTATCAATACAATTATAGCATGGATAATAAACAATTATCATGAACAAGGAAATATAATAATAATAACTAATTTATTATTGCCTCTAGGGCATATTTCCAACAGTCTCCCACTTGCACTAGAGTCAATAATCTAGTTCACATCCCATGTGATTAACACTCACAGGTCACATCGCCATGTGACCAACATCCAAAGAGTTTACTAGTGTCACTAAACTAGTTCACGTCATCATGTGATTAAGACTCAATGAGTTCTGGGGTTTGATCATGTTTTGCTTGTGAGAGAGGTTTTAGTCAACGGGTCTGCAACATTCAGATCCGTATGTACTTCGCAAATCTCTAGGTCATTTTGTAAATGCTGCTTCCACGCTCCACTTGGAGCTATTCCAAATGGTTGCTCCACTATACGTATCCGGTTTGCTACTCAGAGTCATTCGGATAGGTGTTAAATCTTGCATCGATGTAACCCTTTACGCCGAACTCTTTATCACCTCCATAATCGAGAAACATTTCCTTATTCCTCTAAGGATAATTTTGACCGCTATCTAGTGATCCACTCCTAGATCACCTTTGTACCCTCTTGCCAGACATGTGGCAAGGCACACATCAGGTGCGGTACAAAGCATGACATACTGTATAGAGCCTATGGCTAAGGCATAGGGGCGACATTCGTCCTTTCTCTTTCTTCTGCCGTGGTCAAGCTTTAAGTCTTAACTTCATACCTTACAACTCGTGCAAGAACTCCTTCTTTGGTCGATCCATCTTGAACACCTTCAAGATCATGTCAAGGTATGTGCTCATTCGAAAGTACCATTTAGCATTTTTGATCTATCCTCATAGATCTTGATGCTCAATGTTCAAGCAGCTTAATCCAGATTTTCTATTGAAAAACATTTTTCAAATAACCCTATACGCTTTCCAGAAATTCTACATCATTTCTGATCAACAATATGTCAACAACATATACTCATCAGAAATTCTATAGTGCTCCCACTCACTTATTTGGAAATACAAGTTTCTCATAAACTTTGTATAAACCCAAAATCTTTGATCATCTCATCAAAGCGTACATTCCAACTCCGAGATGCTTACTCCAGTCCTAGAAGGATTGCTGGAGCTTTGCATACTTGTTAGCGTCTTTCAGATTGACAAAACCTTCTCGGTTGTATCACATACAACCTTTCCTCAAGGATATTGTCGAGGAAACAATGTTTTGAAATCTTATTTGCAAGATATCACAAATCAAGAAGTAATTGCTAATATAATTCCAACAGACTCTTAGCATCGCTACGAGTGAGAAAGTCTCATCGTAGTCAACTCCTTGAACTTATCGGAAAACATCTTAACGACAAGTCGAGCTTTCTTAATGGTGATACTTACCATCATTGTCTGTCTTCCTTTTAAAATCCATCTGTACCCAACAGCCTTTACGACCATCAAGTAGTTCTTCCAAAGTCTACACTTTGTTTTCATACATGGATCCTCTCTCGGATTTTGTGGCCTCGAGCCATTTGTCGAAATCCGGGCCCACCATCGCTTCCCCATAACTCATAGGTTCATTGTTGTCTAGCAACATGACCTTCAAGACATGATTACTGTACCACTCTGAAGTAGTACGCATCCTTGTCACCCTACGAGATTCAGTAGTGACTTGATCCAAAGCTTCATGATCACTATCATCAGCTTCCACTTCAATTGGTGTAGGTGCCACAGGAACAACTTCCTATGCCCTGCTACACGCTGGTTGAAGTGATGGTTCATTAACCTCATCAAGTCTCCACCATCCTCCCACTCAATTCTTTCGAGAGAAACTTTTCCTCGAGAAAGGACCCGTTTCTAGAAATAATCACTTTTGCTTCCGGATCTGAAATAGGAGGTGTAAGCAGCTGTTTTGGGTGTCCTATGAAGATGTATTTATCCGCCTTGGGTTCGAGCTCATCAGGATGAAACTTTTTCATATAAGCGTCGCAGCCCCAAACTTTCAAGAAACGACAGCCTAGGTTTCTCTAAACCATAGTTCATACACTCTCATCTCAAGGAACTATGTGGTGCCCTATTAAAGTGAATGTGGTTGTCTCTAATGCCTAACCCATGAACTATAGTGGTAATTCGATAAGAGACATCATGGTACGCACCATATCCAATAGGGTGCAACTATGATGTTCGGACACACCATCACACTATGGTGTTCTAGGCGGTATTAATTGTGAAACAATTTCCACAATGTCTTAATTGCGTACAAAGCTCAGAACTCAGATACTCATCTCTATGATCATATCATAGACATTTTATCCTCTTGTCACGATGATCTTCAACTTCACTCTAAAATTACTTGAACCATTCAATAATTCAGACTTGTGTTTATCAAGTAAATATACTCAACATCTACTCAAATCATCCGTGAAGTAAGAACATAACGATATCCACTGCGTGCCTCAACACTCATTGGACTGCACACATCAAAATGTATTACTTCCAACAAGTTGCTTTGTTGTTCCATTTTACTAAAAAGCGAGGCTTTCAAATATCTTGCCCATGTGGTATGATTTGCATGTCTCAAGTGATTCAAAATCAAGTGAGTCCAAACGGTCCATTTGCATGGAGTTTCTTCATGCATATACACTAATAGACATGGTTCGCATGTCTCAAACTTTTCAAGACGAGTGAGTCCAAAGATCCATCAACATGGAGCTTCTTCATGTGTTTTATACCAATATGACTTACATGGCAGTGCCACAAGTAAGTGGTACTACCATTACTATCTTATATCTTTTGGCATGAAAATGTGTATCACTACGATCGAGATTCAATAAACCATTCCTTTTAGGTGCAAGACCATTGAATGTATTATTCAAATAAATGAGTAACCATTATTCTCCTTAAATGAATAATCAGACAAGTATAGACATAATCCAATCATGTCTATGCTCAACGCATAAACACCAAATAACAATTATTTAGGTTTAACACCAATCTCGATGGTAGAGGGAGCGTGCGATGCTTGATCACATCAACCTTGGAAACACTTCCAACACATATCGTCACTCACCTTTAGCTAGTCTCCGCTTATTTCGTAGCTCTTTTATTTCGAAAGTTACTAACACTTAGCAACCGAACCGTATCTAATACCACAGTGCTACTATGAGTACTAGTAAAGTACACATTAATATAATGTATATCCAATATACTTCGTCGACCTTGCCCTGCCTTCTTATCTACCAAGTATCTAGGGTGGTTCTCGCTTCAAAGGTGTGTTCCTCTCATCACGTAAGCACTTAGTCTTGGGTTTGGGTTCAACCTTGGGTTTCTTCACTAGAGCAAAGAATCGATTTGCCGTTTCATGAAGTACCCCTTCTTGCCCTTGCCCTTCTTGAAACTAGTGGTTTCACTAACCATCAACAATTGATGCTCCTTCTTGATTTCTACTTTTGCGGTGTCAAACATCGCGAATATTTCAAGGATCGTCATATCTATCCCTGATATGTTATAGTTCATCACAAAGCTCTAGCAGCTTGGTGGCAATGACTTTGGAGAAACATCACTATCTCATCTGGAAGATCAACTCCCACTCGATTCAAGTGATTGTTGTACTCAGACAATCTGAGCACAAGCTCAAGATTGAGCTTTTCTCCCTTAGTTTGCAGGCTAAGAAAATCGTCGGAGGTCTTATACCTCTTGACATGGGCACGAGCCTGAAATCCCAATTTCAACCCTCGAAACATCTCATATGTTCCGCGATGTTTTGAAATCGTCTTTGGTGCCTCAACTCTAAACCGTTTAACTGAACTATCACGTAGTTATCAAAACGTGTATGTCAGATGTTCGCAACATCCACAGATGACGCTCGAGGTTCAAAGACACCGAAGCGGTGCATTAAGGACATAAGCCTTCTACGCAGCAATGGGGACAATCCTCAATTTACGGACCCAGTCCGCATAATTGCGACTATCAACTTTCAACTATATTTTCTCTAGGAACATATCCAAAACAGTAGAACTAAAGCGCGAGCTTATGACATAATTTGCAAAGACCTTTTGACTATGTTCAGGATAATTAAGTTCATCTAATGAACTCCCACTCAGATAGACATCCCTCTAGTCATCTAAGTGATACATGATCCGAGTCAACTAGGCCGTGTCCGATCATCACGTGAGACGGACTAGTTATCATCGGTGAACATCTTCATGTTGATCGTATCCACTATACGACTCATGTTTGACCTTTCGGTCTCTTGTGTTCCGAGGCCATGTCTGTACATGCTAGGCTCGTCAAGTTAACCTAAGTGTTTCACGTGTGTAAATCTGGCTTACACCCGTTGTATGTGAACGTTAGAATCTATCACACCCGATCATCACGTGGTGCTTCGAAACAACGAACTTTCGCAATGGTGCACAGTTTGGGGGAACACTTTCTTGAAATTATAATGAGGGATCATCTTATTTACTACCCTCGTTCTAAGCAAATAAGATGCATAAACATGATAAACATCACATGCAATCAAATAGTGACATGATATGGCCAATATCATTTTGCTCCTTTTGATCTCCATATTAGGAGCTCCATGATCATCATCGTCACCGGCATGACACCATGATCTCCATCATCATGATCTCCATCATCGTGTCTCCATGAAGTTGTCTCGCCAACTATTACTTCTACTACTATTGCTAATGGTTTAGCAATAAAGTAAAGTAATTACATGGCGTTGTTCAATGACACGCAGGTCATACAATAAATTAAGACAACTCCTATGGCTCCTGCCGGTTGTCATACTCATCGACATGCAAGTCGTGATTCCTATTACAAGAACATGATCAATCTCATACATCACATATCATTCATCACATTCTTTTGGCCATATCACATCACATAGCATACCCTGCAAAAACAAGTTAGACATCCTCTAATTGTTGTTTGCATGTTTTACATGGCTGCTATGGGTTTCTAGCAATAACGTTCCTTACCTACGCAAAAACCACAACGTGATATGCCAATTGCTATTTACCCTTCATAAGGACCCTTTTCATCGAATCCTATCCGACTAAAGTGGGAGAGACTGGCACCCGCTAGCCACCTTATGCAACAAGTGCATGTCAGTCGGTGGAACCTGTCTCACGTAAGTGTACGTGTAAGGTCGGTCCGGGCCGCTTCATCCCACAATACCGTCGAAACAAGATTGGACTAGTAACGGTAAGCATATTGAACAAAATAAACGCCCACAACAACTTGTGTTCTACTCGTGCATAGAAACTACGCATAGACCTGGCTCATGATGCCACTGTTTGGGAACGTAGCAGAAATTCAAAATTTTCTACGCATCACCAAGATCAATCTATGGAGAGACTAGCAACAAGGGGAAGGAGAGTGCATCTACATACCCTTGTAGATCGCTAAGCGGAAGCGTTCAAGAGAACGGGGTCGTGATCCAAATCACCGGAGATCCTAGTGTCGAACGGACGGCACCTCCGCGTTCAACACACGTGCAGCCCGGTGACGTCTCCCATGCCTTGATCCAGCAAGGAGAGAGGGAGAGGTTGGGTAAGACTCCATCCAGCAGCAGCACAACGGCGTGGTGGTGTGGAGGAGCGTGGTAATCCAGCAGGGCTTCGCCAAGCACCATGAGAGACGAGGAGAAAGAGAGGTAGGGCTGCGCCAGGGAGAGGTCAAAACTCATGTGTTTGTAGCCCCAAATACCTCAACTATATATAGGGGAGAGGGAGGGGGCTGCGCCCCTCTAGGGTTCCCACCCCAAGGGGTGCGGCAGCCCCAAAACCCATCTAGGGTGGCGGCCAAGGGGGGGGAAGAGGGGGAAACTTGCCCCCCAAGCAAGGTGGGGCGCCCCCTCCCCAAACCCTAGGCGCCTTGGGCCCTGGTGGCGGGGCGCACCAGCCCACCTGGGCCTGGCCCCCTCCCACACTTGTCCCATGCAGCCCTCTGGGCCGGTGGCCCCACTTGGTGGACCCCCGGTGGTCCCGGTACGTTACCGATAACACCCAAAACTTTTTCGATGACCAAAACATGACTTCCCATATATAAATCTTTACCTCCGGACCATTCCGGAACTCCTCGTGACATCCGAGATCTCATACGAGACTCCGAACAACATTCGGTAACCACGTATATCTATTCCCTATAACCCTAGCGTCATCGAACCTTAAGTGTGTAGACCCTACGGGTTCGGGAACCATGCAGACATGACCGAGACGTTCTCCGGTCAATAACCAACAGCGGGATCTGGATATCCATGTTGGCTCCCACATGTTCCACGATGATCTCATCGGATGAACCACGATGTCGAGGATTCGATCAATCCCATATACAATTCCCTTTGTCTAGCGGTATTGTACTTGACCGAGATTCGATCGTCGGTATCCCGATACCTTGTTCAATCTCGTTACCGGCAAGTCTCTTTACTCGTTCCGTAACACATCATCCCGTGATCAACCCCTTGGTCACATTGTGCACATTATGATGATGTCCTACCGAGTGGGCCCAAAGATACCTCTTCGTCACACGGAGTGACAAATCCCAGTCTCGATTCGTGCCAACCCAACAGATACTTTCGGAGATACCCGTAGTGCACCTTTATAGCCACCCAGTTATGTTGTGACGTTTGGTACACCCAAAGCATTCCTACGGCATCCGGGAGTTGCACAATCTCATGGTCTAAGGAAATGATACTTGACATTAGAAAGCTTTAGCATACGAACTACACGATCTTTGTTCTAGGCTTAGGATTGGGTCTTGTCCATCACATCATTCTCCTAATGTTGTGATCCCGTTATCAACGACATCCAATGTCCATGGTCAGGAAACCGTAACCATCTATTGATCAACGACCTAGTCAACTAGAGGCTTACTAGGGACATGGTGTTGTCTATGTATCCACACATGTATCTGAGTTTCCTATCAATACAATTATAGCATGGATAATAAACGATTATCATGAACAAGGAAATACAATAATAATAACTAATTTATTATTGCCTCTAGGGCATATTTCCAACAGATAGATCTTGCGTGATCATAGGATTTTTTTTGAAATACTACGTTCCACAACAGCATGCCCCCACTAGATCAATTTCCCACTCGACACGGCCCGACCGACTCGAGTGGAGAGCTACAGATTGAAAAATTATGAGCAAAGCAATTCCGGCATCATGAGTCAAAGGAAACACACCCAGTGGGTGTACAGAGTCAAGAAATGATAAAAAAGAAAACCCAATTGGAAAACAACTTACAATCGCACTTACTCGGACACTCGCCTGAAGGGCCGCACTAGCGTCCTAAGCCGTCTTGCTGGCCTCGTACGCTCCCTTCAGCCGCTACATCATCAAGTCATCCTGTATCATAGCTTCCTTGCTGGCTCTAGTCTGGTTGAGGGAGTTCCGGACTAGGGGGTGTCCGGATAGCCGAACTATCATCATCGGCCGGACTCCAAGACTATGAAGATACAAGATTGAAGACTTCGTCCCGTGTCCGGATGGGACTTTCCTTGGCGTGGAAGGCAAGCTTGGCGATACGGATATGTAGATCTCCTACCATTGTAACCGACTCTGTGTAACCCTAACCCTATCCGGTGTCTATATAAACCAGAGGGATTTAGTCCGTAGGACGAACGACAATCATACCATAGGCTAGCTTCTAGGGTTTAGCCTCTTTGATCTCGTGGTAGATCCACTCTTGTAACACACATCATCAATATTAATCAAGCGGGGCGTAGGGTTTTACCTCCATCAAGAGGGCCCGAACTTGGGTAAAACATCGTGTCCCTTGTCTCCTGTTACCATCCGCCTAGACGCACAGTTCCGGACCCCCTACCCGAGATCTGCCGGTTTTGACACCGACATTGGTGCTTTCATTGAGAGTTCCTCGTATGCGTCACCGATAGGCCCGATGGCTCCTTCGATCATCAACAACGACGCAGTCCGGTGAGACCTTTCTCCCGGACAGATCTTCAGATTCGGCGGCTTTGCTGCGGCAAATTCGCAGCCATCTGGAGCGGATCGAAGCTACGCCTCGCCATCGTGTCAGATTTGGAAGTTTGATCTATACGTCAGATATCCGAGGAGACTTTTTATTCGTCGGTTTCGAGCCGCAGCCGAGAGTGCCGCTCTGTTTAGATGGGCATGATCTAGCTCTGCAATCAACAAAGGCTCGAGGCCGCACCAGCATCCGCTCCGACCCTTAATCCGGAGCCGGATTCTCCGATCGAGGACGAGTGGTTGGACACCGCCTCGGGGGCGACAATCCCTACGATGATTAAGCCGAACTCTATCCATGTCCTTTGCAAAGACCTCGACTCCAGGGTGCCGGACTCCTCTCCGGACTCCGAACCCCCCGCGCCCCTGCCAATCGAATCTGATTGGGCGCCCGTCATGGAGTTCACTGCCGCGGACATCTTTCAAAGACTTCGCCCTTTGGCGACATCCTGAATTCACTAAAGTCTCTCTCTTTATCCGGAGAGCCCTGGCCGGATTACGGTCAGGAAGGTTGGGATGCGGACGAAGAAGAAATTCAACGCCCACCCACCACCCACTTTGTAGCCACTGTCGATGATTTAACCGACATGCTAGAATTCGGCTCCGAAGACATGGACGGTATGGACGACGATGCCGGAGACGATCAAGACCCAGCGCCTACGAGAATCGAAGGCCACCTCGTCATACGACATATACATGGTGGACATCCCAAAAGATGGGAACGGCGATGGAACAACGGAGGATGACCCTCCAAGAAGCAACCGAAGCACCGGCGTCGGTCGTGCCGCTCTAAATCCCGCCACAAAGAAACAGTGATTCCGCACGGAGATAATAACACCGGACGGTTGAAGAAAACCCCCTCGGCGGGACTCGGCATAGGAGGAGGGAGAAGCAAGTCCGCATTTACGGTCACGATAGAAAGAGAGGTCGAGGACGATAATTATGCGCCTCCCTCCGAAGACGAAGCAAGCCTCGACGACGATGAATTCGTCGTGCCTGAGGATCCCGTCGAACAAGAGCATTTTAGACGCGGGCTTATGGCCACAGCGAACAGCCTCAAGAAAAAGCAGCAACAACTTAGAGCTGATCGGGATGCGCTGGCCGGCGATGGATCGAAGTCCTCGCGGCGAAGAGCATGAG
Source organism: Aegilops bicornis (assembly GCA_021605145.1). Lineage (NCBI taxonomy): Eukaryota > Viridiplantae > Streptophyta > Magnoliopsida > Poales > Poaceae > Aegilops > Aegilops bicornis. Next base: position 542,942,876 of record CM038671.1, read on the forward strand.
CTCGAACGCCCTCCAAAGCTACCCTAAACGCAAGCTGCTCCCCGATTAGAGGAGGAGGCTTACGAACCCGCATCACCGAGGAGACAATACGGTGACCGACCACCCGGTGGTCGCGAAGAGAGGCCTCTAGGCCCTTCACTAGAACCGTACCCGGCATCGCTCAAAAGCACACGGCCACGAGGAACGCTCCGGACCTGCGAGATATATTGGAGGACAAGGCAAGACAATCAAGATCGATCTATGGATCACGTGGGCGCCCACGATGCGTGGCGACAACCGTCGCGGACCACGATAAGTCCGGCCGGGCGAACAAAATGCAGACAAAGCTCTTTTGAGCTCCGTCGTGATATCGCCCAGTACAGAGGCGCCGCACACCCACTATGCTTCACAGACGAAGTAATGGATCATCAAATCCCCGAAGGGTTTAAACCCGTCAATATTGAATCATATGATGGCACAACAGACCCCGCGGTTTGGATCGAAGACTATCTCCTTCACATCCACATAGCCCGCGGTGACGATCTTCACGCCATCAAATACCTCCCCCTCAAGCTTAAAGGACCAGCCCGGCATTGGCTCAACAGCTTGCCAGCAGAGTCAATTGGGAGCTGGGAGGACCTGGAAGCCGCATTCCTCGATAACTTCCGGGGCACTTATGTGCGACCACCGGACAACGATGACCTAAGCCACATAATTCAGCAGCAGACGAATCGGCCGGACAATTACGGACACGGTTCTTAACCAAGAAAAACCAAATCGTCGACCGTCCGGATGCGAGGCCCTCGCGGCCTTAAAGCATAACATCCGCGACGAGTGGCTTGCCGGCACCTAGGGCAGGAAAAGCGAAATCCATGGCAGCCCTCACATCACTCATGACCCGCTTCACGGGTGAGGACAAACTAGCTAGCACGCAGCAACAACCTCGGCAAAAATTCTGCGGTCCGGACTTCAAGGACCGAAATGGCGAGCTGCATCGTAACAAAAACAAAGCGCCGCGTGCGGCGACAATATTGAGGATACGACAATCAATGCCGGATTCGTAGGCTCTAAACCCGGTCGTGAAAAAGCCATTCAACAGAACTACTGCAGGTCCGTCCAATTTGGACCGAATACTCGACCGCTTGTGCGGATACATGGCACCCCGAAAAACCAGCTAACCACACCAACAGGATTGTTGGGTATTCAAGCGAGCATGCAAGTTAATTGCCGAAAACAATGACAAGGGGCTGCATAGCGATGACGAGGACGAGACCCAACCGCCGAACAATAGAGGATGAAGGGTTTCCCCCACGAGTGCGGACGGTGAACATGATATACGCAACGCACATACCCAAAAGGGAGCGGGCGTGCACTCGAGGATGTCTGGCGATGGAGCCAGTTGCCCAGTTCAATCCATGGTCCTCCCGCCCGATCACTTTTGACCGAAGGATCACCCCACCAAAGATCCGCCACGGCGGATTCGCCAGACCGTCTTAGACCCAATCGTCGATGGATTTCACCTAACCGTAGTCCCGATGGACGGCGGCGGCAACTGAACCTGCTTTACCGGGATACAAGGTCGCAAAATGGGCATAGACCCCTCAAGGATTAAACCTACCAAAACGACCTTTAAAGGCGTCATACGAGGTGTAGAAGCCAATTGTACAGGCTCAATTACTTGGAAGTGGTCTTCGGATCCCGGATAACTTCCGGCGAGGAGTTAATCTTCGACATAGTCCCGTTCAAGCGGCTATCATGCCTTGCTCGGACGCATCAGCGTTTGCAAAGTTCAACGCGGTGCCGCACTACGCATACCTCAAGCTCAAGATGCCAGCCCTCGAGGAGTCATCACGGTCAACGGAAACCGAACGTTCTCTCGCACGAAGGAACATACAGCGGCTCTCGCGGCGAAGTGCAATGCAGCCTCTTAAGGCAATTCTCGAGTCCGGCCGTTAAGCGGCGGACACTAAGCGGCGCCGGAGTAACTTACAACAAGACCACACAGCGCGTTAGCATCGCAGCGTGGCGATGCGGCCCCAACCCCAGCTCTGCGAACGTCAGAGCGGTGTCCTTCGCGTACACCATTACGCTCACGAAGATACCATGGGCATGGGGAGAGGGCACGACCACGATAAACCCGGTGCGGCTCAACCACACCAGGGCTCTCAAGTGTGTCGTTCCTTTTTCTTTTCTTTTTCCTTTTACTTTTTACCCACATGACTCCGTTTGTCGAGGCCACTGTCTGCGGCAGACCTGCCGAACTCACGATGCAACAGCCAGGGAAGGATAAAGGCTACAACGAATATACAGGTGGTCTCGACTACGAGCATTTTTATACACCAATCTGCAGCCTACCCCTGGAGGGGGACATATTTAACAGTCCCATACCTTGCTTATCACACTATTTGTATCGTTTCGCATTCATAGCATCACTTATTGAATAAAACAATGCAGCACCTTTTTGCTTATAATTACATTTATTTTTCATACATATGTTCATTCACGGCATGTTGCATTCGTACACTTTGGTACGGCTAATATACACCAGGGGCTTATGTTTCCCGCATTATGGTATGATGAGTCCGAACACTTTCACAAGTGCGGCACCCCGAACTTATAGCACTATATGCCTCGGCTCGAATCATGTCTTGGGTCAATAGTTGGGTTTGCCCGGCTCCCATGTTTTGGTACCTTACGTTCCGTTATATCGGCTAAGGTAGCACTGGAGAACCATCACATTCTCGCCCCTGCCAGCCGGGTTAACGCCTCGATGGAGAAAGCTAAAAGCGGCCCGTCATGATGAGGCGAGAGCGGTCGCTGTTCGAGAGGTTTTTGCGAGTCCTTAAAGACTTATACCGCTTAGAGCGAGGAGCCGGATACTGTCCGGCCAAGGCGTGGATAGCGCCCCAAATTCGGCCTTCCGAAGACTAGGGGCTTCGCCGAAATTTAAAATTATAGAATTCTATGGCTAAGTGAGAGTGTTCAAGCATTATAAGTCCGTTTGCCTTGTTCGCTGTGTTGAGCGCCTCCCTAGAGGGACCCAAAAATGGGAACAAGAGCGCTCAAGTTTATCCCGAACACCCCAAAGACTCGTGGCATGGGGATGAAGCCGACGACTTGCCATCTCTCGATTTGATAAACAACGCCAGAAGGTAATATTTTAAATTAACAAACGTTGCTTAGCGCATATGAACTAAGTTTTCAGTGCATAGGATAACAAAATGCGAGTCTACTCAAATATTACATCTTTGGAGCACTCACCCGCAATAGTGCGGGTGCCCTTCAAAGACACTCTTATAATACATCTCGGCGTGCGATGCTCCTTGCCCTCTGGTGGCGGGTCCGTCACGAGCTTACAGGCATCCATCTTGCCCGGTGCACCTTCTTGCGCGGGCAAGGCCCGACGGGCACCCTCAATACAAGCGGAATGCTTGATGACTTCTACCCACGGGCACGCATCCATCGGCCGCCGCGCAGGGCGAAGTAGCTCCTGTGCACGGCCTCCTTAGGCCACAAATGAACTATGAGGCCCTTCATGGCCTGTTCGGCCGCCTTGTGGAGCTCGACCACCGCCAATTTGCTCGCTAAAGCACCGGATGTCCGGCCTCGACATATCGAGACCAGAAGACCTTCTCCGTCGAGCTCCCCTCCTCGGCCCGGTAGAATGCGGCAGCATCGGACACGCTGTGAGGAAGATCTGTGAAGGCTCCTGGAGAGCTCCGAATTCGGGTAAGCAACAGGTAATTAACACTCACATGCTTACTTTGCATGAAAAATGCCTTACCCACTGCTATTTTCTTCACCGCCTCAACCTCCTGGAGGGCCTTGTAGGCTTGACCTTAGCGGCTTTGGCACTCTCAAGAGCCGTTGCAAGCTCAGACTCTCGAGTCTTGAGTCACGCTCAAGCTCTCATGTTTTTCACGAGATCCTGGAGCTCTTGCTGTACCTCCGCCACCGCGCCTCCACCTTCTCTCGCTCGGTGTGCTCATGACGGCGCATTACGTTCGGCCGCGGCCACCGCCTCCTTCAGGTCGCCACCTCGTTAGTGGCCCCTACAATACCCACGTTATCCTTGTCATTTTTCTTGCAACCAAATCCTTTTCTCAGAAGGTACAATTTTCATAAGGTATTACTCACCTTCTTTTTCCTCGAGCTGCTTCTTGGCATGGCCGAGCTCGTTCTCGGACCGCCGAGGTTTTCCTTCAAAGTATTGACCTCCTATCGGTCTTGGCGGAGGTCAAGAAGACAACCTGCAATCCCATATTGACATATTTTTATGACTCCTGCGTTTATCTTTCTAAAGATCCTCGGTCCGGCTTTTCTTTCCGAACACCGAACCGAGCATCGTGGGCTCTTGTCTATGCGGTACCATTTTACATATATTGAAATTCTTACCTCAAAGCCTGTTAGAAGGCTGCTGCGAGCTTCGGCCAACCCGCTCTTGGCAAGTTGAACCTTCAATCACCGCACTCATAACGGTGCGGTGTTCCTCTTCGATGGAGGCGCCGTTGAGCGCCTCCGGCAAATATCCGGCACCTCCGGTTGGGCCGGAGGCAGCCGGCGTCATGATCTTGCCTTTCTTACGAAGGGTCGCTTGCCGGACTCCGGAGCCACCGTGGCCTCGAGGTCAGTGTCCGGTGCAAAGTCCGGGAGGGTGTCTGTGACACCTTGAGGCCTCCTCCTCTGGTGGGTCCCTTTAGGATCCCACCTCGGCGTCATCCGCAGACGGGGTGGAGGCGGTCGGAAGGAATCTATATCCGACGCACCCAAGGACCCGCCGGCAAACGAGAAGATCATCCTTGGGCGGACTGCGGGGTTGTATGCGGCATTAGAAAGACATTATGTGGCGAAAAGAAAAACCTTGAAGTTATTCGGAGTCCGGATACTTACGATCTCGCCAGGGCTTGGCCCTTGGAGGCCGATCCTAAATCGTCGTCATGGCGTTGGCGGAGCAGTCCGGGAAGAGTTTTTCCTTCTTGGACCCTTCGCCTCCCTTGTTGGGGAGGCCTTCCTTTCTTCCCTCCCCGCTAGAGAGGCTTTCTTCTTCTCCTCCTCACCTTGGTGGGAGGAGTCGGCCTCAGATTCATCATCTGATAGCACCTGAAAACGGGAACTCTTCCGAGTCCCCGTGGCCGTCTTCTTGGCCTTCTTCTCCGGCACCACGTGGGGTGCCGGAGCCAGTAGCCCCGTTAGCCGGGCGTCCGTTGGGTCCTCTGGCAATGGGGCCGGACTGATAGTCCATTCGGCCTTCGCCAGCCATTCCTGTCAAAGGTAAAGGGAGTTTTGATCCCGCATAGAGCCAAACTATGCAAAACAAGTGGTGAAATCACTTACCTCGTCATTTGACTGCGGCCGGAATCCGCGATCTTGATGGCGGATGCGGAGCTTCAGCGCCTTGAACAGCACCTTCCGGACATCTTCGTGACGTAGTGTCGAAGAGCCGCTCGAGTGCAGTCTTGCGCGGATCAAACTCCCACAGGTTGAAGCCCCGTCGCTGGCACGGGAGAATCCGGCGGATGAGCATGACCGGGACTACGTTGACAAGCTTGAGCTTCTTGTCCACCAGCTCCTGGATACAGGCTTGGAGTCCGGTCAGCTCCTCCGAATCCCCCCAAATCCGGCCACTCTCTTTCCAGGAGGTGAGCCGTGTAGGATGCGGAATCTGAATTCGGGGCGGCCTGCCCAATCAGGTCACGCAGCGGCTCGGTGATGTAGAACCACCCCGATTGCCACCCCTTGATGGTTTCCACGAAAGTGCCCTCCATCCACGTAACGTGGGACATCCTGCCCACCATGGCGCCTCCGCACTCCGCTTGGCTACCCTTCACAACCTTCGGCTTGACACTGAAGGTCTTGAGCCACAAGCCGAAGTGGGGCTGGATGCAGAGGAAGGCCTCGCACACGACGATAAACGCCGAGATGTTGAGGATGAAATTGGGGCCGATCATGGAAATCTAGGCCGTAGTAGAACATGAGCCCCGGACAAAGGGATGAAGCGGGAAGCCCAGTCATGGAGGAAATGGGGAAGAAATACTACCCTCTCATGGGGCACAGGGTTGGGGATGAGTTCTCCCTCATCGGGGAGCCGATGCGCGATGTTCTTTGGACAAATATCCGCGTCAGCAGCTTCTGGATCTGCTCCTCCGTGACGGAGGAGGCCATCCACTTGCCTCCCGCTCCGAACATAATTGGAGAAGGTTGAGGTGAGAAGTGCGGACTTGGGCGCCGGAGCTCGAGTTCGCGGAGATGGATAAGCCAAGGAGGAAGAAGGCGCAGTAAAAGGGTTGGATCTTTATCCCTTATATGGGCGGACAAAAACACGTGTCCCCTTGGCTGGTAAAACTCGCTTATCTCCCAAGCGTCACAATCAATGGCGCGGTTGGGTTACCCACGTCCGTATTGATAGGAATCCGGAATAAGGGGAACACGATCTACTTTCGACAAGACGTGCCAAGGAAACCGCTTCGCTAAACGCTACCGAGGTGGAACAATAAAACAATTTGAGTAAAGGCTTGGTAGTGGTGCGATGTCACGCCACGAATACGTCGTGATTGATCTTGTGTAATATTATTCTCTCTCACGGTGGTATGTGGAATTTATTTTTGCGAGCCGGACACTATCCTGGTGTTCACGATCTTCTATAAATTATTCGAGGAAGAACCCGCCTTGCAATGCCGAAGACAACATGCGCCCGGACTAAATGCGTCATTGAAGCCTGGTTCGAGGGCTCTTGAGGGAGTTCCGGACTAGGGGTGTCCGGATAGTCGAACTATCATCATCGGCCGGACTCCAAGACTATGAAGATACAAGATTGAAGACTTCGTCCGTGTCCGGATGGGACTTTCCTTGGCGTGGAAGGCAAGCTTGGCGATACGGATATGTAGATCTCCTACCATTGTAACCGACTACAGGTAACCCTAACCCTATCCAAAGGTCTATATAAACCGGAGGGTTTAGTCCGTAGGACGAACAACAATCATACCATAGGCTAGCTTCTAGGGTTTAGCCTCTTTGATCTCGTGGTAGATCCACTCTTGTAACACACATCATCAATATTAATCAAGCAGGTAGGGTTTTACCTCCATCAAGAGGGCCCGAACCTGGGTAAAACATCATGTCCCTTGTCTCCTGTTACCATCCGCCTAGACGCACAGTTCGGGACCCCCTACCCGAGATCCGCCGGTTTTGACACCGACATTGGTCCTCTGGGACATGGTGCAGAGTGAACACGCTTGACGCAGTAGTCGATGACGCAGCCAGAGGGATCAACACTTGAGGCTGTCTAGTCGGACCTGAAGCAGGAGCAGTCGACACCAGAGGAAAAGTAGTTGATGGAGGGTCAGCGAAGGAAGCACCAGATCGAGGCGATCCACCTGGTTCCTGGAGAATAACTTCAGGCGGCACACGAGACGTTTGGACCGAAGGCACTCTCCTAGTGAAGCTTCGGGGGGCGGTCATGGTCCTACCTTCTACCCCTGTGCCCTTTTGAGGCTCCTCCTTGTCATCATCTGCGAGGAGGATGACGTCCGTTGGTCCTGCAGTCACTCGACAACGAAACTCAGCCGACCATCAGGTCAATTAACGAGACAGAGCAGAATGTGAGTCGATCATACCTGCCCGAGAAGTGGCTGCGTCTGTTGTGTCTGCCTCTGTGTGCTTGTCATCGATCTGCATGAGAGACGTCGCAGAAGTAGCAGCCCTGCTATTCGAATTCCACTCCGTAAGAAAAATAGTGAAGATCCACAACAGTGAAGAAAGGAAAGGTGCAAAAGGTTCTCACATTGAAGCAATGGGCACGGTGACCTTGATCCTGGGTAAGGCCTTCCGAGGCTTCGGTGGGGCAGTCTTGAGCTCCGTCGCAGTTTTCTCAATCAGATCAGGAGTGGTCGTACGGGTGCGCTTGGGGTTCCTGACACTTGACGCCGGTGCTTTGCTCTGGCCAATGCTAGGGTCTTGGTATGCCTTGGTATGACGCTCGGTGCGGGAAGGTGACTCGACTTCCTCACTGTCGTCATAGTTATCGCTGCCGTCCTCACTGTCGTTAGCATAATCTAAGTCGGCGCTTCCACCTTCGCTCTCCATTCCCCCAGCTGGTTGTTCCCCATTCGGCATGGGCGAATACATCCATGTGAATGCCTGCAGGACAAAAGATATCAAAGTCAGCCGGTCCTCAGTTCAGTTGCATATTGAAAACAAAAGAGAAAACACCCGACAAGTTATGTCCTACCTCTCCTGGAGGATGCTCCGCGTCGAATGGCAAGATCCGTTTGGATCCACGCGGGTTTTCACGGGCCCCAGTGATGCTCTTGAGCCACTATGCCCCCGTCTCCTCCTTGACTTCCTCTGGATGGGTCTGAGTGGTATCGTCTGCACCCGAATACAGCCACATGGGGTGGTCGCGTGCTTGCAAAGGCTGGATGCATCGACTGAGGAACACTTCCAGCAAATCCAGGCCCGTCACCCCGCCGGATCAACTCGACTACATCATCTACCAGAATCCCCACCTTAGCTTTCTCCTCCTCGTCCACAATCAGCGAGCGAGGAGCACTGAGTCTCTCCGACATATAGGGAGGAAGGCAAGTCGACGAACCAGGGGTCGGAACGTCATTGCAGTAGAACCAGGTCGACTGCCAACCCCTAACTGACTCGGGAAAGTTCATGGAAGGGAAAGCACTTCTACCTCTCATTTGGACACCTAAACCTCCACATAGTTGGATCACATGGGTCTTTCCGTCACTCAAATTAGCTTTTTTAACCGACTGAGAGCGGCATGTGACGATATATTTGAACAACCCCTAGTGGGGGCGACAATCGAAGAAATTCTCACACATCAAGATGAAGGCGGCAAGGTATGATATAGCATTCGGAGGGAGGTGATGGATTTGAGCATCGAAGAAATTCAAGAAACCTCGGAAAAACGGGTGAGGGGCAAGGAGAAACCTCTCTCTAAGTGAGTGAGGAGAAGAACCCGCTCTTCGGGGCGTGGCGCGGGCTCGAACTCCTCCTCCGGCAGCCTCCAGGAACCGGGGACCAACAGGCCGTCGGCAGCGAGCCCCTCGAGGTCGTCCGCCGTGACCGACGAGGGGATCCAATCGCCCTGGATCCAGCCGGCGGCAGAGTGGGCTGGGAGGTCGACACCTTCTTCCCCTTGCCCACCTTCCTGGCGCGCTCCAGCGCCTTTGTCTTGTCCTTCGCCATCTCCGCGGTGGTCGTCGGAGCCGAGCGGGGCGGCGCAGAGCTAGGGCGGAAGAAGCGGGAAGGCAGAATGGAGAGGGGAAAAGAGGGGCGCACTATTGCAACCCTTGGCCAGATCACCCTTTATATCCACGCGCCCGAGTCACTGACTTGTGGGCTAGTAGGATCTCAGCACATCCCGCAACCGGCGCCTGCTCGATACGTGGCGATAAAGGGGCGCAAAAATCTGGATCCAGCAAATCAATCAATTGCGTCAGAGATACCCATATCCATTTTGGTCGACGTTCTGCTACTTGTTTCACTCGAATACCCAAGAAGCCAAAATAGATCAAGGCGACTGACAAGGGATTTAGCAGCTCACGTACTTTCAAACTCCCAAAAAAATGTCTCCGAGACATTGAGTCGGGTCGAAATCGGCTCCAATCCCTCTTCACTCAAACCTCGATCCATTTGGGGGCTAATGGCAATGACATGTACCTAGGGTAGGGTCCTAGGCCTGACCTACAGGCCCCACCCAAGGACACTACACAAAGAGTCCAAGGCCTACAAAGTTAGAAAGGAGGTACCGACTGAAATGACCACAGCGTGCAAGTCACTCGACAGAAGATCCACTCGATTACCCCACTTCCACTTGACCACCGTTATTCACTCGGAGTACCTGGTTTCACTCGAAGAACAGAAGACCTAGAGTCACCTCAGGATGGCAACGGTCAGTCAATCACTCCTACAACATAAAGATCATTAATTACGGGCATTTCCAGTAACGTTCTCCTCCTTAACTCTCTCATTGAACCCTTGCGTAATGGAGGGCGACGAGGGGCCAACGGGCTCTATATAAGCCGCCCCTCTCCTCCTGCACAAGGGTTCGCACCCCCTGTAACTCAACACTCCAATCAAGCAAAGCTCCCGCAACACCGAGACGTAGGGCTATTACCTCCTCCGAGAGGGGACTAACCTCGTAAATCCGAGTGTACAATCTCGCGCGTAGCTAGGCTCTGCCCTCTGCCACGTACCCCCTACCTCTACTGTCAGATCCATTCCCACGACAACTGCTAGCTGGCCCAGTGGGTGTTTCGCTCGTGCTGAACATCTGAGAAAGCCTCTAAGTATCTTGTGTCCCTTCCCAAGGCCGAACTCCATGTCACAGACCGGCACCCGGCTGTTCGACTAGCGGGAGGGAGGCCCAAAGAGGGGGCAAGCGAGAAAAAGCGCAAGGACGGGAAGCAAAAGCATGAACACTCACAAAATATATACATAACAAAAGGCCCATGGCCGGAGTTCATTACATTACACTACACCCCCAGTGGGTGGACTTGCTACTTAACGAAATTCGAAAAAGTAAAAGACGGGTCGGCATCACGCATCGGCCCCCATGCCCACCGGCTCCTCCACGTCAGCTTCGGTCACCGTGCCGTCTCCTCCGCGCCGGCCGTCCGGTCCGCCGAGATGCCGGTGTCGCCCAGCGTGGCGTCATCATCCGCATAGGCGTCCGTCTCGGCGGAGCTGCCGGCTGGGTCGTCGAGCTCTAGGACAAAGTTCTCGGGCGGAAGCTCTTCGCCATCCTCCGTTCGCTCCACGACGAACTCCTCATGCGCGACGAACGAGGTGAGGTAGCTGGACCGTCCGACGATCCGGCGCGCCCGCGCCTCCAAGTATGCGTGCTTTCAGTGGGGGCGCACCAGCGCACCCACTGGGTGTAGGCCCCGAGATTCGGGTCGATTGCGAAGTAGTCAGGTCGAATCTTAAGGCGTTTTTCTTTCTTCCAGCGTGTGACTTGAAGCTTTGCCCTGTAGCCGCCACAGCCGAGGTGCCGGATCTCCGAAGCTGGCTAGCAGCGAGACCGAGCTGCCACCGACAACAGGCAGCTCTAGGCCGAGGTGGAGCGGCTGAAGGCGGAGGACGTCAAAGCGGCGGAGGCCCACTAGGCAAAGCTGGTCCGGATGAGGGACGAGCACGGGAAGGCGGCCACCGCGAAGGACGAAGAGCTGAAGGCGGCAGTCAAGAAGCGTGTCGAGCTTGGGAAAGAGCTCGAGACCCGTGGCCGTGCGTGGGTCCTTGAGCGGAATGGTATGTGGTGCGAAGCATGGCATCTTGATGAAGTCCTCCTCTGTAAGTGTTTCTTCGATAGTCCTGCCAGTTTGCGAGTCGGCCGAACCTTTGCATAGCTGACTGTTTCCCTTCTTTCTTGCGCCAGGAGCCTTCCCGGAGACGCAGGAGACGGCGGAGGAGGCCGTGCGCGCGCACCGGTCTACGTAGGTGGATGCTGGTGTTGTGGTCGACCCGCACACCGCCTGGACCTTCTCAGAGCTCATGCTCATTGCCGAAGCCCGTCTGAAGGCCCTAAACAAGCAGATGGCGAGGCTGTCCGCGACCGGGTTGGGCATGACGGCTGCCCTCTAGCCGGGAGCGGTGGCGCCCAACTGCGTCACGCGGCTGGCGCGCTGGTTGGAGGCCGGCGTGGCGCGGCTCCATGCGTGGCGAGTCTCTGCGGCTCGCGTCGGCACGGACTTGGCTCTGCGCTTCGTCATGTCTTGGTATTCGGACCTGAGTCTGGACTTGGCTTCCTGGGTATTTGGATCACGAGGAATAACTTCATCTTTCAGAAAATCCCTCCCACTTTCCAAAGATGGAAGGCCACATACTTTGCTGAGTTGGAATGGTTAAGGTTTAGGATCAAATGTAAATATGTTGAGATATATAATGCCTGGCTAGACAACTTGTTGTAGCTTTTTTCTCTTCTCTTTTCAACCTTTTCTTTTTAGGTTAGGGTAGGCTTCCTTTCCGCCTTAGCTTAAGCCTTGTAAGACTCTTTTTGATTTAATAAAAATTGCAGTGGGTTTACCCTACTATTTATAGTAAAAAAAACTTACTAGTAACAAATAGGACAAGTAGCAAACATAGAATCATGTTTCATTCTCTTCATCATAGATTTTCTTTCAGCTCACTCGGTACTTTCTTATCATCTCTATCATTACAAGCAAAAAACTATCTAGCTATCTCCCTATCCATAACATAACAATCGGGTATCTTAGGCAGTTCAACCCTAGTAGGAGAGCTATGCATAGTAGGTGAGTCATTGTTTTCATCAGTTTCAACATTTACTTTTATTGGTACTGGGAATATGTAGGATGAGTAAAATTTCTTAAGCTAATGCATGGTGAGTTTGATGCATCTTAAATATCTTAAATGGTATGCAAATTAGGTTCTCATAATGAATAGTAGATGTCCATTTCTTTACGGCAGGTTGCAGCCTTTTCTACTCTGTTGCGTCATCTCCTTGCCAATAGGGATTGCAAGCGGACGGCGTCCCCATGTCTATGATCGTCCGCGAAAAGAAAAATTAAACTAACACAGTTATTGAAGCAATGAAGATTAATGCAATTTTTGCTTCGCAAACGGTCAAAGACAAGCGGACACCGCCCGCTTGTTACTATTATAATAATGGATGTTCTCCAAAAGTTAAGAAATGGAAGTTGTTTTAAGTTTAACCCAATTTGTGTTTTTGTGTTTTTATTTTCGGCCTACCAGGCTTTTTAGTAATCTTTCGACCTGTCAGTTTTTTTTCTCGTTTGAGTAATCTTTCAGCCTACCAGTTATGCATGGGTCGAAACCAGCCCCAAAAAAGGTAAAGCCCGTTTCATCTAATCTAATGCCAGCACAACGGGAATCTATTCCCAGGTTCAGTCGTGATACTGGTTTTTCTTAAAAAAAAGTCATGGTACTAGTAGAGGCCATGTTTTGTGAAGAAAAAAAGCACAACCCCTTTTCTCTAATACTGTAGTACTCCCTCCGTTCTAGAATATAAAGTGTATTAATTCCCGTGCAAGTCAACCACTTAAATGTTTGATCAAGATTATAAAATAAAATAACAACATCTGCAATATCTAATCGGTAAAATATAAAAATACTTTTCATGAAGAATCAAATGATATAAATTTCGTATTGTGAATATTCATGTATTTTTGTAAAAGCTAGGTCAAATATGCACCCATTTGACTTTTGAAAAAACGAATACACCTTTTATATATGAAGTAAATAGAGGGAGCATATAAGAGCCTCGTCAGAAGAGAAACCCTAACTGACCCGATCCCCTTTTTGGCAGGCCGCCGCCTGCTCAGGTCTCCTTGACCGCCGGCGCCGGCGACAACCACTCGCCGCCGCGCCCTTGTCTCCTCCGTCCAGGGGTATGTCCTTTTGCGTTTTGGGCTCGCGGGATTCCTTGCGTGATCTTGCTAGAAAGGAAGGGGGTCGATTTCGGTCTGTATTCAGATCCCAAGCGGACTCCAAAAGGAGCTCTTTCTATTCAATCCTCATCCTGAGGGAGATGCTCTAATCAGGATCGAAACTGGAATTCCTGCCATAAATCCATAGATAAAAAGGCAGGCCTTCCTTTGTGTAATAGAGAGGAGAAAATGAGCTAGCAAAGTTTGTTTGTGTCCGGAGATGTAGTTATTAATCAGGATGTGATCGAGTCGTCCAATTGTTGTGCCACCGTTGTTAGCGGACTAGCCGCAAGAGATTTCGACTTCTTTAATCCATCTAATAAGGCTATCCCTGGCCAATGGAAGACTTTGCGGAGATGGAAAACAATAATGTAAGTTTTTTCCTCTATATATATTGCTTTCTCCTCCTTTGTTCATGTCCATGAGGCTCATTTTCTTTCCTTGATTAATGTGATGCAGAAAGCCACAGCTTGCCGCCGTGAAGCAGCTTCTGCCGAAGCCGAAGTTGATAGGCTTAGCAAGCTGCCCGATCACATTCTACTCAACATCCTGGAGAGGGTTGCCACGCTAGATGCCTTGAGAACCTGCATCCTCTCCAAGAGAATGCTCAAGCTTCCCCTCATGCTCTCGCTGCTTAACATAGACATTGGTTCCCTTGCGCGTTACATCAAGCCCAATGTCGACACCATTAATCGTATTTTTCAGTACAACATTGCCGTGGCTGCTATCACAGGCAAGGTCCTGAGTGCGAGGAATCCCGAGATCCCCATCCGCAAGCTGAGGGTCAGGTTCTGTTTGAGGCCTGATGAATGTCTCTCCATCAGTCAAGCCGTTGCCCGCGCCATGGCAACCCACAAGAAGCTCAACGTTGCTGAGTTTGTGGTGCTCACGGAGAAGATTTGTATGAAATGCACTGAAGACCATCTACTCTGCTATGCCAAGCGCTCCAATACTTGGATTGGTGATTGTCCAGTTGTGTTTGCTGGTCTCACGCATCTGTGGCTGCGCAATTTGAGGTTTGGTGAACTGGACATCCCCAATAATCACCACCTGCAAGCGGTTGGAATCTCTGCGTCTCACCTGTTGTGACACAGGGGTCTATTCCGTACTTCAAGTAGAACATGCTCAACTTGTTGAACTCCACATTGACTATGGGGAATTTGAAGCGGTCCATCTCAACTGCCTATCGAAACTCCAACGTGTCAAATATGTTGGTTGGTCTTACCAAGAAGATCCCCTGATTTTTGGTTTTGTCCCGCAGCTTTCAAAGCTAACCCTCGAACAAGTTGGTGTTAACTCGACTAGTCATATCCAGTTAAGTCAGCTCCTTGCTAATGTACCCTGGATAAGCGACCTCCGTCTTGATTTTAAAAGTGAAAAGGTACTCACTAACCGCCATCTATATATGTTTCATTTCTTTTAATTGCTTATAATAGTAAATACTCCCTCCATCTGGAAATACTTGTCCATTTCTCGGACAAGTATTTCCGGATGGAGGGAATACTAACTTAAGTGACTCTTTTTCTAGCTCTTGAGGCTGTAATGTAATTTATTTGCACAATTGTTATTAATTTGCTTCTTGTGTGCCATGCTAGATTTGGGTTCTACCTGAACACCCCAAACTGCTTGCGCCTATGCTTGGCAAGCTACAGATTGTGAATCTGGATAATCTTCCTCAAGGATGCGATATTGCTTGGACCATGTTCATTCTTGAAGCTGCAAGCTCCCTAAAGGAGCTATGCATCACGGTGTGGGATCATTGGTGCAAAATGGACACAGACAAGGATGCCCGTAAGGAACTTGGTTACTGTGAGAAAGCAAATGTGGAGTGGCAACCATCCACAGTTCATTTTAAGCACAAGAATCTGGTTAAGCTCACCGTCTACGGCTTCCAACCTGAGGACAACTTTGTGCGATACGTTAGGCGCATCATGGAAATTGCAGTGAACATGAAGGAGATATCTCTGTACGATTGGAAGGTGTGTAAGCGCTGCAGGGACTTGGATCCCAGTATCAAGGCCTGTCCTTCTCGGTATCCACGGACCAGTGAGGAGAAGGATATGTTGAGGGAGGAGATCATTAAGGAGTTGCCGATGGCTTCGCCTGCCATGATTCACTTCAGGTCCTAATTAATAATTGAAGAATAAGATGCATGGCGTCATCACTAAAATCTAGAGTCCATGTAAATCATTAATGGCATATATACTCTTATTTATCATCTATGTAGCTGCAAGGAGTTCCTGTGGTCCTTCCACAATTCAGTAGTCACTGCATTTGTATTCTTATTTATTTATCCCTCAACTGTAGCCTGTACTGATGCCTTAGGGCGAAAATAATTGTTAATAAATGTTTTGAATATCATGATATTTATCTGTGGCACCTCTTACAAATTTGATAGGTTTTTAGAGAAATTTATCTTACAAGTTGTAAACCAACTGATGCACTTGTGTTTTCTGTTTGCTCTATGTTATACCCATTATGGCTACGGTGTTCAAATGTGTTAGCCTGATGCGTACTAAGTCCTTTTTACTTGTAGTTGACCCAGCCAGACCTCAGATCTCCATTCACAAAACCTGTGGTGAAGTGCAATAGTGGCATGAGAAAAGTTTGTTAGATCTATGTCAGAAGTCAGAACCATGTTTAACTCCTGAGGTGTTCTTTTCCTAGCTTTATTATTACTATAGTTGTGTGGAGTGCTCTGCATGTGTTTATCACTTATTTTCCTACAGTAGCATGAATATGTTTTTCTCTGGGTCTTAGGTAGAAATGCTGTGTGTGTGCCTCATTGTTATCATCTTGTTTTTTTCTATTTTCGAGGATTGTGTTGTACTATCAGTCATGTTCCTTTCGGTAAATTACACTTTGGATCAGGTATTTTGACCCGCGTTGCAGTTCTGCCACTGCACTTTTGATTTGCAAGTACAGGTAAGACGAGCGATAATTTTGCCACATTAAATCTATTTAAAACAAGATATTACAGATAGTTTGGCGCCCTGAATTTGGAGTTAGGAAGTTCCTTCCCTTTTTTTCCCAGGATGGGTTCCATGAAGCTGGCCTAGAAGCTGGATGCTTTCTGGAGGTTGGGCCAAGCATGGTATGCTCTTCATTTCATTTCCTTCTTGAGCCCTTTAGTCTTGAGATTCCTATCATGTATGTGGTGTGGAAACTGGAAGCTTGGCTGACTTTAAAGAATTGATTGATCGTGCTTGTCCTCTTCCTGCTGTTAGTTTACTACTAGTCTCAAATATGAAAAAAAAAGGAGAAGGTGGTCTTTTTATTTATTTGAATACCAAAATTGAATTGCTAGAGCTAGATGCTATATGTGGTAGCACGATCATACTTAAGCGTGATTGCTCATCAACACCGCATCAGTCGAATGCTGGTCAAAGTAGCAGAGATGGGCCAAGGATAAGGGTCTAGTTATTAGTTCTTGTTGTGTACTAGGACAATGTATTGGCAGTCCCTTCTGAGAATCACTTGGAAAATATTGTCTCACATGCATGTACCAAAATGTAATATTGACACATGTATGTGCAATCAAGTGTACATATGTTAAGGGGAATTAGCTAGCTCATAAATGGTTCTTGGAGAAAATGGGAAACGTTTGAAGTTACCAACCAACAGCAGCAGCAGGCGAATATGAGATTTGACCTAAGGTTTCTACTAGTGTCGATTGTGCGAGGCTATCTTCCCAGGCCCAAGTTGAGCCAGTCGTGGCTCCCTGCCATGGACGATCGCCGTCAGCTCACCCCCTCTTCAGCTATAGCAGTGTAGTCGTGGTGGAGGTGTGCCGCAGATTCTGACGGCGCGATGGGTGCAGGAGGGTGAGAAAATGCTGGACCAAGAGCTCCAGGCAACCTATATGACCTCCCAGTTGCTAACCTCTACTCCCTAAGGTAAGCTGGCACTATATATATCGCTTGTATGAATTTCTGCTCTTGGTAGCTAGCTTGCAACCTCAAATAATTGTCATATGTTTTAGTAACTTGTGGTCGTTGCTTGAGGCTTATTAATGCTACTTGTGTTGTGATAGTTGCTGAAGATTATTAATGTTGCTTTTGAGCGGCGATTCGGTGCTCGAGCCCAGCTGAGCCCGAAACCGCTGGCGTTCGTTCTTCGTTTGGGATTCGAGTAATTCGGTCTGACAACTTGACAGGAGGCGCTGGAAAAAAGGACGTACGGCCACTATACTGTATGGAATAGTGCGTCTTTGTGGGCCAAAATCATATTTGCGTACAGCCCGTCAGGCGCGGGGTCCTGGTCCGTGGACTAGAATGCCTCGTTTTATGCTGAGCCGCTGAATGTCGAACTAAAAAAAGGTTTCTAGAAACCACGTCGGCCGTCGCCAACACAGCCTCCCTCCCATCCCCGCACCGCCCAAGGAGCCTCCCAAAATCCGGTTTTCAGCTGCGGCGCCGCTGCTTCCCGCATTGACGAACTAATGGTGGATGCTGGTCTTTGTTTTTGCTGGATGCCATGACAGGTAAGTGCATCATTCCTCGATTTAGATCTTTAGTGGTTGCAGAGATTTGTTTCTAAAGTGGGGTCTGACACCACGACCGGCGGTGCGTTATAGGTTCCCACTCCGGGAGGAGTTCGCCGACAGCCTAGAACACCCAGATCCGGTCCCTCTCGCTGTGCTGCGGACGGAGAAGCCAGCCCTGTTGTGCTGGAGGAGTCAAACGCAGGATCTGGATGAGGGCAACAAGTTGGTGTCGCCGGCCGGAGGAGTCGCATGGCGGCATGTGCTGGTGGCGTGAGGCATACTCGGTCTTCCCAGTCGTCCGACAGGTTCAACCCCAAGGCGCCCGATTGGACAAAAAGGTATGCGCTGGATGCATACCCAATTTCTCTGCATTTTGTTGTAGATGGCTGGATGTTAAACTGTTGTAGTATGGTCTATATCTTCGTATTGTAGTTTTCCTTCTCCCTAGAGAGATTTAAATCAAGTTCACTGCCCATGAGAACTTGTTCCTGCAGATAACTTGTTAGTTCTCCTAGTCCGGCAATTACTTTGAACAGTCATACTTTGCAGTTGAACCTAATGAGAAGTAATGGTTTGCTTGAAAAATTCAGGTTGCGTCTCGGCAGTGCACCACCCGACAGGATGCCGTGCCCCTAGGATGAGTGCACAAGAGGAGTCGATTCACAAATACGCGGAGGAGCCAACACAAAGTGTTATTACACCAGAACTAGGAATTAGTTTGGACTCACTTGGCGATGGATATGATTTCTACACCTTGTATTCGTGAGAGATCAGCTTGGGAGTTAGGTATGGAAAGAACAGGCTGAATGCCGGGAGGACCACATCAGTGCGGGAGATCGTTTGCGGATGTTGGTTGTGTCCTAAGAAAATGGACTTCAAATTTGTTACCTGCAGATCAGCTGATTTGCAAGTTTCATGCTATACTGAGAAGCAACTATATGTAACATGCATGTATTTCTGTTTGTTAGATAGTTGTTGATTGGAAAGAATCCACTGGAATAGAGCATTACCTTTTTGCGTCCTACAGTCTCTCTGAGATAATTGCATCACCGAAGATGTATTTAGTGGTTTTCTCATGTAATGCACTGCAGCAGCATATCTCTGATGCTCGCTGTCAGTGTACTGAAACCTTCATCTGAGTTTGAGGTTAAGTGTATAGAAACTGAAAGTTACATGTTTAATTTCCATTATATGTGGGTTTCTTCATATTTCTGTTAACTGTAGATGCTCTAGAGTCTGCATATGAAATCATGGATAATTTGTTGTTGTGCACTGTTACGTCTGCGGTACTTCCATTTTTGACATTTCAAGATATTTTGCAGGAGGATGTGCTCCATGCAAGAGGAAGGACAAACGGGGTAGTAGAAATTCATCTTAGGTAATAGGCTTACCTGAGGTTTGCATATTTCTTCTCCTCTCTACTTGTTACGGAATAGCAGACTGAAGTTAACCTTTCGCGTACTGAAAAAAAAATGCTTAATTGCTCTTTGAGGCAGGACATTCAATTGAACATACAACTGTTCGTAATTTTGGGGCTGACATTTTACATTGATTAATTTGCAGGGGAAGCAAGCAGAGAACAGTAGATAGTGCCGTTCTGGAATCAGCCTGGCACAGAATAGTGCCTGAGCCGTTCTCCAATTAGTTGTTCCGTCTCTCCCTTATGCTGTGGCCGCATTTAATGCGCCCATGGGCAGGCTTCATTTTCCGTCCATACATCTGCTATAGAGTAAAATACAGCACTGCTTCATGCATCCCCATGCAAGTGAATGGTGGTGATATCAGGATCAGCTGAGCCTGGGCTCATAAACGAATATTCGTTATTGACATTCCATTCTATGTTTCTAACCATTCTTGGGCACTTATATCTGCCAGCAGCCAACTCCTGTGTACAAGTGACCTTGACTAGCGCCCTCTTCAAGCTGCTCGCCATTGGCCACTCGGCACCTGCCCTCCTATGTCACACAGGTTTGTTTCTGTCAAACAGGTGCTCTGGAACATAACAATAGTTTTTTTATGCGTAACTCTAATGCTTATGGTGCCTCCTGATTCCAATTAAGTTTCATAAAGTTGAGCTCCAAACCAGCTTAGTTGGTTTTTACTGCAACCTGCAAATTAAGCTGTCCATCGACCAATTTTAAGTTGCCTAAAATTTCTATTTCAGGAAATTAAGTTGCATAACTCCAATGCCTTGGATTTTTAAGCAACTCAATAGTAATGCCGGGCATCACTTGTGTTAGTAACTTGAAGCAATTAGGTGATTTCTTTTTGGCAGTGTTGGGTGATTGAGTTTGTGACACACAAACTCTGGTTACCTGCATCAGGAGAAGAGTAGACCAATAAAGAAATGTGCTGTTAAGGTGACTGACAGCAAACCAATAGATTCAGCTGACTTTGTGAACATGTTATTTTACGGAATGTCACACCTAATTTCTGCAAGATATGGCTTTGCTGGACTGAGTATTATTATCACTTATTTGCTGGTGTTCATATAGCACATTTGCTGATTTTGTGTCTGTATATGTGTGTGTGTGCTTCCTTTTAATTAAACTGACAAAATTGTTGTAAGCATACTTCTCATCCAACTACCAAGGATCACATCATTATTTGGGTCTAGCTTTTTATCTTTTAACTACTTACAGTAAATAACTAATGCAAAAACGTAGAGGACAAGTAAAACAAAGCAATGCTATTGTAACACAAGTTCTGAACACATTGCATTTTTCTTATAGAAACAAATGGAGTACAAGGTGACACCACTATTTTCTGCTCACGAATTGACTTGTGAAGCAGAAGGCATCCAGCTGCTACCTGCTGGAGAAGTACAAGGTGATGGAGGGCATGGAGGAGCGAGCAGCACAAGGTGCTCAAGCGCAAGCTGTGCGCCTTCCTGGACATCATCGCTGATGCCAAGCAGGCTGCGTCCCACAGAGATGGGGCCATGGCCTGGCTGGAGGAGGTCAAGAGGCTGACCTCTGAGGCAGACGGCGCTCCTGCTCACAACCGCAAGGCTAAGAAGAATGGGCACAACAGCAAGCTCGGCTTCGATGCAGTGAAACTCTTTCCAACCCACAACCTTTTTGTTTTCCGTGACAAGATGGGGAAGAAACTGTGCAGGCCATTGAGGTCCTTGTGACTGAGATGAATGCCTTTGGGTTTAGATATCAGCACCAAGCACGGGCATCCAAGGACTGGAGGTAGACAGATCGTGTTATCTTGGATCCAAAGGACACTATCAGCAGATCAAGAGACCAAGATACTGGGAATATTGTTGATATGCTACTTGGTGAAGCTAACAATGCAGCGCAGCTCACTTACAATGAAGCTGAAATTTAGAAGCATCTTGATTCTTGAGTTGCTGATCATGTACTTCCAATTGCAAATATATGTTTATTCTGTCAGAAACTGTCAACAGGAAGAGACACTGCACCACCTCTTTTGGAGTTGCCCCTTTGCAGCACAATGTTGGGATTTCATTTGCCCTAGCAGAGCACACAACTTGTCAGTCTTAGAAGCTTTTCAAGATCTCAAAGACAAACTGAACAAGCCTTTCTTCATGGAGATCATCATTCTTGGATCCTGGGCTATTTGGATTTCCAGAAACAATAAATTTTTTGAGCATATTAATCCCTCCTTCCAGGGTTGGAAGTTCATTTTCTTCGAGGAGCTGAAGCTATTAAGATACATGATGAAGAAGAAGTATGCTCATCAGTTCTCTGCTTGGTTGGAGACCATATTGTAATTTATCTTTTCTTCTGGTTTCAGTGGGTTGTCTTTTTGTTTTTTTTTCTCTCTTTTTCTGTTTTTGCTTAGCTAGTTAGTTCTTTTTTTAGCCTAGTTTTCTTTTCTTCTGGCTTACCTCAAACCTTTGTATTAGACCTCTCTTAATTTTAATAAAAGTTGCAGTGGGTTTTTTACCCTACTGTTTATAGTCAAAAAAATAATATGTTTATTGTATATATGCTACGCTTGCTGCGAGAGAATATTTTCTTGTTTACCACTCCTTTCAGACTATCTATGGCAGATGTTTTAATTTTTTCCCTTTAGATTCAACATATTATTAATTTCTTGTGCTACATTTTTTTGGTCAGGATTAGAGCTGCTGTTTCATGTGTTTGCTCAGAGAATTTTTTCCAATGAAAATGATTGCAATGCTAACCATGGACCAATTTTCCTGCAGTTGGTTTGATTGATGTGAGGTTATTTTTTCTTTTTCTGTTTGAGATGGAACCATATTTATTACATTAACCAAAAAGCTCAGCAACATCGCTGGCTACCAATTCATGCACGAATTCAGGGGCACCGTCCGGCCATACGGCTGGGGATGAGAGACCTGACCATGCACCATATACTTCCTCCGTCCAAAAATACTTGTCATCAAAATGAATAAAAAGAAATGTATCTACAACTAAAATACGTCTAAATTCATCCCCTTTTGTTCATTTTGATGACAAATATTTTCGGACGGAGAGAGTACATCGTAAGAGCGTCTGCGACTTTATTACATACCCTCGGGCAATATGAAATGGGAAAGACATTAAAGTTTAAGCGAGCAAAACATTTAATCTCCTTATAGGATCCCATTTATAGCCAAAGCTTGGTCGTCCGCATGAATCGCGTGCACGAGCTGCGTTGCATCTGTCTCAACATGAACTTCTGAGATGCTCTAAGCCTGGGCAAATTACAAGCTTCAGAAACACTAGATGTCCCGTTGCGCTGATGGCGCAAAGGATGAGAGTGAACCAAGTTTTCAAATCATGCAACTTAAAATATTCAGAGACAGATCATTAAATAATTAAAGCATAAGAAAATAGATATTTATGAATTATGTTCATACATAATGTTATATATTACATTCAAGGCACTCCCTCCGTCCGAAAATACTTGTTATTAAAAACAATAAAAATGAATGTATCTAGATGTATTTTAGTTCTATATACATCTCTTCTCATTCATTTTTGATTACAAGTATTTTCGGATGAAGGGAGTAGTTTCATAGGCCAAAAGGAAGGCTTGAGATAAGTTCATGATAAGCAAAGCTATATAGGCAGATATATACGACGCGTTTGGTTCGGAGGAATCACCGCGGCTTTCGGTTACATTGCCTTCCGAAACGGCATCCGACGTTTGGTATTCCGTAGCCGCGTCTTCTGATTACGTGAGTTCCCAAAATAGAAAACGCCCAACCCAAAACTGATTAGGAAACCGGAAGTCAGAGCCTTGAACCAAACAATACATGTATTCCGTGGGAAAAATTCGGATGCAGAGCTTCCCGATACCAGGACGGAATACGTTACAATAGTTCGAATCAAACGTGTCGATAGATAGTTTTGGTCACCAAGTTGATGGTAACTAAAACATGCGGTCATTGATATAAAAAATGACTTGATCGTCTAAGCAGCTCTTCACGGTTTGCGTGTTCGGTGGGTTGTCATTGGCAAAAGCCGAACTGCTTTCTATATCATCATCCAATCCGTAGAATGACCTCTTATTATAAAGTTGTACTCCTTTCATTTTCTAAATATGTCTTTTTAAAGATCAAATGGATTATCATATATAGATGTATATGGACTATTTTAAAATGTAAATTCATTTATTTTGTTTTGTATGTAGTTATTTACTGAAATCTCTAGAAAGGCAAATATTTAGTAACTGAGGGAGTATCATCGATGCGATCTTCAAAATGATGTGGGGGGATAAAAATGACATTTCTCGAGAATGGACAGGCGGTGCACTGTACCTGGCTGCTATTATGGCCTCACGCGAGGTGCCCTTATCTGCTGATGTGGCAACAACAGAGGGCATTTGGGACAATTCATAGCACGTCCAGATAATTTTATCAATTATCAGGCCGGCACTCCGCCCCCAAATGCTCGCCTCCATCTCCCGATCTCTCGCTCGCCGCCTCCCACGCCTTCCGCTTGCTACCGCCGCCGCCACAGCAGCCATGTCGTCGTCCGACACCGCCGGGAGCGTCTCCGACCGTCCGATCTCTCCGGATACCACACGCATCGGCTGGGTGGGGACGGGCGTCATGGGCCAGTCCATGGCCGGCCACCTCCTCGCCGCCGGCTACGCGCTCACCGTATACAACCGCACGCCCTCCAAGGCCCAGGGCCTCGTCTCTAGCGGCGCCCGCCTCGTGGACAGCCCGCGCGCCGCCGCGGCCGCCGCTGACGTCATCTTCCTCATGGTCGGCTTCCCCTCCGACGTCCGCTCCACGTCCCTCGACCCTTCCACGGGCGCTCTCGCCGGCCTCGCCCCAGGCGGCGTCCTCGTGGACATGACCACCTCCGACCCCACCCTCGCCGCCGAGATAGCCGCGGCCGCGGCGGGGGCCGGCTGCGCCGCAGTGGACGCCCCCGTGTCAGGCGGCGACCGGGGCGCCCGCAACGCCTGCCTCTCGATCTTCGCCGGCGGCGACGCGGCCGTCGTGGCCCGCCTGGCGCCCCTCTTCGCTGATGGGCAACGCCCTCTACATGGGCGGGCCGGGCGCGGGGCAGCGCGCGAAGCTGGGCAACCAGATCGCCATCGCGTCCACCATGGTGGGGCTGGTGGAGGGCATGGTGTACGCGCACAAGGCCGGGCTGGACGTGGGCAAGTGGCTGGAGGCCATCTCCACGGGCGCGGCGGGGTCCAAGTCGCTGGACCTGTACGGGAAGCGGATGCTGGAGCGCGACATGGCGGCCGGGTTCTACGTCCGGCACTTCGTCAAGGACCTCGGGATCTGCCTGTCCGAGTGCCAGACTATGGGGCTGGCGCTGCCGGGGCTCGCGCTCGCGCACCAGCTCTACGTGTCGCTGCTCGCCCACGGCGAGGGCGGGCTCGGCACGCAGGCGCTGATACTGGCAGTCGAGCGGCTCAACAACACCTGCCTTGACAAGAAAGGGGAGTGAAACTGTGAAAGCCTACGAGAGTTTGGTTGATGCAACGCAACATGATAGAATTGTGTCCTGCTGTTGTTCCCTTGTGGATATGGGACTTCTGCATGCTCTGTCTGTTCATGCTTTGCAGTGCTCAAAGGTTCAAATAAGATTTGCAAAAATGGAGTTTTTCACTTGTATCGATAGTATTCAACTACTCCTATTTGGCAAATCAGCCTGTAGTGAATGTCGATCTACTTGGCAGTGAAACTAGAATATTCAATGAGCTCACCCTTTGTTAACGGGTTATATAACTTATATTTGCCTCAATGTGACATCCCTACCATATCAGTCTAACCAGCAAACAGATAAAAAACAGCATAATCAGTTAACTATTGACAAGAAATGTTATCTGCAATAGTACTTCGCAACACATAACACCTTTAAATATTTCAAATTTATCATGCCATAATAGTACAATATTGTCTAAGCAGCACATTTTTTTCAGAGAAATTTTTGATCTATTCATAATCAACATCATGACAGTACAGACAACACTAGAGGTAATAAAAAATAAAACAAGGTCCATGGGCCATCTAGCGACGATTACAAGCATTGGAACGAGCCAAAGACACGCCACCGTCATCGCCACGGTCTAAGCTTAGTTGCTTTACAGACATCTCCAAAATTTTATACCCACATCTAGCTGTTTTTCTTTTGAAGCAACCATATATTTCACTTGACAATCTGTTTACATAGATTACACATATGGGCACCATACGAGACACAAATACTTGTCAAGCAACTCTGCACAAAGAATTCCACAAGAGGTAAAACTATTATTCCACCCTTGAAAAAACTCGTGCCTTGCCGAAACATAGTCCACAAACGTGCTCCGCCGCCACCATGGCAACGCCGGAAGAAGATGAGAACAGCTGCCATACCTAGATCTGGGAGAGCACCATCGCATACAAAGATGCTTTTTGAGCCGATGAAGCGGGTCGCCGCAAGCGATGAAACCAAGTCTTTGTGGCACGTAGGCCAGGGATCTTCCCCGTGGTCACCAGATCTCGACGCCGTCAACTTCATCCGATGTAGTCGAAGAAGAGGAACGTCGCCGACTGCCGTCATCCACGCACCCAACTGCAAGACAGTAAACACAACTACAGCAGACGACACGACCGCCACCTGCGAGAGCGCCATCGGCCGACCACCAGACACGAACCTCGCCGGATCCTGAGATCGGCGAGACGACCAGGCCATCTGCCCCTCGACGCCACCAGTTGCAGCAACGACGAGATGGAGGAAGAGTAGAGGCAAATTATTCCGATGCGGCGCCATCTCCTCCATGAAAACAACGCCTCAAGGTAGCACTAGGTCAACCCTAACTACAAACCTAAGTTGAAGCACCAGGGTCCCCACCCCCTCCGGCCGCCGGAGCGGCGAACGGAGGAGGCAGGGACCGGCGGCAAACGGCTTGGAGGCCGGTGTGGTTGGGGGCAGATGGAATCGCCTCGATCCGCTTTTCTCAGAGCGAGCGAGTGAAAACCGTTTTACATCTGGCTGTTTAGAATCATGTCAAACCGTTTGGTATGTCTAATACAGCGTGGTGACGGTTCAACACCACTTTGAGGGGCAAGTGGTGTGCTTAATAAGTTTTAAAAAGGGCTATTCAGCGATAAGAATACATATTGTGGATTTGTGGGGGTGCTAGTGAGACATGTGACAAATGTACAAAATAAAATTTGCTCGATGGCCCTAAATAAGGATCCAGTTGACAAATTAATAATGGTAAACTGTGGGGTGCCTCGCCAAAAACTGCCCCTTTCTCATCTCAGCGCGTCATCCTCGCCGAAGCATTTCGTCGAGCGAGGGCCGCGCGCCGCCCAAAACCCCACATCCCAAAACAAAACCCTACGCTCCGCCGCCGCGCCATGCTCCACTCCGGCCTCTCCAAGTCCCAGCCCCTACCGCTCCTCGCGGGAGCGTCTTCGCCTCGCCGCGCCCTCCTCGCCGGTCTCCTCCGCGCCGGGTACTTCTCTAAGTCCACTACCTCCTCACCCACGCTTCGTCCGTCCACCACCCGTGCGAGCACGAGGGCGGCGGCTACCCCGCGAGATCCCTCGCGCTTCGGCCTGGGACACAGGGTCTCGTTCTCAACTGCACCAGATGGTTCTGATTCGGTCCGCGGCAGCGGCGGGAGGTCGCTTCCTTGGCTAGCCGCCGGGAGCGTCGATAGCGGCGTCCCCACCGCAAGGACTAGCGCCGGACGCTCCTCCTCCTGGGAGAGCTCCGCTGATAAGTTCTTCTCTAAAGGCGACCAAAGTGCGCGAGTAGAGACATTGGAAGATAGCGTTTCATACAAGGAGGGGGGAATTGGAGGGGAGGAGAATGAACCAATTGACAATCCCAAGTGGGGGCGGATTAAGGATAAGTTCCGGCGAAACGTGGCAAGGGATGAAGGGTCCCGTGACCGTGGTGAGAGGTTTGAAAAGCCGGATGTGAGGCGGTGGAACAAGCAAGAGGACCGTGGTGAGAGGTTTGACAAACCGGATGTGAGGCGGTGGAGCAAGCAAGAGGACCGTGGTGAGAGGTTTGACAAGCCGGATGTGAGGCGGTGGAGCAAGCAAGAGGACCGTGGTGAGAGGTTTGACAAGCCGGATGTGAGGCGGTGGAACAAGCAAGAGGATCGTGGTGAGAGGTTTAGAGGGGAGAGGTTCAACCAGCCAGATGTAAGGCGGTGGAACAAGCAAGAGGACTGGGGCAGGAAGACATGGAAGGAGGTGGGGGAATCGACAGTGCCAAAGATGGTTGGGGAGGGGGTTTATGGCGTTGGGCCGGTACTTGCGGCTCTCACGGCTGGGAGGAGGGAGTTTTATGCATTGTACACACAGGAAGGAATGGATTTGAGTAGGAGCAACAAGAAGAAGAAGGACAAAAGGGGGATTGAGAAGGTGCTGCTGATGGCAGAAACTATCGGGCTTAAAGTTATTGAGGCGTCAAAGCATGACCTCAACATGGTGGTGGATAACCGTCCACATCAAGGTCTGGTGCTTGATGCATCACCCTTGGAAATGGTGAATACTAAGGAATTGGAACGAGTCAGGGTTCATGGTTGCAAGGCACCGGTCTGGATAGCTTTGGATGAGGTTATGGACCCTCAGAATTTGGGAGCCATAATTAGATCAGCCTACTTCTTTGGTGCAGAGGGTGTTGTCTTGTGCGCTAAGAACTCTGCTCCATTAAGTGGAGTAGTGAGCAAAGCTAGTGCAGGCTCGCTTGAGTTGATTGAGCTGTTTTCGTGTAGGAACATGATGCAGTTTCTGTCTTCATCAGCTGAAAATGGGTGGAGAGTTCTTGGTGGTACCGTCGCTCCAAAAGCTATACCTCTCTCTGAAGTTACCACAGGGGAGCCAACAATTCTGGTGTTGGGCAGTGAAGGCACTGGTCTGAGGCCCCTGGTTGAACGGTCCTGCACACATTTGGTCAAAATTGCTGGTAATGCTGATGGATTTGTTGTAGAAGAAGAAATAGATGCCACAGATGCAGATATAGGGGAAGAAGGTGATAATTATTCAGGTAGTCAAGATATGAAATCATTCCTTGCAGTAGAGAGCTTAAATGTTAGTGTGGCAGCAGGAGTTTTGCTTTATCATCTGGCTGGAAAGAATGTCCACCCTGTAACTGAGAAGCCTAGCATCTCTCCTGTGTAAGGATGTTCCATGTTTCATCCATACCATAGTTATTAATATTTGTTTTCTTGTACTCCCATTAAGGATGAACTTTTGTTTCTGTTGCATGCTTCGTATTTGCTGGTTTGACTAGTAATTTATTGCATAGGTGCGAGGGCAACTTCTTTGAGAAATGGCTTATTTCACCAGGCTGAGTCAGATTCTATGCTGCGTTAATATAATAGGCATGTTTGTTTCAAGGCTAACCATGCCACAGCTAACCTTAGGTAATTTGTGGTTTGCCGCAGAAGTGTGGCATAAATGTCTATGATGTATGGGCCATATGGATGAAAAAGTGTGGCAAGTCACAGTAGCTAGGAATGTATTTTAGAAGAAAACACAGTAGCTAGAAACCAAACACACACCTGAAAAACAGTGGCGCGCCTAAGTTAGGCGTGGCAAATTGTGTGCAGGAATGAAACAGCCCCTGGACCTGTCAATTCCAGATACATGATTCCAGAGCATATATTGACAGCATCATATCACTTACTTATTTTGGTGTAATCTGGAACACACATTAAAAGAGGATGACTACTGCAAGACCATCATTCTGTTGTTATCATATTTACTTACATATAACAAGCTAGTTTGTTGTATCACTGGAACTCTCTGCTCAGAGGTGAAATATTCTGCTTGATTGTTGGAGTTCATATCACTGTATCATCATTTGCTTTCAGACTTGATCACCGATCCTGTTGAGTGTTGAAACTTCCAATTGCAGTGTAATGTACCTTGAACCATCAAAGCTATTTATATGTTGGTATATCCGTATATGATTAGGTAGTACTAGTCGATTGAGACAACACATGCATTTGCATTTGCAGTTTTGAACCGTAGCAACAAACTTTCTGCTTCTTTGGTGAACTGATAAATGACCTTACTTAATTGAACACTTCCAGCTGTTGCAGTGGTATCCAGAAAATTTCTCTGATTAGTCTGTTAATCCCAGTTTATCGTAGTATATTTAGTAAACTAAACTGACCGACTGACCGTTAATAGTAACCCCTGGAAGATCAATCTTCACCAGCGGATCAATTAATTGGGGATGACTATAGTTCTTTGACATGTCATGGTTACCAT
The DNA here is from genome assembly GCA_021605145.1 of Aegilops bicornis. NCBI lineage: Eukaryota > Viridiplantae > Streptophyta > Magnoliopsida > Poales > Poaceae > Aegilops > Aegilops bicornis. The sequence continues at coordinate 542,972,433 of CM038671.1, forward strand.
GCAGATGGACAGAACTCTTGGTCTGTTTAGGCAATTGGACAAACATTTATGTAGTATATGCATGACATGTCATGGTTACCATGCAGATGGACAGAAGTCACAGAACCATTTATGTACTATATGCATGACTGTCCTTTGCATAACATATTGTATAATCTTGAATTAAGCCTCCGTTTCCAGCTCAGGTTCATTCAGTAAAGTTATTTTTTGGTGAATTATATATGTGGTATTGAAATACTTTTGCTTTCTATTATCACTGGAGATAAGTATACAGATGGGATAATTCAGCTCTTCGGTCACTTCATTCTGCATTAGCTTATTATCAAGAAAGATTGTACCCAATCACTGAGTGTTTAGCTATGCTACACTGCTATCTAATGGATACAGAGTCAGTGCAAACCTAAATATCCGAAGTGGTCAATAGTTGGCTAAAGTGACAAACTGACACTTCAAACTTCAAAGTTGTAGGAGATGATTTAGAGTTGAGTGTTCTAATTATGCTGAACGGCTCATGAAAGATCTTCAAATCCATCTTCAGTTTCTTCATAATATATGTTGCAGGTATTCAACAATCTCCATTCAGTCTTTATACTTATTGACAACCAATTTATGTAGGATGAAGCTCAAATATGCAATTCTTAGTTGCTCCAACCAACCTTTAGTGACATATTAGTTAGGCACTCTGTAATTACTGTTGAGAATCACAAGATTAGCATTGATAGAAAAATTGGCATTAACCAGTCTTCTAGGTGAGTGCCGGGAGGTACTGTATCACAAGAGTATGACTATTGTTTCATGTTATTTTGGGAGAACTGTGGATTTATTTATTAGTTTATTACTACAGGAGTACCAAGTTGTTGAAAGCTATGAACTAGAGAAAAATTAGATGAAACAGAATGTTCAGCAGAACCACCGGGATCCAGTTTGACCATTTACCGGCTCATGTTTTCTCTTTGGATATATGCTTTGTGTCCTTGTTGCTGTCTAAAGTATTAATTTTAAGCTGCATTTTGATTTCAACAACATTACAGGTTAGGAAGTAAACTATCATAAATCTTCTCTGGTGCCCATAAATGTGGAATAGTCAGAGGCTGCTCGTTTAGCAGATGTTTTTGGTTGTCAGTTGGGGAAAATGCTGTTCACATATTTGGGTCTGCCAGTGAGTGCTACCAGACATAGGATTGCTGATCTGATGAATTTAGTGGACAGGATGGAACGTAGGCTCATTGCTAGTTCTTCCTTTCTGGCTCAGGGTGTCTGTTTGCAACTGCTGAACTCTGCTTTGTCATCCATGCCAATTTATTATTTTTGCAGCCTCCAGCTCCCTCCTGGGATCTTGAAACAGCTTGAGAGAATTCAGAGACAGTGCCATCGGAGGAAAAATCGTCAGGATCCAAAGCCATCTCTGGCTGCTTGGGAGTTAGTCTGTCGGCCCAAGTTGAAAGGAGGTTTGATCCTCAACCCACGTATTCAAAGTGAGGCTCTGCTGTTGAAACATGTCAACAAGTTCTATAACAAACTTGATATCCCCTGGGTACAATTAATTGGAATTCTTACTATCATGGTATAGTACCTCATGCTACTGCCCTCTGCGATTCTTATTAGTGGAGAGATATCTCCAAATTGATGGATGATTTTCGGGCTGTCACTTGGGTTCAGGCCAATATGGGGGATTCTATTCTTTTTTGGAATGACAGTTGGCAGTGTGGTTGATCAACCTGCCTATGAATCTTTGCCTCCCTAGGTTATTCTCTTATGCCCTGGCTGACAGTGCTTCTGTTCCTGATGTCCTGGATTGTGTGGATAGATCTGTTCTTTCCCACCAGGCCACCATCCTCTTTCACGTCAAGCCCATTCTGAGTTCCAGACCATGTAAGGCTGGAGGTGCATCATTTTGACAGAGGGCAGAAGGATGTTTGCCATTGGAAGGAAGGCGATCGAATATACAGGGCTAAAGGTTATTATAATTTTCTGCACAAGTCTTTGGTCTACAACCCTTTGTTTACATGGATCTGGGAAAGTTGTTGTATCCTAAAGATCAAGGTGTTTGCCTGGTTGGTGGTTGCTCATCATGGATTGATTGAATACTAGAGACATGCTTCAGAGGAGGAATTGGAAGGTCACTGAGGATATGCATTGTGAGCTCTGCTACACAGGGGCCAGGGAAGACAGAAACCATTTGTCCTTCCAATGTAACTAACTGACTATAGCTCTAGAGTATGGTCTTATTTGCAGATTACTTGGCCTTTTGTTCAGTACATGAGTGACATTGCCATGCAAGCTAAGAGAGGTTTTGATCAACCTTTCTTCAGTGAAGTGGTGTTTCTGGCCTTGTATATCTGGTTATTTCTAAATGCTAAAATCTTCGACAAAGAAAGACCTACCTTTGTCAAATGGAGGAGTGGTTTATTCATGATATTTCTATTTTGGCTCATAGGATCAAAGTGAAACACAAGGATATGTTGCTTAGATGGATTTCCTTCCTCCCCCCTAAGGTTTGTATTTCTTTATATCCTGTTGCTATTGTCTATAAACCCCTGTAATATTCTTTGACTTGGAATAAAGAGGAGGCGTGGCCCTACAGTGTACAGTTAAAAAAGATTATCATGGCAGTTTAACACTAGAAGGCTACTACTAGCATGCTTGCGACTTCACTGTCATTTCAGGGAATAGCTGGTCTGTTTAATAAAGACTAAAATATAGTATCTGACCCTAGTTTACATCTCTTCATATACATTCATGCACTGTAGTGGCTTCATTTTGTTGTAGTGACCCGTTCTAGTAAGAGTGTTCTTTTGGTAAACATTAGCTGCATTTTTTTTGGAATATTGTAAAAGCAGGCTGTTCATATGACACATGAAGGTGTACTGATGCACGGCAACTACATTGTTTTCTTCTCAAAAGAAGAACATAGCTGAAGTGTCAATTGTCAATTGTCAATTACTGGGGTTTGATCTGATAGATCGTAAAGAAATTGTTCTTATAATATTCCTGACCAAATCATACTTGACTAGAGAGAAGAGGAGACAAGAACAAGAAACAGAAACCTAATATATATCTGAAACTGGACAAACCATTACAAATAATATATGGGAGTATTCCACATGTCAGTGCACATGAATAAAGTGGGTATCTATTGCTGCCTTGTGTCGGACAAACGCAGGTAAGGCTTGGGAGCTTTTTTAAGTAGTATGGTTTAAGAAACTATATCAAGCATTGTCTACTTTACTGCACCCTGATCCTACTTTATGAATTAGGTGTCACAATCAGGTTGGATCAATCAGGAGTGGAGCCTGCAAGGTGTGGTGATGTGGTTTTGAACTGTACTTGACCTTTCCTTTTAATATAATGGTATTACTTTTTGCCATTTTCTTTTAAAAAATTATGTGGTCCTGTTCTTGGATGCAGCACAATAATTGGATCACTGTACCTTTTTACTCAGAGGTACCTGCAATTTTGAAGTAAGATGTTAGGTGAATTCATGCTAGGCGCCTTCATGCTGCACATTGAGCCGATCCAGATGGCTTTTCTTGGTGCGTCCATTCCCTGCCTTCTGATAGAGTACATATATTCTCTGGTTATCTGATTGCTGTTCTTTTATCTATGTTTGTACTCTTATTTGATCCATCCACCTGAATAGTCGATGTGCCATCTAGTATCTTTTGATGAATGATGATGATAACATCATAGCAATGCACGTATCGACACATGATCCAGTCAGCTGCAGCTCACATGTGTGGAACTGTGAACCCATACACTTGAATATGTGATTAGTTAGTGTCGATACAGAAGGTGAATCGATATTGTAGAACATTCTTCCCGAACTGCTACACAGACTCTTTTGATGCATGAGCCCCTTGTGGGCTGAAGGTGCGTCTATGGGATGTGCACATGTCCCATCGTGAGTTTGTGACTGTAGCATTAGGAATTAGCGCGCACTTTACAAGACATGTCTTGCTCATGGGCTCCCAACATGTGAAACTGCTGGTGTCCTCAGTTATGTGTGCGCCTTTACACTTCTGTAGTTTCTTTGATTGGTAGGTCGATTTTAAGTATCGAGACTTAAACAACCAGTAGTGGAGTAGTGGAATAGAAAATTCACAGTTAGGATGCTTGAAATAAGGTTGGCTTTGTCATTCTGCATTATCTTATCGCCTTTTCTGGCTTTCACCGACAACGAAAACACCATGCTTGCAAAAGCGCTACTGTTTTTTAGTCCATATTAGTAAAATATACATTTGTACACTGCAAGTGGCAACACATGAGTGCACAACACAACGGGGATAAAGATGTCCGGTAAAGACATTACGAAAGGGCTAAGATTCTTTGATAAATCCACCCCACCTCTGCTACTTTTCCTACTGTCTGGAATTTAGCGATGGTCCAGTGACAAAGACCCTTTCTTTGTCCGCAATTTCAAGGTTGTGAGCATCAAGGTGAATATCCCCTGTACCACAAAAGCTTTTCTCCTTTCAGTCTCCTTTACCGTCAGCTGATTGTTTTGGGTGCTCGTATGCTTCATTATACAGATTTATCTCAACACACATATAGGTGTTAGTTATCTGTCGAAACAGCTGGCAGCGCCTGCATTTTAGAACATCCTGCACACTGAAGGAGGAAAAAGTATACACATACTATTATAAGGTATGCCTTGTAGCGACCAAACACAAATGTCTTATTGGTGTCTATTGTACAATCTAGTTGCATGGGCTTGTCTTGCTACTGTACTGTATATAAGTAATTCAATTTGCTTTCGTCAGTTTGGCTTCTCGTATTTGTGGGGGCGTTGCTAAAATCCGCTCCAAAAGTGATATGATCAAGTTGGCAAGTTGAAGCCAGTGTGCAGTTTCTGTCATCCAGAAAGAACCAATTCCACCTGTTTTTAAAATTGACTTTGTCAAGAGCCTTTTGATATGATCATCAGAGCAGTATTGGGATAACTTCTAGGTTTGGCAAGTGGTGCTATCAGATGGGTATAATCACTAGCGCACCTAGAACACATACTCGTATAAAAACAGTACATACTGTTGATTCTTAGCATCACAGAGGGGAAAGGATGAAAAGGTTGGCCCTCCTGTGTGTAGTCACGATCTTGCCTCTATTGGCACAGAGGAGCAATTGGTAGTTTGATGCCCAGCCAGTATGAAGGCATCAGCACATATTTTACTTTCGGCAATTTTATGGTTTGGTCAAACCTTTCTCATGGTTTTCGTGACCACAAATTTAGAAAGGGGTGTGGTTGGAAAGATAACATCGAATTAACAACTCAGCTAGTGGACCCTTCAGCCTTTTTATATCCTAAACTTCTATAGCATATTCCACATGAAGTTGCTACTCCATATATATCGTTCGGTGGTGTGATGCTATCAGGACAGGCCAGGTGCTGGTCCTCATTTGAGATAGCTTACCAGGCTTGCTGCCTGGTGGTGCTGGTCCTCATTTGTCATGAACAGATTTGCATGTCAGGTTACAAATTTTGTCAGAGAAAATAGGCACCAAATCTATGTAACTGAATCAAGAACTATAGCGTTAAATACAAGGTAGCCTAATTTACAAAATAGGCAGGATATCTCCATGCATCTGCGGTATGCTAATTCATCTCACTACAAGCAAAAAAAAGGGTACTGAACTACTAATCCTCAAAAAGGATAACGATCTCCAAACTGACCACAGGATTTAGGTCTCCCCTGCTTCTTAGGAGTTTCTTTAGTTTACGGCTTCAGTGAGCAACATTCCAAATGGTTTGAAAGGTGTCACCATTTCAGCCATTTGCTGCTCTCTCAGGAGTAGCTCCAATCTGAAACAAAAAAAAAAAACAGAATTCGAAAGAGTCAGCTGTGGCTCAGTTTGGGCAATCCAAACATGTACCTGATATCGGCACAGATTGACAGAAAAGTGCAGCTGCCACTTACCAGACCATGGGAAAGCTCTGAGCTTCTCAGAACCCTCAGCCTTTTAGCGGTCGAGACAAACACACTGCAGTAGTTATTATGTACAAGCAGTTTAGATGGTGTCGAGGAGCTTAACACAAATAATTTTGGAAAACTGTATATGATGGAACAATCAAGCTTACTTCCAAGGGACATCCCCAACCAGCATCCTGTCTCCTTCACTGTCTTCGTAAACTAGAGTATATTCACCTGACCCGTCTAGCAACTGCGAAAATATTTTTTCATCTGCTCCTTGCTGTGTACGTTCAACCTTAGACGGGTCCCTTTGCACTGCAACATGGTCATATGTAAATTGTAATAAAAACGAAGATATCAACCTAGTTTTGATATGAATTGACAGTTTGAAACTAGATCAAAGTACTTATTTTATTTGTATTATTGTTAATTCGTACTCCCTCCGTCCGAAAATACTTGTCATCAAAATGGATAAAAAGAGATGTATCTAGAACTAAAATACATCTAGATACATCCCCTTTTATCCATTTTGATGACAAGTATTTCCGGACGGAGGGAGTACCTTGAAGAAACCCGTGGAAGAGATCTTTGACAGCCAATGAAAGTCTCTCGTAGCTGTCACATGCTGCAAGATCAACTTTCCTTCCAATGGGGATCCCATCCATGTTGATTTTCACAAGAGGGCTTTTCTTGCAGTCAAGCACGGCCTTTGCCTCGGCTTCACCGATTTGTGGTTCAGGGGGCTGTTTGGATGCACTAGTGCTTGCGAGGTTTCTCCTGAATGACCGGATTGGAGGCCAGCCGACCACCGGAGCTGCAGCCCCTCTGTATCAGATTAGAGCATGGTGAGTTCTTCTGTGAAAGGCCAGCCAAATAAATACTTGCATGCTAGTTTTATTGGACTAAATAGCTGGATATTTACGGCGACGGGCTAAACAACGTTCATGGTTCATTCTAGTATTCACTTTTTCTATTTGTACTGCAATTGTTACCAAAAAAAAAAAGAGAAAAGTATACTTTGCATCCCTCAATTCTTGGCGGAGTCTAGATTTGGTCCCTCAACTCCAAAACCGGACAACTTGCACCCTTAACTTCCGAAACCGGACAAGAGTCATCCCTGGTCACGGTTTTGATGCTGTCCCACCCCAGTTTTGACTGTGCCAACTCAAATTCCCATATTTTTCCCAAGTCCACGTAATGTTTTCAAAGTCAGGTACTTTTTTCAAATACGTAAACTTTTTAAAATTTTGTGTCCTTTTTTCAAATCCGTGTACTTTTTCCAAGTTCACATACTTATTCAAATCTGCGTACTTTTTTCAAAATTTCATGTAGTTTTTTTTCAAATTCATGTACTTTTTAAAATTGATTTACTTTTTCATATTCGCGTACATTTTTTTGGAAAGAGTTCATGAATTTTAAATTCATGCGAACTCGAAAAAAGTACGTGGATTTGTTTTTTTGTACGCAAAAATAAGCAGATTTTAAAAATATGCAAATGTTTAAAAAATCATGGATTTGAAAAAAGTACGCAAATTACAAAATTGTTCACCGATTTGAAAAAGTATGTTTACTTTTTGAAAAAATATGCAACCTTGGAAAAACTACGCGGATTTGAAAAGTGTATGTGAATTTCAAAAAGTTCATGGATATAAAAATTTACACGAATTTGAGTATGCGCTGGTCAAAACTGGGGTGAGTCAGCACCAAAACCGGTCAAAACCGAGACCAGGGACGAACCTTGTCCGGTTTCGGTAGTTGGGGGTGCAAGTTGTCCGGTTTTAAAGTTGAGGGACTAAATTTAGACTTCACCAAAAGTTGAGGGACGAAAAGTATACTTTTCTCAAAAAAAAAACTATACTACCACTGTACTAGAATGTTATTAATAATCCCACAAGACAGAAACTGTAAAAGATGGGCAAAATAACAGTGTCTTCAGACTTGAGCAAAAAAGGCAACCATCTTTTAAACAAAAAACTAATATAAAGTAAAGCAAGCTTTTGGAAAGGAAACCTGTGAGCCTTAGAGCCTCATGTTGACCAACTAAGAAGAACTGACCTTACGCCACTGCAAACTACTCCCTCCGTTCATATAAATATAAGATATTCTAATCTTTTTCTGAGTCGGATGTATATAGACACGTTTTAGTCCGTATGTAGTCCTCGGATGATCATGGAGGAACAATCCTCGAATGAAATATCAAAGCAAACGCAGGTGTAGTTCGTTGGCGAGAGCAGAAAAGATAGCAAAGGCACCATGCAGGGGTATCATTACCTTCCCTGCGCCTGCGGTCTGTTGCCGATGTTGCGCGCAGGTGTAGCAGGAGGGGCATGTGCTGGTGGTGGTGGGGGACAGCACCCTTTCTTCCTCTCACCGACGGCCGCCGTATTTTCCTCCACTGCCAGTTCCTTCCCACATGCTGCTGCCCTCGCCTGCTGCTTCTGCTCCTTCTCATAACCTTAAAACAATAGAGCAAAGAGTATGTTTAGTTCACTGCTTCGAACCTGCCGTTACCATGTTCCAAGCGCAAAAGCACAAGAAAAGCTGTTTGTTACCTTGTGCTTTGGCCTCAACCGTGTCCAGGAATCCCCTCTTTGCTCCGGTGGTGGTCGTGGTGATGGTCGTGGGGTGTCTAGGGGGGTACCCAAGGGAGAGGGCCGGGCTCTCCTGATGCACCTTCTCTCTTGAGCTGGCCGCCGGCTCCTCTTGTACGAGGCCAGGAAGGCCAAGCTTCAGCTCCAGTTTCTCGTCCTCGTCGCTCCCGAACCCTGTATTTTTCGATCTTGCCTGCCCTGGTGCTCCTCCTCTCAGACTCCATTCTTTCTCGTCCGGGATGAGATCCAGGAGTCGAGGCATGGCTTCTCTTTTCATGGAGCTTTCTTCCATAGGACTTGTTCTTGGCGAGCCAATTCAAGGTCTCCGAGACTCCAAATGCTACAGCAGCTAGTATAATATTAGTAAGAATTGATGTCAATGATATGAGAGTAGACAAGTTCAGTTGTACACTCAACTTAGCGTAGCTAAAAGTGCGAGACCAACGGGAAGCGTATGTTGAGGTCAAAGCGAACGTGCGGAAGAGAGAGCAGGGGGAAACGGGAGCTTGAGATGAAATCAACCCGTTTCTACTTTCTAGCGAGGAAGACAGAAGGTTTTGCGCGACTAGACAAGACAACAAGGAAGTAAACATGAAGGATACGGAAGCAGCTCGTGGCTAGAGACAGAAGAATGGCTAGCGAGCGTGCGTTCGCTGGAGGGAATACTCGAAGCAGTCAAGTCAGAGATCATGTCAAACAATCATATCAGCTAGCTCGTGTTAAAACCGTTTGAGGCAAGAAAAGAAGAAGCTGCAACCCCTTTAATTGGCAAACACACTTTACTCTTAACAAAGCAAACCAAAACCAGAAGCCACGGTGAGCACAGAAACTCACCAGGAGACGAGCTGAGAAGGGCAGGCAGTTGAAGCGAGCCTTAGGCCAAGGGACGACGATGATGAGCTCCGGAAGCAAGCAGGATGTGGGATGGGAAATGGCCAAGTGGAAGCGGATAGGTAGCTAGCTAGGAGAGGTATGTGGAGAGGGAGGTCGAGAAATGGCACCTTGGCTCTGTTACCGACCAGGCTTTGAGCGCGAGCGTGGCGTGGGTGCCTCGAGCTCCTTGCACGCTGCGCCTTTATAGGCTTTCTTCTTTCTTTTGTCCCTAGACTAGAGCTGGCCGGCCGGCTCTCCTTTTATCCCGCCGCTTTTTTCGCTCCGTTTATCTGGACCGGACCGGTCTGGAGGAGAGCGTGAGTGCGTGCATCGCGCGTCCGTCGGCGGCCGATTAGGTGTGTGGCCGGGGAGATTTGCCATGTGACACATTTAGAGAGAGATTCCGTTTGCGTTGCGAAAGAGGACGGACGACCGCCATGACCTGGTCACGGGGGAGTCGAGTTTGCGTGTCTCCCGTGAGAGCGTGCGTGTATCGTTCGTTGGCGGATGGAAGATGATGGTGCGGTGGGCTGGGGCGGGCGAGGCGTGCGTGCTCCAGCTCCAGGACAGGAACATCCATCGGCACGCACGCCTATCCGGTCCGGTCAAGTGGGGGCGATGTGACGGGTGCCCCGCCTCGCCTCGCCTACATCTCTCTCTGCGTGTGTGGTGTTGGTCACAGCTCGGGAGGTAAAGGGGTGGTGCCGTATGGATTGGCTCCACTTCCTCTTCCCTCCTGTTCACACCTGGCCCGCCCGGCCGACCGCTGGGGGGACCGTTGTGGATGAGGAGGATTTTTTCCCTTTGTTTCTGCGCCCACTTGTTGATGACCAGTCCCGGAGCTCCGGCGTCCCAACTCTTCCCTGTTCATCACTGTTTAAGAATTCGATTAATCAGTTAACGGGCCAGTTGATTGCTACTCATAGCATGGCCAAATCGAATAACATCTATTCATCGTGTTAACTTGTCCGGCCAATTAATTGGCCAGTTAGACCTACTAATTAGTTGTCATACCGATTAATTCCTTTTGGCTCAGTAATGGGTGGGCAAACAAAGCCCAAATTTCTGGCCCGTAAGCCCTTCCAGCCCCATCCCACTCCTTAATAGCCAGGATTAATAATTTTACCTTCTCTCTATGCTTTTCATATGTGTATGGAAGCATGTTTTGGTATACTACATAGCTAGGAGCATAAGAATTTGGTATAATACATAAAAAAGTCTAGATATATGTTGGCAAGGTCCTATTCAATCTACCGATTAATGGCTGACCAATTAATCTAGTTAATAGGCCGATTCACCGATTAATGGCTACTCCTAAACCAATCGAGCAGCTACCAGTTAACGATTTCTTAAACATTGCTATTCATCTAAAACAAAGAAAAAAACTCGTTTCTGTTCATGTTTGGCAGGAACATCCGATTCGTGAGATCGTATAGGCGGTTGACAAAACTGTGCTTGTCGAGTTATATTGACTGGTACTGGTTGGCTCTCTACCGGCGCATGCGTGCGCGCTCTTACCAGTGCGTAAGTGGAGGGCAAGATAATGTTTACTTACTGTGCCAAGTCGTTGACGATCAAGTTTTCAACTGTTTGGGCATCCATCGACCGTGCAAGTTGATCGGGATGGATGTTAGCTAGCAGTTGGCAGCACTTTGAACCCCGGGGCATCTGACCTTTGCTGAACTTGTTTCCTTCTTCCTATGCCTTACCATACGAGTAAAATAATAGTAACAGTGTACCAAGTTTGTTGACTGTTGCGTGTATGTCCGAGCTTTGATAAGGGCGTGAGGCAACAGTTTACACTTCCAACGTGACTGAGCAAACAGCCTTCCCTCTGAAAATTCCAAATTTGTTGGCCTTCACTGTTTCATGGGCTCGCTCTGCCGTGCCCTTTGCATATCATCCAGCTGGTAGGGTCTGCATGCATGCAGTGCCTGCAGTAGCATGTGTACTTTTCTTGCCCATCATCAGCAAGATGGATCAAAAGTATCTTTAGGGAAAGAAAAAAATAGCACCCTTATGCGCAAAGCAGGTCAATTTCACGCTGAATCATTAGCTCCCTAATCGAGGTTAAGGCCCAATCAGTGCCAACTCCCATCCATTATTGTTTGCTTTAACAATGCCGCCTCTTGGGATCTAATCATTTACGGTTGGCCCTGTCATATTGATATTTGATATACCTCTTGCCTATCACTTGAATCTCAGTACGCACACATAATCTTCACTTGAGTCCCTTGACCTGCCTCCTCAACAGGTTTCTGCATTGCACGTCTCTCCAGAGACTATTATAGTGCACCAGAAACAATAGCACCTATAACTGACCAGCAAACGGAGGTAAGTCTTTATTCAACACACGTACTAGCTAAGTGGAGCGAACACAGGTAGCCAGGTACGTATAGCCCCAGAGGTCAACCAAGTGAGTAAGTTTTTTTTCGAAACAGAGGCAAAAGTTTTGCCTCATTGATTAATTCAGAAAAAGAGAATTGCCCAGTTAATTACGGAAAACCGGGCGAAAACCGATACAAACAACTCATACGTGTACTACTCACAAAGTACAAAACACCCACACCACAAGAGGCCCTCCAAAGGTGCAGCAATCGCAACCCTCGACACAACACAATGACACTCCTGCCAAACACACCGACAACGGTAAAACCTGAGCACCCTCCATCATGAAACCATGGACGCCTTTCGAATGGCGCCACTCTTCTTACTTTTGTTCCTCTTTGCTTTCTCCTGCCTGGCTTCTCCTTTGAGGGCAACCACTTGTCCTGCTAGATTGAGGCCGATCTGCCACCCATTTGTCAAGAAAATCATAAAACTCCTCAAATTTTTGGGTGTCAATGTCGTCCACCAAAAGGCTCCGAGGAGCCAACATCAACACACCAAATGCATCGACATCCTCAACTAGAGGAACCATCGACACGACATCATCAACCGTAGGGTCGACCGACATGATGGACTCATGCACCTTCAGCTGCTTAGATGACAGAGGCGAAACATGTCCCCGCACACGAGGTCATCGATGAGTCAACCTCCAAATGCTCCACAGACAATGGCGAAGTAGGGCTTAGACATAGCTCCCGCAGCTCGGGCATGGCCTCGCAAAGACCGGAGCTCAAGCACGAAGACGGACTCACCCTCGGTGGTAGACAACACAGGGACGAGGCCGACAGAGGCGATGAACTGTCCCCAACACGAGGGAGAAACATCCATATAGCTCTTGGTCCCCTTTCTCAATGGAGCCAACATCGGCCACACCAGAGGGCGTGGCGTCGGAGTGGTTCGCGACAAAGCCGGGCGCAAGGGAGAGATCGCTCAGCGACCTCCGCTGCTCGAGAAAACTCCCAACACGCGCCAGTAAATCTGCCTTGTTGTCGATCCGCCAAAGCGGATCGTAACATCACATCGGCGGTGTAGCCAAGCCAACAGGAGTAGACACGACGGACGCCCAAGACCCATGGTGAAGCGCCTTGGAAGGGCGTGGATTTCATTGGACCCTCACATGAAGCCGGAGCGGGGCGATGCACGATACCGAGGACCGGCGGCATGGCAAGGCATGCCAAAGAGCGTGAGAGGGCGCCATCGATTGCGGCAATCGTGCAAGGTGACCGTTCTCCAAGCAACGACAACACCGAAGCGGATCTCGACAAATAACCGCACGATGCCACTGGAGCAAGGCATTTGCAAGATCTACCATGCACCAAGCGAGGATTGGACGCGGGCCATTGTCGGGCTGGCGGCGTGGGGTGACGCGGACCACGCCGGCAACACCTTCGCCATCCCCACTCGCCTCGCCACACACCCCAAGCCCGGCAGAGCGGCCGACGAGGTTGAGCCCTTCTGACAAGCGGCGTCAAAGGGGCCAGCTCCTCTTCATCGTCGTCGTCTTCTCCGTCGGCGAAGCGAGACCCATGACCTGTGCTTTGGTTGCCCGAGTCGAGGCCGCGTCTTCGAGCTAGGAATGGGTGCAGGCTGGTCCAGAAGCGGCGCCCTCGGCGCGACACAGGCTGGCGGCGCGGAGAAAGGAGAGCTCATCCTCTCGGTCCTCGGCGACGTGGATTGGAGCAGAAGTGGTTCGCAGACAGGAGCCGCAGACGCGGGCATTGGCGCAGCCGGCTTGCCCGAGGACACCTCCGGCACCTTCTTGGGCCCACCACCAACAAGGGCGTGGCCCGGACCGACGGCGCGGCGGGGACACAAGCTTCCGATCCAGATGGGATCGAGCGTGACGGCGATGGGCTGGAGAACGACGCGCTGGGTACAGCCAGCAGGCTCCACAGCGAGGCGGCAGAAGATGCCGGCCGCGACGCGGACGGCGACAGGATGGCCGACGGGCCGGTGCCGGTGACGACCGGCGGGACGACGCTGAAGCATCCAGGCGCAGCTCCCACCCCAGGAAGGAGAGAGCAGATGGCGCGGAGGCCGGATCCGGGAGGGGCAGATGCGGGGGTGGCCGGAGCAGGGAGATCCGGCCGGCGGCGGCTGCCCGCTCAAGCGGCAGCGAGCGCGGACGCGAGAGCCATTTCAGATCCCTGGTCCTCTCTATTCCAAGTTTAGATGAACAACTTTCCCTCCCTCACCAAGTGAGTAAGTGACACTCAAGCATGAGCAACGCTAGGAGAGGAATTTGTGATGGCAGAAGACGGAAGCATGCACAGCCATGAGCCATCTAGCCAGTGATGGGTGCGTGGCAGCTTGGTAAGAAGAGAAGAAATTCCGCATGAGCTAGGCACGTATAACGGCATATGCATGGCGCGTCCCAGGCGGGTGGCCCGGCCGTTGTCGTTCTCATCATTGCCTGCCGTTCCCCAGTCATGGCCGTGACGTTCGCGTATATACATGCATGCATGGTCCAATGGCTTCAGGAGCGTCGTCGCAGGCACAGCGGCAATGCACGCAAGATAATGGAGGGAGGCGCGCAGGGAAGGGCAGGGCGGCAGGCTGCCAGCCGGCGACAGCCAGGGCTGGCTAATTGATGGGCATGGGACAAAACTTGGGATCCATCTCTCGATCGATCAGCCGGTGGCGACGCCTCCCTCCCTCCCTCGCATCGGGTGGCCTCACTCGGCTCGCTCAGGCCTGCAACTGCCATGGCCTGAATCACCTGATCGACGCGCAGTCGTGCATGCGCGTTGATGCCGCCGGTGACGCCCGGCGCCCAGTCCGCTAGCTAGCAGTAGCAGGCCTGGCCGCGGTGCTGGCTCGGCTCAACTTTACTTTACTGGGGCGGCGCGCACGGTTGGTCAGTCCATCATCGTTGTCCGTGCGGGCTCTGGAGTCTCGGTGGTTTTTTACGTTGGGAACAATAGAGCTGGCTGCCTCGGTTGCAGGGGGCAGAGCGGCTGATATGGAAAGTTTACTGCTCGCATTCCCGTCGGCATCTCCTGGTAAATGAACGCCAGAGCGCGACCACTTGGTTCATAACGCGCGCGTCCTAGTCAAACGCCAAAGCAGGCCCAGAGCTGGACGAGGATATGGCCGGCCTTCGGGGGTTGGAACTTGGAACGGAGCGAGGATAGAGGAGAGCTCCATGCATGGTAAAACTCCATTGTTCTAGCATTAGTAGATGGTTCCGGGCGATGTTACCGTAAATGTATGTACTGCCACCTTCTTGAAGCATCGTGTTGGTGCCCGCCATGATTGTGTTGACTATATGTGTTCATGCCGTTAGTTATAAGAAGAGTAGCAACATGTGGCATTGTTTCCCATGTTAGCCATGGCGTGCTGACTGCTGTGGTGGCGTGGGAGCTTCGAAACAAGCGGAATGCGAGGATCTTCAGCAACAAGTTTGCGTTGTTGACCATAATCATGTCTGTTGAGTATATTGTGTACGTGTATATGTGTGTGTAGGGCCCACCTTCTGCTTCTCAGATAGTTGAGGTTGTACCACCTCTCAGATTTATATATATCGTCTGCAGTGCACCGATCAATACATCGAGATTGCACAGCCCATAACTTGTCCTTCTACATGGTATCTATCGCGGACGATCCTAACCCTAGCCGCCGCCACCTTGGCGCCTCACACGCCGCCTTGACCTCTTCACGCCCGTCATCACCGGCCGCCACACCCTCCTTCCGCCGCCACTGGTCACCGCCAGACCGCCCTCGCCCGCTTCGCGCCGCAGCCCACCTCCCCGAGGCCGCCGCCCCACTGCCTTCCGCCTCCCTCCACCATCCACGCCTCTCTCTCTCCCCACGCCGCGACCTAACCCTCCCTCCCTCCACCAGCGCCGCGCCCTACCCCCTCTCGTCCCTTAACCCGCGCACCCACCACCCGAGTCGAACCACCATGAGTTCCTCCTCCTCCTCCACCGTCTCCAACCCGTTCGCTGGTCCCGACGTCACCCTCGTCCGCGACCTCAACATCCATGAGCGCGTCCCGGTCAAGCTCGATCACACCACCGCCTCCTACTCCGCTTGGAAGCGGTATTTTTCGCTTGTGTTTCGTGAGTACCTCCTACACGGCCACGTGGACGGCACCGTGGACTCGGCGCTCATGATCAACGACGAGGAGTGGATGATCCTCGACGCCACCATCATTCGTTGGTTCTACCTCACCATCTCCAGCGACATCTTCCACACTGCAGTGAACGACGAGGACGACGCCTATGCGGTCTGGACCAAGCTCAACGGCCTCTTCACCGACAATCGGCTGCAGCGCAAGGTCCTCCTCTATGGTGAGTTTTACGGGTGTCAGCAACTTGACTCGTCCATCGATGATTTTTGCATGCGCCTCAAGAAGCTCGCCGATGAGCTCCGTGATCTGGGGGAAAAGATCGGCGACGAGCTCCTCATCAGCACCCTCTCCGGCGGCCTCAACGAGGACTTTTGGAACGCCGCCTCCAACCTCACCCTCATCCCGGAGCCCACCTTCGCCAAGGTGGCACGGACGCGCGCGACCCACACCGCCCTTGTCGCTGGCACCCGGGCTTCGGCCCGCCATCGCTTCGCCGCCCGCGTGGCGGCGCCTTCCTTCCCGGCTTCCCCGCCCAGCCGCTTCCGCCGCCACCGGCCAATGGGGGGTCGTCATGTCACGGGTGGTATAGCGAGGCGGCGGTGCTCGAGGAGGAGCACCTCGCCAAGCCGGCCTTAGCCGGCGGCTCCGTACGCCGGCGAAACCCATGGACCGGCGTTGTCCACGCCTACTCCATGCCGGTTCCTCGGGCTCCTACTCCGGCCTCCTCGGCACTCGGCCTCCGTCACACCAGGCGTACTACGCCACGCCGCAGCCTCTATGTAGCGCCCTACGGGCAACCGCCGCCAGTGGGCCGCCGCTGCTGCCCCTCCCGCCGGCACCGTGGGACCCGACCCTTCTGGCGGCTCTCCACACCGCCCCTTCTCCGTCCAGCTACACCGGCGGTGGTGATTGGTACATGGACAGTGGCGCCACCACTCATATGGCGGCGTATCCCGTAACCTTTACTCGCCCATCCCGTCCACACCTCCAACGCATTACCGTCGGTGACGGTTCTTCTCTTCCCATCACTCATATTGGACATACATATTTTCCGTCTAACTCCACTCCCATATCCATGTCTAATATCCTTGTTTCTCCGACCTTATTAAAAATCTTGTTTCCGTTCGTTTCTCTTACACGTGAAAATCCGGTCCTTTGTTGAATTTGACGAATGTGGTTTTTCTCATATGACGCCAGACGCGGATGGTGCTCCACCGATGTGACAGCCCGGACGAGCTCTACCCGGTTCACTCCGCCACCTCCACCACTTCCGCCGCCTGCCGCTCTCGCCACCGGAGTGGATCTCTGGCACGCTTGCTTGGGTCATCCCAATCCTGCCACCCTTCGCCACATACTTCGGAGTTTTTCTTTCACGTGTAATAAGAACGAGGATCACTCGTGTCATGCATGTCGCCTCGGCAAACATCACTACAAGAAATACGGTCAATTATGACTCCCCATTTTGGTCGTTAATTCGTCACTGCTTTCATTTATTGACCTTTTTTTGACCAAATTCGAAAGGTCAACAGTTGACCGTCAAGAACGAACAAACGTGACCTTTTCTGGAATTTTAGTCATGACCGCCCTTGACCAAAATTTTCGTCATTAAATCTTTGACCAAAATTATGGTCATTACTAATGAGCCTAGGCCACGTAGGATCTGATGTGGCTGAACCAACGTGGCGCTGACGTGGAAAAAATGATGACGTGGATGCCACGTAGGATCAGTCCAAATCAGTTGTTTTAATGGGCTGAGCCCAATAATCTAGCCCATTTTTACATTTATTTTTGGGCCACGGCCTTTTAATGTTAGTTCTTGGGCTCAGGCAATGTGCAGTCCATTTATTCAATCTATCATTAATTGGGCCAGCCCTTCTCTCTAACCAACAAAAAATAATGAATCTTTTTCTATAAAAAAATCTATATTTGGCATTGAGACTAGCAAGCCCACTCATATAATTTAGTATTTTCGGTCCAGCCAATAACCAACAAGAGCTCAAAAAAATCATTGCCTGCAGTTTGGCGGTCAACCAATACAATTCTCCCAAGATTTCATTAACTTAGGCCCAACAAAGATTATTACACCACAAGTTCATAAGATGCACCAATCAAAATAACATAGCCGGTAGCTTAGTATCAAGACACCATGTTCATAAGATTAAGATGCACCAACCAAAACACAACCTCATCAAACCACAGCCAATCTCTGGTCCATATTGTGGTTCACATGTCCAAATCGAAAGAAACTCATCAACCCCTGTGTCGAAACAACTCAACATCAAAAGTCCCAAAGCCAACATCAACCACGCCGTACTAAACTATTTTACCTTGAGCAGATCCATGAGACGCCAAATCTAGCATCGGTGGCCTCAACTCTTTGCAGAACAACTGGTACTCATGCTGCGTGCAGCTTCGGTCTCCTCGATTTCTTCTTGACCTCAACAAGCTGCTCTCACATCAACTCAGCGACTCGCCTCTCCTTCTCAAGCCTGTACTCTAGTTCTTGTACATGAGCATCCAAAGCAGTACCGCAGATCTGTTGAACTTCTTCTTGGAGCTCGACTCAAGGCCAACATTTTGAAGGAATGTCTTTGGAGGGACATTCTTTAGTGAGAATGTCAAACAACAAGCAAAGAACATTCTTTGGTTCTCCACCTTCCGTACCCCTTGTTCCATAGCTTTTTCCATGTCGACCGACATTTAAAGAAAGATGCACACACATGTCATTGCAGTTGGTTCTGAATAACTAGGAAACTTTATAAGCAAACTACTCAAGAATGTTGACTAAATAATAATCCAGTCTCCATGCTACTAATTAACTAGTTATTTGAAAACTTTGAAGCGCAAGCAGAATTAATCATCCTTGGGAATCACTTTTTTGCAAGTTACTATCAGTTACATGAAAGAAGCATGGCACCAGGTTTATTAAAATGTAAGCATACACAGCAAACCATTGTTGAAATTTAAATTAGCCACTATGTGCATCTCTGTTTAGCTTAAATGGGAACATGGAGCAGAGAAGAATGTAGTATGTTTCAGAGCGCATATGTTGTTTCTTTAGTACAGTATACATTATCGAGAAATCCACTTCCACAAGTCCTAAACATTTCATTCAGATCGTATATGAAATGACAGAAGTTTCTCCACTCCGAAAGATGGGAAGATAGATGCTTCAGGCAATCACTAGACAAATAATCAAAGAGCATACACCGCTCTCTCTTAATTAAGAGTATCCAACGACAAGCAATACCTGCTGGACTGCAACAAGAACTAAAATTGCCTGAATACTGTCGCATTTCCAGTACCAAAATCTACAAATAACCCAATTGAACTGACATTGATATCATTCCATATATAAAAGAGAGCACCCAATTCAGTTAGATAAGATATACTACTACTTGCCTAAATATGCTAGAACTATATTAAACCTACATTAATGATATGCCATATAGTACAAGATTTGGTAGGAGTATGCTCAAATCTCTGAAGAATTGTGCTATGTGCAAATCTGTAGACATTTGTGTGCAATTTCACATTTGTATGCTAATCTGAATATCTAACTGATAGCAAACACAAAGTGCATTCAGGATCCCACTTCCCAAAGATCTAAATTCACCCAACAAGTCCTAAAATTTGCACAACCGAAAGTACAGAGCTAAGAACAAAGCATGAAAAACAGCAAGGATTTTAATTGCCTATACCGGTAAGGGCATTTGCAGTCGCATTTTCTGCAGGATGGTCCGCCGAGGCTCCTCGCCAGGTTGATGCTGGTGCTAGTGATGGGGATGGTGGCCAGGTGGACCAGGAACACGGCGAACCCGATTGGCAGCGGGGCAAGGATCTGTCGAGGTTCCACACACCATTAAGAACACACAGTAAGCAGAGGGGAGGGTGGCTGGTGGAAGAAGTGGAGTTCTGTACCTGCACAAGAGACAAGATGAGGAGTGAGACCGGGAGAGCAGCAGAGTAGGGGAAGGGAGGGAAAGGACAGAGGGAGATGCATACCTCGCCTAGGAGCTGCAGATGCATCGCTGTCGAGGGAGTAGGGGCGGTCGGACATGCTGCGAGAGGCCATCTCACCCACGCTCGCTCTCCTCCACCTTCATCTTCATCTTCGGGGCCGAGGCAACTAGCAGCCTGCCATCTCAGCCCGTCTTCACCTTCGAGGGCATCACCTGACCGCAGACACACATCGAACAGGGAGGGTCACGCATATGCGAAATCTCAAGCGAATCAAACAAGAGCAGAGGAGATCCGGCGACTCACCACCAGAGGAGCAGAGGAGATCTCGGACAACATGATGCGGCCTTGACAGCTTGGACACCACGTCGACGACCACCGCCTCCATGGCCGGCCTCACGTCATGACCTCACGGCGACCACCGCGTTCAAGATCCTGGCCGCGACCTCCTCGTTCTCCGATGGCAAGTTGGATCTGGGAGTGGGGAGAGGATCTGAGGTGGGGAGGGGAGGTGTGGCGGAGGTGGGTGGCAGCGAGGGGAGGGGTGGGTTCTGGCGGTGGGATGAGTCGGGGGAGGGGTGGGTGGCGGCGAGGGGAGGAGAGGGATCTGGATCGGGGAGCGCTGGGGTGTGCGGGGGAGAGAGAGGAGGGGACGAGTGGTGTGACCGGCCTTCTTCATGTGCGGCGGCGCGAGGAGGCGGGGGAGGGCAAGGAGGAGAAGGGCCGCTTGGGGTCGCACGAAGCAGATCCCCAAGTGCATCTCATGTGGCAAGCAACGCGAATCAGTGGAGGGATGTGATGGCCTGCTGGGGTTTTGGGGGCCGACGCTGGCCAAGTGCTTGGAACGGGGAGAGCGGCCAGGGGATGGATGTGGATGGCGGCGGGATGGCGGCGAGGGAGGGAAGGGGTCTGGGTGGGTGGGTGGGTGGGAGACGAGGGCAGGGGATGGATAGATTTTTTAGGGCAAGGGGTTGGATGGATGGATGGATGGCCGCCACGTCATTGATCCGGGTGAGAGCTAGTTCCACCAATGAGAATAAAGTAAAACAAATTGTGTTTACATTTTTGTTTTCTTCTACTTTTTTCACATTAATAGGTACTAAAGTACCTATTTAATTTTTCTAAAAATAATTTATAGATACTAAAGTATATATTTCATCAGAGATACTCTGAAATGTTTGTAAGATTCAATGCCTAACTACCGAAATTTCATTTTTCATTTTCTGAGTGACCAAAATGTGTTTTTTTATGAAGGAACTGCCATACATTTTTTGCAAAATGGCACTAAATCATTTTTATAAAATATTAGTCCATATTTAATCTATAATTGACCAAACGGTTGGGTGTCAAAAGCTTTTACTCACCTCTGGTGAAAAAGACAAATTCTGCCGATTCAACAGAAGCGGGTCAAATTTGAACTGCAGCTGCCTCGTAGTTTGCTCTTTATTTTTTCAAAAATCATTTATAGGTACATAAGTATCTATTTAATCAGAGAAACACCAAAAAAATTCCAAGATTCAACCACTAGCTAGGAACGGTCAAGCCCGCCGTTTTGACCGCATTTTGAAACGGGCATAAAAAATTCAAAAAAAATCAAAAATTGGAAAACCTTCGCATTGTGTCATTATATATGACCAAGTTACCAGGAAAAATAATAAACATGCACTACGATAGTTATTTTAAAAAAGTGTTCTCAGAAACGAGCTATCATGCGTGAAGATTCATGGCTTTCAAGCCAAATGATCAATCTTATGTCCACATTCATGGCATAGTTTGTTCAAATGATCTCATATTGTGCAAAAGGATGCATCTTGGAGTTCCAAACAATGTTGCCTAAGGGAGTTTTCATTTTCTTTGGACAAAAAATTCATTTTCCATTTTTCGAGTGCCCGAAATGAGGTTTTTTTTGTGAAGGACCTACTATATATTTATTGCAAAATTGGACCAAATCAATTTTATAAAATACTAGGCCATATTTAATGCACAATTGACAAAATGGTTGGGTGTCAAAGTTTTGATCCACCTCACGGTGAAAAAGACAAATTCTCGCCGATTCAATAGGAAGCGGGTCAAATTTGAACTGCAATGCCTCATAGTTTGCTCTTTATTTTTCCAAAAATCATTTATAGGTAAATAAGTATCTATTTAATCAGATAAACACCAAAAAATTCAAAGATTCAACCACTAGCTAGGAACGGTCATGCCCGCCCGTTTTGACAAAGATTTTGAAACGGGCATAAAAAATTCAACAAAATTCAAAAAATTGGAAAACTTTCGCATTGTGTCATTATCTGTGGCCAAGTTACCAGAAAAAATTATAAAATTGTAATACCGCAATTATTTTCAAAAAAGTGTTCTCAGAAACGAGCTATCAAGTGTGAAGATTCATGGCTTTCAAGCCAAATGATCAATCTTATGGCCACATTCATGGCATAGTTTGTTCAAATGATCTCATATTGTGCACAAGGGTGCGTCTTGGAATTCCAAACAATGTTGCCTAAGGAAGTTTTCATTTTCTTTGGACGAAAAACCATTTTCCATTTTCCGAGTGCCTGAAAGGAGGTTTTTTGTGAAGGACCTCCCATATATTTGTTGCAAAATTGGACCAAATCAATTTTCTAAAATACTAGGCCATATTTAATGCACAATTGACAAAATGGTTGGGTGTCAAAGTTTTGATCCACCTCCGTGAAAAAGACAATTTCCATGGAATTCAAGAGGGAACCAGATCAAATTTGAACTGCAATGCCTCATAGTTTGCTATTTATTTTTTCCAAAATCATTTCTAGTTATATAAGTACATATTTAATCATAAATACATGGTTTGGTGGCGATACGTCGAGGTTTGGACGGTGGCCCGGGGCCCCAACTCTAGAGCTGTAAACTCAAGATGTGCTCGCCATGTGGTCACCAAGCGTGACCATAGTGTTGCCATGTGTGTTCGGGAGGCCTAGGCATGTCTAGTGGGTTGGGCACTCCCGGTAGGTGCTAGGAATAAAATCACAACATAAGTTTCTCACGAGGAGACCGATCGATGCTCAAACATGAATAAGCAGCCAAGTGTTTGATTAGCGGTACGGGAACTGCACATAGCCAATGGGCGTAAGTTTTGGCTGAGGATGATCAGTTACTAAGAAGACCGTCTTCACAAATTTTCAGCTCAACAGGAGGAACCTAGGGGGTACTTGCTTTGCAAAGTACCACACTGGACATAAATACGAATGTTGAAGCTGGGCTCAAAATAATGAATGGATTGAGCTGGCATTTGGTGGAGGATGGTTATTTGGGCATAGGAAAGCACCGTAGAAAATGGATACCATTTGAACATGCCAAAGTGGTACTTCCTTCACAAAGTGTTTTTCTGAACAGAATAAGAAAATGAATATTTTTGTATTATTTTTGAACTAGGCAAGGAAGGTTTTTTACATATTTGACGAAGATATGACCCAAAGAATTTATGAGATTTTTTGGGAATTTTGGGAATGACAGAAATATAGGTTGCTTCACAACCTAGGGCAAAAACTGCCACATGGACATGATACATAGGCAAAACTGATGAGGTGGCGCCTAGTCATAGCAACCCGCCACAATTTACAAGGTTATGACCATCTATATTGGTCATGATCAGCTAGAAATAAGGTTGTGGACCTGTGCTATTTTCTTTATGACCATTTCATGTAAGGAAATTGCGACCTTTCTGACCAAAATGGTCGTTATTGTTTAGGGTTTGGAGCCCCCCGGACAGCTTTTGACCAATTGGTCTGAAATAGTCATAGATCTATGACCAATTCTTCCAGGGTTACTGACAGAAGGTCACTAATTGACATATTTCTTGTAGTGCATGCTCGTCTTCCGTTTAGGCCTTCTTCCTTTGTTGCATCGTACCCGTTTGAATTAATTCATAGTGATGTTTGGACATCTCCGGTTGCCGATGTCTGGGCTTTCTCTATTATCTTGTCATACTTGATGATTTTTCGCATTATGTGTGGACCTTCCCGTTCTTGCCGCAAGTCGGATGTTATATCCACCCTTGCCGCTTTCTACTCTTACGTTCTCACGCAGTTTGGTCGACCCATTCTCGTGTTGCGCATGCACAACGGGAAGGAGTTTGACAACACCGCTGTTCGTAATCTTCTCACCACACATGGCACGATTTTTTCGTCTCACTTGCCCGTATACCTCGCAGCAGAATGGTCGTGCTGAGCGCATCCTTCGCACTCTTAATGACTGCGTTAGGACTCTTCTCTTTCATGCCAATGTGCCTCCGCGCTTTTGGCCTTACGCTCTAGCCACCGCTACTCTCCTCATGAACATCCGTCCATGCCGTACTCGCGGGAACTTTACACCTCACCACCTTCTCTTCGGTGCACCTCCCTCTTATGAAGGGCTTCGCATCTTCGGTGCTGTGCTACCCTAGCATCGCCGCCATCGCGCCTCATAAGCTTGCACCTCGCTCCGTCGCCTGCATCTTTCTCGGCTACCCACCTAACACTAAGGGCTACCGCTGCTACGATCCCGTCTCCCACCGTGTTTTCACCTCCCGACACGTTTACTTTGATGCGATGGTCTTCCCGTTTCAGCAGCAGGTACCCCTTGTCGTCTCATCGCCGCCGGCCATCGGCGGCCCATCGACGACCTCGTCAGGTGGACAATCATGTCTGGCTCGTGGACCGCCTCCGGGCTTTGGCGGTCCCCGTGCCCTCCTGCCGGCGCCCACCCACACGGCCTCCTCGGCCGGCTCCGACGGCGCCGTCGGCGCCCCGTCTTCACCCGCCGCCCCGACTTCGGGCGCCCGCGGCTTCTTGGCTCGGCGGCTCCTCTGCCGCCTCGATGCGGCCTCCTCGCCCGGCCCCGGCGCGATCGCTTCGCCCGGCTCCATCGCCTGTGTGACGCCCGCGGCCCGCCGCCTCACCGGCCCGGCGTCGGCCGCCTCGCCGGTGCCTCCGGTGGCTCCGTCCGGCCCGTCACCAGCTCGCGCCGGCATTCATTGTCCGAGTCTCCGGTACTTGCGTGATGAGTACGTCCTCGCCGCCTCTGCCGTGGAGCTGTCGCCCATTCCTGCGTCCGCTCGCGCCGCCCTCCGTGATCCTCACTGGCTTGCGGCGATGCAGGAAGAGTTCGACGCTCTTCAATGGAACCGCACCTGGACCCTGGTTCCCCGGCCTCCTCGCGCCAACGTCATCACCGGCAAGTGGGTCTTTCGCCATAAGACTCGCTCAGATGGTACACTTGAGCGCTACAAGGCTCGCTGGGTGGTCCGAGGTTTCCGCCAGCGTGCTGGAGTTGACTTCACAGAAATGTTTGCCCCGGTTGTCAAACCGGGCACGATCCGCACCGTCCTCCAGCTCGCCGTCTCCTGCGGCTGGCCTGTTCACCAGATGGATGTCTCCAACGCCTTTCTCCACGGTCATCTTGAGGAGCAGGTGTTTTGTGAGCAACCCATCGCTTTGCCGACGCTTCACTTCCGGCCATGTGTGCTCGCTGTCTCGCTCTCTTTACGGGTGAAGCAGCACCCGAAGCTTGGTACCGGCGGATCGCGGGTTTCTTAAGACACTGGCTTGGCGTCACTCGCTCGGACGCCTCACTTGTTTGTATATCACCACGGGCGACACGATCGCATATTTGCTGTTTTACGTCGACGACATCATCCTCGACAGCCTCCTCCGCGGCCGTTCTTGACATTACTCTCCGGCTGCGTGTGAGTTTGCTATCAAGGACACAGGTGCTTTACATTATTTCCTTGGCATTGAGGTCGTTCGGCGTCCGGACGGTTTCTTTCTTCATCGCCAGTATGCACATCAGCTTCTTGAGCGTCTTTGGCATGCTCAATCGCCATCCTGTTGCTACTCACAGCCGGCTGTGAAGGCCAAGGTCTCTCGCTCTTGAGGGCTCGCTGCGTCAGATGCTCCTTTCTACCGGTCTATTGTCGGCGCCTCTACAAGATTTCTGACTCTCACCGCATCGGATCGTCGGTATCTTTGTCTGGCAGTGTGTCTCCACATGCACGCCCCTCGAGACTCTCACTGGACTCTCGTGAAGCGGATTCTTCGCTACATCCGCGGCACGATGTCCCTCGGGTTGACACTTACGGCGTCCACTTCTCTGGAGATGGTGGCTTACTCCGATGCCGACTGGGCCTGCTGCCCCGATACTCGTCGGTCCACCTCTGGCTACTGCGTCTACCTCGGTCCTTCCCCCGTCTCGTGGTCGTCCAAGCGACAACCCACGGTTTCGCGCTCTAGCGCGAGGTCGAAAGTACCGAGCGGCTAACGCCGCCGCGAGTGCACCCGGCTTCGACAAGTTACTTCAGAGCTACATCACGATGTCTCCTGTGCTACGGTTGTCTCATCGTGACAACGTCTGCGGTGTACCTCTCCGCCAACCCCGTTCATCATCGCCGGACTAAACACATCGAGCTGGACATTCACTTTGTGCGCGAGCATGTGGCTCTTGGACGCATGCGGGTTCTCCATGTGCCGACCGCTCAGCAGTTCACCGATGTGATGACGAAGGGACTGCCGACTTCTACCTTTGAGGAGTTCCGTTCTAGTCTCTGCGTCACTGGCGCCGCTTCGACTGCGGGGGGGGGGGGTGTTGAGTATATTGTGTACGTGTATATGTGTGTGTAGGGCCCACCTCCTGTTTCCTTGTATAGTTGAGGTTGTGGTCCACCTCTGTACTTATATATACGTGCCTGGTGCACCGATCAATACATCGAGATTGCACAACCCATAACTTGTCCTTCTACAATGTCTAAGATGCGGTGTGAGGCGAATATTGGGGGCTTGCGGGTGCAACCCATTTGTGTAATAC
The DNA here is from genome assembly GCA_021605145.1 of Aegilops bicornis. Lineage (NCBI taxonomy): Eukaryota > Viridiplantae > Streptophyta > Magnoliopsida > Poales > Poaceae > Aegilops > Aegilops bicornis. The sequence goes on from CM038671.1 coordinate 542,999,036, forward strand.
CATGGTGAAGAGTTTTTTTTAAAGAACCGGGCAAAAAAATTTGCCACTTTCATAAGGAGAAAGTTTAGAGGTTTCGGGCCAAAGGCCGAATTACAACTCATTACTCTTGCGGCATCACATACTCAAATACTTTGTTCCTGCAAGACACTAGAAATACTTGCCTTTAATTCTAGCTACAAGGACCCCTACTGGCACTGCGGTATTATGAAAGACACAGACTTCTGTCTTTCCAAATTTCCTACGAGATAAGCATAATAAGAGACATCATCGACCGCCTAGATTGCAACATGTTGGAAGTTTCACCAAGTCTTCACCGAATCTACAGCCACCCAAACCGTGCCGAAGAGTAGGCTTTTGTGAGACCGGTCCTCGCCCTTGGGCACCAAATTTTATCCTAGGCATTTGGGTACCCGAACCCGTTACCCGAACCCGAACTGAACCGAATTGCCCGAATCGTCGGGTAATTCGGGTATCGGGTTAGGGTTCGGTTCTCATCTCCTGGCTATTCGGTTTTTGATTAGGGTTCGGGTTCCAGTCTGAAAACCCGAAATACCCATATTACCTGAATTATCTATACTATCCAAATTAGTCATGCTATTATTACATACCAGAACCAAAATTTCGGGTAATTTGGGTTCGGGTATTTTTTGGCAGACAAAATTTCGGTTCCCATTTCCGAATACCCAAATTACCAATAAACCGAAATACACGAATGCCCAAGGTGAACCAAATTGTTCATAACTCTCTTTTGATTAATGATTGCGGCAAGTCTTTTGCCCTTTAAAAAAATGGTAAGCTGTCGTTCTGCCTTTCCTAAGCCATTTGGCCTCGGCGTGTCTCAAACGTAATTTGGATAGAATTTAGTTCTCTGCATAGTAAGATGCACAGAGAATTTGGTTCTAAGGAAACCAAGGAACTGATAGAAAGCGATTATCTAATTCAATCTACGCTCGGGATGGTACTGTTTGAAAATAAGGACACCGGAAACACTCCTTCGCGTTCGCTCGTTGGAGCGATCGATTCGATCGAAAGCCCCGCACACTTCGACAGCCTCCCTTGATTCGTGTTAACCCGCTGGCTGCTTTCCAAATCGGGAGACTGCAGCTTGTCGAAAATCGAGCGTTCGCACGAGCGCGCGTGCAATAGCAACCCCGTAAGGACACTGCAAATATGGAGATTAACTCTTATTTTAGAAGATGGAGAACAACTACTCTATCTAAATTAATGATTCACATTGTAAAAATTATAGGAGCCATTTGAAGTCGCACAATCTACATATGCGTGCGGTACGGTCTGAGTGTTATGCGTCAAATTCTTGTCCTAGCAAATCTGAACAGACGTTGTACTTTCAAAGGGAGGCATTGGAACGAGGGCAGTGGACCTTAGCATCAACAGCCCAAACAACGCATCCGCCATTTCCTCCCCAACCGCCTCAACTATCTCAGCCCTCGTCACGTCCCTCGCCACGGCTTGGCCCTGACTCACATGCCCACCCGCAAGCTTCTTTGATCGCACCGCCTTGGCCGGCGCCTGCCTCTTCTTCTTCTGGACCGGCCGCGGCGCAAACTCCCTTTCTTCCTCGCCGCCGCGGTGGACGTCCCTGCTCTCGTCGTGATGTAATCGGAGGAGAAACCCGAGGGCGCCGTCAGGGTGGCCCTGCAGCCCCTCGATGCCGGGAACCTTGGGCTGCCCGGGCAGCTCCGGCGACCGGAACGCCCACACCTCGACAACAAAATGGAGATCGTCCTTCACCAACTTGTTCTTGGACACGAAGTCGTTCCAGCCGGTGCCAATGAAGCGGTACCCGCCGTTAGAGTCGAGGTACTTGAGCGTGAAATTGAACTGGTTGCTGTGGTCGTCTTGGACGACCACGCTCAGTCCGCGGTGATGGTGCACGTGGCGCGTCTCCTTCTCGGCTAGGATGCCGGTGATGGGGTGGCCCTCGAGGAACTCGCGCTTGCACGAGAAGAGGAGCCGGTTCTGGTTGCGGTCCACGTCGCTCATCTGGAGGCTCTTCATGATGACGAACCGCGGGGCCGTGGCGCCGAGCGTCTCCAGGTGCTGCCGCTGCGCCTCGCTGAGGTGCAGCGGCCTGTTGACCAGCGGGGCGGCGTCACGCGCCGGCCGCGGTCCGTTCTTTCTATTGCCATTGCTATTCCTGCTCCTATTCCTGTTCTTCTTCGCCCCAGCCGCCGACGTCCCGGCTTCGTCTTCCTCCATGCTCACGTACGCAACGTTGCAGGCCGCCGTTCGCCTCGGCCGGCTCTGAACCGGGGTCGGGCAGGAGCTGGTTCCCTCGCCCACCGTGTCCAACACCCGTCTCTTCTTCGGCGGGACCACGAATGAATCGTCGGCGCTGCTGCCGTCACTCGCAGTCGTCGCCCTCTTCTTCAGCGGCAAGAGATATCTCTGGAAGATGCCATCAGACGTCGGGATTGGGTTCGATTGCGCGGCGTGGGCGTCGGCGTGCAGGAAGCCCGGCGAGAAGGGGTTTCTTGGGGCTGGCGTCATTGGATCGGAGTTGGAGGTGCGAGATTTGGAAGACCTAGATGGTTTTGGGGAGGTTTTGCGATCGCGACCTAGTAGGGGTAAAGTATATATGACTGACGGCCGGAAAAGGAAGGGGAGAGATGGATCGGGAGTTCGGGACTCCAACTCCACTTCAGATACGGTCCGTGGCGTGCGGGCCCTGTCTTGAGAGAGAAGAACTGGGAGTTTTTGGTGTAGGAACAGGCCCTCGGGTCCGCTTAAGATACGTACCGGCCTGGAACAGGCAGGCAGGCCCTGGAATCCGTGCACGGTACGAAAAGATGGCTAAGAAGTGGATTTTGGTGGCACAAGGCGGTGGACGGGTCTACAGCCCGACGCTCTATTTGGCGCAGATGTCTCGCTGAAGCGTCGGCGCATGTTCGTGCACGAAATGAAAATTAATACTCTCTCCGGTCCTTAATAGTTTGCGCCTAACTTTTTTCCTTTTTTTTCTAATTACTCTGCGCACTAGGCGTCCGTGCTCAAAGTTCCCATCTATGCCCCTGGCCTTCCTTTCCCATCCCTTAATTAGAGCTGGCTTCCGTTATATCCTCGTCTCTTCCCGAGGGACAAGCTCCAATCAAAACATTGCAGTTATGACTGCGTTGGAAACTCACCCATGCAGAGTATGCCTGTTGCAGGGTAAAACCGTCCAGCCATTTTCATCGATGGCTCTCCTTGGTATTTGAGCTTTGAGTTATGCGCAGACAAAAAAGAATCAGAGGGAGTATATGAGAGAAGCGGAATTCGACCCCTGCTCGCCACTCCGCCCAACTCACTCATGATACCCTCGAAAAAAAATCTCACTCATGATAAGTATGAGATGCGTTCTTTAGTTGAGACGAATGAAGCCAGTTTTTCATTTGTTCTTTTTTCCACTTTTTGTTTAGTTTTTCTTTTCCTTTTTCATTTTTTGCTTCCTTTTGTTTTTTATTCTTCTTCAGGTTTTTCTTTATTTTTCGGTTTTTTCGTTCAAATGCTTGTTCAACTGAATCGCGCAGCTGCGCTGGATTGCTGTCTCGAGCGCACGCCTACCGGACAAAAGCCCCACGTACCCTCGTCGCTGAAAAAAAAACACCGCTACCCATCCACTATCTCTCTCCAGAAAAGAACGCCTTATCCTAATCCCCTTTCCTCGTCTCAACCCGGTGGTGGCGAAGAACCAGAGGGCCACAGCCGCCGCCGGTGTCGTAGCCCGGGGTGTCCAGGGAGAGGCGACGGACTGGAGGAACCAGGCGAGCCAGTCGGTGGGTAACCGGAGCAGCAACACCATCATCTCCTCCCCTCATCTTTCTTCTAGCTGGAGCGGGGTCGGCCAGCTGCCGCATCCCCATCGAGGAAGGGGCCACGGAGCTCACGCCGGAGAGTGGCCTAGTGCTTAGGTAGGGTTGCGCTGCAGCCGTGGTGGTCTGCCGACACCAAGGGTCGGTCCATCGACGGGCGTGCATCGCCAGCCGACGCCTCGAGATTGGCCACCCGCCATGGATGTTCCTCCGCCCACCCTAGTGCCATGGAACAAGTCAAGGTACCCGCCACTCCCCTCACACCCCTCTGCTCGCTTGGATTTGGCAGCCCTCACCTTGGATTCTCTCTGTGTCCGGACGGATGGCGGCCAGATCGCTGCAGCCATCCTTCTCACACAGGAAGGAGGAGATCCATCGCCAGCTGACCAGGTTCGTCTCTCTTTTTCCTCATCCCTGCTCACTTCCTCAACTCTCTACTCAGGTTCTGTGTGTTGCTGCTAGATCCTCAAGTGTGAGTTTAGCCTGCTAGATGTGTATACTAGTTTCGGTTTATCTAGAAGAAGAGGGGAGTGAGGAGACCAGTTTCGTTCGTGTCTTGCTCAATTCTGTACTAGTTTCTCCTCAAGTGTCCCTGACATGGGTTAGGTGGATGGATGGATACATATATCTAGCAAAATGAACATGAGTAATTATTGTCTACTGATTAAGCCGATTGGTGCAAGGTGTTCATATATCTATCTATCTATGTGTTACTACTTCTAGGAGATGGAATCAGTGTTTTTGCTTGTAGATTGTACTGATTTTTACGACCAGGATTTTGTTTTTGTTTTTTGCATTCTAGCGGCCTCACTTTTTAGCATGAGTTGCCTAGAGTTACCCCCTTGCTTCTCCATCTACTCCAACTTGTTCTATCTAACCTGCTCCGAACTGCTGCAGGATCTACTCAATTTAATCCTTTTTTAGTGCCCGCCACTAGTTGCTGCTTCAAAATTTTGCATCAGTTGCTTGAAATCACAGGCAAAGTTGTTGCATTTTTTTTACTTTTGCACACGAGATCATGTGTTATCATTTTTGTTTAGAAGGATCATGTTTTAGGGAACTTGGTGGGCAGAACAAATCAACATATACAAGTATAAGTCTATCATATGCTCTGCTCTGTCTCTTGATTGACAACAACAGAATTCAGTAGGAGTACCGTTTGTTCATCCAATTGATAATTTATTCCTGAACTACCACTGTTTTTGCGAGATGAATGATGGGCTAGATTCAGAGATAAGTGTATTTTGCCTACATATAGAATTAGATTGCCACTATTTTTTTATAAAATGAAATGAATGTGCTCCATGCAACTCAGGGGGTTTTGGTGTTGATTTTGCATGAGATACAACTGATTTCAATGTCATAAACTCATTTTTTGTGCAACTTGTTGCTTCAAAGCATGTGTAGTTGCTCAAGTTTATAATATGGGTTGCCTGGAATTAAACGGAAGGTTGCTTTAATTTTTACTAAATCTATAGGGCCTGGAAACATGGGGGAGGTGTGGATTTTGTACTCCGCTGAGTGGCTTCTCTTGTGATGGCGTCACGCCTGATATGGGGATTGAAGGGGGTTGGGCAGCATTGGATTCAGAAGGCGACTTTCCACTCCAAGGATAGAATAGTTACTTGGATTTCGTTTAAAAGAGTTGCATTTTGTGTGTGTACCGCAGTTGCTTAGTTTTGTTGGGGCAGTTACTCGGATTCGTTTTTGAACATTTTCGTTGCATTTTTGCCTCTTGTAATGCAGTTGCTTGGTTTTCCTAGGACAGTTGCTTCCTTTTTACTAGAACAGTTTTGCATTTTTGTGTTTTTTAATTGAGTTGCTTGGATTTTTGCCAGACTAGATGAGAAGTTGCATGGAGAGGGGGGTCAGATAGTTTTCCACAAAGGTTATTCAAGTTTCTCACACGTGTTTTTCTCCCTAAAGTAGTAGATAATCTAAGTAGTAATGCTAAGGACAGTTACCTGTTTTTGCTAGGACAATTTCACACTTTTCTGTTTCGAGTTGCTTGGATTGTTTGCTGTAAGTTTTTTAGATTATCATCTCAGATTTGAATACGCACACAGACTGAGAAGATACTGAAGGAAATATGCCCTAGAGGCAATAATAAAGTTATTATTTATTTCCTTATATCATGATAAATGTTTATTATTCATGCTAGAATTGTATTAACCGGAAACATGATACATGTGTGAATACATAGACAAATGAGTGTCACTAGTATGCCTCTACTTGACTAGCTCGTTGATCAAAGATGCTTATGTTTCCTAGCCATAGACAAAGAGTTGTCATTTGATTAATGTGATCACATCATTAGGAGAATGATGTGATTGACTTGACCCATTCCGTTAGCTTACCACTCGATCGTTTAGTATGTTGCTATTGCTTTCTTCATGACTTATACATGTTCCTGTGACTATGAGATTATGCAACTCCCGTTTACCGGAGGAACATTTTGTGTGCTATCAAACGTCACAACGTAACTGGGTGATTATAAAGGTGCTCTACAGGTGTCTTCGAAGGTACTTGTTGGGTTGGCGTATTTTGAGATTAGGATTTGTCACTCCGATTTTCGGAGAGGTATCTCTGGGCCCACTCGGTAATGCACATCACTTAAGCCTTGCAAGCATTGCAACTAATGAGTTAGTTGCGGGATGATGTATTATGGAACGAGTAAAGAGACTTACGAGTAACGAGATTGAACTAGGTATTGAGATACCGACGATCGAATCTCGGGCAAGTAACATACCGATGACAAAGGGAACAACGTATGTTGTTATGCGGTCTGACCGATAAAGATCTTCGTAGAATATGTGGGAGCCAATATGAGCATCCAGGTTCCGCTATTGTTTATTGACCGGAGATGTGTCTCGGACATGTCTGCATAGTTCTCGAACCCGTAGGGTCCGCACGCTTAAAGTTTCGATGACGGTTATATTATGAGTTTATATGTTTTGATGTACCAAGGCTGTTCGAGTCCGGATGTGATCACGGACATGACGAGGAGTCTCGAAATTGTCGAGACATGAAGATTGATATATTGGAAGCCTATATTTGGATATCGGAAGTGTTCCGGGTGAAATCGGGATTTTACCGAAGTACCGAGGGGTTACCGGAACCCCCCGGGGGCTTAATGGGCCATAGTGGGCCTTAGTGGAGAAGAGGAGAGGCGGCTAGGGCAGGGCCGCACGCCCCTCCCCCTCTAGTCCGAATAGGACAAGGAGAGGGGGGCGGCGCCCCCTTTCTTTCCTCTCTCCCTCCTCTTTCCCCCCTTCTCCTAATCCAACAAGGAAGGGAGGGAGTCCTACTCCCGGTGGGAGTAGGACTCCTCCTGGCGCGCCTCCTCCTGGCCGGCCGCACCTTCCCCCTTGCTCCTTTATATCTACGAGGCAGGGGCACCCCAAAGACACAACAATTGATTTGATCTTTTAGCGTGTGCGGTGCCCCCTCCACCATAGTCCACCTCGATAATCTTTGTGGCGGTGCTTAGGCAAAGCCTGCGTCGGTAGAACATCATCATCGTCATCACGCCGTCGTGTTGACGAAACTCTCCCTCAACACTCGGCTGGATCGGAGTTCAAGGGACGTCATCGAGCTGAACGTGTGTTGAACTCGGAGGTGTTGTACGTTCGGTACTTGATCGGTCGGATCGTGAAGACGTATGACTACATCAACCGTGTTGTGCTAACGCTTCCGCTTTCGGTCTCACGAGTGCGTGGACAACACTCTCCCTCTCGTTGCTATGCATCACCATGATCTTGTGTGTGCGTAGGAAATTTTTTGAAATTACTACGTTCCCCAACAATGGCATCCGAGCCAGGTTTTATGCGTAGATGTTATATGCACGAGTAGAACACAAGTGAGTTGTGGGCGATATAAGTCATACTGCTTACCAGCATGTCATACTTTGGTTCAGCGGTATTGTTGGATGAAGCGGCCCAGATTGACATTACGCGTACGCTTACGCGAGACTGGTTCTACCGACGTGCTTTGCACACAGGTGGCTAGCGGGTGTCAGTTTCTCCAACTTTAGTTGAACCGAGTGTGGCTACGCCCGGTCCTTGCGAAGGTTAAAACAACATCAACTTGACAAACTATCGTTATGGTTTTGATGCGTAAGTAAGAACGGTTCTTTCTCAGCTCATAGCAGCCACGTAAAATTGCAACAACAAAGTAGAGGACGTCTAACTTGTTTTTGCAGGGCATGTTGTGATGTGGTATGGTCAAAGCATGATGCTAAATTTATTGTATGAGATGATCATGTTTTGTAACCGAGTTATCGGCAATCGGCAGAAGCCATATGGTTGTCGCTTTATTGTATGCAATGCAATGCTACTGTAATGCTTTACTTTATCACTAAGCGGTAGCGATAGTCGTAGAAGCATAAGATTGGAGAGACTACAACGATGATAAGATGTATATCAAGTTTTCGCACCGGTGACGATGCTGATCATGACGTGGCTTCGGAGATGGAGATCACAATCACAAGATTATTATGGACATATCATATCACTTATATTGATTGCATATGATGTTTATCTTTTATGCATCTTATCTTGCTTTGATTGTGATAGCATTATAAGATGATCTCTCATTAAATTTCAAGATAAAAGTGTTCTTCCGAGTATGCACCGTTGCCAAAGTTAAATGCGTGCCCAGACACCACGTGATGATCAGGTGTGATAAGCTCTACGTCCATCTACAACGAGTGCAAGCCAGTTTTGCACACGCAGAATACTCGGGTTAAACTTGACGAGCCTAGCATATGCAGACATGGTCTTGGAACACCGAGATCGAAAGGTCGAGTGTGAATCATATAGTAGGTATGATCAACATAGTGATGTTCACCATTGGAAGCTATTCCATTTCACATGATTGGTTATGGTTTAGTTGATTTGGATCACGTGATCACTTAGAGGATTAGAGGGATGTCTATCTAAGTGGGAGTTCTTAAGTAATATGATTAATTGAACTTAAATTTATCATGAACTTAGTACCTGATAGTATCTTGCTTGTCTATGTTGATTGTAGATAGATGGCCCGTGCTGTTGTTCTGTTGAATTTGAATGCGTTCCTTGAGAAAGCAAAGTTGAAAGATGATTGTAGCAATTACACGGACTGGGTTCATAACTTGAGGATTATCCTCATTGCTGCCTGTAAGAATTACGTCTGGAAGCACCGCTAGGTGCCAAACCTTCTTGAGGAGCAACACCGGATGTTATGAGCGTCTGGCGAGCAAAAGCTGATGACTACTCGATAGTCAGTGTGCCATGCTTTACGGCTTAGAACCGGGACTTCAACGACGTTTTGAACGTCATGGAGCATATGAGATGTTCCAGGAGTTTAAGTTAATATTTCAAGCAAATGCCCGGATTGAGAGATATGAAGTCTCCAATAAGTTCTACAGCTGCAAGATGGAGGAGAATAGTTATGTCAGTGAGCATATACTCAGAATGTCTGGGTATAACAATCACTTGATTCAACTGGGAGTTAATCTTCCGGATGATAGTGTCATTGATGTAATTCTTCAATCACTGCCACCAAGCTACAAGAGCTTCGTGATGAACTATAACATGCAAGGGATGGATAAGACGATTCCCGAGCTCTTCGCAATGCTAAAGGCTGCGGAGGTAGAAATAAAGAAGGAGCATCAAGTGTTGATGGTCAATAAGACCACCAGTTTCAAGAAAAAGGGCAAAGGGAAAAAGAAGGGGAACTTCAAGAAGAACAGCAAGCAAGTTGCTGCTCAAGAGAAGAAACCCAAGTCTGGACCTAAGCACGAGATCGAGTGCTTCTACCGCAAGCGTAGTCACTTTGGAAGCGGAACTGCCCCAAGTATTTGGCGGATAAGAAGGATGTCAAGGTGAACAAAGGTATATGTGATATACATGTTATTGATGTATACCTTACCGTGAGCTCGCAGTAGCACCTGGGTATTTGATCTTTGGTTACATTGCTAATATTTGCAACTCAAAAGCAGGGACTACGGATTAAGCGAACAACGGCCAGGGCGAGGTGACGATGCGCGTGGAAAACGGTTCCAAAGTCAATGTGATCGCTGTCGGCACGCTACCTCTACGTCTACCTTCGGGATTAGTATTAGACCTAAATAATTGTTATTCGGTGCCAGCGTTGAGCATGAACATTATATCTGGATCTTGTTTGACGCGAGACGGTTATTCATTTAAATCAGAGAATAATGGTTGTTCTATTTATATGAGTAATATCTTTTATGGTCATGCACCCTTGAAGAGTGGTCTATTTTGATGAATCTCAATAGTAGTGATACACATATTCATAATGTTGAAGCCAAAAGATGCAGAGTTGATAATGATAGTGCAACTTATTTGTGGCACTGCCGTTTGGATCATATTGGTGTAAAGCGCATGAAGAAACTCCATACTGATGTACTTTTGGAATCACTTGATTATGAATCACTTGGGACTTGCAAACCATGCCTCATGGGCAAGATGACTTAAACGCCGTTCTCTGGAACTATGGAGCGAGCAACAAATTTGTTGGAAATCATACATACAGATGTATGTGGTCCGATGAATGTTGAGGCTCGCGGCGGGTATCGTTATTTTCTCACCTTCACAGATGATTTAAGCAGATATGGGTATATCTACTTAATGAAACATAAGTCTGAAACATTTGAAAAGTTCAGAGAAATTCAGAGTGAAGTTGAAAATCATCGTAACAAGTAAATAAAGTTTCTACGATCTGATCATGGAGGAGAACATTTGAGTTACGAGTTTGGTCTATATTTGAAACAATGCGGAATAGTTTCGCAACTCACGCCAACCGGGACACCACAACGTAATGGTGTGTCCGAACGCCGTAATCGTACTTTACTAGATATGGTGCGATCTATGATGTCTCTTACTGATTTACCGCTATCGTTTGGGGTTATGCTTTAGAGACGGCCGCATTCACGTTAAATAGGGCACCATCGAAATCCATTGAGACGACGCCTTATGAACTGTGGTTTGGCAAGAAACCAAAGTTGTCGTTTCTTAAAGTTTGGGGTTGCAATGCTTATGTGAAAAAGCTTCAACCTGATAAGCTCGAACCCAAATCGGAGAAATGTGTCTTCATAGGATACCCAAAGGAGACTGTTGGGTACACATTCTATCACAGATCCGAAGGCAAGACATTCATTGCTAAGAATGGATCCTTTCTAGAGAAGGAGTTTCTCTCGAAAGAAGTGAGTGGGGGGAAAGTATAACTTGATGAAGTAACCGTACCTGCTCCCTTATTGAAAAGTAGTTCATCACAGAAATCGGTTCCTGTGACGTCTATACCAATTAGTGAGGAAGTTAATGATGATGATCATGTAACTTCAGATCAAGTTGTTACTGAACCTCGTAGGTCAACCAGAGTAAGATCCGCACTAGAGTGGTACGGCAATCCTGTTCTGGAGGTTATGTTACTAGACCATGAAGAACCTACGAACTATGAAGAAGCGATGGTGAGCCCAGATTCCGCAAAATGGCTTGAGGCCATGAAATCTGAGATGGGATCCATGTATGAGAACAAAGTGTGGACTTTGGTTGACTTGCCGATAATCGGCAAGCCATTGAGAATAAATGGATCTTCAAGAAGAAGACCGACGCCGACGGTAATGTTATCGTTTATAAAGCTTGACTTGTTGCGAAAGGTTTTCGACAAGTTCAAGGGATTGACTACGATGAGACCTTCTCACCCGTAGTGATGCTTAAGTCTGTCCGAATCATGTTAGCAATTGCCGCATTTTATGATTATGAAATTTGGCAAATGGATGTAAAAACTGCATTCCTGAATGGATTTCTGGAAAAAGAGTTGTATATGATGCAACCGGAAGGTTTTATCGATCCAAAGGGAGCTAACAAAGTGTGCAAGCTCCAGCGATCCATTTATGGACTGGTGCAAGCCTCTCGGAGTTGGAATAAACGCTTTGATAGTGTGATCAAAGCATTTGGTTTTGTCTGCACTTTTGGAGAAGCCGGTATTTACAAGAAAGTGAGTGGGAGCTCAGTAGCATTTACGATATTATATGTGGATGACATATTGCTGATTGGAAATGATATAGAATTTCTGGATAGCATAAAGGGATACTTGAATAAGAGTTTTTCAATGAAAGACCTCGGTGAAGCTGCTTATATATTGGGCATCAAGATCTATAGAGATAGATCAAGACGCTTAATTGGACTTTCACAAAGCACATACATTGACAAAGTTTTGAAGAAGTTCAAAATGGATCAAGCAAAGAAAGGGTTCTTGCCTGTGTTACAAGGTGTGAAGTTGAGTAAGACTCAATGCCCGGCCACTGCAGAAGATAGAGAGAAGTTGAAAGATGTTCCCTATGCTTCAGCCATAGGCTCTATCATGTATGCAATGTTGTGTACCAGACCTGATGTGTGCCTTGCTATAAATCTAGCAGGGAGGTACCAAAGTAATCCAGGAGTGGATCACTGGACAGCGGTCAAGAACATCCTGAAATACCTGTAAAGGACTAAGGATATGTTTCTCGTTTATGGAGGTGACAGAGAGCTCATTGTAAATGGTTACGTTGATGCAAGCTTTGACACTAATCCGGACGATTCTAAATCGCAAACCGGATACGTGTTTACATTGAATGGTGGAGCTGTCAGTTGGTGCAGTTCTAAACAAAGCATCGTGGCGGGATCTATGTGTGAAGCAGAGTACATAGCTGCTTCGGAAGTAGCAAATGAAGGAGTCTGGATGAAGGAGTTCATATCCGATCTAGGTGACATACCTAGTGCATCGGGTCCAGTGAAAATCTTTTATGACAATACTGGAGCAATTGCCTTGGCAAAGGAATCCATATTTCACAAGAGAACCAAGCACATCAAGAGACGCTTCAATTCCATCCGGGATCTAGTCCAGGTGGGAGACATAGAAATTTGCAAAATACATACGGATCTGAATATTGCAGACCCGTTGACTAAGCCTCTTCCACGAGCAAAACATGATCAACACCAAGACTCCATGGGTGTTAGAATCATTACTGTGTAATCTGGATTATTGACTCTAGTGCAAGTGGGAGGCTGAAGGAAATATACCCTAGAGGAAATAATAAAGTTATTATTTATTCCCCTATATCATGATAAATGTTTATTATTCATGCTAGAATTGTATTAACCGGAAACATGATACATGTGTGAATACATAGACAAACAGAGTGTCACTAGTATGCCTCTACTTGACTAGCTCGTTGATCAAAGATGGTTATGTTTCCTAGCCATAGACAAAGAGTTGTCATTTGATTAATGGGATCACATCATTAGGAGAATGATGTGATTGACTTGACCCATTCTGTTAGCTTAGCACTCGATCATTTAGTATGTTGCTATTGCTTTCTTCATGACTTATACATGTTCCTATGACTATGAGATTATGCAACTCCGTTTACGGAGGAACACTTTGTGTGCTACCAAACGTCACAACGTAATCTGGGTGACTATAAAGGTGCTCTCTAGGTGTCTCCGAAGGTACTTGTTGGGTTGGCGTATTTCGAGATTAGGATTTGTCACTCCGATTGTCGGAGAGGTATCTCTGGGCCCACTCGGTAAGGCACATCACTTAAGCCTTGCAAGCATTGCAACTAATGAGTTAGTTGCGGGATGATGTATTACGGAACGAGTAAAGAGACTTGCGTGCGAGATTGAACTAGGTATTGAGATACCGACGATCGAATCTTGGGCAAGTAACATACCGATGATAAAGGGAACAACGTATGTTGTTATGCGGTCTGACCGATAAAGATCTTCATAGAATATGTGGGAGCCAATATGAGCATCCAGGTTACGCTATTGGTTATTGACCGGAGACGTGTCTCGGTCATGTCTGCATAGTTCTCGAACCCGTAGGGTCCGCACGCTTAAAGTTTCGATGACGGTTATATTGTGAGTTTATATGTTTTGATGTACCGAAGGTTGTTCAGAGTCCCGGATGTGATCATGGATATGACAAGGAGTCTCGAAATGGTCGAGACATGAAGATTGATATATTGGAAGCCTATATTTGGATATCGGAAGTGTTCCGGATGAAATCGGGATTTTACGTGAGTACCGAGGGGTTACCGGAACCCCCCGGGGCTTAATGGGCCATAGTGGGCCTTAGTGGATAAGAGGAGATGCGGCTAGGGCAGGGCCGCGCGCCCCTCCCCCTCTAGTCCGAATAGGACAAGGAGAGGGGGGCGGCGCCCCCCCCCCTTTCCTTCCTCTCTCCCTCCTCTTTCCCCCTTCTCCTAATCCAACAAGGAAGGGAGGGAGTCCTACTCCCGGTGGGAGTAGGACTCCTCCTGGCGCGCCTCCTCCTGGCCGGCCGCACCTTCCTCCCTTGCTCCTTTATATACGGGGCAAGGGGGCACCCCAAAGACACAACAATTGATTTGATCTTTTAGCCGTGTGCGGTGCCCCCCTCCACCATAGTCCACCTCGATATCATCAGAAGCGGTGCTTAGGTGAAGCCTGCGTCGGTAGAACATCATCATCGTCACCACGCCATCGCGGTCTTGTGAAACTCTCCCTCAACACTCGGCTGGATCGGAGTTCGAGGGACGTCATCGAGCTGAACGTGTGCTGAACTCGGAGGTGTCGTACGTTCAGTACTTGGTCGGTCAGATCGTGAAGACGTACGAATACATCAACCGCGTTGTGCTAACGCTTCCGCTTTCGGTCTACGATGGTACGTGGACAACACTCTCCCCTCTTGTTGCTATGCATCACCATGATCTTGCGTGTGCGTAGGATTTTTTTTTGAAATTACTACGTTCCCAACAGATACATCTATGAAGTAGTTCCTGATGGCCTATAACTGATGCGATGATTGATTTGCATGGCTATCGTCCCGATCCTCTTGACGCGCTCCGTGCGAAGCACACCACCGCCCCATCCTCCACCCTAAAGTAGATGCTAGGGGAGTTGCTTGATTTTTCTAGGACAATTGCTTTGTTTTGCTAGGGTAGTTGCTTGTTTTTCTTGCTAGCATTTTGTGTCCTTTTGTAGTTGAGTTGTTTGGATTTTTGTTGGACAGATGAGAAGTTAAATGGGTGAGGGGGGATAAGATAGTTGTCCAAAAAGGTTATTCAACTTACTCATATGTTTTTTTTTCTGCCTAAAATAGACAATCTAAGTAGTAGTGCCAGGGACATCTGCTTGTTTCTGCTACAACAATTTCCCACCTTTTGTGTTTCTTTGTAATTGAGTTGCTTTGATCTTCCTACAACATATGAGAAGGTGGATGAGTGGGGAGTTGCTTGGTTTTGCTAGGACATTTTTTTCATAAAAGGTTATTCAAGTTGCTCATACATTTTTTCCTCTGCCTAAAATAGATGCTAGGGGAGTTGCTTGGTTTTGCTAGGACAATTGCTTGGTTTTGCTAGGGCAGTTGGTTGTTGTTTTTTTTGCTAGAACAATTTTGCATTTTTGTGTTTTTTATATTGAGTTACAAGCAAAAGGGCTGCTCAACTTGATGCTTCACAGGGTGAAATGCTGGATCCACATGAGGTACCCATGGTTTTTAAAGATTTTTTTGAAACGATGAAGATGAAGAAGGAAAGCAACTGGAACGAGCGAAGAGAGGTGGATATGAAGTAATTTTTAAAATACTGTATTAGTAGATTAAGTTGCATCAGAATATATATGGAGCTGCTTAGTTCACATCAACAGTTGCATAAAAATGCCCGGAACACATTTTTGCTTTTTTAATAGTTGTCCATGAATCACACTAAAGTTGCCTATGTTAGAGAATATATATGCATTAATTCCACCTATATATGTTGCCTCTACTTGTTGTTTCTGTGGTTCTTTTTTTCGCACAAGGGTTGCCTGATATTACTGCAAGGAGCTTATGGGGCAGCAACCCCTCTTTTAATGCATGACACTAGTTGCTTCAAATTTTAAAAGAGTTGTCTGAAATCATAGTAAAGTTGCTGCATGTATTTCTACTTTTGTTTTGGGGATGCATGCTACTTTTTACTACAAGGAACTCATATGGAGCAGCAGACCTTTTTTTACATGCCTGATAGTAGTCGGACTCATTGGATGGTTAAAAGTGTCTATAGAGGCAGATTCTGATATTTGGGGCGTTTTGGTGATCCACGTTGGAGCTGACCTTATGATAGGCGATTTAGAGGTGAAGCTAGTCAATCGGTAGTCATGGTAACCAACTTATAAGGATCCTCCATTGATAGGTAGTCATACTAGGTGGAAAAAGGAGTTGCTTTTCTATAGCACTAAAGTTGCCTCTGCAGCACATAAAGTTGCTCAGAAAAAAAAGTTTGTCAAAACCTACTTATATGGGATCTAGTTTTAAAGAACTCATCGCGAGAAACTCAACGGTGAAAACGGATTTGAATTTTGACATTCTATTCAAAAGTTACAAGTTTTTAAAATTTTTGATCCCCTAATAAATGCAGATGTGATGGATAGCGTGAGCACATGGGACCTAACATTTGTGTGTGTGAACGTGGCGTGGTAGTTTTGCCATATTTTTCTATTCGCATGCAGCGATCCTCACGTGATTCGCGTAGGGGGCTGTCCTTTCCTTATTCGGTTGCATGGTCGCGTGCGTGGGATGCCCCTGCCCTTTTCTGGTAGAGTGCTAGCTGTTGCGATCGGGCGCCCGTGCGCCAGCGAGCCGCGTCCTTTTTTTAAATACTTGTCAATATTTTTTCTCAAAATACTTTTTCAATATTTTTTAAATACTTCATCTACATTTTAAAAATACTTGTTTAATATTTTTAAATACTTGTTCAACATTTTTATATAGACGATCACCATGTTCGCGCATGAAATGAAAATTAATATATGAGAGAAGCGGGATTCGTCCCTGTTCGCCACTCCGTCCAACTCTCACTCATGATAAATGAGACGCGTTATGTACTTGAGACGAGTGAAGCCAATTTTTTATTTGTTTTCTTTTTTTTTCACTTTTTGTTTAGTTTTTCTTTTCCTTTTTCATTTTTTGCTTCCTTTTGTTTATTTTCTTCTCCGCGTTTTTCTTTCTTTTTTGGTTTTTCCTTCAAATGCTTGTTCAATATTTTCTTAAATACTTTTCAATATTTTTCTGAAATACTTGTTCAATATTTTTAAATACTTCATTACATTTTCTAAATACTTGTTCAATATTTTTAAATATTTGTTCAACATTTTTGTATAGACGATCAATGTTTTTCAAATACATGTACAATACTTTTTCAAATACATGTTCAACATTTTATAAATATTTAGTCAACATCTCTTCAAATACGTGTTCAACATTTTTCAAATGTTTGTTCAATATTTTTAAATGCTTGTTCAACATTTTTATATACATGATCAACATTTTCTCAAATACGTCTTCAACATTTTTCAAATGCTTTTTTAACATTTTTCAATTAATTGTTCAACATTTATATATATATGATCAACATTTTTTTTTAAATACGTGTTTAATATTTTTAAGTACTTGTTCAACATTTTTCAAACACTTGTTTTCAATATTTTTTAACACTCATTCAACATTTTTCAAATTTATTTTGAAGAGTGTTTTTTGTAATATATATATTTAGAATATTTTAGAGTATAAGCAAAACTACAAAAATAAAAGAGAAGGAAATCAGAAAACATAAAAAGAAAAACTGAGAATGTTCCCTCGAGGGAACCTGGGCTGGCCTATGTGCAGTTGCCTCTCGACGCGAGCCTTCCCTAAGGTCTCGCTGAACACACGCCCTCTATTTTGCAACTGCGCTTCAGGCGCCTGTTAGTGTGATTTTTACAAGCGGGCGCACCCCCCCCTCCGATCTGGGCCGGCACCTTCTTTATTTTCCTGTTGAACTTAAGAAAAAACAAGTGCGGGCACTAGGGTTGGAACTCGCGACCTCTTTGGTGCGACTGAACCACAGCGAACAACTACGCCACATTGCCGCTTGAGATCACTTACTTCCTTTTCCCTTTTTTATTTTTTTCTTACTCCCAAACCAACTTTTACCCATTTCGTCAGTTTCCTGACGGTTTTGTTCGGTTTTTGTTTTTTGTTTTTCTCATGTTTCTTTCTTTTATTGTTTTCTCATGTTTTTTCCTTTTTTTTGTTTTATTAAATGTGCAGATTTGTGATTTTTATTTCAAAATCGATTAAACTTCTAAAATTGGTGAACTTTTTCTTTCAAATCAATTAACTTTTTCTAAAATCCATGAATGTTTTTTTCAAAAATCAATGAACTTATCCTAAAATCATGATTTTTTTTCACAATCGATGAACTATTTAAAGTTTGTGAACTTTTTAAAACATCAATGAAATTACTTTATATAAAATTGACGATTTTTTCTAAAATTTGTGATTTTATTTTCAAAATTAATTTACCCTTTTTATATTTGTGAACTTTTTCTCGAAATTGATAAACATTTTTTAAGTCGATGAACCTTTTCTTGATATTGATGATTTTTTTTTCTAAATCGATGAACTTTAAAACAATGTAAAGTTTTTCTTGAAATTGATGATTTATTTTAGAAAATCAATGAATTTTTCAAATTTCCACATTTTTTCCAATTTCTTTGAACCTCTTTCAAATTCGGGGTTGTTTCCAATATTAGAATTATTTTTTAAATGTATACTTCTTTTAAAATAATAAATTATATTGGGTATATATAATCTCTCCCTAATAATAAAGCACGGATTGGGTCTCCAGGTTCACCGTCACAATACGCTTTCTTCCTGTGAATTTACGCTTTCGGTTTGAATTTAAACGTATAAGCAAGGTGGTACTAATTAACGACTTGGCGTCTAAAATTATGTCCGCAAGCAGCCCACTTGGGAGCCACCCACCAATGAGCAAGCCCGGTAGAAAGTCACCTGGGCTGCGTGCGCCCTCGGCTACGTTTTTTCGGCCTGCACCCATCCGCCCGCCTCATGAAACCGGCCCACCTACGCTGGGAAAGGCAAAAAACTAAAACTGTGGCGTTACTACACGAGATCGAACTCAAAACCTCCCAGGAAGTTCGTAAGGCCACTGCCAACCAAGCTAAACAACGTTTGTGTCTACAATCACCTCGCTTTAGTACATGTCATAGCACCAATTAAAATATGTTGGTGAAAACTGCACCTATGTGGAAGCTGGCTGTTTGATAGAGAAATACAGGAAGATAATTCAAGGAAGGATTGAGAATTGTCGGAAAATTATAGGAAGAATATAAGAAGGGTAATTCAAGGAAGGATTGAGAATTGAGGACAAGTCAATAATATAGACCGATAGAAATAATAAAGGAAAGAACGACAATTGAGGGAAAATTGTGCCAAATTTCTATACGTATGTACGTGGAAGCTAACAATAAAGGAAGGAATGAATTGAGGGAAAATTGTGCTAATTAAACAGATTCCTAAACTAGGAGAACCACCCCCGGAAAATCATATAATAAAGCACGGATTGGGTCTCCGGGTTCATCATCACAATACGCTTTCTTTTTGTGAATTTACGCTTTCAGTTTGAATTTCAAATATATAAGTGAGGTGGTACTAATTCAGGGAATCACGCGAGCACGTATTTGACGCAGGGAGCTCCTACTCGGCACATTCAGCGTCGCTTAGCCCTTTTGGCGCTCGCGCGCGCAGCCTAACGGGCCGGCCCAGCAGCTACTTCTAAAAGTAGAAGTGAAAAGGAAAATTAACCACGGAAAATATATGCTAGAGCTGGGATTCAAACCCACATGTTTTTGTTAAACTTGCTTCTCTCCCCACAACAACCACTGCGCCAAAGGCCAACGTGTGTTTAGTATACGAAAACAACTCTATTTAATACTTCACATATTGTACCCATACAAAGAACTCAGTACCTGCACTACCTACGTGTGTTCAGCTAACCACTAGGGCCGGCCCATTTTTTTTGAGAGAACATATGTTTTTTTAAGAAAAATGAAACCTCATAAATTTCGGAAAAAGTTCATTAACATGCATAAGAACATCGCCCTATTCAAGAGAAGCCCAATATTTTTTTAAAAAGTTCGTCAATTTACAAAAATAGTTCACAAAAACATTTAAAAAGTTTATCAAAAATTTGAAAAAAAAGTTCACCAATTTGAAAAAAGTTCGCATAGGAATCGAGCGAGGCCCATTTGGATTGACCTCGCGCGAGAGGTCGGGTGACAAATGCATAAAAAGAAAAAAGCGAGCCACCTGGGATTCAAACTGTGGACCACCACTTTATTCACCCGACAAGCTAGCCACCGCACCAACTAAAGCTTTTGTGACATACCTGTGGGGTGAATACAAATGAACTGAAAACCGAAATACATGCATATTTTTTCTACAGTATATATTTTCACGGCAGCCGATTTTAAAGAGTTTATTTATCCCATCATGCCTGGCGTTGTGTCGTGGAATGAAATGGGGTCTTGAGCAATTGGGTTAGGGAAGTGTGGGTTTTTTCACCCGATGCAACGCACGGGCGTTTGTGCTAGTAAATTTTAACCGAAGGAAGGATCAAATGGAACTATTTCCTACTTGTGTTTATTGAAATGAGCTCGACCTAGTGGTTATTCGGGATTGCTGTCAACGCTCGCATGCGTAGTATAAATCCCTCTACTCTCCCAAAATGGCGACAGGAATAAAATCTCATTAACTTTTCTTTCTCTCTTTTTTTTAGTATCGCAGCGCACTTTATTGCCTAAGTTCAATGTTTACAGGGATACATAAATGAGCAGGTGGTGCATCAAGTCACACATGCCTACCTATATCAAGGGACATAGCCATACGTGCTAGTCTGTGAGGCTCCCCATTACATTCGCGCTGTTCATGACTAAAAAGACAAGCACTAAATAAATTGTTTCGTTCTTTGATCTCATGAAACACGATACAATGTCCACCAAGGTTCTTTGGTGCTTCGATTTCCCGTACGACTCTCGTAGATCGGTAGCAATATG
This sequence comes from Aegilops bicornis, assembly GCA_021605145.1. NCBI lineage: Eukaryota > Viridiplantae > Streptophyta > Magnoliopsida > Poales > Poaceae > Aegilops > Aegilops bicornis. Next base: position 543,019,749 of record CM038671.1, read on the forward strand.
TACTCTTTCCGTGTCCAGGTCCTCACTCAACGCTAGTGCTTCTCGACATGCAAGTGCTTCCGGGGTTTCGCATCGGAGATGCCCTCAAACACCACCGCTGAGGCCCCTTGAAGCGCCCTTGTTCATCCCGGCATACGGCCCCAACAGCCCCTCTGCATTGCGTCTTCATACAGCTCCGTCGGCGTTGATCTTGCAATGTCCTGTGAGCGGAGGAACCCATCGAGGCACCGCCGAGCTGCCCCATGCCCGGCTTGGTGCGCACATCTAACACCTTAAGCTCCTCCAAGTATCTGCCGATGAATAGATACGTCGACAATGGACTTTGGAATTCATGCTCATGAATTGCTTTCCTCCGGGCATACCATATAGCCCACAAAGTGACTAACACCTCGATAAACTTCTTGTTGGACAGAGTCTCGCTCATCCCGAATAACCATAACTTCGCATCTTGTGTTTCATCTCCATATATCGGAAGGGTAGAATCATCATCCATAGCGCCCACACACTTTTTGCCATATTACAATCCAGTAAAGAATGTCTCCATGTATCATTTGCTGCGTTACACAGGGAGCAGATCGGTGTGGTGGCCATTTGCCGTTGTGCACGTACCTCTCCCGTCGGCAATGATGCCTTGGCCAGCCTCCAAGCAAACATACGTAACTTTGGTGGTACTTTTGTGCTCCATAGCTTCTTCCAACCCTTCTCCTCCTGCTGTAAATTGGAGTTCCCCGTGTCACCACTCAGCCAAGCTTCTCTTTGTAACTTAGTATCAACGAGAAACTTATAACAAGATCGCACCGTAAAAATTCCGTGTTGATCGTGGTGCCATGCCAGAAATCATGAGAGTTTGAGTGACTTAATGGAATCTGTCGTACCACCTCGGCGTCCATAGGCAGCATATAAGTGTTTAGCTTGAACATCCCATTCTTTTGTTGCTGCAACTATAAAGTCAGCTACCTTCTCGTGGGTTTGCAATGCTGCACATATTGGTCGCAGCATGAAATCATGTGGTAGCCAGCCATCCTCCCATGCATTCAGATTCTGCTCCGTTACCTATGCGCGGGTCAAGCCCAGTTTGAGTACTTCCTTTCCTTCATGTAAAGCGCGCCATACCTGAGATGGATTTGTTCCCAACTCTGCATCAAGAAAGTCGATGGCGAAAAATACACCGCCTTGAGTAGGCGTGAACTCAGGGAGTCTTGATCTTGTGTTATTCTCCACGCTTGCCGAGCCAATAATGCTAGGTTGAATATCTCCATATCCCGGAATCCCAAGCCTCCTCTATATTTTGGCATGCACATGGAGTCCCAAGACACCCATGCCGTTTTTCGTTCGCCCCTTTTGCTGCCCCACAAGAATTTAGGAACCATCGACGTGATACACTCACACAAGCCCCGTGGCAATTTGAAGACCGACATGGAATATGTTGGTATTGCCTGCACAATAGACTTAATTAGCACCTCCTTGCCACTTCCTGCTAACATCTTCTCCATCCAGCCTTGCACACGCTTCCATATGTGCTCTTTGATATATGAAAACGTTCCATTCTTTTCACGTCCCACATCTGATGGTAACCCAAGATATCTTTCATTTAGCGATTCAGGTTGTTATCTCTAGTACAACTTTCACTGATTCTCTGATCACCGTTGGGCATCCTTTACCAAAGTATATTGATGATTTTTGGGTGTTAAGCTTTTGTCCCGAAGCTTGACAATATCTGTCCAGAATCCCTTTGAGGGCAGCGGCCCTTTCACTTGTTGCTCTACTAAACAGTAAACAATCATCTGCGAACAAAAGCATACTGATTTTTGGTGCACTTGAGCTGATTTGCAATCCCTCATACTCTCATGTTGCACAAGCATGGCGCATTAAGCTTGAAAGACCTTCTCCTGCCAAAAGAAACAAATAAGGGGAGATTGGATCCCTTGTCGAATGCCTTTTGTTGGTCTGAATTCTCTTGTCCTACCTCCATTGAATGTAACCGAGAAGGTGGCCAGGCGTACACCTCTCATCACAGCATCTACAAAACTCCGAGCGAGCCCAATCTTCCTCATTATGCCCTCAAGATACACCCATTCAAAGGCGGTCATATGCCTTTTGCATGTCCATTTTACCGCCGATGAGCGTTTCTTTTACTTCTATTACTCTTCATGAAGTGCAAACACTGCGTAAGCCATAATGACATTGTCGATAATAAGTCGACCGGGCACAAACGCCTCTTGTTCTTCGTAAATAATCTCGGGGAGAATCTGCTTGATCATTAGCTAGTACTTTTGAAGAGATCTTGAAGATCACATTGCACAAGCTAATTGGTCGGAATCGAGATGTAAAGGTTGGGTCTTGTACCTTAGGAATAATTACTATGAATGTCCTGTTGATCTCCTCAGAGGAGTCCTCTCCCTTCAGTATTCTCATAACAGCCTTGGTCACCTCTACACCACACAAATGCCAATACTTCTGGAAAAAGTGAGCTGGAAACCCATCCGGTCCCGGTGCCTTGGTTGGGAACATTTGGAACAGTGCTACCTTCACCTCTCCTTCAGTGTAGGGACGTGTAAGTATCTCATTCATCTCGTGTGTTACTTTACAAGGGACATGTGATAACACTTCTTCCATGCTTATGACACCCTCGGAAGCATATAACTTCTCATAAAATTGCACTTTGTCATGTCTTCCATCGCAACCGGGTCTGGCATGTTGTCCCATCCTCTCGCACTGCATTTGTGTTATCTTGTTCTTCTTCTTCCTATGTGATGCCTTTTGCGGAAAAAAGCAGTATTTTTGTCCCCTCGGCGAACAATGAATCCTAGCCCATTGTCGCAACATTACCTCCTCACGGAGTCGGAGTTCAATAATTCGCTGCTCGATCTTGATCTCTTCATAGCCCGGCCCAACACGATGAGGGTCTGCACGTAGAACCTCTAGACGTTTTCTCAAAGCTCGCAGTTCCGTCCGGACAAAACCAAACTTCTCGGATCCCAATTCAAGAAAGTTGCAGCAATATTTTTTAGTTTCTTGCTGAGCTGTCCTGCAGATCCAGCGCTGCTCCTCGCCCAAGCCTCTTCCAACATAGGTAAGAAATTTCCATTCCGCTCCCACATCATTTCATAGCGAAAAAGTTTTGGATTTGCTATCCTCTGATTTTGTGCTTCCATCTGGTTCATAAGCAAGATTGGCGAATGATCAGATTTCACCATTGTTAAATGACTAATCGAAGCCATTGGAAACATATGACACCATTCACTTGATGCCAATGACCGATCCTATCGCACACTGCATAATTCGCCATTCTGCACATTACGCTCATAAGTCCAGTCAATCGCCTTTTATCCTATGTCTCACAGCTGACATACATCTACCGTCTCACGGAATAGATTAATCTAACCCATATCCCGTTGGTTTGGCCCAAACTGCTCTTCCCTTCTTAAGACCTCGTTGAAATCTCCTATGCATAACCATGGCAAGTTACAATCAGCCTTCGTGTATCTCATCATCTCCCATGTTTTATAGCGCAAACTTCATTAGCTTCACCATACCAACAAGTGATACGCCATGGATCTTTTCCTCCTCTTTTACTTCCATATCTATATGGTATTTAGAGTAGTTCCTTAGTTCCAATGCATAAGGTTTTTTTCCGGAAAATGCACAGTCCACCACTCCTTCGGTACTATCCACCCCATAAGCACCTTCAAAGCCCAAAGAAACTGCCGGGCCTTCCACGCGATATTTTGCAATTTGTGTCTCCACGACGCAAAGTATCGCCACAAGACATTCCTCAGCTTAGATCGCACTCGTTGATCGTCATGGGTCGCCCAACCCACGACAGTTCCAGCTTAAAGTCGACATTAGGCCCGGCGAACCTCCACTAGGGAGGTCGCCGATTTTGCCCAGTGATTTGCTTTCTCCACTGATGTTGTTGTTGTTGGGGAACATGTAATTTCAAAAAAATTCCTACGCACACGCAAGATCATGGTGATGCATAGCAACGAGAGGGGAGAGTGTTGTCTACGTACCCTCGTAGACCGAAGCGGAAGCGATCACAACGTAGAGGAAGTAGTCGTCGTTCTCCTCGCGATCCAACCGATCCCAGCGCCGTTACTCCGGCGCCTCAGTTCTTGGCACACGTTCAGCTCGGTGGCGCTCCTCAGTCCGATCCGCAAAGCTCCGGAGAGAGAGTTCCGTCGGCATGACGGGCGTGGTGGCGATCTTGATGTTCTACCAACGCAGGCTTCGCCTAAGCACCGCTTCTGATATGACCGAGGTGGAATATAGTGGAGGGGGGCACCGCACACGGCTAAGAGATCCAAGAGATCAATTGTTGTGTCTTTGGTGCTAGCCTGCCCTCTATTTATATTTTGAGCCGGGGTCGAAACTTGGAGCAAAAGCCTCCTCAAAGTCGGTTTTGCCCGAAAGGCAAGAGTCCCACTCGGACTCCATGACCAAACGCCACAATCCTTGGCGTCTGGCCCAGACGCCATGGGCCTCGGCGTCTGGCCCAGGGCCAGACGCCAGGGTCTCCGGCGTTTGGCCCCCTGGCCTCCGCAAAACTCCTTTTGCACCGACCTAAAGCCTCATGGGCTTGACCCTTAGCCTAAACATATCATCCAATATATGAATCTTTACGTCTCGACCATTTCGAGACTCCTCGTCATGTCCCCGATCTCATCCGGGACTCCGAACTCCTTGGTACATCAAAATACACAAAACTCATAATATAACCGCCATCGAAACCTTAAGCGTGCGGACCCTACGGTTCGAGAACATCAGAGACATGACCGAGACACGTCTCCGGTCAATAACCAATAAGCGGGACCTGGATGCCCATATTGGCTCCTACATATTCTACGTAGATCTTTATCGGTCTGACCGCATAACAAAATTCGTTGTTCCCTTTGTCATCGGTATGTTACTTACCCGAGATTCTATCGTCGGTATCCAATACCTATTTCAATCTCTTTACTGGCAAGTCTCTTTACTCTTTCCGTAATACATCATCTCACAGCTAACTCATTAGTTGTAATGCTTGCAAGGCTTAGTGATGTGTATTACCGAGAGGGCCAAGAGATACCTCTCCGTCAATCGGAGTGACAATACCTAATCTCGAAATACGCCAACCCAACATCCGCCTTTGGAGACACTGTAGTACTCCTTTATAATCACCCGATTACGTTGTGACGTTTGGTAGTACCAAAGTGTTCCTCCGGTAAACAGGAGTTGCATATTCTCATAGTTATAGGAACATGCATAAGTCATGGATAAAAGCAATAGCAACATACTAAACGATCGGGTGCTAAGATAATGGAATGGGTCATGTCAATCAGATCATTCTCCTAATGATGTGATCCCGTTAATCAAATGACAACTCATGTCTATGATTAGGAAACATAACCATCTTTGATTAACGAGCTAGTCAAGTAGAGGCATACTAGTGACACTCTGTTTGTCTATGTATTCACACATGTATTATGTTTCCGGTTAATACAATTCTAGCATGAACAATAAACATTTATCATGAAATAAGGAAATAAATAATAACTTTATTATTGCCTCTAGGGCATATTTCCTTCAGTCTCCCACTTGCACTAGAGTCAATAATCTAGATCACATCACCATGTGATTAACATCGATAGTTCACATCATCATGTGATTAACACCCATAGTTCACATCGCCATGTGACCAACACCCAAAGGGTTTACTAGATTCAGTAATCTAGTTCACATCGCTATGTGATTAACACCCAAAGAGTACTAAGGTGTGATCATGTTTTGCTTGTGAGAGAATCTTAGTCAACGGGTCTTTCATATTCAGATCCGTTATGTATTTTGCAATTTTCTATGTCTACAATGCTCGCACGGAGCTACTCTAGCTAATTGCTCCCACTTTCAATATGTATCTAGATCGAGACTTAGAGTCATCCAGATCGGTGTCAAAACTTGCATCGGCGTAACCCTTTACGGCGAACCTTTTGTCACTTCCATAATCGAGAAACATATCCTTATTCCACTAAGGATAATTTTGACCATTGTCGATGATCTACTCCTAGATCACTATTGTACTCCCTTGCCAAACTCGATTGTAGGGTATACAATAGATCTGGTACACAAGATGGCATACTTTATAGAACCTATGGCCAAGGCATAGGGAATGACTTTCATTCTCTTTCTATCTTCTGCCGTGGTCGGGTTTTGAGTCTTACTCAATTTCACACCTTGTAACACAGGCAAGAACTCTTTCTTTGACTGTTCCATTTTGAACTACTTCAAAATCTTGTCAAGGTATGTACTCATTGAAAAACTTATCAAGCGTCTTGATCTATCTCTATAGATCTTGATGCTCAATATGTAAGCAGCTTCACCGAGGTCTTTCTTTGAAAAACTCCTTTCAAACACTCCTTTATGCTTTGTAGAATAATTCTACATTATTTCCGATCTACAATATGTCATTCACATATACTTATCGTAAATCTTTGTAGTGCTCCCACTCACTTTCTAGTAATTACGGGCTTCACCGCAAGTCTCAGTATAAAACTATATGCTATGATCAACTTATCAAAGCATGTATTCCAACTCTGAGATGCTTGCACCGGTCCATAGATGGATCACCGGAGCTTGCATATTTTGTTAGCACCTTTAGGATTTACAAAACCTTCCGTTGCATCATATACAACTCTTCTTTAATAAATCCATTAAGGAATGCAGTTTTGTTTATCCATTTGCCGATTTCATAAAATGCGGCAATTGCTAACATGATTCGGACAGACTTAAGCATAGATACGAGTGAGAAACTCTCATCGTAGTCAACATCTTGAACTTGTCGAAAACCTTTTGCGACAATTCTAGCTTTGTAGACAGATAACACTACTATCGTCGTCCGTCTTCCTCTTGAAGATCCATTTATTTTCTATGGTTTGCCGATCATCGGGCAAATCCATCAAAGTCCATACTTTGTTCTCATACATGGATCATATCTCAGATTTCATGGCCTCAAACCATTTTATGAATCTGGGCTCATCATCGCTTCCTCATAGTTCGTAGGTTCGTCATGGTCAAGTAACCTGACCTCAAGAATGGGATTACCGTACCACTCACAGTGCGGATCTCACTCTGGTTGACCTACGAGGTTCGGTAGTAACTTGATCTGAAGTTACATGATCATCATCATTAGCTTCCTCACTAATTGGTGTATTAGTCACAGGAACTGATTTCTGCGATAAACTACTTTCCAATAAGGGAGAAGGTACAATTACCTCATCAAGTTCTACTTTCCTCCCACTCACTCCTTTCGGGAGAAACTCCTTCTCTAGAAAGGATCCATTCTTGGCAACGAATGTCTTGCCTTTCGGATCTGTGATAGAAGGTGTACCCAACATTTTGGGTATCCTATGAAGACGCATTTCTCCGATTTGGGTTCGAGCTTATCGATGAAACTTTTTCACATAAGCATCGCAACTCCAAACTTCAAGAAACAACAACTTTGGTTTCTTGCCAAACCACAGTTCATACGGTGTCGTCTCAACGGATTTAGATGGTGCCCTTTTTAACGTGAATGCAGTTGTCTCTAATGCATAGCCCCAAAACTATAACGGTAAATCGGTAAGAAACATCATAGATCGCACCATATCAAATAAAGTGCGGTTCTGACGTTCGGACACACCATAACATTGTGGTGTTCCGGTGGCGTGAGCTGTGAAACTATTCCACATTATTTTAATTGAAGACCAAACTCGTAACTCAATTATTCGTCTTTGCGATTAGATCGCAGAAACTTTATTTTCTTGTTACGATGATTTTTCCACTTCAATCTGAAATTCTTTGAACCTTTCAACTATTTCTCAGACTTATGTTTCATCAAGTAGATATACCCATATCTGCTCAAATCATCTTGTGAAAGTCGAAAATAACGATACTTGCCACGAGCATCAACACTCATCGGATCGCATACATCGGTATGTATTATTTCCAATAAGTCGGTAGCTTGTTCCATTGTTCCGAGAACGGAGTTTTAGTCATCTTGCCCAAGCGGCATGGTTCGCAAGCATCAAATGATTCATAATCAGCGATTCCAAAAGTCCATCGGCATGGAGTTTTCTTCATGCGCTTTACACCAATATGACCTAAGCGGCGATTGCCACAAATAAGTTGCACTATCATTATTAACTTTGCATCTTTTGGTTTCAATATTATGAATATGTGTATCACTATGATCGAGATCCAATGAATCATTTTCATTGGGTGTGTAACCATATAAGGTTTTATTCATGTAAACAGAACAACAATTTATTCTCTTACTTAAATGAATAACCGTATTGCAATAAACATGATCAAATCATACTTATGCTCAACACCAAATAACACTTATTTAGGTTCCATACTAATCCCGAAAGTATAGGGAGTGTGCGATGATGATCATATCAATCTTGGAACTACTTCCAACACTCATCTTCACTTCCCCTTCAACTAGTTTACATTCATTACGCAACTCCCGTTTCAAGTTACTACTCTTAGCAACTAAACCCGATTATCAAATACCGAGGGGTTGCTACGAACACTAGTAAAATACACATCAATAATCAGATCTCAAATATACCTTTGTTCACTTTGCCATCCTTCTTATCCGCCAAATACTTGGGGTAGTTCCGCTTCTAGTGACCAGTTCCATTGCAGCAAAAGCACTTAGTCTCGTGCTTAGGTCCAGACTTGGGTTTCTTCACTCGAGCAAGAACTTGCTTGCCGTTCTTCTTGAAGTTCCCCTTCTTCCCTTTGCCCTTTTCCTTGAGACTAGTGGTCTTGTCAATCATCAACACTTGATGCTCTTTCTTGATTTCTACCTTCGTCGATTTCAACATCACGAAGAGCTCGGGAATCGTTTTCGTCATCCCTTGCATACTATAGTTCATCACGAAGTTCTAGTAACTTAGTGTTGGTGACTAGAGAATTACATCAATCACTATCTTATCTAGAAGATTAACTCCCACTTGATTCAAGCGATTGAAGTACCCAGACAATCTGAGAACATGCTCACTAGTTGAGTGATTCTCTTCCATCTTTTAGCTATAGAACTTGTTGGAGACTTTATATCTCTCAACTCGGGTATTTGCTTGAAATATTAACTTCAATTCCTGGATCATCTTATATGGTCCATGACGTTCAAAACGTCTTTGAAGTCCCGATTCTAAGCCGTTAAGCATGGTGCACTAAACTATCAAGTAGTCATTATATTGAGCTAGCGAAACGTTCATAACGTCTGCATACGCTCCTGCAATAGGTCCATCACCTAGCGGTGCATTAAGGACATAATACTTACGTGCGACAATGAGGATAAACCTCAGATCACGGATCCAATCTGTATCATTGCTACTAACATCTTTCAACACAATTTTCTCTAGGAACATATCAAAATAAACATTTCAAAGCAACAACGCGAGCTATTGATCTACAACATAATTTGCAAAAAATACTACCAGGACTAAGTTCATGATAAATTAAAGTTCAATTAATCATATTACTTAAGAACTCCCACTTAGACAAACATCTCTCTAGTCATCTAAGTGATCACGTGATCCAAATCAACTAAACCATAACCGATCATCACGTGAGATGGAGTAGTTTTCAATGGTGAACATCACTATGTTGATCATATCTACTATATGATTCACGCCGACCTTTCGGTCTCCGTGTTCCGAGGCCATATCTGCATATGCTAGGCTCGTCAAGTTTAACCTGAGTATTCAGCGTGTGCAAAACTGGCTTGCACCCGTTGTAGATGGACGTAGAGCTTATCACACCCGATCATCACGTGGTGTCCGGGCACGACGAACTTTGGCAGCGGTGCATACTCAGGAGAACACTTCTTGATAATTAGTGAGAGATCATCTTAAAATGCTACCGTCAATCAAAGCAAGATAAGATGCATAAAAGATAAACATCACATGCAATCAAAATATGTGACATGATATGGCCATCATCATCTTGTGCCTTTGATCTCCTTTTCCAAAGCATCGTCATGATTTCCATCGTCACCGGCATGACACTATGATCTCCATCATCTTGATCTATATCAATGTGTCTTCACATGGTCGTCTCGCCAACTATTGCTCTTGCAACTATTGCTATCGCATAGCGATAAAGTAAAGCAATTATTTAGCGCTTGCATCTTATGCAATAAAGAGACAACCATAAGGCTTCTGCCAGTTGCCGATAACTTCAACAAAACATGATCATCTTATACAACAACTTATATCTCATCACGTCTTGACCATATCACATCACAACATGACCTGCAAAAACAAGTTAGACGCGTCTTCTACTTTGTTGTTGCAAATTTTACGTGGCTGCTACGGGCTTAAGCAAGAACCAATCTCACCTACGCATCAAGACCACAATGATACTTCGTCAAATAGACTCCGTTTAACCTTCTCAAGGACCGGGCGTATGCCACACTCGGTTCAACTAAAGTGAGAGAGAGACACCCGCCAGCCACCTTTAAGCACGAGTGCTCGTAGCAGTGAAACCAGTCTCGCGTAAGCGTCTGGCGTAATGTCGGTCCGGGCCGCTTCATCTCACAATACCGCTGAACCAAAGTATGACATCTTTGGTAGGCGTGATGACTTGTATCGCCCACAACTCACTTGTGTTCTACTCGTGCAAAACATCAAACCATAAAAACCTAGGCTCGATGCCCTTTGTTGGGGAACGTAGTAATTTCAAAAAATTCCCTACGCACACGCAAGATCATGGTGATGCATAGCAACGAGAGGGGAGAGTGTTGTCTACGTACCCTCGTGAGACCAAGCGAAGCGATCACAACGTAGAGGAAGTAGTCGACGTTCTCCTCGCGATCCAACCGATCCCAGCGCGTTACTCCGGCGCCTCCGAGTTCTTGGCACACGTTCAGCTCGGTGACGCTCCTCAGGCTCCGATCCAACAAAGCTCCGGGGAGAGAGAGTTCCGTCAGCACGACGGCGTGGTGACGATCTTGATGTTCTACCGACCCAGGGCTTCGCCTAAGCACCGCTACGATATGACCGAGGTGAAATATAGTGGAGGGGGGCACCGCACACGGCTAAGAGATCCAAGAGATCAATTGTTGTGTCTTTGGTGCTAGCCCTGCCCCTCTATTTATATGTTGAGCCCCGGTCGAAACTTGGAGCAAAAGCCTCCTCAAAGTCGGTTTTTGCCCGAAAGGCAAGAGTCCCACTCGGACTCCGGACCAAACGCCACAATCCTTGGCGTCGGCCCAGACGCCATGGGCCTCGGCGTCGCCCAGGCGAACGCCGAGGTCTCCGAGTTTGGCCCCGGCCTCCATAAAACTCCTTTTGCACCGACCTAAAGCCTCATGGGCTTGACCCCTGGCCTAAACATATCATCCAATATATGAATCTTTACGTCTCGACCATTTCGAGACTCCTCGTCATGTCCCCGATCTCATACGGGACTCCGAACTCCTTTGGTACATCAAAATACACAAAACTCATAATATAACCGTCATCGAAACCTTAAGCGTGCGGACCCTACGGTTCGAGAACAATGTAGACATGACCGAGACACGTCTCCGGTCAATAACCAATAAGCGGGACCTGGATGCCCATATTGGCTCCTACATATTCTACGAAGATCTTTATCGGTCGAGACCGCATAACAACATACGTTGTTCCCTTTGTCATCGGTATGTTACTTGCCGAGATTCGATCGTCGGTATCCAATACCTAGTTCAATCTCGTTCTTGGCAAGTCTCTTTACTCGTTCCGTAATACATCATCTCACAGCTTACTCATTAGTTGTAATGCTTGCAAGGCTTAGTGATGTGTATTACCGAGAGGGCCAGAGATACCTCTCCGACAATCGGAGTGACAAATCCTAATCTCGAAATCGCCAACCCAACATCTGCCTTTGGAGACACCTGTAGTACTCCTTTATAATCACCCGATTCGTTGTGACGTTTGGTAGTACCCAAAGTGTTCCTCCGTAAACGGAGTTGCATATTCTCATAGTTATAGGAACATGCATAAGTCATGGATAAAAGCAATAGCAACATACTAAGCGATCGGGTGCTAAGCTAATGGAATGGGTCATGTCAATCAGATCATTCTCCTAATGATGTGATCCCGTTAATCAAATGACAACTCATGTCTATGGTTAGGAAACATAACCATCTTTGATTAACGAGCTAGTCAAGTAGAGGCATACTAGTGACACTCTGTTTGTCTATGTATTCACACATGTATTATGTTTCCGGTTAATACAATTCTAGCATGAACAATAAACATTTATCATGAAATAAGGAAATAAATAATAACTTTATTATTGCCTCTAGGGCATATTTCCTTCAGTTGTCTCCCTGTCCAAACTTGGTTCCCCCTTCCTATGTTTCTTCCTATCTCTCAGCGTCATGCACTGAGCTGGTGGTGGAGGGATTTCCCCTCCGTTCACGCTCCCTCCAATAGGTGAAAACACCCCTTGTATTTCATGTGTTCCTTGGACTCCCAGGTCTAGCTTTTCTCCTTCTTCGACACGATAAAACAAGCTTCTTTCTTGCTGCAGGAACTTTTTCTTGTAGGGTAGCACGAGGATCCACCATAATTAGCGTTCCACCAGGATCTCCATCATCGGGATACAAGGATTTCATCAAGTACAAACACAGTTCAATGGCTAATCTCTTCAGCCCGAGTACGTGCTTGACCAGCCAAAGGGGAATTCTAGCGGCTGTACCTTGCATGCAGCCACACCGTCGTCGAGCCACTTTTCAGTACATCCCGCCCTACGCTTTAAATCCGCCAAGTATTCCTTTCTTGTTCCAAAGGCGAACTTCGCACCTCCAGCCATGGTGATCTGCATCGGCCGATCCCATCTGGCCCGACAACACAACCCTAGATGCCCTCGCGAAAAGCCAACGGAGACATAACGCCAAAGCCGGGGAGCCCGAGCGAGCATCATTGGCTATCGGCAAGGGGACAGGGGACAAAGACTCAACGTCGGCGTCGCCGCCGCCGGAGTAGATAAACCCTAAGCGAGAGGGTAGATTAATAGAAACTATTCAAAAATCCTGTTTTCCTTTTCCTCAACTTTTCTTTCTCTCTGTTTGTGAGCAGGTTGCAGTGATTATTGGGCCGGCCTAGGAGCGCATCGCGTGAGGATATGTGTTGCGAGATCAAAGGAGTTCTCGCCGGCATTTCCCGTGGGATTCGAACACATGACTTCCTTTGTTTTACCGTAACTGCAGCGACCAACCAGCCACCATCATCTAGTGTGACTGGTTCCATCATTTTTCTCTATTGTCTTCTTTCTTCTTTCTTCTTTTCTTCTGTACATTTTCTTTCGTCTTTTCTTTTTTTTCTTTTTTCTCTGTACCTTTTCTAAAAAAATGCGTGAACTTGTTTTTTGTAATATCCGTTGAGCATTTCGCGATATCCGTTGACATTTTCTTAAAATAAGCTGAATTTTTTGAATAATACATGATGAACTTATTTTAATATACGATGAACATTTAAAAAAATAGGAATATATGCGCTGAAGAATTTTTGGACACGTACTGAACATTTGTGAAAATACGTTGAACAATTTGCGAATACACATTGAACATTGTGTAATATATACTAAACAAAATGAAGAAACACAGTGAACAATTTTATATCCATTGAACATTTTAAATAATACACGATGAACATTTTTGAAACAATACGAATATATGTGTTGAACAATTTTTGAATACGCATTCAACATTTAGTAAAAACGTTGAAAATTTTCATAATATACGATGAACATTTTTAGAATACACAATGAACATTTTTATATGCAAAGGTGAACAATTTTCATAATATACAATGAACATTTTTCTTAATACAATGAAATTTTATGTAATACACGGTGAACCGTTTATATAATACGCAAATAAAAAGAAATTAAACGAAATAGGAATCAAAATACAAAAATAAAAAAACCCAGAGCAAAACAACGGAAAACCGGAGAAACAGTGGAAAACTGGAAGCAAAAAAACATAGGAAATGCCATAGGATCCACCGTTTTCTTCCTGCAATAAATTCATTTTTTTCGTTGCACTGCGTGGTCGTGGGCCGGCCCACGCCAGGGAGCGCGTGAGCGCCGGTTTCGTTCGGCGGCGCATAACGCGCCAGTTAAGAGCTCCCAACCAATGCTTTTCCTGGAATCAATAGAATTCCTCAACTCTAGGAAAACCTGGTATGACAAATTCCGTATAATACGCAAAATTCCGTTTCCGTATAAAATAAATAACTAGACTAGCTCTGGACCGAAAATTGAAACCCTGGAAACAAAAGACAGGACAGGTATGAATCACTAAACCTGAGAGCTTCCTTCACTTCTCCCAAAGCCAACTCTGGATTTTCCTCCTTCCGGCAAAGTCAGAGTGATGCTATCTCTCCTCTCCCTGGCCCTCCGGGATGAAGAATGTCCAACATCCTCTTCTTGCCTCAAGGGCGCCCTCCCGTCATTACTATTGTCTCGGCCCAAGTAGCTCCCTGTAGGTAAGTTATTTTCATTTTTCTCATTTTCATACTTTTGAGATAAATATTTTAAATTTGCCTCAATAAATATATTTAAATACATATATTAAAAAAACACCTTAAGATATTAAAAACCATGAATTTGAAAAATGTTAAATCAATTTATGTCTGTTTGTTTGGGCTTTTGCTTCTGCTTTTACAGGTTTTCTACTATCGCAAAAAAGCTCCTAATTAGTGGCTTTTTAGCTTCGGCTTTACCAAAAAAGCACCTATTTGGGAGTTTTCTTGACTTTTTTTTGCCAAAGTGAAAAAGCCACAAAAGCTGAAACAAATAGCGTTTACATTTTTGTTAGCGTAGTTTTAAAAATGATGTTGATAGCACTCAAAAGAAAATATGTTCACATGTTTCAAAAAAGGTGGGTGAAATTTGTAAAAATGATTATGCAATGTAAAAAATTGTTTGTGTAATTCAAAGGAAAAAATCACACCATTCAAAAAAAGGTCAGGCGTTTCAAAAAAAAAAAATGGGACATTTAAAATAATAATTATATATGGTGTAAATAATTGTTTCATAGTTTAAAATATATTTTGTATCTTTCAAAAAGAGTCTCAATGTGTATTTGAAAAATATATAGTTTTACAGAAAAATGTTCAAAGCCAAGTATCTGAATATTTTAATCATTTATTTAAAAAATGTTAAAGTGTATAGTTTTGTCAGATGTATGTGAAAACTATACTGTGTGTATCACAAAAAGTAGGTCTTTTTTGGTCTCGAGATGTATCGGTCGAGTTAAAAAACTATAGCCAGAGCCACATTGATGTGGTTGTCAAGAGCAATATTCAGGATTTGACTTGGCGTTTCACTGGTTTTTACGGAGCTCCGCGAGCAGAAGATAGGCACCATTCCTGGCGGTTCTTGCGTACCCTTCATACGGTACCACATGCTGCATGGTTGAGCATGGGAGATTACAATGAGACACTATACTCTTCGGAGCATTTTAGTAGATCAGCGCGATCTGAAAATCATATGAGTGCTTTTCGGGAGGTGATAGATGAGATCTCTTTCCAAGACTTGGGCTGGTCCGGTACAGCCTATACTTGGGATAATCATCAAGCTGGAGGAGCAAATGTCAAGGCTCGGCTCGACCGTGCTTTTGCAAATGAAGCTTTCAGGCAACTATTTCAGCATATACGTGTCAGGCATATTCCTTCGGTGGAGTCTGACCATTGTTTCGTGATTGCGGAGATTAAGGAGAGCCTGCCATCGCCGACCAAAATGTAAACAGCTTTAGATACGAGAACGCTTATGCGGACTCATACAGATTATGACCGTCGGTAAGTGATACCTGGCGGAGCATACAACGCACACCGTGGCTCGGGCGTGGCGTCGCTTTGACTACCTTGCGTGCAACGCTGGGATCCTGGGCTCCAAGGAGTTTGGCAGCACTGTCACGTTCTGTCGAGCAATGCGAAGCGGCTGGATCGCCTTCGATGCCGGGTCCATTGGGACAGTCCGACGGGGAGGAGAAAGCTGTTGTCAAGAAACTAAAGGAGGCCTTGCATCGAGGAAATCTGGCCGACAACGGTCTCATGTTCCTTGGCTTCGGGATGGTGACCGAAACACTTCCTACTTTCAAGCTCAAGCAGCCCAGCGCAAACGCATGAACAGGATTTCGGGCTTGAGAAGAGCCGATGGGTCTACTTGTGCATCTGAAAGTGAGGACAAGGAAGAGGTACAAAACTTTTACCGTAATTTGTATCGCTCGGGGTTGGGGAGACTCCAGCTTGCTTTTATCGCATGTGCCGTAGAAAATCACCCAAGCCATGAATGATGATTTGATCAAACCCTACACGGGAGAGGAGGTAAAAATCGCATTTGCTTCAGATGGCGCCTTCCAAAGCCCCCGTGTGGATGGTTTCTTTGCAGGGTTTTACCAGCGTCCTTTGGGATTTGCTAGGAAACGAGGTAACGTTGGCAGTTTTGGACTTTCTTAATGGAGGAGAACTACCGGCTGGACTTAATGATACGTCCATAACATTGATACCTAAGGTACGTCATCCCCAATCGATCACGCAGTATCGGCCTATTGCCTTATGCCCGGTGCTTTATAAGATAGCAACCAAGGCTATTACAAACCGGCTAAGAAGCTTGATGGATTTGATAATCAGTGAGGAGCAAAGCGCTTTCGTTCCCGGACGTCTTATTACAGACAACGTTCTTGTGGCTTATGAAAGTATCCATACAATGAAAAGAAGAAAGAAGGGAAAGAACTTTTCTTGCGCGGTTAAGCTTGATATGATGAAAGCATATGACCGTGTCGAGTGGCATTACCTCGAGGCAATATTGTCCCGGTTGGGTTTCAGATGGATTTTGTTAGACTAATAATGAAGTGTGTTTCCTGCATGCGGTTTTACATGCGAGTTAATGGGGAACTACTTCCTTATTTTACACCCACCAGAGGTTTTCGGCAAGGAGACCCAGTGTCACCATATCTTTTTCTACTTTGTGCCGAAGGGTTCTCATCATTGTTGAAATACTACAATGGGGCCACCATTGATAGGGGACTACGGGTGAGTTATCGATCGCCGTGGGTCACCCATTTGCTTTTTGCGGATGATAGTCTCATCTTCATCAATGCAAGCAACCCAAGTGCTCTCCGGTTAAATGATATCTTGAGGATTTATGAGGAGGCCTCGGGACAGTGTATCAATAAGGAGAAAAGTGCCATATACTTCAGTTCAAATACTCCCACAGATCTGAGGCAACTTTTGAAGACAACCTTGAACATCCATGTTGAAGCGTTCAATGAGAGGTATTTGGGTCTCCCTACTGCTGTGGGACGGATTACGAGTGGGACATTTGATCATATCAGTGAAGAGCTAGGGCTAGAATGCAAGGATGGTCGGAAAAACTACTTGCCTGTGCAGGTCGTGAGACATTGTTGAAATCAGTGGTCCAAGCAATTCCGACCTATCCAATGAGTACTTTTACATTAACCAAAAAGTTTGTAAGAGTCTGACGTCTACTATGGCCAAGTATTTCTGGAGTAGTTCTCTTGACAAAAGGTCAATGCATTGGGTGTCGTGGAAAGAGCTTGCAACGCCCAAGTGCAAAGGCGGTATGGGTTTTAGAGATCCACACATGTTCAATCTTGCCATGTTGGGGAAACACGGATGGCGTTTTCTAACAAATCCCGAATCCCTATGTGCAAGAGTATTGAAGGGACGATATTTTCCTGATATGGACTTTATGCATGCGGCCTTACCCAAGTCGGCTTCGGCCACTTGGAAAGCTATTATCGCAGGAAGAGAAGCCCTTCGGACAGGCTTGATCTCCCGTGTTGGAGATGGCACTACTATTGATGTTTGGAATGATAAATGGATTCCGGTACTATCTCTATGTCACCTATCTTGAGACCACCGCACCGCAATCCAAAGGGTGGAAGAGCTCATTGATACATCCAACTGGACTTGGAAGCATGAGGTGGTCCCGGAGAATTTCATTGCCCGGATCTTGAGGCCATTCTTAACATTCCTATTCGGCAAGGGGAGGGATGATTACCTTGCTTGGGCATTCGAACGATCGAGCAACCTTCTGCTTTGTGAAGTCGGCGCATGCTCTTGTGAATCGAGCAGGCGTTTGGCTCTAGATGAAGGGACGGCTACGGTACCTCCAATGATGAACAACGGATGTGGAAAGCCTTGTGGAAATTGAATGTTATCCCAAAAGTGAGAGTCTTTTGGTGGAGAGTTCTTCGTGGGATTCTACCAGATGAAGCTACTCTCAACCATAGACACATTGCGGAAATTCGCCGATGCAAAGTTTGTCTTGCTATGGATGAGGATCTGAAGCATGCATTAATACACCTTTCGCATGCTAAGCGCTTTTGGGAGGCGTGTGCATGGTTCGGGCTCCGGCTTCATGGCTACATCCGGACTCGTGGGCTCGCGACATTTTATGTGACTCACGGTTTACGGATGACGACCGTGCAAAAATCACCACTATTATGTGGTCTATTTGGCATTCCAGAATCGTATCAAGCACGGTGAAGAAGGTCGGGACCCACAAATGACGATCGTGAGCAACAAAAGAGGCTATTGCACTTCTTCACTTGCCGCGCAAGGATACGATGATCCTACCTGGCTATGGGTGGCGGCCTGCTGATGATGGGTTTGTGAAGATCACAACCGATGGAGCTCTAAACTTAATGGATGGTAGGGGAGGCGCGGGAGGCATTGCTCGATCTCCTACGGCTCTCCTAGGTGCCTGGTGCAAACCGTATGTGGGGATTTCGGATCCCTTGATCATGGAGGGACTTTCCTTGCGAGATGGTGTTCGATTCGCTGCTCTTCGTGGCTTCTCGCATGTGATAATGGAAGTCGATTGCTTGGAGTTGGTGACACTCTGGACCACTCGCCACAGTTCCCGTTCAATTGTGGCTCCTTTACTTTTAGATATCGGAGAGCTTAGTTCTCATTTTTCCTCTTTTGTTATCCAACATGTAAACAGGTCAGCTAATTTACCGGCTCACTTGTGTGGCAAACATGCTTGCGCACTCAATGTGACCGATAGTTGGCTTGACGAGACTCCTAGCTTCTTGGTGTCCAGCCTTCTGGCTGATTGTCCCAAGAATGCGTTTACTTAATAAAGCTCTCGGAATTTCCCCGCAAAAAAAAAGAGTTCAACACTTATATTTGAAAAAAAATGTTAGTCATGTATTTGAAAAATGTAAAACGTGTATAAAAATGTTACTGATGTATGCAAAAAATGTACAATGTGTATTAAAAAGAATAATTGTGTTACAAAAAAGATAAAGAAAGAAAAAAAACTCAAGGAAACCAGATGAAAAACCAAAGAAAGAAACAAAAAAAACCATAATATTCTAAAGAAATCCGATGCAAAAAATGAAAACGGGTAAGAAAACACAAGAGAGTAAAACAATTCAAGCCGAAGGGGCTATAGTACTGGGCTAGCCCACTCCCTTGTGCTTAATGTTCCTGGCGCTCGCGCGCGTCGCCTAGCGGGCAGGCCCAACAACCTCGCCAAAAAACGAACGTGGTTGAAACATAATTGCAGGTACTGGGATTCGAACCAACGTACCTACATATACAGCCGAAAGAAACAGTGCAGTTACCACTGCACTAGGACCGCTTACATGTCTATAATCCAAAAACAAACCTACTTAATACTTCTTCTAGTACAACATTGACATAAATTCTGTACCATAAAAATCATTTCAGAAAAGGGAAACGTAAAAAAGAAAAATGAAATCATAGATTTGTAATATAAGTTCAATTTTAAAAAACATTCATGGAACTCGAAAAGGTTCATCAAATATTTTTTGGAAGACGAATTAGAAAAAAAAAAGTTAACCAGTTCTGAAAAAAGTTCATCGAATTTGAAAAACATAGTTCATCAATTCTGAATATAGTTCATCAAATTTCGAATATTCCTTTTCTTTTAAACGTGAACTATGTTTTTAAAAAAATGAACAAATTTCGAAATTTGAATACTTTTTTGTACTGTGAACAATTTTTAGAAAGCAAATTTAGAATACACATCGAACAGTTTCTTAGTATAGGGTGAACATTATTCAAAGAAACACTGAACATTTTTTTAAAATACGCTGATCTTTTTTTTTGAATACATGCTGAACAAAATTTCTCTACACGATGAACATTTTTTATACACACTGAACATTTTTTCAATGTATGCTGAACAATATTCAAATACACATAGAACTTTTTTAAAAATATGATGAACTCCTTTTAAGTGCATGATGAACAAAATTTCTATACATGATGAACATTTTTTTATACACACTGAACATTTTTTTCAATGTATAGTGAACATTTTTCTTCAATATGGTGAACAAAAAGTTCATCAAATTTGAAAAAAGTTCACCGAATTCGAAAAAAGTTCACCAAATTTTAAAAGTAGTTCATAGAATTTGAAAAAGTTCATCGAAATTCAAAAAAAGTTCATGGATTTCAAAAAAGTTCACCGCGTTTGATTTTTTATCAAATTTCAAAATAAAAGTTCATTGAATTTGATAAAAGTTCATCAACTTTGAAAAAAAAGTTCATCGAATTGAGAAAAAGTTCACAAATTTGAAGAGAATGTTCATGTATTTAGAAAAAATGAAAAAAATATAAAAAAACAGAACAAAAACATTTCTAAGAAAAATGAAAAAATAAAAGAAAGAAAAACTAAACGAAACTCTTCTAAGAAAAATAAAAAAACGAAAAAGAAACAGGAAAGAAGAAAAGAAGTAAAAAACTGATAAGAGACGTAAGAGGTGAGGTGGCTGTGGTGGTTAGCTTAGTGTGCATGTGACCAGCAAGTCACGGTTCGATTCCCACCACGATTGTAGTATTTTTGCTCCTTAATAAAGAGGATGAAAAAAATGAAATGGGCCGGCCCGGTCTCAGTACACGTGATATGTAATATATAGCCCTGGCGGGATTTTTGCGACAAGCGATGATGCGCGGGTCTAAGGCCCATATGCTTCCAGCCTTTTCCCAGTTACCGTCTCGATGCCCCGCCACCTACTAGAATTTGGTATCACTCAAAAAAACCTACTAAAATTTGGTTGCACGCCGAGTTTTTGGCTCTAAGCCAAAGAGATATACGCTGACTGCCTCTCTCGGCGAACCATAAAACACAACAACGAAGATAGAACATTGCCAAAAAACACAAAGTAGAGACAAAAGACTCGGCAAAGAACATATATGCCGAGAGCCAAACAGTGAATACAGGAAATAAGTTGCCACGTGTCATGTCCGTTTTAACAGCGACTCCATGACATCGGGGTGTCTTTGCGAGCACTTAAACAAGGCTCTCGGCATATGTTTTAAATTTCAAATAATACATGGCCGGTGGGACACATCCATCACTAACTCAGTTGTGAATTATTTTATTTAAATATATTAAATTCATAAAATGTTGGCCGAGTGTTGCAGCTCTCGGCAAAGACATTCTTTGCCGAGAGCGATGGTATGGCTCTCGGCAAAGTGTTGTTTCATTGCATATTTATTTTGGAGAGGGGGTCAGTTGAGTCTAGCTAATGAAGATGCTTATTCGCAAATCAGGTTTGGACTATTAAGGAGAGGGCTCCTTGTCTGGCCCTTGATGTATAATTAATTTAAGAGATGGGCTCCCTTCTCTCTCGTGGTTTTATAAACCCTTCGTGCCCCATATGGAGATATGCTTCTCCAGTTCCTCCTTCCTAGGCTTTATTCTTGTTGTCACACCACCGCTTCCATGGCTATCTCCTCCACTCATGACTGGTTTGTAAAGGAAGTGCGGGTCTTGTTGCTCAGTTGGCCCCAAAACATCTTGTGCTCTCAAAGGAGGCCATCGCATGAAACGTGTCAGTCCTCTGTATTGTTCGGGGTCGCCTACAATATTTTAGACATTTATTGCACTCTTAAGGTTTCAGCGCGGGAAATTGCATATCTGCACGAAGGACACATGGAATGATGTCTAGAAGTGGTTTGATAATTCCTATATGATGTCTTTGTGACATGCGTAGGCCTTGTGCAGCCGAGACGTAAGAGGTGAGGTGGCTGTGGTGGTTAGCTTAGTGTGCATGTGACCAGCAAGTCACGGTTCGATTCCCACCACGATTGTAGTATTTTTGCTCCTTAATAAAGAGGATGAAAAAAATGAAATGGGCCGGCCCGGTCTCGATTACACGTGATATGTAATATATAGCCTGGCGGGATTTTTGCGACAAGCGATGATCTTGCGGGTCTAAGGCCCATATGCTTCCAGCCTTTTCCCAGTTACCGTCCCGATGCCCCGCCACCTACTAGTATTTGGTATCACTCAAACAAACCTACTAAAATGTGGTTGCCCGCCGAGTTGTTGGCTCTAAGCCAAAGAGATATACGCTGCCTGCCGCTCTCGTGAACCATAAAACACAACAACGAAGATAGAACATTGCCAAAAACACAAAGTAGAGACAAAGACTCGGCAAAGAACATATATGCCGAGAGCCAAACAAAGTGAATACAGGAAATAAGTTGCCACGTGTCATGTCCGTTTTAAACAGCGACTCCGTGACATCGGGTGTCTTTGCGAAACTTAAACAAGGCTCTCGGCATATGTTTTAAATTTCAAATAATACATGGCCAGTGGGACACATCTCATCACTAACTCAGTTGTGAATTATTTTATTTAAATATATTAAATTCATAAAAATGTTGGCCGAGTGTTGCAGCTCTCGGCAAAGACATTCTTTGCCGAGAGCCAGTAGTATGGCTCTCGGCAAAGTGTTGTTTCATTGCATATTTCTTTTGGAGAGGGGGTCAGTTGAGTCTAGCTAATGAAGATGCTTATTCGCAAATCAGGTTTGGACTATTAAGGAGAGGGCTCCTTGTCTGGCCCTTGATGTATAATTAATTTAAGAGATGGGCTCCCTTCTCTCTCGTGGTTTTATAAACCCTTCGTGCCCCATATGGAGATATGCTTCTCCAGTTCCTCCTTCCTAGGCTTTATTCTTGTTGTCACACCACCGCTTCCATGGCTATCTCCTCCACTCATGACTGGTTTGTAAAGGAAGTGCGGGTCTTGTTGCTCAGTTGGCCCCAAAACATCTTGTGCTCTCAAAGGAGGCCATCGCATGAAACGTGTCGATCCTCTGTATTGTTAGGGTCGCCTACAATATTTTAGACATTTATTGCACTCTTAAGGTTTCAGCGCGGGAAATTGCATATCTGCACGAAGGACACATGGAATGATGTCTAGAAGTGGTTTGATAATTCCTATATGATGTCTTTGGGACATGCGTAGGCCTTGTGCAGCCGAGACGTAAGAGGTGAGGTGGCTGTGGTGGTTAGCTTAGTGTGCATGTGACCAGCAAGTCACGGTTTGATTCCCACCACGATTGTAGTATTTTTGCTCCTTAATAAAGAGGATGAAAAAATGAAATGGGCGGCCGGTCTCAGTACACGTGATATGTAATATATAGCCCTGGCGGGATTTTTGCGACAAGCGATGATGCGCGGGTCTAAGGCCCATATGCTTCCAGCCTTTTCCCAGTTACCGTCTCGATGCCCCGCCACCTACTAGAATTTGGTATCACTCAAAAAAACCTACTAAAATTTGGTTGCACGCCGAGTTTTTGGCTCTAAGCCAAAGAGATATCTGTTGACCGCCTCTCTCGTGAACCATAAAACACAACAACGAAGATAGAACATTGCCAAAAAACACAAAGTAGAGACAAAAGACTCGGCAAAGAACATATATGCCGAGAGCCAAACAGTGAATACAGGAAATAAGTTGCCACGTGTCATGTCCGTTTGCGCTTGACGACTCCGTGACATCGGGGTGTCTTTGCCGAGCACTTAAACAAGGCTCTCGGCATATGTTTTAAATTTCAAATAATACATGGCCAGTGGGACACATCTGTCACTAACTCAGTTGTGAATTATTTTATTTAAATATATTAAATTCATAAAAATGTTGGCCGAGTGTTGCAGCTCTCGGCAAAGACATTCTTTGCCGAGAGCCCGTAGTATGGCTCTCGGCAAAGTGTTGTTTCATTGCATATTTATTTTGGAGAGGGGGTCAGTTGAGTCTAGCTAATGAAGATGCTTATTCGCAAATCAGGTTTGGACTATTAAGGAGAGGGCTCCTTGTCTGGCCCTTGATGTATAATTAATTTAAGAGATGGGCTCCCTTCTCTCGTGGTTTTATAAACCCTTCGTGCCCCATATGGAGATATGCTTCTCCAGTTCCTCCTTCCTAGGCTTTATTCTTGTTGTCACACCACCGCTTCCATGGCTATCTCCTCCACTCATGACTGGTTTGTAAAGGAAGTGCGGGTCTTGTTGCTCAGTTGGCCCCAAAACATCTTGTGCTCTCAAAGGAGGCCATCGCATGAAACGTGTCGATCCTCTGTATTGTTCGGGTCGCCTACAATATTTTAGACATTTATTGCACTCTTAAGGTTTCAGTAGCGGAAATTGCATATATCTGCACGAAGGACACATGGAATGATGTCTAGAAGTGGTTTGATAATTCCTATATGATGTCTTTGGGACATGCGTAGGCCTTGTGCAGCCGAGACGTAAGAGGTGAGGTGGCTGTGGTGGTTAGCTTAGTGTGCATGTGACCAGCAAGTCACGGTTTGATTCCCACCACGATTGTAGTATTTTTGCTCCTTAATAAAGAGGATGAAAAAAATGAAATGGGCCGGCCGGTCTCAAGACACGTGATATGTAATATATAGCCTCAAGGGATTTTTTGCGACAAGCGATGATGCTGGTCTAAGGCCCATATGCTTCCAGCCTTTTCGATTCTGCCCTCGATGCCCCGCCACCTACTAGAATTTGGTATCACTCAAAAACCTACTAAAATTTGGTTTACTTGAAGTTTTTGGCTCTAAGCCAAAGAGATATCTGTTGCCTCTCTCGGCGAACCATAAAACACAACAACGAAGATAGAACATTGCCAAAAAACACAAAGTAGAGACAAAAGACTCGGCAAAGAACATATATGCCGAGAGCCAAACAGTGAATACAGGAAATAAGTTGCCACGTGTCATGTCCGTTTTGCGGCAGCGACTCGTGACATCGGGTGTCTTTGCCGAGCACTTAAACAAGGCTCTCGGCATATGTTTTAAATTTCAAATAATACATGGCCAGTGGGACACATCTGTCACTAACTCAGTTGTGAATTATTTTATTTAAATATATTAAATTCATAAAAATGTTGGCCGAGTGTTGCAGCTCTCGGCAAAGACATTCTTCTTGAGAGCCCGTAGTATGGCTCTCGGCAAAGTGTTGTTTCATTGCATATTTATTTTGGAGAGGGGTCATTGAGTCTAGCTAATGAAGATGCTTATTCGCAAATCAGGTTTGGACTATTAAGGAGAGGGCTCCTTGTCCTGCCCTTGATGTATAATTAATTTAAGAGATGGGCTCCTTCTCTCTCGTGGTTTTATAAACCCTTCGTGCCCCATATGGAGATATGCTTCTCCAGTTCCTCCTTCCTAGGCTTTATTCTTGTTGTCACACCACCGCTTCCATGGCTATCTCCTCCACTCATGACCGGTTTGTAAAGGAAGTGCGGGTCTTGTTGCTCAGATTGGCCCCAAAACATCTTGTGCTCTCAAAGGAGGCCATCGCATGAAACGTGTCAGTCCTCTGTATTGTTCGGGTCGCCTACAATATTTTAGACATTTATTGCACTCTTAAGGTTTCAAATGGAAATTGCATATCTGCACGAAGGACACATGGAATGATGTCTAGAAGTGGTTTGATAATTCCTATATGATGTCTTTGGGACATGCGTAGGCCTTGTGCAGCCGAGGGAGGGGAACGCCCCACCACCACGGGGCGAATGTACCTCGGCGGCATGTTCAGAGCGGACGCGACCTCTCACTACATCCCGCATTGAAGTGTTGCACCGGCCGAGAGTGCCGCCCATGCCGCTTCCCAGTGCACGCGCCTTCTCCGTGTTCAAACGACAACCTGTCCGTCGCCTCCCTCCATTAATCATGTGCGGTTGCCGAGAAACCTACTCCGACACTACCGTCCATCCGTCTGCAGCCCACCATTAAACACCTCGACGTGCGGCCTGCCATCCGCCCACTATTTAAACGCCAGGCCCTACAACAACCACATCCAACCTCCTCCGCTCCTTACCTCCTCTTGGCACTACACCGCCATGGCCTCGTCGGGATCCAAAGCCATGTGGGACAACCACTCGCCCGAACAGAAGAAGGAGATTGCCGCCATTGCGGGTGGTGGCCAGTGCCGCGGATGAGCCAATGGATGAGCCGCTGCCACCGTCCTCGTCGGCCCATGCCGGCATCACCATGGGCGAGGAGCGGTCTCACTACATCGGCATACTGTTGGAAGAGCGGAAGGCCCCGTTGCGGTAGATGCGGACCAACCAGGCCTACAACCTTCGCCTCCTCGACGAGCACCAACGCGCGGAGGAGTAACTCGGCATCGATAGGGGCATCTCGGCAGACGTGGACGTGGACGAGCAGGGGGTGCTACTCCTATCCTACCGCTCCGCCCGCGACATCCGCCGCGAGCACTAGTGGTACCACATTGTGCAGTCGAAGAAATAAGTCGCCTTCGCAGAGATCGACGAGGCGGCGGATTAAGTTTACGACAAGGACGATGTCGCCAACTCCGCATTGGCCGTGCCCCGCCGCCATAATGACAAAGCCGACACGTCTACATGCAGTGAGGAAGAATGGAGCATGGGAGGCTGGCGGCGCTTGGGTCTCATAAAGGCCACCACTCCTCCCCTCCCGTTGAAGCTAACCTTGGTGGACTCATCATCATCGGCCGATTAGCTACTTGCCGGCTTCGCGGTAGCTGAGCTTCATTTTTCGAGGCTCATGGCGGACCGACGAGCTGCATGTTATCCGGCTTAGACATAGGGGCTACTTGGTTGCCACCCTAAGCAACATGTCTGACAATTTTTCATGCCCGAGCGTAGCCTGATTTTGTTGGTGAAATTGTAAGCTCGGGCGCATCTCATATTGAAGACCATGTTTGATTGCCACCCTGATTATACTCAGGTAGGAGACGATGCGCTTGCATGTAGCTCAGTGAAGGAAATATGCCCTAGAGGCAATAATAAAGTTGTTATTTATTTCCTTATATCATGATAAATGTTTATTATTCATGCTAGAATTGTATTAACCGGAAACTTAGTACATGTGTGAATGCATAGACAAAACAGAGTGTCCCTAGTATGCCTCTACTTGACTAGCTCGTTAATCAAAGATGGTTAAGTTTCCTAACCATAGACATGTGTTGTTGATAACCCACAAGTATAGGGGATCAATTGTAGCCTCTTTCGATAAGTAAGAGTGTCGAACCGAACGAGGAGCTAAAGGTAGAACAAATATTCCCTCAAGTTCTATCGACCACCGATACAACTCTACACACGCTTAACGTCCGCTTTACGTAGAACAAGTATAAAACTAGAAGTACTTTGTAGGTGTAACGGGATAGGTTTGCAAGAATATAAAGATCACGTAGATAAAAACTAGGGGCTTTTTTAGGTAAAGAAGCAATAAAGTTAGTATAGCGAGTGTGGAAAAGTGGTGGTAGGAGTTGTGAAATTGTCCCTAGGCAATTGACTACTTTACTAGACCGATAGCAAGTTTTATGTGGGAGAGGCCACTGCTAGCATATCATCCCTGACTTGGCATTCTATGCACTTATGATTGGAACTATCAGCAAGCATCCGCAACTACTAACGTTCATTAAGGTAAAACCCAACCATAGCATTAAGATATATTGGTCCCCCTTCAATCCCGTATGCATCAATTTCTATGCTAGGTTGAAGCTTCTGTCACTCTTGCCCTCCAATACATAGTCCTATCAACATACAACTAACCCTATGGTGTGATCCACGCGCGCGCTCATATGATGGGCACCAAAGAACAGCAACATAACCACAAGCAAATTAAACCAATCATAGCAATTCACCAATTACCGATAGGCAACGAAAATCTACTCAGACATCATAGGATGGCAACACATCATTGGATAATAATATGAAGTATAAAGCACCATGTTCAAGTAGAGGGTACAACGGGTTGAGGGAGAGTGGAACGCTGTAGATAGATGGGGGAAGGTGATGAAGATGTTGGTGAAGATGACGGAGGTGTTGGTGTAGATTGCGGTGACGATGATGGCCCCGACGGTGTTCCGGTGCCACCGGGAGAGAGGGGGAGAGAGCCCCCCTTCTTCTTCTTCTTCTTCTTCTTCCTTGACCTTCTCCCTAGATGGGAGAAGGGTCTCCCCTCTAGTCTTTGGCTTCCATGGCATGGGAGGGGCAAGAGCCCCTCTGAGATTGGATCTGTCTCTCTGTCTCTCTCTGTTTATGTGCTCCCTAATTCTACCCTTTCACCGTTTCTTATATTCCCGGAGATCCGTAACTCCGATTGGGCTGATATTTGGACACGATTTTTATCCGAATATTGGCTTTCTTGCGGCGAAAGAAGGGCACCAACCACCTTATGGAGTGGCCACGAGGGCCCAGGGCGCGCCCCTCACCCTTGTGGGCCCCTCAGGAATCGTCTTGCGTTGATTCCAATTCCCAAAATTCACATATATTCCAAAAAAATCTTCGTCAGTTTTTATCCCGTTTGGACTCCGTTTGATATGGATTTTCTACGAAACAAAAAACATGCAACAAACAGAGGCTGCACTGCAAGCCTTTGGATCAACATGTTAGTCCCAAAAATAGTATAAAAAGTTGCCAAAAGTATATGAAAGTTGTATAATATTGGCATAGAACAATTAAAAATTATAGATACGACGGAGACGTATCAGCATCCCCAAGCTTAATTCCTGCTCGTCCTCGAGTCGGTAAATGATAAAAAAAGATAATTTTGATGTGGAATGCTACCTAGCATAATCTTGATCATGTAATCTAATCATGGCATGAATATTAAGACACGAGTGATTCAAAGCAATAGTCTATCATTTGACATTAAGACAATAATACTTCAAGCATACTAATAAAACAATCATGTCTTTTCAAAATAACATGGCCAAAAAAAGTTATCCCTACAAAATCATATGGTCTGGCTATGCTCCATCTTCATCGCACAAAATATTCAAATCATGCACAATCCCGATGACAAGCCAAGCAATTGTTTCATACTTTTGATGTTCTCAAACCTTTTCAACTTTCACGCAATACATGAGTGTGAGCCATGGATATAACACTATAGGTGGAATAGAATATGATGATGGAGGTTGTGTGGAGAAGACAAAAAAAGGAGAAAGTCTCACATCGACGCGGCTAGTCAACGGGCTATGGAGATGCCCATCAATTGATGTCAATGCGAGGAGTAGGGATTGCAATGCGACGGATGCACTAGAGCTATAAGTGTATGAAATCTCAAACTGAAACTAAGTGGGTGTGCATCGAACTTCCTTGCTCATGAAGACCTAGGGCATTTGAGGAAGCCCATCGTTGGAATATACAAGCCAAGTTCTATAATGAAAATTCCCACTAGTATATGAAAGTGATAACTCAAGAGACTCTCTATATGAAGAACATGGTGCTACTCTGAAGCACGAGTGTGGTAAAAGGATAGTAACATTGTCCCTTCTTTCTTTTCGCTCATTTTTAGGCTTCTTTGGCCTCTCTATCTTTTTTTGGGGCTTCTTTGGCCACTTTTATTTTGATAACCTCACATGGGACAATGTTCTAATAATGATGATCATCACACTTTTATTTACTTACAACTCAATATTGCAACACGATACTAGAACAAAATATGACTCTATATGAAAGCCTGTGGCAGTGTACCAGGATGTGCAATGATCTAGCATAGCAAAGATATCAAAAACGGACAAGCCATGAAAACATCATGCTAGCTATCTTACGATCATGCAAAGCAATATGACAATGAATGATCAAGTCATGTATATGATGATGATGGAAGTTGCATGGCAATATATCTCGGAATGGCTATGGAAATGCCATAATAGGTAGGTATGGTGGCTGTTTTGAGGAAGATATAAGGAGGCTTATGTGTGATAGAGCGTATCGTATCATGAGGTTTGGATGCACCGGTGAAGTTTACACCAACTCTCGAGGTGAGAAAGGGCAATGCACGGTACCGAAGAGGCTAGCAATGATGGAAGAGTGAGAGTGCGTATAATCCATGGAGTCAACATTAGTCATAAAGAAATCACATACTTATTGCAAAAATCTATTAGTCGTTGAAACAAAGTACTGCGCGCATGCTCCTAGGGGGATAGATGGTAGGAAAAGATCATCGCTCGTCCCCGACCGCCACTCATAAGGAAGACAATCAATAAATACCTCATGCTCCAACTTCATTACATAACGGTTCACCATACGTGCATGCTATGGGAATCAAAAACTTCAACACAAGCATTTCTCAATTTCACAATTACCCACTAGCATGACTCTAATATCACCATCTTTATATTGCAAAACTATTGCAAGGAATCAAACATATCATATTCAGTGATCTACAAGTTTTATGCATGATTTTATGACTAACCATGTGAATGACCAATTCCTGTCAACTCTCTAAATAGATATAAGTGAAGCAAGAGAGTTTAATTCTTTCTACAAAAGATATGCCCACGCTCTAACAAATATAAGTGAAGCAAAAGAGCATTCTACAAATGGCGATTTTCTATGTGTAGGGAAACAGGCAATCCAAACTTCAAATGATATAAGTGAAGCACATGAAGCATTCTATAAAGCCATACTCAAAAGATATAAGTGAAGTGCAATGAGAATTCTATAAATCAACCATGGACTATCTCATACCAGCATGGTGCATCAAAGAAAAGTGAAAACTAAATGCAAAAGACGCTCCAAGATTTGCACATATCACATGAACTAAACGAAACCGAAAACATACTGATACTTGTTGAAGAAAGATGGGATGCCTTCCGGGGCATCCCCAAGCTTAGACGCTTGAGTGTCCTTAAATATTTACTTGGGGTGCCTTGGGCATCCCCAAGCTTGAGCTCTTGCCTCTCCACCTTCTCTGCACATCGAGACCTCCTCGATGTTTGATCACTTCATCCACACAAAACTCAACAGAAAGCTCGGTTAGATCCGTTAGTATAATAAAGTGATGTAGGGTGGAACCCTAGATGGATGATCTTTCACTAAAGGAGCGGATCCCAATGAGGAACACGAAGAACACGAGGGGAAAACGAGGGGAAACACAAGAGAAACACTCAAACCAGCAAGTTATAGTCACACATGTGCTAGATCCACGAACACATAGAGATCACACGGTCCAAATCCAGCAAGGGACGATACATAGGTAACCGGTTCTTCTCCGTGAGGAGGTATTGATGGGGCCACCCAAGAGGGGGTCTTGAATCCAAGGGGATCTTCTCTGTAGAGGGGCCGCGGTCTCTCTCGTGGAGTAGATCCGTAATGGATGAGCAAAGCTCTATCTCAAATGAGCTAAACCAATTCTAACCCTAGAAGGAGGGAGATGGGAGAGTATATATAGTCTAGGGGGGCGAAAGGGTACATGGGCTTCGGCCCTTTACTGTGCGCAGACAGGCGGAGCCGGATATCCGGGCTGGGGGGCCGGATGTCCGGGGCTTCGGGAGGTGCCGGATGTCCGGGCTGGGGGGGTGGATGTCCGGGCTGGCGGCGATAGCTTCTGTAGGTTCTGGTGCGTGGCGCCAGATGTTCGGGCTTCTGGCCGGATTTCCGGGCTCGGGCCGGATGTCCGGGGCCTGTAGTTGTTCGTGGCCGGAGGTCAGAGAGAGGGGGTGCTCGGGGCGGATGTCCGGTCTGGCCGTATGTCCTGGGCCTCGAAGGTGTTCTTGCCTCACTCGGTTGGTTCTCTTCATCCATGGACTTGGCGGCTTGTCCGTCTTCACGAGTATCTTGGGGAGGGTCCTCTTGACACCTGATCATGCATAGCATATCAGACTTAGGTAGTAGCCATGTCTCGAGTGGATCATATGTGATATCGCTAAGGAAGGAAGTCACCTCGTTCTCGAGAGCTCTAGCTCGTGCTCGTGTCATGGGTCCTCTTAGCTCTTGATGAGATGATGGTAGGTCCATGGGGATGACCGAAGGATGCTCCGCATCATCTCCCCTCCCTTGGGAAAGATCCGACCTCGGATCGAAATCCTCGTCACCATGGTACGGGGAGTGATCTTTTACGTTGAAGATGTAGCTCACGGAGTACTTGTCGCGTGGGAGGTCGATCTTGTAGGCGTTGTTGTTTTAGCGTGCGATCACCTTGAAGGGTCCATCCGCTCGTGGTAGAAGTTTGGACTTGCGTTCGTTGGGGAAGCGGTCCTTGCGAAGGTGTAGCCACACAAGATCGCCAATATTGAATATCATGGGTTGCTTGTTGACGTTGAGCTTGGTCGCGAGTCGTTGTACTTGGCACTCGATGGTGTGCCTTGTATCTTCATGCATCTTCTTGAGGTAGTTGACTCAGGCACTCGCGTCCAGGTTTGTGCGCTCTTGTAGCGGCAGAGGTAGAATGTCCAATGGTGACAACGGGTTGAAGCCGTAGACGACCTCGAAGGGGGACTTTCCGGTAGTCGTATGTCTTGCACGGTTGTAGGCGTACTCGGCGATAGGAAGGCACTCCTCCCACTCCTTGATGTTCTTCTTTATCAACACGCGTAGTAGAGTGGAGAGCATGCGGTTCGTCACCTCCGTTTGGCCGTCGGTTTGTGGATGGTATGCCGAAGAGAACAAAAGCTTGATTCCGAGCTTGGCGCACAAGGTCTTCCAAAAGTAACTCAAGAACTTGACGTCGCGGTCCAAGACAATCGTCTTTGGCACTCCATGAAGGTGCAAGATTTCCCTACAAAAAAATTTTGCAACATGTGAAGCATCGTCTATCTTGTTGCAAGGAATGAAATGTGCCATTTTGGAGAATCGGTCCACAACAACAAAAACGGAATCCTTGCCATTTCTAGTTCTAGGCAAACCAAGCACAAAATCCATGCTAATATCTTCCCATGGTTGATATGCAATTGGAAGTGGCATGTAAAGGCCATGAGATTGGGCTTTAGACTTAGCTTTGCGACATGTAGAGCATCGGTTGGTGAAGCGGTTGACGTCGCGAAACATCTTACGCCAAAAGTAGTTCTTGGAGAGCGTGGCGAATGTCTTGTCGCATCCAAAATGTCCCATTAGTCCTCTGCCATGAGATTCTTGCAAAAGCAACAAACGAAGAGAAGACTCGGGGATGCATAGTTTGTTAGCTCTCATAAGGTAACCATCTTTGAGGTAATAGCGTTCCCAAGATGTATGCGTCAAACATTTGGCATAAGGAATAGCAAAAGTAGGATCATGCTCATACAAGTCTTTTATATGCTCAAAGCCAATGACATTCAATTCAAGTTGAGTAACAAGCATGCATATACGGGAAAGCGCATCCGCCACAACATTTTCCTTACCTTTAATATACTTGATGACATAAGGAAAAGACTCAATAAACTCACTCCATTTAGCATGACGCTTGTTCAACTTAGTTTGACCCTTAAGATATTTAAGTGTTTCATGATCGGTATGGATGATGAATTCATGAGGGCGAAGGTAATGTTCCCACTCATGCAAAACTCGCACTAGAGCATATAGCTCTTTGTCATAGATGGGGTAATTGAGTTGCGCTCCGGAAAGTTTCTCACTAAAGTATGCTATGGGGCGCTTCTCTTGCGTTAACACACCTCCTATGCCATTACCACTAGCATCGCAATGAATTTCAAAAGGTTTGTCAAAATTGGATAATGCAAGCACGGGAGCATGAGTAAGCAAATTCTTAAGCTCATTGAATGCGCTATCTTGCGATGGTCCCCAAATAAAGGGTGCATTCTTCTTGCTCAAAGCATGTAAAGGTGAAGCAATGGTGCTAAAATCCTTCACAAATCTACGGTAGAAACCGGCTAAACCAAGAAAACTATGCACTTGTTGCAAATTGGTTGGTTGGGGCCAACTCTTAATAGCGTTGATCTTAGCGTCATCAACATGAACACCCTTAGAGGATACTATGAAACCCAAGAAAACAAGCTTATCAACACCGAAAAGGCATTTTTCCATATTAGCATAAAGTTGCTCTTTTTGAAGAGTTTGTAGCACGGTTCGAATGTGGGTGACATGCTCTTTGAGAGATTTTCTAAAAACAAGGATATCATCAAAGTAGACAACAACAAATTCACCAATGTAAGGGCGAAACACATAATGCATGAGACGCATGAAAGTACCGGGCGCTTCGGATAAACCCATAGGCATGACTAACCACTCATACAAACCAAACTTTGTTTTGAAAGTGGTTTTCCATTCATCACCCTCTTGTATGCGGATTTGATAGTAACCACTTTTAAGATCAATCTTGGAAAAAACAGTGGCACCGCTAAGCTCATCAAGCATATCATCAAGGCGTGGAATGGGGTACCTATAGTGAACGGTGATAGCATTGATTGGTCTACAATCGGAACACATGCGAAAGCTACCGTCTCTTTTTGTCACAAGAATGACCGGAACGGCACAAGGAATCAAACTTTCACGCACATGTCCATGATCTATGAGATGCTTTACTTGCCTTTGTATTTCCTTGGTTTATTCGGGGTTGACTCGGTAGGGAGCCTTGTTAGGTAGAGGTGCTCTAGGGATGAGGTCGATTCGGTGCTCAATGCCTCGTAGTGGAGGTAGACCCAGAGGTAGCTCGTCGGGGAAAACATCTTGGAATTCCTGCAATAGAGAAGATAACACTAAAGGTAGATCGTGAGAGGTTTTAGTTTTTGGTGCCTCGTGCTTGCACAATAAGACATAGTGTAGGACACTTGATGGGTTCTCACACACTTCTCTCATCTCACGTTTGGTGGCAGATAGAACTAAGTTTTTCTTGTCGCTCATCGTGGAGGCACTCAATTTGGGCCTGTGGCGCTCACTCTCTTTTTGGTGGTTCGCTCTCTCACTATTCTCTCCATGATGGGTGGCTTGTTTTTCGGCGATCACTTGGCTTGGAGACATAGGTCGTAGCACATACTCCTTCCCTTTCATCTTGAATCTATAGTGGTTTGTACGACCATTGTGGATGACACCTCGGTCATATTGCCATGGCCGTCCAAGAAGGAGGTGGCACACGGTCATCGGGAGGACATCACACTCCAAAGTGTCCTCGTAAGCTCCGATCTTGAAAGAGACTTGTACCCTATGCTCGACTTGGATGGTGCCGGTGTCTCTTAGCCATTGAACCTTGTAGGGGTGCGGGTGCTTCATCTTGACCAATTGGAGTTTGGAGCATAGTTCTTCACTTGCTAAGTCATGGCAACTCCCTCCATCGATGATGACCTTCCATTGATGTCGGCCTTTGTGTGGAAGATATGGCATCTTTGGTCTTCGTCTTGTTGATGTTGAAGAGTCAAGACCTTGGAGACAACAAGAGCGGGGCTTGAATCTTCGTCACAAAAGACTTGATCATCTTCATCTTCGTTGTTAACTTGTCGGTGCATGGACACTTGCTCAAGGGCTTCCATTTCTCCTTCACTCATGGAGTCGTAGGTTCCGTCGTCGTTGAGGATCATGGTGCGCTTGTTTGTGCACTCAAAGGACTTGTGGCCTCGGCCTCCGCATGTGAAGCATTTGAAGGAACTTGTCTTGATGGTCTCATTTGTTGGGGTAGATGATGATGAAGCTTTCTTGAAGTTGCTTGTAGTAGGAGGACGACTTGAGCTTGTCGAAGCTTTCTTGTAACTTGACTTGTCGCTGTTGCTTGTAGATGGCTTGGTGGAAGTAGAAGGTGTTGGAGTCGTTGAAGCTTGATTGTTGGGGAAACCATATGACTTGGATGAGAACTTGGCATATTTGAGGTCATCTTGCACTTGGCGTTCCGCTTTGGTAGCTTGATGCACTAGCTCGATGAGATTCGAGTATGGTTGGAAGTCGGCGATCTTCTTGATAGGATGGTTGAGTCCATTCAAGAAACGTGCCATAGTTTGCTCATCATCTTTCGTGACATTGGCTATTATCATGGAAATCTCCATTTCCATATAGTACTCTTCAACGCTCTTGGTTCCTTGCTTGAGTAGTTGGAGTTTCTTGAAGAGGTCACGGTTGTAGTAGTTTGGCACGAATCGTGCTCTCATGGCATCCTTCATTTGCGCCCAAGTGGTGATTGGCGGTTCACCTTTGGCCGCTCGGCGCTCAAGGACTTGTTCCCACCAAATGAGGACGTAGTCTTGGAATTCAAGGGATGCCATCGCGATCTTCTTCTCTTCTTCGTAGTTGTGCAAATGGAAGATTTTGTCGACCTTCAATGCCCATGATATGTACTCTTCGGGGTCATTGCTTTCGGTGAACTTGGGGGATGATGACGCCCATGTCGGTGAGGATTGGCAATCTCATGTTGCTCTTGGCGAGGAGGATTGTTGACCTCATGTTGCTCTTGTCTTGGAGGAGGTCCATTGTCTTCATGCTCTCGATGGACTTGATATTCTTGTCTCGCTAGAGGAGGAACTTGATGATCTTGAGGAGGAGCTTGTCGATGCACACGTGCTTGGTAAATCCTTTCTTGAGCTTCGTCGCAGAGTGCTTCCTGATGTAGACGAGCTTGTCGGCCTCGGTTGGCTACGGCTCGACTTGAATCTCGAAGGGCATGTTGCGCCTCAAGTGCTTGAGCTTCACGAAGTTGTTGTTCTTGATGTTGTGCCTCGACATATTGTGCATCTTGATGTTGTCGCGCACACTCCTCTTGTTCTTGTTGTCATTGGTGTTGCCGTTCTTGTGCTTGTGCGAATGCAGCTTGGGCTTGACGTTGTCGATGCTCTTGAGAATCAGTGTCGTGTAGAGGATTGCAGTTTGCTTGACGGTCTTGACGCACGGCACGACGAAGAGTGTTTAATGTCGGTGTACTTGAACCGGAGATAGTGTCGTCGGAGTGTTGACTTGAGCGGCTCCGTCTTGAGGAGGACGAAGTTGTAGAAGAGCGGTTGACCATCATGGTTCGGATATCTTCTTTGAGGGAACTCATGGATGTGTCGAAGTAGTCTCTTGTACGTTGCTCAGATTGTCGTAGGTCGGTTGCGAGATTGTCGGTGCGGTCGCCCAAAGCAAGTTGTTCTTGATGCAAAGCTCGATGTGCGCCAAATAGTTGAGTCTTGGTGACATAGGATGACATGTCATCGTCTTGCTCCAAGAAGAGTGGGTTGGTAGAGGTACTTGGCCTATCCATCATTCCAAACAAAGATATGTGAGTGGGAGAAAGAGAAAAACCAATACCAAATGTACCTTGACCGATGTTGAAGATGGATCAAAGATCACTCCAGTGTGTAACAAGGAAATAGCACAATTGGTACCAATTCTTGTCGGTTTCTCACACCTACATAAGTAAAAGCTTATGGTGGGGCTTGGTGAGGATGGTGGCACAAAAATTGATGCAATTGTAAGTGGGCTTCAATAATGTTGGAAAAGATTCGCAAATTGCAAATGCAACAAGTAGACCAATAGCAAGATATGGTACATGGAAACACATAGGCAAATAGATAATGTGGGGTTGTGCAACCAAGGGTAAGCCAAAATGTGGAATCCACCAAGATGCTCATGTTGCACAACACTAGAGAGACGCTAACACGATTGCACAATAGACAGATACGAACTTGTGCACAACCTACTAAGCAAAAATGCAACGACGTCTATCCCAAGTATGCTATATGTATGATGTTCCGATGATATGATCCAATATGATCGAGTATGACAATCTTAATGTTGTATGATGCTATGGTTCTTGCTTATAAGTCTTTGCTTATCTTTCCTCTTTTGCTTAAAAGCTTGTTTGGCTCTTTGTTGTTTGAGCTCTTTTCTCATGCAATGCTTCATGAACCAAGATAGCAATTGTGTATGCGATGACAACTTTGTGACACAAGAGATGATACCAAGATATGCAACACAATGATATGGTATGTATGCTATGGGAAGTATGATCACTAATGTGCACAAGTCACGTTGCCGGCAATACTCAACAGCTAGTCTCGATGGGTAAGCTACGCAAAAGTAAGGCTATGGGGTTATCAATGCAAATGCAAGAAAGTATGATGATATCACGATACCAAGATGATACCAAGGTGAGGGTGATACCAAAGTGATGTAGCTGTTCGTAGTAGTCCTTGGCGAAAATGAGCGGTGGTGATGTTGATGTCGAACCGTACCTAGATAGCCGAAACACAATAGGACACGGAAACCACAACTCAAATTCTCAAAGCAAAACCGGTCAAAATTGTTGGAGTTGGTAGCGGAAAGGGCTATGGTGTTGTTATGCGGGAGTGGTGGTGGTATGCGGAAGTGGAAATGGGCACCGGGACAAAATTTGGCGAGAGTTAGGCGGGAAACGGAGTGGTGGATGGAAGTGGTTGTTGCCAGGGGTCAGATGTCCGGGGTGGCCGGATGTCCGGGCTGGCGGGTCGGATGTCCGGGCTCTCGGTCCGTGGACGAACTCGAAGAACACCGCGTGGAGAAGTCAAATTCGGGGCAAAATTCGGAAGATTTTGTGGATGGAAATTGGGGAAAAGATGGGGAAAAGCTAGATCTACCTGCAACACACGAAATCCGCGGATCAAATCCAACAAAACGTCATCACACTAACAAATCACAAAAAAAATTGGGGCTATTTTTGTGGGGAAATTTTTGGATTAGGACGAAAAACAACAAAATCAAGCTAGAAAACAAAGAGAGGGGGCACCGAAATCGTAATCAACGTGGCTCATGATACCAAGATGATTAGGGTGGAACCCTAGATGGCCGATCTTTCAGAAAAGGAGCGGATCCCAACGAGGACACGAAGAACACGAGGGGAAACACAAGAGAAACACTCAAACCAACAAGATATAGTCACACATGTGCTAGATCCACGAACACATAGAGATCACACGGTCCAAATCCAACAAGGGACGATACATAGGTAACCGGTTCTTCTCTGTGAGGAGGTCTCGATGGGGCCACCCAAGAGGGGGTCTTGAATCCAAGGGGATCTTCTCTGTAGAGGGGCGGCGGTCTTTCTCGTGGAGTAGATCCGTAATGGATGAGCAAAGCTCTATCTCAGATGAGCTAAACCGATGCTAACCCTAGAAGGAGGGAGATGTGAGAGTATATATAGTCTAGGGGGGCGAAAGGGTACATGGGCTTCGGCCCTTTACTATGCACAGACAGGCGGAGCCGGATGTCTGGGCGACGGGCTGGATGTCCGGGGCTTCGAGAGGGGCCGGATGTCTGGGCTTCTGGCCGGATTTCCGGGCTCGGGCCGGATGTCCGGTGTAACATCCCAAAATTCTAAATTTTGGAATGTTATAATAAATAAATAACTATGGTTGTTGTCTGATTGTTTGACGGATTGATTGAATGGAATTGAGTGGAAATTGAAACTTTTGAAAGTTGAATGAGAGGGAATGAAATGACTTTCCCAAACTTTCCATTTTGCATTTTTGGATCCCAATTGAACTCAAGTTCATTGCAACACCAAAACCTAGAGTGAAGATGACATGACTTCTTCCATTTTGAAATGAATAGGGTTTTGGAAAAAGAATTTAATTTCATTTGGGAAGTTTTCAAATTCAAAGCTTTATGCAACTCAATGATTTTCATGAGGGAAGATAAAATGACTTCTTCAATTATATGAAATAGGAGTTGGAAGTTATAATGAATCAAGTTGAAAATCATTTGAAGGTGCTTTGGAACCCTCTTTCAAATTTTGAGTTTTGAATTTGAATTTCAAACTTTGGCATGTGGGAAACATTTCAAAAACTATGCCCGATAAATACTTGATCAAAAGTATGAGAGGAGCAAACATGACACTCCAAAAATATCGGAGGAAACAATGCCAAAAGATTTGGATTCAAGCCTGAAATTTATTTGAATTTGAAAAAATAGATTTTTATGAAATTTGGCTTTTGCCTTTGGAAAAATGTTCAAATGAAAGGGAATATTCCCGATCATTTTGGTATATATATACCCTATATAAATTATTTATAGATTGGGTTTTATTTTTGTTTTAGTTTTATTTAAAGAGAATAAAGAAAACCCCAGGCGCCAGCCACCCCAGAGCCCAGCCAGCGCCCGCCTCAAGACCCAGCGCTTTGGCCCAGCCAGTA
Source organism: Aegilops bicornis (assembly GCA_021605145.1). Taxonomy (NCBI): domain Eukaryota; kingdom Viridiplantae; phylum Streptophyta; class Magnoliopsida; order Poales; family Poaceae; genus Aegilops; species Aegilops bicornis. Next base: position 543,059,837 of record CM038671.1, read on the forward strand.
GGCCCACCGAGCCCGAGCCAGCCACCAGCTCCCTCACCTCGCCCCCTGGCGCCACGGCCGATCGACCGCCTCCTCCTCACCTCTCTCTCTCGCTGACCCGTGGGCCCCGCCCTCTCCTTCCCGCCCACGCCCGACCTCGCTGAGATCGCGGATCCCGGCGATCCGGATCCCCGATCGCCCGATCCCTCCGATCCCGACGACCCCCGGGCTATAAAAGCCGCCACCCCCGCACCCCATTCCCCCTCCCGAGACCACGCCGGACCCCCTCTCCCTCCCGCTCGACGTCGCCGGAGCCCGAAGCCCTCCCCGCCGCCATTGTTGCCGCCGTCGACCCCCAGGTCCACCCCGACCCTCAACAACACCACCGAACCCCTCCCCGACCTCGTGCGCGTCTTCCCGACGAAGTCGCCGAGCTCCCGACGCCAGACGCCTCGACAAGCATTTCGCCGCCGCCGCCGCCATGAGTCCGGTAAGCCACCGGAAGCACTTCCCGTCCGATCTCAATCGAGTGGCTAGGATTAGAACTCAAGGGGTAGGTTTTATTTATAAAACCGGCCGGTTCTTCGGTTAGTTTTAGTTAGGTTTTTTATTTTTAGGCCCGGTTAGTTTTAGTTAAACCTAGGCCCGTTTAGACTAAGTTACGCCTAGTGCAGTATAGGCCCATTAGGCCTTTTTCTTTTTATTTTGATTTTCTGCTTTCTGAGAATAGCTTCTGTTTTCAAAAATTCATATCTTTTATTCTGTTTAATATTTTTGAGTGATACTTTTTTGTTGGATTGCAAATTTTATGTAGTTTCTGTAAAATATATATTTAGCTATGTTAAAAATAATTAAAAATGCCTTAATATTGTTTTAGTCAGAATAGTAAATCTGCTATAACTTTAGTTAAAAAATTATTTTTGCATGATTCTTTTTGTAATCACTTTATTTTGACATTGCCAAACCCTAGAAATTTACTTGGGTATTTTAGGATTAATAAATAATTAGTTTTAGACAGGATCCTATTAATCCTAATTAATTAACTAGTTCCTGTTTTCTTAATTAATTAATTAGTAAATTAATTTATTCTTAACTTGTGATTAGTTATTCTAGGTTAGTTTCTGTCATTCTAGTAGATGAACTTTTATTTATAATTAATAAAAGTTTTAAATTATTTTTCTTAATAGAAATTGGATTAGGCCTAAAATGAGTTTTATAATAGCTTTTTAATTAATTCTTTTTGCTCCTAGTTGCTTAGTGAAACCTTTTCTGTTAAGTTAACCTAAAACCATGATTAGGTTATATTAAGAAATTTTATTATATAAAACTATTTTTGTTATTGTTTGAAGTAGGGAAAACTTTGAGTGGCCTTTATTTGAGTTTTTCTTTTGGATTGAGTTTTGGTTGTTTGTTGTGTTATGTTACTTTTGTTATGTTGTGTTATGTGATCCTATTGCTATGTGCTTATTATAGTTATTGTTTGCCTCGGTAGAATTTCCGGAGTGCGAAGATTGCTACTACGAAACCCTAGTTTTTTCGAAGATCGTCAACCAGGCAAGTTCACTTTGACCATTGCTTTCATACCTATGTTTTTATTGCATTTAGTGGCATCCTTGCAACCACACCTCAGTAGTGTTATTGAATCCTTGTAGTTGAGTAGTATGCATGAGGTAGGAACCCATCACCCTGTTACCAAGCCCGGACGTTTTATTTAAATGCTACGCTATAGTAGACGGGGTTTGGTATGAGTGTTCGGGAGTGGTGTGAGAAAGGAGGACTCTCGTCAATGACGACAACTCCATGATGGCATCTGCAAGGACTGCATCTTCAAGGCCTCAAGACTTCAAGACTCGAGACAAGAATTCAATACACACTCTTGGGTGAAGGAAGGGCGGTTGTGGGCACCTGGAGAAACCAAAGGTTGGCAGGATGCATGGAGAAGCGCCATGACATCTTGCGGAAAGCTTCACCCAGACTCAAAGAGACGGAAGAATACTTCATGCACAGAAGCTTACCTGCAACCGCAAGTCATTATGGGCTCGCTTGGTTGACCTTAGTTGTGACTCTGGCTGGGGACGGTGCTAGCAGATGTAGAACTACGGTAGGATTGGATGGGTACCGGACGGTGGTCGAGGAACTCTTTGGAAGACCATGTTTCGGTCATCTTGTTCTCAAACACCACGAAGTGCGAGAACGTAAAGAGAGGGATCGAATCTTGCGGGTAAAGTGTACAAACCTCTGCAGAGGGTTATAACCTAATCGATTAGCCGTGTCCCGATTCACGGACAATTTGAGCATCTGGACTTGGATCTATCTCGAACTCTCAACACCGGATTGATAACTTAATTGTGGGCAACTTATGATGATTTTGGGCTATGAGACATCGGTTGGCGGAACCATGTCATGATAGAACACTCCATAGTACAGACTTCATTTATTCCTTTGATGTAGGTAAAATAAAATCAGCTTTTACGCAAACAAAACTCAGATACAGAGCCATAAAGCCATATTGCATATAGTATAGTTTTATCATCTGTTTTCTCATATTGTGATCTTGCGGTACATTCCATGTACTGACCTACACGGCTGCAACGTATCAAGTTGCAGATATTGTCTCGACGAGTAAGATTTACGCTACAGGTTTACGGTCTACACTCACCCTGCCGATGGCGTTGATGGGACTCCACACCCGTTTGATTGTTTCCACTGAGTATTATGAGGTATATATCAGTTTATATTATTTATACATGTGATTGCACTTTGATATATACATTGATGTCTTGTGTGTGCCAGACATCTTGATCCGAGGATGGCACGATAACGAGAGGCTTGACCGTCTGAGGTCGGGTCGCTCTGAAAATGGTATCGAGCACATGTTGGCTGTAGGGCGTGACCCTAGAAACCGGAAAAGCCCTTAGGACAGGATATCTCAAAAACTTTATTTACAAAAAGACTCTTACTTCTCATCTTTTCTGAATTTATCAAATAGACCCTCTCACCTCAAATAGTTAGAATATACCCCTTATCCTTTGATCACCCGGAGGATCAACTGAAGACGCTCCAATAAGGATTTGATATCGGAGAACTGATGACCCCTTCAGAGTAAAGAGGATTTCACCATGTATTAGAAGCTACAACAGTTGAAGACTCCGAAGATTTGAAGTTCCTGAAGAAATATTTGACCTTTAGAAGACCAAACCCCTGTTACACACTTACGTTAGATGCGACGATGTGTGAGCTGTCATTTGTTTGATGTTTTTCGACAGCCACAAAGTAAAACTTGTTTCTTCAAAAACTATTGTTTGTATTGTGTGTATATCCCTCCCCACCTCTCTCTCATCTCACCCTAAAACTCTTGAACCCCATAGATGATGAATGAAGTTGGACTGATATTCTTCGGATCAAGACTCAGTAGGAGGCGTAGCTATGGATGCGTAACATGGAGAATCACTTCAGGAACAATTTGGTTTCAAGGAAGTATGAGGTCCAATACGCTCTTCAAGATTTCTTTACGTAAAGTGCTGCAACCTGGTGGAGAATGCATCAATCCATACAAGGATTTAAAGGAGCAAGAACTTGGGAGGAATTCAAGAAGACCCTGATGAGATCACGTCTTATCCGGAAGCACAATGATACACCAAGAAGAAAACCTTGTGCCTGCAAGATTTGCGGAGAAATAGGACACACCGTGAGGAACACAAAGATGGATGCCCTCATTGTGAGGAGAAACACCCACCGAGGAATGCCCAACTAGCTGTGTGACTTGCTTCTGTGTGAAGGAACCACCCACTACCCGGTGCAAAGGTCACATTTACTCCATGGTGCAACAAACTATTCCGAAGCGGGAAGATGGAATGAAAGAAACCCTCAAAGAAGACCTAGAAGAACCAAGAATGAATGAAAGTGTTGACGACACGGATGGAGAAGGTCTCGACAGATTTTACTCAATGCCTGCTATTCATGTGGAGAAGAAGGACATTTTTCACAAGATTGCACCAAGGAAAGAAAGGAATATCCAGGATATTTCCCGGCAGAAGTGAAGTTTGACCCTCTGGAGATAGAAACTCGATCATTACAGAGAATTCCGGGAAGAGAAAAAGAAGGCAACCGAGAACAACACAATTTTTGCAGAGAAGGACCTAAGTCATATCACTTGTTACAGGTGCAAGGATTTAGGTCATTACGCTAGTAAATGTCCAGAAAAGAAGCCAAGAATCCAAGGAGCCCGCATAATCACAAAGAAGCCCCGAGACATGTCAAGTCATTTGTTTTCGCTGCAAGGAGGCAGGACATTATGCTATTAAATGTCCCGACAAGATGAAAACTGGAGTTGAGTAGTTGGAATTTTGATATGGATAATAAGAGTAGTAGAAAGCAATTTCATTTTCATGAGCTCAATGAGTTGAGTTATGTAATGGGTGCTCGAGTTTGTAATGGATTCATGAAATCAATAAAGTTAAGGTGACATGTTTTCATATGTTTAATTGTATGAGTTGTTACTCTATGAACACGGATTTTGACCATTTTCGAGGATATGAGAAAAATATGGTCTATGGATGGATTTGTGAATTTCATTTTAGGGTGGTAGTACCTGTGAAGAAGACTAGACTAATGGATAAGAAAATATATATACCACGGACTGTAGTTCAAGGAAAAAAAAGTTGGAATTTTGCTTTTGATATGATGGTATGAAGAAAGCAGTACTACCGGATTTAAAAGATGTGTAATATGGAACAAGAGAGTTACCCCAAGGATGAGTTAAAGCTGCACTAGTGTTGAAGTGGGCCATAACCCACAGGCCCAAGAATTAATAAGGATCAAGTACCCACTGGAGAAAGAAATTTTGGGAATAGACTACGATTTGATCAACCGAAGCGATTCTATAGGAGTTTACGCAAAACCTGAGAGTTGTTAAGGAACGATAGATGTTTGTTTGGCCTGCAGAATCAATGGATTTTTCCGAACTTGGTTCACCGACAAGAGAAATTCTGCAATGCTTGTGAGGATGACCGAGTGTTAGAATGCGAGATTCGCTAAACCATGTACAAGGTAATGATTTGGGTGCGGGATGGATTGATCACCATACCGACTTACTCTTATTATTCGCTTTGCTATATGGGATGGTAAAATCTGAGTGACTTACCTATAGTAGAGAGACGATCAAAACCTTGTTTAAACCTTAGAAAGGTATAGGTATTTTTTTCCTTGTACACGGCGGTTGTTGCCAACCGTAGGTTATATACGGTGAGGTTCAACCTGCAGACCGTTTTCCTGCGGAAACCATAAATCGTTGACCACCATGAGATACCGATATTTGTTTAGAATTGGCGCCGGACCGTCAGCTATGAAGACCCAGTCTCGAATAACCTTACCAAGAGTAAAGGACAAAAGGTTATGCCACTACCTAAGAGCCCAGAGAAGGAATTATCCTTAATATCTGAGAAGACCGACCTTTGTCAAGAATAAGGATGGAGTATATGAGTTTTGATGGAACCGTAACCATGCTTCTAAGGGTGGTAGCATCCGAGACCCCGGAGACGATCGATGGATTTTTGAGAAGACCCCAAACCCTAACCTATTTCTTGTTAGCCTCTCCGAATCTCGAGGGCGAGATTCATTTTAATGTGGTAGGTTTGTAACATCCCAAAATTCTAAATTTTGGAATGTTATAATAAATAAATAACTATGGTTGTTGTCTAATTGTTTGTGGATTGATTGAATGGAATTGAGTGGAAATTGAAACTTTTGAAAGTTGAATGAGAGGGAATGAAATGACTTTCCCAAACTTTCCATTTTGCATTTTTGGATCCCAATTGAACTCAAGTTCATTGCAACACCAAAACCTAGAGTGAAGATGACATGACTTCTTCCATTTTGAAATGAATAGGGTTTTGGAAAAAGAATTTAATTTCATTTGGGAAGTTTTCAAATTCAAAGCTTTATGCAACTCAATGATTTTCATGAGGGAAGATAAAATGACTTCTTCAATTATATGAAATAGGAGTTGGAAGTTATAATGAATCAAGTTGAAAATCATTTGAAGGTGCTTTGGAACCCTCTTTCAAATTTTGAGTTTTGAATTTGAATTTCAAACTTTGGCATGTGGGAAACATTTCAAAAACTATGCCTGATAAATACTTGATCAAAAGTATGAGAGGAGCAAACATGACACTCCAAAAATATCAGAGGAAACAATGCCAAAAGATTTGGATTCAAGCCTGAAATTTATTTGAATTTGAAAAAAATAGATTTTTATGAAATTTGGCTTTTGCCTTTGCAAAAATGTTCAAATGAAAGGGAATATTCCCCTGATCATTTTGGTATATATATACCCTATATAAATTATTTATAGATTGGGTTTTATTTTTGTTTTAGTTTTATTTAAAGAGAATAAAGAAACCCCGGGCGCCAGCCAGCCACCCTGTGCCCAGCCACCCCTCAGCCCAGCCCGGCCCACCAGCCCACTGTGGCAGCCGAGCCGAGCCAGCCCGGCTCCTCACCCCTCGCCTCGCCCGAGGCGCTTACGCCACGGCCGACCGCCTCCTCCTCACCCCTCTCTCTCGTGACCGTGGGCCCCGCCCCTCTCCTTCCCGCCCACGCCACGCCGACCTGGGAGATCGCCGGATCCCGAAGGATCCGGGATCCCCCGATCGCCCCCGATCCCCTCCCGATCCCCGACTACCCCCTGGCTATAAAAGCCGCCACCCCCGCACCCCATTCCCCCTCCCGAGACCACGCCGAACCCCCTCTCCCTCCCGCTCGACGTCGCCGAGCCCAAGCCCTCCCGCCGCCATTGTTGCCGCCGTCGACCCCCTGGTCCACCCCGAACCCCAACAACACCACCGAACCCCTCCCCAACCTCGTGCGCGTCTTCCCGACGAGTCGCCGGAGCTCCCCGACGCCTCGGCGCTTTTCGCCGCCGCCCGCCCGCCGCCCGAGTCCGTAAGCCACGGAAGCACCCCCGTCCGATCTCAATCGAGTGGCTAGGATTAGAACCCCGAAGGGGTAGGTTTTATTTATAAAACCGGCCGGTTCTTCGGTTAGTTTTAGTTAGGTTTTTTATTTTTAGGCCGGTTAGTTTTAGTTAAACCTAGGCCCGTTTAGACTAAGTTACGCCTAGTGCACAGTATAGGCCCATTAGGCCTTTTTCTTTTTATTTTGATTTTCTGCTTTCTGAGAATAGCTTCGCTTTCAAAAATTCATATCTTTTATTCTGTTTAATATTTTTGAGTGATTCTTTTTTGTTGGATTGCAAATTTTATGTAGTTTCTGTAAAATATATATTTAGCTATGTTAAAAATAATTAAAAATGCCTTAATATTGTTTTAGTCAGAATAGTAAATCTGCTATAACTTTAGTTAAAAAATTATTTTTGCATGATTCTTTTTGTAATCACTTTATTTTGACATTGCCAAACCCTAGAAATTTACTTGGGTATTTTAGGATTAATAAATAATTAGTTTTAGACAGGATCCTATTAATCCTAATTAATTAACTAGTTCCTGTTTTCCTAATTAATTAATTAGTAAATTAATTTATTCTTAACTTGTGATTAGTTATTCTAGGTTAGTTTCTGTCATTCTAGTAGATGAGCTTCTATTTATAATTAATAAAAGTTTTAAATTATTTTTCTTAATAGAAATTGGATTAGGCCTAAAATGAGTTTTATAATAGCTTTTTAATTAATTCTTTTTGCTCCTAGTTGCTTAGTGAAACCTTTTCTGTTAAGTTAACCTAAAACCATGATTAGGTTATATTAAGAAATTTTTATTATATAAAACTATTTTTGTTATTGTTTGAAGTAGGGAAAACTTTGAGTGGCCTTTATTTGAGTTTTTCTTTTGGATTGAGTTTTGGTTGTTTGTTGTGTTATGTTACTTTTGTTATGTTGTGTTATGTGATCCTATTGCTATGTGCTTATTATAGTTATTGTTTGCCTCGGTAGAATTTCCGGAGTGCGAAGATTGCTACTCTGAAACCCTAGTTTTTTCAAGATCGTCAACCGAGCAAGTTCACTTTGACCATTGCTTTCATACCTATGTTTTTATTGCATTTAGTGGCATCCTTGCAACCACACCTCAGTAGTGTTATTGAATCCTTGTAGTTGAGTAGTATGCATGAGGTAGGAACCCATCACCCTGTTACCAAGCCCGGACGTTTTATTTAAATGCTACGCTATAGTAGACGGGGTTTGGTATGAGTGTTCGGGAGTGGTGTGAGAAAGGAGGACTCTACGTCAATGACGACAACTCCATGATGGCATCTGCAAGGACTGCATCTTCAAGGCCTCAAGACTTCAAGACTCGAGACAAGAATTCAATACACACTCTTGGGTGAAGGGCGGTTGTGGGCACCTGGAGAAACCAGTGGTTGGCGGGATGCATGGAGAAGCGCCATGACATCTTGCGGAAAGCTTCACCCAGACTCAAAGAGACGGAAGAATACTTCATGCCCGAAGCTTACCTGCAACCGCAAGTCATTATGGGCTGGCTTGGTTGACCTTAGTTGTGACTCTGGCTGGGACGGTGCTAGCAGATGTAGAACTACGGTAGGATTGGATGGGTACCGGACAGTGGTCAGAGGAACTCTTCGGAAGACCATGTTTCGGTCATCTTGTTCTCAAACACCCTGAAGTGCGAGAACGCAAAGAGAGGGATCGAATCTTGCGGGTAAAGTGTACAAACCTCTGCAGAGGGTTATAACCTAATCGATTAGCCGTGTCCCCGGTTACGGACAATTTGAGCATCTGGACTTGGATCTATCTCGGAACTCTCAACACCGGATTGATAACTTAATTGTGGGCAACTTATGATGATTTTGGGCTATGAGACATCGGTTGGCGGAACCATGTCATGATAGAACACTCCATAGTACAGACTTCATTTATTCCTTTGATGTAGGTAAAATAAAATTAGCTTTTACGCAAACAAAACTCGAATCTGAGCCATAAAGCCATATTGCATATAGTATAGTTTTATCATCTGTTTTCTCATATTGTGATATTGCCGTACATTCAATGTATCGACCTACACGGCTGCAACGTATCATGTTGCGTATATTTCCTCGACGAGTAAGAGTTACGATACTGAGGTTACGGTCTACACTCAACTCGCCGATGGCGTTGATGGGACTCCACACCCGTTTGATTGTTTCATTGAGTATTATGAGGTATATATCAGTTTATATTATTTATACATGTGATTGCACTTTGATATATACATTGATGTATCGTAGGTGCCAAAGATACCGATCCGTGGATGGCACAAGAATACGTAGGCTTGACCGTCTGAGGTCGGGTCGCTACATCCGGGGCCTGTAGTTGTTCGGCGGCTCGGAGGCTGTAGAGGGGGGGGTGCTCCAGGGGCCGGATGTCCGGGGTCCTGGCCGGATGTCCGGGGCCTGGAAGGTATTCTTGCCTCACTCGGTTGGTTCTCTTCATCCATGGACTTGGCGGCTTGTCCGTCTTCACGAGTATCTTCGGGAGGGTCCTCTTGACACCTGATCATGCATAGCATATCGGACTTAGGTAGTAGCCATGTCTCGAGTGGATCATATGTGATATCTCTAAGGAAGGAAGTCACCTCGTTCTCGAGAGCTCTAGCTCGTGCTCGTGTCATGGGTCCTCTTGGCTCTTGATGAGACGATGGTAGGTCCATGGGGATGACCGAAGGATGCTCCGCATCATAAAGCAAATCACTACTCTAAGTACTGTTGCAAACCAATTCATATTTTGTTTTTTCATTGTAGATACTGTAATATAACTTTTTCATGACTTAATCCACTGATAGAAATCATAGTTTCATCAAAACAAGCAAACTATGCATCAAAAACAGAATATGTCTTAAACATGACAATCTGTAGTAATCTGAACATTCACCATACTTCTGCTACTCCAAAAATTCTAAAGAAATTAGGAAAAATAAAAAATTTGTATAGAAAGACAGTGCAAAAAGTTTCAGAACCGTTTGATATTCTAGTAAAAAATGTAAAATCGCGCTCTGCAGCCAAAGTTTCTGTTTTGCACCGCACAAACCAACAAGCAATGTAAACATCCTAAAGGCAAATCTTGGCACATTATTTTTATAATACAATGGAATTGTACAAAGGAGATAATTATTTTTGTTGAAAAGTTTCTGTAATTAAGATTCACAAAGTTTCCGTGAGCAAGAACAAAGTTCAAGTAGCTCTCCCACTTCAACAATGCTTGTCTCTCTCACTTTCACTTTCCTTTTTGAAAAGTTTTGGGTTCCCCTCTATATTTTTTTGTTTTTAAACTTTATGAAAGCACTCAACAGAAATAAATGACTCTCTAAAACTTCCGGTTGTCTCCCAGCAGCGCTTTCTTTAAAGCCATTAAGCTAGGCATAAAGTGCTCAAGTAATGGATCCACCCGGATCCCAAGGTATATCAAAGCCAATTTTAATTAACAATGATTTGTAATTTAGTAGTGAGCACAAAGCAACATATATCAAGCAATGACGAAGTCTAACTCTCTTCTTATGCATCGGCATGTCATAAAAGAACAATTCTTGAACATCAAGTAAAGGCCAATACATAGCATAAGCAGTTTTTTGCAATTTTATCGTGTTGGAAACATAAAGAGGCGGAGATGTAGTTCCTCTCTCATAATAATTGCAAGTAGGAGCAGCAAGCACATGCATATTATAGTCATCAATATAATCATTAATAAGTGCAAACTTCTCCGATATAGTGTAATCAAGAGAGTTCAAAAAGATAATAGGACTATCATGTGTGGGTGCAATAGCAACAATTTCATGTTTAACATAAGGAACTATAGCAAGTTCATCTCCATAAGCATAATTCATATTGGCATCTTGGACACAAGCATAGCAAGCATCATCAAAAAGGGATATTTCAAAAGAATCAACGGGATCATAACAATCATCATAGCATTCATCCTTCGGTAAATTCAAGGAATTAAACAATGTATGGGATAAAGAGTTACTCTCATTAGATGGTGGGAACGGGCGATCAATCCGCTCTTCTTCCTTTTGTTCTTTGCTCTCCTCCTCATCTTTTTCATCCAATGAGCTCACAATGTCAATAATTTCTTCTTACATAGACTCCTGCAAAATTCTCATAGCAATATTTAAGGATAGCTAAATTTTCAGGTCTATAAACTGAATCATCAAAATCTTCAAACTCTTTAAACAAAGATTCAATTTCACATGCACCCTTAAAAGCAACAAATTCTTCTATCAGTTCCACATCATAGTAATCATATATACCATTAGCATAAGAAGCTAAGGTTTCATTATCATTTAATTTGCATGAAAAGGGAAGGCGTGGAGCCTTCATCCTAGAGCAACAAGTATAATCATATCCCAAGCATAGTTGCCGAGCATTCCAATGCAACATATGAATTTGATCCCATAATAGTTTCCCTTTTTGAATCAAGCAATAATCCCTAAAGTATTCACGTTGATCCAACGTGTCTCCCATTATATAATTGAATGGGGTTTTCTCAGGATTATTAAAGTAGTGCATAATATCTTTCACATAATGAGCATTGAGGGTTTTAGGAGGTTCCCCATCTCCATGAGTAGCAACTAAACCTAATTTTTTGGTATTTCGTGTTCCATATCCATAACTAAAGATAGAGAACAACTTAGAACATCAAATAAAATCCACTTAGTGATAAAGCAAACAAGCACACACGAGAATATTCACCCCACGCTATTGCTCCCTGATACGTCTCTGTCGTATCTATAATTTTTGATTGTTCCATGCCAATATTATTCACTTTCATATACTTTTCGGCAACTTTTTATATTATTTTTGGGACTAACATATTGATCCGAAGGCCCAGTGCCTCACATGCATTGCATGTTTTATGTTTCGCAGAATATCCATATCAAACGGAGTCCAAACGGGATAAAAACGGACGGAGCTTATTTTTGGAAAATATGGAAAATTCGGGAAGAAAAATCCACGCGAGACGGTGCCGGAGGTGGTCACGAGGTAGGGGGGAGCGCCTGACCCCCCTGGGCGCGCCCCCTACCCTCATGAGCCCACCGTAAGGCGGTTGATGCTCTTCTTTTGCCGCAAGAAAGCTAATATTCGGAAAAAATCACGGCGAAGGTTTCAGGCCAATCGGAGTTACGGATCTCCATATATACGCGAAACGGTGAAACAGAGCCAGAACAGAACGCAGAAACAGAGATAGATCCAATCTCAGAGGGGCTCTCGCCCCTCCCACGCCATGGGAGCCAAGGACCAGAGGGGAAACCCTTCTCCCATCTAGGGAGAAGGTCAAGGAAGAAGAAGAAGGGGGGCCTCTCTCCCCCTTGCTTCCGGTGGCGCCGGAGCGCTGCCGGGGGCCATCATCATCACCGCGATCTTCACCAACACCGCCGCCATCTTCACCAACATCTCCATCACCTTCCCCCTTCTATATTCAGCGGTACACTCTCCCGCAACCCGCTGTACCCTCTACTTGAACATGGTGCTTTATGCTTCATATTATTTTCCGATGATGTGTTGCCATCCTATGATGTCTGAGTAGATTTTCGTTGTCCTAGTGGTGGTTGATGAATTGCTATGATTGATTTAATTTGCTTGTGGTTATGTTGTTGTCCTTTGGTGCCCATCATATGAGCGCGCGCGTGGATCACACCATAGGGTTAGTTGTATGTTGATAGGACTATGTATTGGAGGGCAAGAGTGACAGAAGCTTCAACCTAGCATGGAAATTGATGCATACGGGATTGAAGGGGGACCAATATATCTTAATGCTATGGTTGGGTTTTACCTTAATGAACGTTAGTAGTTGCGGATGCTTGCTAATAGTTCCAATCATAAGTGCATAGAATTCCAAGTAAGGGATAACATGCTAGCAGTGGCCTCTCCCACATAATACTTGCTATCGGTCTAGTAAAGTAGTCAATTGCTTAAGGGACAATTTCGCCACACCTACCATCACTTTTCCACACTCGCTATATTTACTTTAGTTGTGTCTTTATCTAAACAGCCCCTAGTTTTATTTTCGTGCTCTTTACTTTCTTGCAAGCCTACCAAAAACACCTACAAAGTACTTCTAGTTTTATACTTGTTCTAGGTAAAGCGAACGTTAAGCGTGCGTAGAGTTGTATCGGTGGTCGATAGAACTTTAGGGAATATTTGTTCTACCTTTAGCTCCTCGTTGGGTTCGACACTCTTACTTATCGAAAACTATTGCGATCCCCTATACTTGTGGGTTATCAAGACCTTTTTCTGGCACCGTTGCTGGGGAGCAATAGCTTGGGGTGAATATTCTCGTGTGTGCTTGTTTGCTTTATCACTAAGTAATTTTTATTCGCTGTTCTTAGTTGTTCTCTATCTCTAGTTATGGATATGGAACACAAAATACCAAAAAAAATAGGTGTACTTGCTACTCATGAGGATGGGGTAACTCCTAAAACCCCCGATTCTCATTATGTGAGAAATATTATGTACTAGTTTGATAATCCTGAGAAAACCCCATTCAACTTTATAATGGGAGACACGTTGGATCAACTTGAATACTTTAGGGATTATCGCTCGACACAAAAAGGGAAACTATTATGGGATCAATTTATTATGTTGCAGTGGTATGCTAGACAACTATGCTTGGAATATGATTATACTTGTTGCTCTAGGATGGAGGCTCCACACCTTCCCTTTTCATGCAAATTTAATGATAATGAAACCTTGGCTTCTTATGCTAATGGTATATATGATTACTATGATGTGGAACAAATAGAAGAATTTGTTGCTTTTAATTCTGCTTGTGAAATTGAATCTTTGTTCGAAAAGTATGAAGCTTTAGATGATGATGTTTATAGGCCTGAAAATCTTGCTATACTTAGATATTGCTATGAAAATTATGAATACAATTACTATATTAATGCTTTTATGAAGAAAGTCAACGCTGTCCAAGAAGAGACTAATATTTTGCAGGAAGCTAGGGAAGAAGAAATTGATGAAACTGTGAGCTCATTGGATGAAAAAGATGATGAGAAGAGCGAAGAACAAAAGGAGGAAGAGCGGATTAGCTACCCGTGCCCACCTTCTAATGAGAGTAACCCTTCAACTCATACATTGTTTAATTCCCCTTCGTGCTTACCGAAGGATGATTGCTATGATGATTGCTATGATGACTGTTATGATCCCTATGATTCTTTTGAAATATCCCTTTTTGATGATGCTTGCTATGCTTGTGGCCAAGATGCCAATATGAGTTATGCTTATGGAGATGAACTTGCTATAGTTCCTTATGTTAAACATGAAATTGTTGCTATTGCACCCATGCATGATAGTCCTATTATCTTTTTAAATTGTCCCGATTATACTATATCGGAGAAGTTTGCACTTATTAAGGATTATATTGATGGGTTGCCTTTTACCGTTGCACATGATGATTTTGATAGATATAATATGCATGTGCTTGCTGCTCCTACTTGCAATTATTATGAGAGAGAAACTATATCTCCACCTCTCTATGTTTCCCACACGATAAAATTGCAAGAAACTGTTTATACTATGCATTGGCCTTTACTATGCGTGCATGAATTGTTCTTTTATGACATGCCGATGCATAGGAAGAGAGTTAGACTTCGTCATTACGTGATATATGTTACTTTGTGCTCACTACTAAATTACAAATCATTGCTAATTAAAATTGGCTTTGATATACCTTGGGATCCGGGTGGATTCATTACTTGAGCACTATATGCTAGCTTAATGGCTTTAAAGAAAGCGCTGCCAGGGAGACAACCCGGAAGTTTTAGAAAGTCATTTATTTCTGTTGAGTGCTTTCATATAGTTTAAAAACAACAAAAATAAAGAGGGGAACCCAAAGCTTTTTCAAAAAGAAAAGCGGAAGTGAGAAAGACAAGCATTGTTGAAGTGGGAGCTAGCATTGAACTTTGTTCATGCTCACGGCAACTTTGTGAATCTTGATTACAGAAAATTTTCAACAAAAATAATTATCCCCTTGTACAATTCCATTGTATTATAAAAATAATGTGCCAAGGTTTGCCTTTAGGATGTTTACAATGCTTGTTGGTTTGTGCGGTGCAGGACAGAAACTTTGGCTGTAGTGCGTGAATTTTAATTATTTACTGGAACGTCGAATAGGTCTGATTATTTTTGCACTCTATTTCTATACAACGTTTTTATTTGTCCTAATTTTGGCAGAATTTTTCAAGTATCAGAAGTATGGTGAATGTTCAGATTGCTACAGACTGTTCTGTTTTAGACAGATTCTGTTTTTGATGCATAGTTTGCTTGTTTTGATGAAACTATCAATTTATATCAGTGGATTAAGCCATGAGAAAGTTATATTACAGTAGACACAATGCAAAAACAAAATATGAATTGGTTTGCAACAGTACTTAGAGTAGTGATTTGCTTTATTATACTAACGGATCTTACCGAGTTTTTTGTTGAAGTTTTGTGTGGATGAAGTGTTCGATGATCGAGAAGGTCTCGATGTGAGAAGAAGGAAGAGAGGCAAGGGCTCAAGCTCGGGGATGCCCGAGGCACCCCAAGTAAATATTCAAGGAGACTCAAGCGTCTAAGCTTGGGGATGCTGGGAAGGCACCCCCTCTTTGTTCAACAAATATCGGTATGTTTTCGGATTCGTTTCGTTCATGCGATATGTGCAAGTCTTGGAGCGTCTTTTGCATTTAGGTTTTTATTTTTATTTTATGCACCATGCTGGTATGAGATAGTCCTTGGTTGACTTATAGAATGCTCTTTGCACTTCACCTATATCTTTTGAGTATGGCTTTATAGAATGCTTCATGTGCTTCACTTATATCATTTGAAGCTTGGATTGCCTGTTTCTCTTTACATAGACAACCGCCATTTGTAGAATGCTCTTTTGCTTCACTTATATTTGTTAGAGCATGGGCAAATCTTTTGTAGAAAGAATTAAACTCTCGTGCTTCACTTATATCTATTTAGAGAGATGACAGGAACTGGTCATTCACATGGTTAGTCATAAAATCCTACATAAAACTTGTAGATCACCGAATATGATATGTTTGATTCCTTGCAATAGTTTTGCGATATAAAGGTGGTGATATTAGAGTCGTGCTAGTTGAGTAATTGTGAAATTGAGAAATACTTGTGTTGAGGTTTGTAAGTCCCGTAGCATGCACGTATGGTGAACCATTATGTAACGAAGTTGGAGCATGAGGTGTTTATTGATTGCCTTCCTTATGAGTGGCGGTCGGGGACGAGCGATGGTTTTTCCTACCAATCTATCCCCCTAGAAGCATGCGTGTAGTACTTTGTTTCGATGACTAATAGATTTTTGCAATAAGTATGTGAGTTCTTTATGACTAATGTTGAGTCCATGGATTATACGCACTCTCACCCTTCCATCATTGCTAGCCTCTTGAGCACCGTGCATTGCCCTTTCTCACCTCGAGAGTTGGTGCAAACTTCACGGTGCATCCAAACCCCGTGATACGATACGCTCTGTCACACATAAGCCTCATTATATCTTCCTCAAAATAGCCACCATACCTACCTATCATGGCATTTCCATAGCCATTCCGAGATATATTGCCATGCAACTTCCATCATCATCATATACATGACTTGAGCATTCATTGTCATATTGATTTGCATGATCGTAAGATAGCTAGCATGATGTTTTCATGGCTTGTCCGTTTTTTGATGTCATTGCTACGCTAGATCATTGCACATCCCGGTACACTGGCGGAGGCATTCATATAGAGTCATATCTTTGTTCTAGTATCGAGTTGTAATATTGAGTTGTAAGTAAATAAAAGTGTGATGATCATCATTATTAGAGCATTGCCCCAGTGAGGAAAGGATGATGGAGACTATGATTCCCCCACAAGTCGGGATGAGACTCCGGGTGAAAAAAAAGAGAGAAAGGCCAAAAAAAAGAGAAGGCCCAAAAAAATGAGAGAAAAAGAGAGAAGGGGCAATGTTACTATCCTTTTACCACACTTGTGCTTCAGAGTAGCACCATGTTCTTCATATAGATTGTCTCCTATGTTGTCACTTTCATATACTAGTGGGAATTTTCATTATAGAACTTGGCTTGTATATTCCAACGATGGGCTTCCTCAAATGCCCTAGGTCTTCATGAGCACGCAAGTTGGATGCACACCCACTTAGTTTCTTTTGTTGAGCTTTCATACACTTATAGCTCATAGTGCATCCGTTGCATGGCAATCCCTACTCCTCACATTGACATCAATTGATGGGCATCTCCATAGCCTGTTGATTAGCCGCGTCGATGTGAGACTTTCTCCTTTTTTGTCTTCTCCACATAACCCCCATCATCATATTCTATCCCACCTATAGTGCTATGTCCATGACTCACGCTCATGTATTGCGTGAAAGTTGAAAAGGTTTGAGAACATCAAAAGTATGAAACAATTGCTTGGCTTGTCATCGGGGTTGTGCATGATGTGAATGCTTTGTGTGGTGAAGATGGAGCATAGCCAGACTATATGATTTTGTAGGGATGAGCTTTCTTTGGCTATGTTATTTCAATAAGACATAATTGCTTGGTTAGTATGCTTGAAGTATTATTGTTTTTATGTCAAATGATAGACTATTGCTTTGAATCACTCGTGTCTTAATATTCATGCCATGATTAGACATATGATCAAGATTATGCTAGGTAGCATTTCACATCAAAAATTATCTTTTTTTTATCATTTACCTACTCGAGGACGAGCAGGAATTAAGCTTGGGCATGCTGATACGTCTCCGTCGTATCTATAATTTTTGATTGTTCCATGCCAATATTATTCACTTTCATATACTTTTTGGCAACTTTTTATATTATTTTTGGGACTAACATATTGATCCAGTGCCCAGTGCGGTTCTGCATTGCATGTTTTATGTTTCGCAGAATATCCATATCAAACGGAGTCCAAACGGGATAAAAACGGACGGAGCTTATTTTTGGAAAATATGGAAAATTCCGGAAGAAAAATCCACGCGAGACGGTGCCCGAGGTGGTCACGAGGTAGGGGGGCGCGCCTGACCCCCCTGGGTGCGCCCCCTACCCTCGTGAGCCCACCGTAAGGCGGTTGATGCTCTTCTTTTGCCGCAAGAAAGATAATATTCGGAAAAAATCATGGCGAAGGTTTCAGGCCAATCGGAGTTACGGATCTCCATATATACGCCGAAACGGTGAAACAGAGCGAGCAAAACGCAGAACAGAGAGATAGATCCAATCTCGGAGGGGCTCTCGCCCCTCCCACGCCATGGGAGCCAAGGACCAGAGGGGAAACCCGTCTTCCATCTAGGGAGAAGGTCAAGGAAGAAAAAGAAGAAGGAGGGCCTCTCTCCCCCTTGCTTCCGGTGGCGCCGGAGCGCTGCCGGGGGCCATCATCATCACTGCGATCTTCACCAACACCGCCGCCATCTTCACCAACATCTCCATCACCTTCCCCCTTCTATATTTAGCGGTCCACTCTCCCGCAACCCGATGTACCCTCTACTTGAACATGGTGCTTTATGCTTCATATTATTTTCCGATGATGTGTTGCCATCCTATGATGTCTGAGTAGATTTTCGTTGTCCTATTGGTGGTTGATGAATTGATATGATTGATTTAATTTGCTTGTGGTTATGTTGCTGTCCTTTGGTGCCCATCATATGTAGCGTGGATCACACCATAGGGTTAGTTGTATGTTGATAGGACTATGTATTGGAGGGCAAGAGTGATGAAGCTTCAACCTAGCATGGAAATTGATGCATACGGGATTGAAGGGGACCAATATATCTTAATGCTATGGTTGGGTTTTACCTTAATGAACATTAGTAGTTGCGGATGCTTGCTAATAGTTCCAATCATAAGTGCATAGAATTCCAAGTAAGGGATAACATGCTAGCAGTGGCCTCTCCCACATAATACTTGCTATCGGTCTAGTAAAGTAGTCAATTGCTTAAGGGACAATTTCTCCACACCTACCATCACTTTTCCACACTCGCTATATTTCTTTAGTTGTGTCTTTATCTAAACAGCCCCTAGTTTTATTTTCATGCTATTTACTTTCTTGCAAGCCTAGCAAAAACACCTACAAAGTACTTCTAGTTTTATACTTGTTCTAGGTAAAGCGAACGTTAAGCGTGCGTAGAGTTGTATCGGTGGTCGATAGAACTTTAGGGAATATTTGTTCTACCTTTATCTCCTTGTTGGGTTCGACACTCTTACTTATCGAAAACTGTTGCGATCCCCTATACTTGTGGGTTATCACTCCCCGGCAACGACGCCAGAAAAAGGTCTTGCTAACCCACAAGTATAGGGGATCAATTGTAGCCTCTTTCGATAAGTAAGAGTGTCAAACCCAACGAGGAGCTAAAGGTAGAACAAATATTCCCTCAAGTTCTATCGACAACCGATACAACTCTACGCACGCTTAACGTTTGCTTTACCTGGAACAAGTATAAAACTAGAAGTACTTTGTATGTGTAACGGGATAGGTTTGCAAGAATATAAAGAGCACGTAAATAAAAACTAGGGGCTGTTTTAGGTAAAGAAGCAATAAAGTTAGTATAGCGAGTGTTGAAAAGTGGTGGTAGGAGTTGTGAAATTGTCCCTAGGCAATTGACTACTTTACTAGACCGATAGCAAGTTTTATGTGGGAGAGGCCGCTGCTAGCATATCATCCCTGACTTGGCATTCTATGCACTTATGATTGGAACTATTAGGAAGCATCCACAACTACTACGCTCATTAAGGTAAAACCCAACCATAGCATTAAGATATATTAGTCCCCCTTCAATCCCGTATGCATCAATTTCTATGCTAGGTTGAAGCTTCACACTCTTGCCTCCAATACATAGTCCTATCAACATACAACTAACCCTATGGTGTGATCCACGCCAACGCCATATTATGGGCACCAAAGGATAGCAACATAACCACAAGCAAATTAAACCAATCATAGCAATTCACCAATTACCGATAGGACAACGAAAATTCATCGAGACATCATAGGATGGCAACACATCATTGGATAATAATATGAAGTATAAAGCACCATGTTCAAGTAGAGGGTACAACGGGTTATGGAGAGTGGACCGCTGTAGATAGATGGGGGAAGGTGATGAAGATGTTGGTGAAGATGACGGAGGTGTTGGTGTAGATTGCGGTGACGATGATGGCCCCGACGGCTTTCCGGCGCCACCGGGAGAGAGGGGGAGAGAGCCCCCCTTCTTCTTCTTCTTCCTTGACCTTCTCCCTAGATGGGAGAAGAGTTTCCCCTCTGGTCCTTGGCTTCCATGGCATGGGAGGGGCAAGAGCCCCTCCGAGATTGGATCTGTCTCTTTGTCTCTCTCTCTGTTTCTGCGCTCCCTGATTCTGCCCTTTCACCGTTTCTTATATTCCCGGAGATCCATAACTCTGATTGGGCTGAAATTTGGACATGATTTTTATCCAGATATTGGCTTTCTTGCGGCGAAAGAAGGGCACCAACCGCCTTACAGAGTGGCCACGAGGGCCGAGGGCGCGCCTGACCCCCTGGAGCGCGCCCCTCACCCTCGTGGACCCCTCGGGCATCGTCTCACGTTGATTCCACTTCCCAAAATTCACATATATTCCCAAAAAAATCTCCATCAATTTTTATCCCGTCTGGACTCCGTTTGATATGGATTTTCGGCGAACAAAAAACATGCAACAAACAGGAACTGGCACTGGGCACTGGATCAATATGTTAGTCCCAAAAATAGTATAAAAAGTTGCCAAAAGTATGTAGAAGTTGTAGAATATTGGCATGGAACAATAAAAAATTATAGATGCGACGGAGATGTATCAGTTGTCATTTGATGAACGGGATCACATCATTAGAGAATGATGTGATGGACAAGACCCATCCATTAGCTTAACATAATGATCATTAAGTTTTATTGCTATTGCTTTCTTCATGACTTATACATGTTCCTCCAACTATGAGATTATGCAACTCCCGAATACCGGAGGAGCACTTAGTGTGCTATCAAATGTCACAACGTAACTGGGTGATTATAAAGATGCTCTACATGTGTCTCCGATGGTGTTTGTTGGGTTGGCATAGATCGAGATTAGGATTTGTCACTCCATGTATCGGAGAGGTATCTCTGGGCCCTTTCGGTAATGCACATCACTATAAGCCTTGCAAGCAATGTGACTAATGAGTTAGTTACGGGACGATGCATTACGGAACGAGTAAAGAGACCTGCCGATAACCAGATTGAACTAGGTATGAGGATACCGAAGATCGAATCTTGGGCAAGTAACATACCGATGACAAAGGGAACAACGTATGTTGTTATGCGGTTTGACCGATAAAGATCTTCGTAGAATATGTGGGAGCCAATACGAGCATCTAGGTTCCTCTATTGGTTATTGACGGGAGATGAGTCTCGGTCATGTCTACATAGTTCTCGAACCCGTTGGGTCGGCACGCTTAACGTTCGATGACGATTGGTATTATGAGTTTATGTAATTTGATGAACCGAAGATTGTTTGGAGTCCCGGATGAGATCACGGACATGACAAGGAGTCTCGAAATGGTCGAGAGGTAAACATTCATATATTGGAAGGTTGCATTCGGACATCCGAATGGTTACGAGTGGTTCGGGCATTTTTCCGGAGTACAGGGAGGTTACCGGAACCCCCCGGGAGAAGTAATGGGCCTATTGGGCCTTATTGGAGGAGAGGAGAAAGGGCCACGTGGGAGGGGCGCCCTTCCCCTTTCCCAAACCGAATTTGACTAGGGAAGGGGGCCGCCCCCCCTCTTACCTTCCCCTCTCTCTCCCTTCCCTTTCCCTCCGGTGGGAGAAAGGAAAAGGTGGGGGGGCGAATCCTACTTGGACTAGGAGTCCAAGTAGGACCCCCCCCCTTGGCGCACCCAACCTGGCCGGCCTCCTCTCTTCCTCCCTCCTTTATATACGGCCAGGGGGCACCCCAATAGCACAACAGACAATCTCTTAGCCGTGTGCGGTGCCCCCCTCCACAGTTACACACCTCGGTCATATCATCGTAGTGCTTAGGCGAAGCCCTGCGCCGGTAACTTCATCATCACCGTCGCCAGGCCGTCGTGCTGACGAAAATCTCCCTCTGCCTCAACTGGATCAAGAGTGCAAGGGACGTCATCAAGCTGAATGTGTGCTGAACGCGGAGGTGCCGTACGTTCGGTACTTGGATCGGTTGGATCGCGAAGAAGTTCAACTACATCAACCGCGTTACTAAACACTTCCGCTTTTGGTCTACGAGGTTACGTGGACAACACTCTCCCCTCTCGTTGCTATGCATCACCTAGATGGATCTTGCGTGTGCGTAGGAATTTTTTTGAAATTACTGCGTTCCCCAACAGTGGCATCCGAGCCAGGTTTATGCGTAGATGTTATATGCACGAGTAGAACACAAAGAGTTGTGGGCGATAATAGTCATACTGCTTACCAGCATGTCATACTTTGATTCGGCGGTATTGTTGGATGAAGCGACCCGGACCGATATTACGCGTACGCTTACGCGAGACTGGTTCTACCGATGTGCTTTTCACACAAGTGGCTGGCGGGTGTCAGTTTGCCCAACTTTAGTTGAATCGAGTGTGGCTATGCCCGGTCCTTGTTGAAGGTTAAAACAACACACTTGACGAAAAATCGTTGTGGTTTTTGATGCGTAGGTAAGAACGTTTCTTGCTAAGCCCGTAGCAGCCATGTAAAACTTGCAACAACAAAGTAGAGGAGGTCTAACTTATTTTTGCAGGGCATGTTGTGATGTGATATGGTCAAGACATGATGCTATATTTTATTGTATGAGATGATCATGTTTCGTAGCAGAGTTATCGGAACTGGCAAGAGCCATATGGTTGTCGCTTTATTGTATGCAATGCAATTGCCCTGTAATTGTTTTTACTTTATCACTAAGCGGTAGCGATAGTCATAGAAGCAATAGTTGGCAAGACGACAACGGTGCTTCGATGGAGATCAAGGTGTCAAGCCGGTGACGATGGTGATCATGACGGTGCTTTGGAGATGGAGATCAAAGGCACAAGATGATGATGGCCATATCATATCACTTATATTGATTGCATGTGATGTTTATCCTTTATGCATCTTATTTTGCTTAGTACGGCGGTAGCATTATAAGATGATCCCTCACTAAATTTCAAGGTATAAGTGTTCTCCCTGAGTATGCACCGTTGCGACAGTTCTTCGTTCTGAGACACCACGTGATGATCGGGTGTGATAAGCTCTACATTCACATACAACGGGTGCAAGCCAGTTTTGCACACGTCAAATACTCGGGTTAAACGCGACGAGCCTAGCATATGCAGATATGGCCTCGGAACACTGGAGACCGAAAGGTCGAGCGTGAATCATATAGTAGATATGATCAACATAGTGATGTTCACCATTGAAAACTACTCCATCTCACGTGATGATCGGACATGGTTTAGTTGATTTGGATCACGTGATCATTTAGATGACTAGAGGGATGTCTATCTAAGTGGGAGTTCTTAAGTAGTATGATTAATTGAACTTTAATTTATCATGAACTTAGTCCTAGTAGTATTATCATATCTATTTTGTAGATCAATAGCTCGCGATATAGCTCCTCGTTTATTTTTGATATGTTCCTAGAGAAAAATCAGTTGAAAGTTGATAGTGGCAATGATGCGGACTTGGTCCGTGATCAGAGGATTATCCTCATTGCTGCACAGAAGAATTATGTCCTTGATGCACCGCTAGGTGACAGACCTATTGCAGGAGCAGATACAGACGTTATGAACGTTTGACAAAGCTCGGTATGATGACTAATTGATAGTTTAGTGCACCATGCTATACGGCTTAGAACCGGGATTTCAAAAACGTTTTGAACACATCGGAGCATATGAGATGTTCCTAGAGATGGAATTGGTATTTCCGACTCATGCCCGAGTCGAGAGGTATGAGACCTCTGACAAAGTACTTAGCCTACAAGATGGAGGAGAATAGCTCAACCAGTGAGCATGTGCTCAGAATGTCTGAGTACTACAATCGCTTGAATCAAGTGGGAGTTAATCTTCTAGATAAGATAGAGACTGACAGAGTTCTCTAGTCACTATCACCAAGTTACTGGAACTTCGTGATGAACTATAATATGCAAGGGATGACAAAGATGATTCCCCGAGCTCTTCGCGATGCTGAAATCGGCAAAGGTAGAAATCAAGAAAAGCGTCAAGTGTTGATGGTTGACAAGACCACTAGTTTCAAGTAAAAGGGCATGGGAAAGAAAGGGAACTTCAAGAAGAATGACAAGCAAGTTGCCACTCCCATGAAGAAGCCCAAAGCTAGACCCAAGCCTGAAACTGAGTGCTTCTACTACAAAGGAAATGGTCACTGGAAGCGGAACTGCCCAAAATACTTGGCGGATAAAAAGGATGACAACGTGAACAAAAGTATATATGATATACATGTTATTGATGTGTACTTTACTAGTATTCATAGTAGCCCCTGAGTATTTGATACTGGTTCAGTTGCTATGATTAGTAACTTGAAACAGGAGTTATAAAATGAACAGAGACTAGTTGAGGGCAAGGTGACGATGGGTGTTGGAAGTGATTCCAAGGTTGATAAGATCACCATCGCACACTCCCTTTACCTTCGGGATTAGTGTTGAACCTAAAATAAATGTTATTTGGTGTTTGCGTTGAGCATAATATGATTGGATCATGTTTATTGCAAAACTCATTTAAGTCAAAGAATAATTGTTATTTTGTTTACATGAATAAAACCTTCTGTGGTCATACACCCAAGGTGAATGGTTTATTGAATCTCAATTGTAGTGATGCACATATTCATAATATTGAAGCCAAAATATGCAAGGTTAATAATGATAGTGCAACTTATTTGTGGCACTGCCGTTTAGGTCATATTGGTGTAAGCGCATGAAGAAACACCATGCTGGTGGGCTTTTGGAGTCACTTGATGCTTGCAAACCATGCCTCATGGGTAAGATGACTAAGACTCCGTTCTCCGAAACAATGAGCGAGCCAATGACTTATTGGAAATAATACATACCGATGTATGCGGTCCGATGAGTGTTGAGGCTTGCGTCGGGTATCGTTATTTTCTGACCTTCACAGATGATTTGAGCAGATATGGGTATATCTACTTAATGACACACAAGTCTGAAACATTTGGAAAGTTCAAAGAATTTCAGAGTGAAGTTCAGAATCATCATAACAAGAAAGTAAAGTTTCTACAATCCAATCGCGGAGGCGAATATTTGAGTTACGAGTTTGGCCTTCATTTGAAACAATGTGGAATAGTTTCGCAACTCACGCCACCTGGAACACCACAGCGTAATGGTGTGTCCGAACGTCATAACTGTACTTTATTAGATATGGTGCGATATATGATGTCTCTTACCGATTTACCACTATCGTTTTTGGGTTATGCATTAGAGACAGTTGCATTTACGTTAAATAGGGCACCATCTAAAATCGTTGAGACGACACCAAATGAACTATGGTTTGGCAAGAAACCTAAGCTGACGTTTCTTAAAGTTTGGGGCGGCGATGCTTATGTGAAAAAGTTTCAACCTGATAAGCTCGAACCCAAATCGGAGAAATGTGTCTTCATAGGATACCCACAGGAAAATGCTGGGTACACCTTCTATCCCAAATCCGAAGGCAAGATCTTTGTTGCTAAGAATGGATCCTTTCTAGAGAAGGAGTTTCTCTCGAAAGAAGTGAGTGGGAGGAAAGTAGAACTTGATGAGGTAATTGAACCTTCTCCCGAATTGGAAAGTAGTTCATCACAGAAATCAGTTCCAGTGATGCCTACACCAATTAGTGAGGAAGTTAATGATGATGATCATAAAACTTCAGATCAAGTTAGTACCGAACCTCGTAGGTCAACCAGAGTACGTTCCGCACCAGAGTGGTACGGTAATCCAGTTATGGAAGTCATGTTACTAGACCATGAAGAACCTACGAACTATGAGGAAGCGATGATGAGCCCAGATTCCACAAAATGGTTTAAGGCCATGAAATCTGAGATAGGATCCATGTATGAAAACAAAGTATGGACTTTGGTGGAATTGCCCGATGATCGGCAAGCCATTGAGAATAGATGGATCTTCAAGAAGAAGACTGATGCTGACGGTAATGTTACTGTCTACAAAGCTCGACTTGTTGCAAAAGGTTTTTGACAAGTTCAAGGAGTTGATTACGATGAGACCTTCCCACCCATAGCGATGCTTAAGTCCGTCCGAATGATGTTAGCAGTTGCCGCATTTTATGAAATTTGGCAAATGGATGTCAAACCTGCATTCCTTAATGGATTTCTTAAAGAAGAGTTGTATATGATGCAACCAGAAGGTTTTGTCAATCCTAAAGGTGCTAACAAAGTGTGCAAGCTCCAGCGATCCATCTATGGACTGGTGCAAGCATCTCGGAGTTGGAATATACGCTTTGGTGAGTTGATCAAAGCATATAGTTTTATACAGACTTGCGATGAAACCTGTATTTACAAGAAAGTGAGTGGGAGCACTACAGCCTTTCTGATAAGTATATGTGAATGACATATTGTTGATCGGAAATGATGTAGAATTTTCTAGAAATCATAAAGGAGTGTTTGAAAGGAGTTATTCAAAGAAAGACCTCAATGAATCTGCTTACAT
Organism: Aegilops bicornis; assembly: GCA_021605145.1. Classification (NCBI taxonomy): domain Eukaryota; kingdom Viridiplantae; phylum Streptophyta; class Magnoliopsida; order Poales; family Poaceae; genus Aegilops; species Aegilops bicornis. The sequence goes on from CM038671.1 coordinate 543,086,451, forward strand.
ATTGAGCATCAAGATCTATAGAGATAGATCAAGACGCTTGATAATTTTTTTCAATGAGTACATATCTTGACAAGATTTTGAAGTAGTTCAAAATGGAACAGTCAAAGAAGGAGTTCTTGCCTGTGTTGCAAGGTGTGAAGTTAGGTAAAGACTCAAAACCCAACCACGGTAGAAAATAGAAAGTGAATTAAAAGTCATTCCCTATGCCTCAGTCATAGGTTCTATAAAGTATGCTATACTATGTACCAGACCTATTGTGTACCTCACCATGAGTTTGGCAAGAGGGTACAATAGTGATCCAGGAGTGGACCACTGCACAACGGTCAAAATTATCCTTAGTAGAATAAGGATATGTTTCTCGGTTATGGAGGTGACAAAGAGTTCGTCATAAAGAGTTATGTCGATGCAAGCTTTAACACCGATCTGGATGACTCTTAAGTCTCGATCTAGATACATATTGAAAGTGGGAGCAATTAGCTAGAGTAGCACCGTGCAGAGTATTGTAGACATAGAAATTTGCAAAATACATACGGATCTGAATGTTGCAGACCCGTAGACTAAACTTCTCTCACAAGCAAAAAATGATCACAACTTAGTACTCTTTGGGTGTTAATCACATAGTGATGTGAACTAGATTATTGACTCCAGTAAACCTTTTGGGTGTTGGTCACATGATGATGTGAACTATGGGTGTTAATCACATGGTGATGTGAACTATTGGTGTTAAATCACATGGCGATGTGAACTAGATTATTGACTCTAGTGCAAGTGGGAGACTGAAGGAAATATGCTCTAGAGGCAATAAAAAGTTGTTATTTATATTTCCTTATATCAAGATAAATGTTATTATTCATGCTAGAATTGTATTAACCGGAAACTTAGTACATGTGTGAATACATGGACAAAACAGAGTGTCCCTAGTATGCCTCTACTTGACTAGCTCGCTAATCAAAGATGGTTAAGTTTCCTAGCCATAGACATGTGTTGTCGTTTGATGAACAGGATCACATCATTAGAGAATGATGTGATGGACAAGACCCGTCCATTAGCTTAGCATAATGATTGTTAAGTTTTATTGCTATTGCTTTCTTCATGACTTATACATGTTCCTCCAACTATGAGATTATGCAACTCCCGAATATCGGAGGAACACTTAGTGTGCTATCAAACGTCACAATGTAATTTGGTGATTATAAAGATGCTCTACATGTGTCTCTGATGGTGTTTGTTTGGTTGGCATAGATCGAGATTAGGATTTGTCACTCCGTGTATCGGAGAGGTATCTCTGGGCCCTCTCAGTAATGCACATCACTATAAGCCTTGCAAGCAATGTGACTAATGAGTTAGTTACGGGATGATGCATTACGGAACGAGTAAAGAGACTTGCCGGTAACGAGATTGAACTAGGTATGAGGATACCGATGATCGAATCTTGGGCAAGTAACATACCGGTGACAAAGGGAACAATGTATGTTGTTATGCGGTTTGACCGATAAATATCTTCGTAGAATATGTGGGAGCCAATACGAGCATCCAGGTTCCGCTATTGGTTATTGACCGGAGATGAGTCTCGGTCATGTCTACATAGTTCTCGAGCCCGTAGGGTCCGCACGCTTAACGTTCGATGACGATTGGTATTATGAGTTTATGTGATTTGATGAACCAAAGATTGTTTGGAGTCCCAGATGAGATCACGGACATGACGAGGAGTCTCGAAATGGCCGAGAGGTAAAGATTCATATATTCGAAGGTTGCATTCGGACATCGGAATGGCGCCCTTCCCCTTGCCCAAACCGAATTGGACTAGGGGAGGGGGCCGGCCCCCCTCTTTCCTTCCCCTCTCTCTCCTTTCCCTTTCCCTCTGGTGGGAGAAAGGAAAGGGGGGGGGCGAATCCTACTTGGACTAGGAGTCCAAGTAGGACTCCCCCCCTTGGCGCGCCCAACCTGGCCGGCCTCCTCTCTCCCTCCCTCCTTTATATACGTGGCCAGGGGGCACCCCAATAGCACAATAGACAATCTCTTAGCCGTGTGCGGTGCCCCCCTCCATAGTTCCACACCTCGGTCATATCGTCTTAGTGCTTAGGCAAAGCCCTGCTTCGGTAATTTCATCATCGCCGTCGCCACGCCGTCGTGCCGACGAAACTCTCCCTCGGCCTCGACTGGATCAAGAGTGTGAGGGACGTCATCGAGTTGAACGTGTGCTCAACGCGGATGTGTCGTACGTTCGGTACTTGGATCGGTTGGATCGCGAAGGAGTTCGACTACATCAACCGCGTTACTAAACGCTTCCGCTTTCGGTCTACGAGGGTACGTGGACAACACTCTCCCCTCTCGTTTCTATGCATCACCTAAATGGATCTTGCGTGTGCGTAGGATTTTTTTTGAAATTACTGCGTTCCCTAACACTCAGAACACCAACTTTCTAGGCTGGTGTCAGACAACTCTCACAGGCAAGATTTTCAGGGTAGATCTCAGGACACCAACCAGACAAACCTCCGGCAGGTCACAGGGAGCGGCTCATGTCAGGCATTTGGGCTCAAGGTGGCAACTAAACAACCCTTAAGAGCAACTCCAATGGGGTGACCCAACAGACGGCGATTTTGTTCGCTTTTTGTCCGTTTGGGTCGGCCACCCGCTCAACGTCCGCCCTATTTTAGATATAGGTCGGCAATGCGCCCAACGCGCCGACCCATATGTGCCAACGTGGCCGGCTGGCCGGCCTATTTCAAGAAGTAGCTCATTTTTGCATTTATTTTGCATTTAAACACATAGTCAAATAACAATGTTTGAACCGAATAAAATAGCAAAGTTTTACAAGCCGAATAAAAATCATTTTGTAAGCCGAATAAAGAAGATACATCTATTGGTTGCCAACATGAGCCCACATATGCTCAACCAAATCATTTTGTACTTGCACGTGAGTTTCCCAATCACGCATGTCATGATGAAATTGGGTGAACTGTTCAAACGTTGCCGCTCCTCCATGTTCAGGCACAACATTCTCACCCTGAAACTGAAATTGGGTGCCGGATCCAGAGATGTTGAGACGCCACGGCCTCTAGTATGACAGTGCAAGCCCTGACATGGCCCTTATACTGCCCTTGCCAAGCAGAAGGGCAGTTCTTCCACTCCAAGTGCATGCAGTCTATGCTGCCAAGCATCCCTAGGAAGCCCCTGCTGGCATTCATCGCCAACAAACGGGTTGTATCTTCAGGAGTCAGCTCTCTCAAGTACTTAGGGCCAAACACAACAATAACAGTCTTGTAGAACTTATACAGGGACTCTAGGCATGTAGACTCGCTCATACGGACGCACTCGTCAATGAGATCACCAGGCACTCCGTATGCAAGCATTTGGAGCGGCAGTGCATTCTGATAAGAGGAAAAACCAATCTTGCCAACGGCATCCTCTTTGCACTCGAAATAGTCATCATAGCCGACCACCTCCTCTCTAATACGGTTGAAAAGATGCCTACACATATGGAAACGGCAACAGAATTTTTGATGTTTGAATGGATTTGTTGTATCAAAGTAGTCCTTCCAAAGAAGGAAATGCCCGCTCTCTCGGTTGCGATTCAACGCCGGAAGGTGGCCCGGAATGAAGCCATGGAACGACGGCCGCTGGCTGTTGAGGTGGTGATGGACCAACACGGCAGCCAATATCTCCTCCTCGTCATCGGACGACGAATCGTCAGTCGCAAAGGAAATTATGAAAAAAGAACTCGTCGGCGGAGTCCATTTTGTACCTTGGCAAACTGTTGAACAGCTTGCGGGTGTCGACGAAGGAGACGGCCGGTGAAGGGAGTCGCGGCGCGCACGGACCAACTAACTGCCATGCCGGCGTCCGACGAGCGTGCCGGTGAGGATCTGGCCGGGGCGGCGAGGCGGCTTCTTGGTCGCGGTTGGAGCGGGGTGGGAAGCAGTCGGCTCCCCGGCGGCAAGCCGGCGGTGGCGGGCGACATGTGAGTTGGCGGCGTTGCTGAGCGGATTAGCGGCGCCGGCAGCTGGCAGAGTCGCCGGTAAAAATAGGCGGCGGCGGCGACGACGAAGGAGGCGGGCGAGGGTTGCTATTGGATGAGGGAGGTCAATGTGACACCGACCAGCGGGTCCGGGGGAGGAGAAGGCGAGCGCGCGCTCGTCCGTCTTGTGTCCGCGCCGACGCAAATCCGACTCAAAAATGAACCGAGAATGGGTCGCCCACGGACAAAAACGGACGCACGTCCGTTTAGGTCGGCGCGTTGGGCCGACTTTTGTGTCCGCACCGACCTAAATGGATGCCAGCGGACAAAATGGGTCGCCCCGTTGGTGTTGCTCTAAATCATCCGGTTATATGTAAAAGTTATCCAAGTTTCAATGAAATTCGTTTGGTTTATTCAAAATGTCTCTGGACATTTGTTGTTACGGTTAGATGGATGATCGACTCCCGTATCAGTGTCGGTGGACTGGTTGTCACCGTTCCACAGACGAATGCGTTGTCTGATTTGGGGCAATGTTGGAGATGACCTTACCCTAACCAGTCCCTTATACGAAATGCCTCGCTGACTACCTAACACATGTCTGGAGCAAGTTATGGCGAGCTGGACATGGGGCAGCCGACGGTGCAGCACTACCTGCCTCCCCATACCCCCACCACTCACGAATGCCCCTTGCTTTTGTAGTTTGAGAAAAGTATAGTTTTTCCCCTCAAATGTGTCTAATCGGGTCAAATACCCCCCAAACTCTAAAACCGGTTATTTAACCCCCTCAAATCTGGAATACCGGATAAATCTCCCCTAGAGTGGTTTTGGGAGGATTTTAGGCGGTTTTGACTAAAAGTCGCTGACTGTGACTGAACATTTACCAGACGTAAGGTTGCCGATGACGAGCTCGATCACGTCGCGGATGGACAGCGGCGTCAAGGTTACAAACGCCCTATGGGCCGACAGGACGATGTTGTCCATGGAGAAGGGCTCCAGCGGGACGTCAGGCTTGCTCTCGAACACGTTCAGTGTGGCGCTGCCACCGATGACGCCCTCCTGCACCTCACGAGCTCCCACGGCGGCCGGCGTTGACCAGCATGCCGTTCTTCCCCGGCGCCTTCATCTCTTCCTGGTTCACCAGTGCTTGCCTCATCCGTCAAGACGCGATGAGAGCAGAAGACGTTCTTGCCGGGCGCCGAGGTCGCGCACGGCCGGGACGAACTCGTACGGCATCGATGGCTCGGGCGACATGGAGTGGCACGACACGGCCCGCCGTCGTGATTGCCTGCGACGCCGGTGGATAGAACGTCGTGCATCCCCGCCCGGGAGGCTGCCCTTTCTTGGCCTCGCCCCGATCGGACTTTCGTCCAAATCATCTGGCCGGATTGGGCCGCCGCCGATCTTGCAAGAGGCAGCTAGCGTCGTTCGTCCGGGCGCTCTCGCCGGAATACGTACCTATAGTTATAGCTAGCTTCACGTGCGAATCGATCAATCTGCGTGCCTGCTTGTCTCTTGTGTACGTGAGCGTCTCTCGGACACATCCGGCCGGAAAAGCACAAGGGCGTAGCTTGCCGGAAAGTACATGGGCCGAGGATGCGCCTACGCGACACCGGCTTACGCTCTCGCCGGCAATCACCACCTATCCAGAAACGTCAACGGAGAACTCGACGACAACAGATCGAAGAGGTAGGTCAGTCATGGACTCGATTGGTGCGCACGCGGCCGGTGACAGAGACTTCAGGAGGTAGGCGAGGCGAAGCAGGGGAGGCAAGACGGCTGTGCTGCTCACGGCGGCTACGGGGCCGGCTGGTTGAGAACGCGACGCAGTCGGATGCGAGGGGCAGAGCTCGGCCGAAGGTGGGGACGTAGGGAGGCGGCCCGTGGTGGCAAATTAGGAATTTTTGGTGTCCACTACCACGTGGCACAATGTCAAAGGCAAAACCATATGAAATCCTCTCCAAAACCACTCTAGGGGGATATTTATCCGGTATTCCAGATTTGAGGGGGTTAAATAACCGGTTTTAGAGTTTGAGGGGTATTTGATCCGATTAGCCACATTTGAGGGGGGAAAACTATACTTTTCTCTTGTAGTTTCGTTGTGCATTTGGTGTCCCCCGAACGTGGCATTAGGTGCGGTGGCCACTTTATAAAATGTACATCAAGCGAGCACACATCTCATGCTGATGCTAGCAGTAGTGTCATGGTCACTCCCGCCACCATGGAAATGGCTGCAAGTCCAACTCAACCGGCGCCTGTGTTGGAAGCAAATCGCGGTTCTGAGCAGGTCGTCTTTTAACGGGAGAGAGATGATCATCATCTTTTAACGGCACGCAAAGCTGCGGGCGCGTTAGCGCAAAGAAAGAGAGAAGTACAGGCAGCAAAGTCCAAGAAGATGGAGCTCCACTCTGGACCAGCTCCAACGACGCGGACTGCAAAGCTCCGATGGTCCATTTGTCGGCCGCGCCCCACCACACCACACCGCGCCGCGCCGCAGGACTCCGGTGCGGCTGGGGGCTGCTACTCCGCTTTATTGGTGGAGTCCTCTGGGCTCTGGCCCCTGTCCGTCCCTCCGGCGGCCATGCCATCGCCATTATTGCGTTCGACGAGCAAGCCATGTTCTCCAGATATAGCTGCTGCTACATGTGCCGAGCGGTTTAATGTGGCGGAGTGGGAGCGCCGCGCGTATTTCTGGTGTTCAATGCTTGCCTGCCACCGGCCGGTACGGTACCGGGAGCATCCTATGAAGGCCAAGTGTAGTACAGCCGCGTACCGCCATTGATCGTGCGCTCGCAGAACGCGCCTGGTTCGTGCCGTGCTCGCCCTCGGTCGATCTCCGCAACGGAGAGGACGACGGGGACCAAGGCCGTGCCGTGCTGTACACAAACGTCTGGCAAAGGCAGAGCGATGGGGGGCGTCCGGCCGTCACGGCAGAGCGTAGAGCCGTAGAGCATAGAGCCCGGGCCCCCGGTTGAGGTGGCCATAGCCCATAGCCATGTCGTGCAGTCGTGCCCGCTGCAAAAGGCACATGTGATGGTTAAACTGAGAGTCTGGGAGGTACATCGGCGTGCAGCGCAGGATACCAAGGCCGGGCCAACGGGAAACGAGCTCGCATGCACGATCATCACTGCCTGCTGATTAGCGAGAGAAGCAAGTGATCACTACGGTGCCAGTGGCAGTTTGATGTGGAGATCTATACTCTTAAGTCTGGTCACAATGGGAAAGAACATAAGCTAGTAACGTACACACTTCTTTAGACTATGTTACTACCTTTATAGTGGGTAGGAACATCTATGTAGTATCATGCAACGATGTATTTATTAGGTTATAAACTTATTGTTTCTTGGAGTGTGTGATGTTTCGGTAACTTAGCTAGTTACCACAAGGAAAACGTTTAGAAACGGCGCGCCGGCCAAACCATTGCGCCGGTTGCCTCTGTGACGAGCCTGCCTGGTGGACCCTTCACCTTATCTTCTATTGTTCCTGGCCACTCGTTCCTCTTCACGTTGACCCATCTTCTCCCCTCCATCGGTCAGCTTTTGGCTGCAGTGCAATGCGCGTCGCCGCCACAGTCATGCCAATGGAGTGCCACATGAGGCGTTGCCCTCTAGGCCTTGCTCGATGTTGCTCGGAGGGGCCGCTACCACCACGCATCGCAACGGAAACTTCGCCGGTTGATGCGGCGGCCATGTTTAACGGCCGCGCCACTCGTCCATCGTTGTCTTTGACAACGACGCTTGTATGCACCCTTCACCTCTCCGTGCGAGGCTCGGAGAGTGTCGAATTGTAACCATGGCGCATTTTGCTACTAACCATGGTCGCCGGTCTTTGGGAAAGAAGACCACGCCAAAGACATTTTCCTGCAGCCCCATAGAGCAAAGTTGCATCTGTCGTGTTTTGCTACAACCAAGAAATCCATAGCCGAACCAGCAAGTGGTTTTGCTACATCGCTTGGTTTGTTTTATACGGCCAAGGCGGCCGTTCTCATTTGTTGCAATCGACAAGGAAAAAGCTTCTACCCTCGAGCTTTTTTGCTACCACGGCGACCGACGAAAAGCAGCGACCACGAGGTGGTTTGCAAACAAGCGAGTTGTTCCGGTAAGAAGCTTTGAGCTGGAACCAGCTTTTGGTTTTGCTACAACCGGCAAAATCCAGAGGTGGAACCGGCATGTGATTTTGCTGCATCCATCATGGCCGAGCTGCAACCGGTGACGGCGGCAAGATTATTTTGCTGCAACCGTCTTTTGACTTTGCTACTATCGGTGAGGGATTTTGCTACATCCATCATGGCGGAGTCGCGACCAGCGACAATGGGGACGATGAAGTTTGCTGCAACTATCGTTCTTTTTTGCTACGACCAGCGTTTTTTTCTGCTACATCCATGAACGACGATGAATCTTGGTCGTTGTCGAACGCAATCCCGGCAATGAAGCTTCAACGGCGAGGGGGCCGATGGCGCATCGAGTGTTGCAACCATGGAGCTCGCCATGAAGTCGCTACTGCCGCCACCAGTCAGCCTCCGTGGATGGACGCGGCTACAAGCGTGGAGCCGGCCAGAAGTTTAGGCGGCGACCGGCGACGAGGGCGGCAACCGGTGGCGTGGCGAGGGCGGCGACCAGCGGTGAGGGAAGATGAAGAGGCGAGGCGGTCGATGCGTGCGGGGGCGGCGCTCCTTTTCCTCTCGTTTTTTCCGTGCAGAGGTTAACGATGAGGAGGACAGGACATATCTGACTTTTTTTTTGACTCTAGGGACAAATCTAACCGTTGTATGTGCATATCAAACGGCTGCGGGCAGACCGGCCGAAAAATTCGGCCGGCGCACCGGCGCCCAGTAGTGGCCTTACCCCAAGCACCTCTCTTTTTATTAAATATGTGCCACATAAACAAAATTATATTAAAGTGTGTGATGTTACTTTTAAGTTCCTTCTCATTGTGACCAGCCTAACGTGGATTGCCAACGCATGCAGCTTGTCGCCGCATCTCTGTATTATTGTACTAGCACTATATCTTGGTTCCCTTGGTTGTTATCCACCAAGGCCTCACATGCAACGCACCTGCTGTTACCATATCCTGGACATCATATTCGGACAACGGGCACACGCCAATCGCCGTACACAAGCGTCAGGCAAAGCTGGTGCACGTGCCCGCTTTAGCACAGAGACGTTCAACCTAAACTGTAATGTAATGCCTCCAGTAGATCTGAGCGCCGCTCCATCTCCATCTCGAGTCGAGTCGGGTCGGGGCTCCCCGCTGCCGTGGAATCAGCTGTCGGCCACCCCCACGTGCGGGGCTTTTTGGCCGCATTCCTGCGCTGCTGCTCGCCAGCCTTGATTAATCACCCGCACCAACCTGCTGCTCGACGTAACTGGACGACTGACCATGAAATACTCCCTCCGTTTAGGTGTGGTCATCTTACGCCTGTGCACTGCGACCAAGGCAAAGAGAAAAACGAAAAAACTTAATGTTTTTTTGTAATTAATAGCATTGCATGCAATGAACTAACCACTGCATGCCATGTTTGTTAGTCTCAAGTCATTGAAAGCATGCACGGCCCATATCTTTTATTGGTTGATATGTCATAAAACAAGAAACGAGGAGGAAGTTAATATACCATGCCTAAATGTTTTGGGATTATTTGATTTCGTAAGGTGACTTGTACACCTAGACAAAGGGAGTAGTATTTTCATGATGTGACGATGGATTAATTATTCCAGCCGACCATGATACTCAGGGTAATACAGTACGCTGCTACGCATACCGCTGCCTCAGAGATAGCGCCAAACATGACGAGTAACGACGATGTGATTGTGGTGTTGCGTGCGAACCAACCTGCGGCGCGCATGGTTAGAAACAGAGTGATATCCGCGGTTCATCAGGATTGAAGTCCTAAACTTGACCGCAGATATTGATTTTACTGCCGTCGTGTTGGACGGTGGAGATGTACGCAGGAGCAAGATGCGGCAGCTCGATCATGGCGGTTACTTCTACTCATTTGTAAGCGCATCTTCAATGTTGATCTGTAAACCGGACGCAGTATCCGTCCGAAGACAGGGGAACCCGTCCGCAAACACGAATACAGGAGCCGGCCATCCAAAGATGTTCATCGGTAAAGTAGATTTGAAATTCAAATATGTTCGTCCGAAAGCGCGCGCCGGATCTCACAGCAGCGCTCGATTGCATCATTGCCTGATCAAACCAAAAAGGAGAAGTATACTTAGTTTTTATGAAACTACTACGTAGACGATGGATGAGTGCATGACACTGACACGATCGGCAGTCGTCGGATATTATGCATGGACGGCTTGATATGTGTTTTCGTGCACAAGTCGTCCGCAAGGTGTCGTGTGTATAGCAGCGCTGTAGTTTTTACATGCTCGGTCACAAAAAATATATCAGTCCGGCAGTCCGTGCTAGAAATTGGATTCTCTGTCTTGCCGGACCAGTAATCCGAGCCTCCACGCTCAATCTGTCGTCGCCGTCGTCTGGGCCAACGCCACCTCCTTCTCCGTTGCGTCCGCCCTCTCCAACTCATCCATCTACCGCTGTAACATCTTGAAACAGACGACTTGCATGGTCATCCGAGCGTCTTCATCTAAATCCTCCATCTTCAAGGTGAGTATCTTCACGTCCTCCGAAGCAGCTGGGATCTTCACCTTCTTCTCCTCGAGCATGGTCTTCTTCTCTTTGAGTATAATCTTCTTCTCTTCGAGCTTGAGCTTCTTGTCGGTCGCCGCCATCAACATGTTAAACTTCTCGGCCTTGCATGCCTCTTTCATGTCGGAACGCTTGGGTATGCCTCCTCCTTATTCGCCAAGATGTTTTCGAACTTCTGCAGCGTCTTGGCCGCCGCACCTTCTCGTTTTGCCCTCTCCTCCTCCCACTTCTTCCCCCAAAACTCTCTTCTATCCTTCTTTGGCAGTACTTTTGTTGGGTCTGTTGGATCACCGGTTTCTTCCCCGATGCCATGGGCGACGGTCTTGGCAATGTATAGGTTCCACTTGGGTTGTCTATTTAACTTCAACTAACAATGCATGACAGTGAAGTTTTTCTTCTCCAACTTCAAGAACACACTACACGCATGAGAAGGCTACAAAATAAAACTTTGTCAACAATGCATATCCGGCAAGAAATCATGAACAAAACAATGCATATCCGCCCAGCTACAAATCATCCACAAAGCAATGCATATCTGGCTACAAAAGAATGCATATCCGGCCGGCTACAAATCATCAACAAAAGTTATGCATATCCAGCTACAAATCAGGAACAAAACAATGCATATCGCATCCGGCTACAAATCATCAACAAAGCAATGCATATCTGGCTAAAAAACAATGCATATCCGGCTACAAATGATGTACACATATTAATAACTTGCTTGGTCGGTGATTTGCGCACCACTTGGCCATCGTGCGATGAGTTGTCTGAAGTGCCCGCAATACTTGGACACGACCTCTTGGATGGTGTACCGTCGATGGTGAGGGAATTCCATTCACGGTTCCAGATGACCGCGTCGGAGTAGGGCTCTATATGCTTGTGTTCTCGGAACCAAGTGTGAATGTTGGCCCAAAAGTTGTGCCCTTTTGCTCCGTGCCATGGATCGGATCGAGGCAAGTGGCTAACAATGCATTGCAAGCTCGTCCTCTGATGCGTCTCCATCGTATCTACTTTTCCAAACTCCTTTGCCATTGTTTTGGACTCTAATTTGTATGATTTGAATGGAACTAACCTGTACTAACGTTGTTTTCAGCAGAATTGCCATGGTGTTATTTTTGTGCAGAAATAAAATTTCTTGGAATAACCTGAAAATCCACGGAGAATATTTTTGGAATAAATAAAAAATATTGGCGAAAGAATCAATAGAGGGGGACCCACCGGCTGTCCACAAGGGTGGAGGGCGCGCCCCCTGCCTTGTGGGTCCCCTGGACCTCCACCGACCTCAACTCCAACTCCATATATTCACGTTCGGGGAGAAAAAAATCAGAGAGAAGGATTCATCGCGTTTTACAATACGGAGCCGCCGCCACCTCCTATTCTTCATCGAGAGGGCAGATTTGGAGTCCGTACGGGGCTCCGAAGAGGGGAAATCGTCGCCATCATCATCATCAACCATCCTCCATCACCAATTTCATGATGCTCACTGTCGTGTGTGAGTAATTCCATCGTAGGCTTGTTGGACGTTGATGGGTTGGATGAGATTTATCACGTAATCGAGTTAGTTTTGTTAGAGTTTGATCTCTAGTATCCACTATGTTCTGAGATTGATGTTGCTATGACTTTGCTATGCTTAATGCTTGTCACTAGGTCCCGAGTGCCATGATTTAAGATCTGAACCTATTATGTTTTCATGAATATATTTGTGTTCTTGATCCTATATTGCAAGCTGTAGACACCTATTACGAGTTATGATCCGCATACCCCAAGGTGACAATAATTGGGTTTTTTTCGGTGATTACCGTAGTTTGAGGAGTTCATGTATTCACTAAGTGCTAATGCTTTGGGTCGGTTCTATATTAAAAGGAGACCTTAATATCCCTTAGTTTCCATTAGGACCCCGCTGCCACGGGAGGGTAGGACAAAAGATGTCATGCAAGTTCTTTCCCGTAAGCACGTATGACTATATTCTGAATACATGCCTACATTATATTGATGAATTGGAGCTAGTTCTGTGTCACCCTAGGTTATAACTATTGCATGATGAATGCCATCCGACATAATTATACATCATTGATCCATTTTCTACGAGCTTTTCACATATTAATCTTTGCTACGTTACTTTGCCGTTGTCACTGTTACAATTGCTACAAAACTGCTACTGTTACTTTTATCACCGTTACTGTTACTTCCATACTACTTTGCTACTAAATACTTTGCTGCAGATATTAAGACTTTCAGGTGTGGTTGAATTGACAACTCAGCTGCTAATACTTGAGAATATTCTTTGGCTCCCCTTGTGTCGAATCAATAAATTTGGGTTGAATACTCTACCCTCAAAAACTGTTACGATCCCCTATACTTGTGGGTTATCAAGACCTTTTTCCAGCACCGTTGCCGGGGAGTATAGCTCAATTATCTAAGTCACTTGGGATTTATATCTGTTGATCACTATGAAGAATTTCAAAGATACCAAAACCAAGATCTATCCCTCAACTACGAGGGGAGCTAAGGAACTGCCATCTAGCTTTGCACTTGATTCACCTTCTATTTTGAGTAAGCTTGCGACACCTACACCTGCTATTGTTTCTGATATGTCGCATGTTATTGATGATGCTACTTCTACTACGAATGATGCTTATGATGCTACTACTTTGCTTGAAAAAACTGTGCCATTGGGTGAATTACTTGATGAACATCTTGCTATAGTTAGAACTATTGATCGTGCTGAAGATGGTGATATTTCTGAAACTGATGAAATTATTGAAACTGAAAACTTTGAGACACCTGATAAGACTAGCTCTCCTAGATATGAACTTCCTGTTATGCCTGAGGGTTACTTTATGGATGGAGAGGTAGCTAGGGACTTTCTTGCTTGTAAGAATAGAGATGATCTTAAGAAATTATTGTGCAAGTGGAAAGAAAAGTCTTTGAATGTTAGAATGCAATATGATCCTAAGTTTGGTACTTCACCTATCTTTGTTACTGATAAGGATTATGAATTCTCTATCGATCATGAGTTAATTTCTTTGGTTGAATCTGATCCTTTCCATGGTTATGACTCTGAAACTGTTGTGGCCCATCTTACTAAATTGAATGATATAGCCACCCTATTTGCTCATGAGGAAAAAATTCGCTATTACTATATTCTTAAGTTGTTTCCTTTCTCGTTAAAGGGTGATGCTAAGTTATGGTTTAATTCTCTTGCTCCTGGTTGTGTGCGTAGTCCCCAGGATATGATTTACTACTTCTCTGAAAAATATTTTCCTGCTCATAAGAAACAAGCTGCTTTAAAGGAAATATTTAACTTTGTGCAAATTGAAGAAGAGAGTCTCCCACAAGCTCAGGGGAGGCTTCTCCGATTACTTAATGCTTTGTGAAAGTGCAACTAATTCCGGGGTGGTTTTGGTAATTCATAACAACATATAGCTCATTGAACTAATATCCATTCAAGTTGATTATTTCACAAAGTTCAATGATTGGCAATGGCATGGACTAAAGATGTGGACCCCTCAAAATGCTAAGGACAAATATTGGCAAAAGCTCAAGACTCTTCATTTCTATTTTAGTGATCCAAGATCACATTGAGTCCATAGGAAAAGCCAATACTATTAACAGGGGATGAGGTGTTGCTTAATGGTCTACTTGCTCAAAATACTTAGTGATATGCTCCAAATCCCTCAACCACTTTCTCAAATCCAAATTTGTCCTAACCCTAAAGTCAAACTCGACCCCACCAATTTGATTCATCCGGTGCCACCGAGTTCTTTTGACATAGCCATAGCCAGAAACCCTAATCAATTCGGTCACACCGATAGGGATTTCGGTCTCACTGAGATGGGATTGCAAACTCTCTGTTTCCCTTCGTAACATTTCGGTCTCACTGAAATGAGCGACCGGTCCCACCGAGTTTGCAATGCAAACTCTTTGTTTCCCTTTCATAACGTTTTGGTATCACCGAAAGGAGCGATCGGTCCCACCGAGTTTGCCTGACCAAGAGCAAGGAGTTCATCATCAACACACCATCTATTACCTTTTGGAGAGTGGTGTCTCCTAGATTGGTTAGGTGTCACTTGGGAGCCTCCGTCAAGATTTTGGAGTTGAACCAAGGAGTTTGTAAGGGCAAGGAGATCGCCTACTTCATGAAGATCTACCCAAGTGAGGCAAGTCCTTCGTGGGTGATGGCCATGGTGGGATAGACAAGGTTGCTTCTTCGTGGACCCTTCGTGGGTGGAGCCCTCCATGGACTCGCACAACCGTTACCCTTCGTGGGTTGAAGTCTCCATCAACGTGGATCTATGATAGCACCACCTATCGGAGCCATGCCAAAAATGTCCGTGTCTACATTGCGTTTGCCTTCTCCAAACCCTTCCCTTTACCTTCATATGCAATGTTTTACATTCCGCTGCTATACTCTTAGAATTGCATGTGTAGGTTAATTGCTTGACTTGTGCTAAGTTGCTAAAATCTGCAAGACTTGAAATTGGGAAAAGGCTAGATTTTTATTTTGTCAAGTAGTCTAATCACCCCCCTCTATACCTACTTTAGATCTTACAAGTGGCATCAGAGCTTTGGTCTCCACTTGCCTTGATTTCCATAGCTTTGGTGATCATAGCCTTGGTTCCACAACCTAGGAGAGTATGGCGTCTAGCGAGGGAAATTACCACCATAGAGGTCCTTACTTTGATGGTACTAATTTAGCTAGTTGGAAGCATAAAATGAAAATGCATATTCTTGGACATAACCCCGGCGTTTGGGCTACCGTGTGTATTGGTTTGCAAGGTGAATTCGTCGAAGATGGAAGAGAACCGAATCGTGAAGCAACCATGGAAGAATTGAAGATGTTGCAATACAACACTCAAGCTTGTGATATCCTCTTCAACAGATTGTGCCCCAAAGGATTCAACAAAATCATCCGCCTTGAGAATGCAAAGGAAATTTGGGATATTTTGGTTGATATGCACGAAGGTACCGAGTCCGTCAAGGAATCCAAATTGGATTTGCCTCAAAGTCAACTTGACAAGTTTAAAATGAAGGATGGTGAAGGTGCAGCTGAAATGTACTCTAGGCTTGCTCTGATCACAAATGAGATCACCGTCTTAGGAAGTGAAGAGATGACCGACAGATTCATCATCAAGAAGATCCTAAGAGCCTTGGATGGAAAATATGATACAATGTGCACCTTAATCCAAATGATGCCCAATTACAAAGATCTCAAGCCAAAGGAATTCATGGGTAGAATTGTTGCTCATGAGATGTCACTCAAGGATAAGTAAGAGCTTCACAACAAGTCTAGTGGCGCCTAAAAAGCCTCATGTGATGCTCCTACAACATCAAGTGAGAAAACAAGCCTTCAATGAAGAATTGAGCCTAATGGTAAATAACTTCAACAAGTTCTACAAGAGTAGAAGCAAAGAAAGAAGTTCCAAGTCAAGATTCTACAATGACAAACGATCTTATAGTCGTGATCGCAATGACTACAATTGTGGAAGGCCCGAGCACTACTCTAGTGAGTGTACAAATCCCTACAAGACAAAAGAAGACTCACCTAAAAGGAGAATCAAAAGAGAGGAATCACCGCCAAGAGAGAGGACTAGAGATGATCGTTATGAATGAAGACCCTCTCGCAGAAGCAAGGATTCAAAAAGGAAGGTACAAGTCATCAAAGCGCTACACAAGACGAAGACATCAAGCTCATGTTGGTGAATGGGTATCCGGCTCCGACTTCGACAACTACTCCGAGAGAAGCTATCACTCCGACTCTGAATATACTCAAGATGAAGGTGTTGCTGGTCTTGCACTTGTGTCATCCAACTCCTACGACATATTTAATTCACCAAATGAAGGGATTGGAAGATGCTTCATGGCTAAAGGCCCCAAGGTATCACACCCCGAGTATGTTGATTTCAATAGTGATGAAGATGATTTGCTAGGTGATGATGATTTACTTGTTGACAACTCTAGTAATGAAAACTATGATGAAATTGCTAATTATCATGCTAATCAAGATAAAACAAATGACGATGATAAGAAGGATATTGAGTGTCTAACTGAAGAACTAAACACTCTTAAGTTAGCTCATGAAACTACCTTAGAGGATCATCGAGAGCTTTTAAAAACTCATGAAAAGTTACGCTTTGAAAAGGTAAATCTAGAGCAAGACCATGGGTTCTTAAAAGCAATCAATGATGATCTTCGTAAGAAAAGTTCTTCTTTCATTGCCAAGCATTTACTCTAGTCTACTTACATGCCACAAGTAAAATCTAGCAACATGAGCAAGAAAGATTCTTCTTCTAGTAGTAATAATAATCATGTTAAATCCAATATTGTTGCTTCTAGTAGCTCTCTTTATTCCACTAATGATTCTCTTAGCCAAGTTACACTTGAGCAAGAAAATAGCTTATTGAAGGGAATTATAGAGAAAGGTGTTTACAAGAGCCTTGCCAGAAGTAAGAAATTTGTGGAAATTGTACGCAAGCAAGGAAGGCACCGGAAGAATCAAGGTGTTGGTTTTGAATGCAAGTTCAATGCCAATGGAATTGAGTGGGAAGAAGATCAATACCCCAAGACGAAGTTTGTTCCTAAACAAGAGAAGTATGATCCCACTTCTTTCAAGGGAACACAAGCTCAAGATGATATTCCACCACACGACCACAAGCTAAAAGGTAAGGACAAGATTCAAGAGAAGATTGATGCATTTGAAGAAGCTCCTAAGGCCTTGGTCAAGTGGGTTCCCAAGACTACTTCAAGTTCTACTTCATCAAGTACGACTACAACTCCAAGGATCGCCATCAAGATGATGTGGATCCAAAGGAAAAGAACTAGATTTCTCGAGGGTGACTCCCCCAACATACTTCACTCATATTCATTTTGGCAAGGAGTGCAACCAACTTTCACATCTTGCACTAGTTCAAGGAGTCACAAACCCTCTTGTTGGTAAGACAAGGGACAAGGTAACCTAATTCTTTCATGGACAATGTCATGTGTGAATTTCACTCTATGTCTACGGATATCCTTGTGTGTTCCTGATACGTATCCAACGTATCTATAATTTTTTATTGCTCCATGCTACTTTATCTATTGTTTTGGACTATAATGGGCTTTATTTTCCACTTTTATATTACTTTTGGGACTAACCTATTAACCGGAGGCCCAGCCTGCATTGTCGTTTTTTGCCTATTTCAAGAGTTTCAAGAAAGCGGAATATCAAACGGAGTCCAAATGGAATGAAACCTTCGAACGTGATCTTCTCACCGAACGTGATCCAGAGACTTGGACCCTAGTCCAAGAAGTGCAGGCGGTCACGAGGTGGAGGGCGCCCCTGGCGCGCCCGCCTCGTGGGCCCCCGACGCTCCACCGACGTACTCCTTCCTCCTATATATACCTACGCACTCTCAACAGATCGTAGAAGGAGCCAAAAACCTAATTCCACCGCCAGTACCTTCCTGTATCCACGAGATCCCATCTTGGGGCTGTGCAGAGCTCACGGAGGGGGCATCCACCATGGAGGGCTTCTACATCAACACCATAGCCCCTCCGATGAAGTGTGAGTAGTTTACTTCGGACCTTCGGGTCCATAGCTAGTAGCTAGATGGATTCTTCTCTCTTTTTGGATCTCAATACAATGTTCTCCCCCTCTCTCGTGGAGATCTATTCGATGTAATCTTCTTTTTGCGGTGTGTTTGTTGAGACCGATGAATTGTGGGTTTATGATCCAGCTTATCTATGGAAAATATTTGATTCTTCTCTAAATTCTTTTATGAATGATTGAGTTATCTTTGCAAGTCTCTTCGAATTACCCGTTTGGTTTGGCCAACTAGATTGGTAGTTCTTGCAATGGGAGAAGTGCTTAGCTTTGGGTTCAATCTTGCGGTGACCTTACCCAGTGATGTAAAGGGTTGCAAGGCACGTATTGTATTGTTGCCATCGGGATAACAAGATGGGGTATTTATCATATTGCATGAATTTATTCTTCTACATCATGTCATCTTGTTTAAGGCGTTACTCTTTTTTTAACTTAATACTTTAGATGCATGCTGGATAGCGGTGGATGAGTGGAGTAATAGTAGTAGATGCAGAATCGTTTCGATCTACTTGTCTCGGACGTGATGCCTATATACATGATCATACCTAGATAACCTCATAACTATGCTCAATTCATCAATTGCTCAACAGTAATTTGTTCACCCACCGTAGAATATCTATGCTCTTGAGAGAAGCCACTAGTGAAACCTATGGCCCCGGGTCTATTCTCATCATATCAATCTCCATCACTTTATTTACTTGCTTTGCTTTTACTTTTTACTTTGCATCTTTATACCAAAAATACCAAAAATATTATCTTTATCAGATCTCACTCTCGAAGTGACCGTGAAGGATTGACAACCCCTAATCGCGTTGGTTGCGAGTAGCTATCGTTTTGTGCAGGTACGAGGGACTTGCGCGTGGCCTCCTACTGGATTGATACCTTGGTTCTCAAAAACTGAGGGAAATACTTACGCTACTGTGCTGCATCGTCCTCTCCTCTTCGGGAAAAACCAATGCAAGCTCGAGACGTAGCAAGAAGGATTTCTGGCGCCGTTGCCGGGGAGTCTACGCAAAAGTCAACATACCAAGTACCCATCACAATCCCTATCTCTCGCATTACATTATTTGCCATTTGCCTCTCGTTTTCCTCTCCCCACTTCACCCTTGCCGCTTTATTCGCCCTCTCTTTTCCACTTTCTTCTTGTTTGCTTGTGTTACCATGTGCCTTATTTTTGCTTGCATCTTTGCTTGCTAAAAGTCTATTGTTATGGATCCACTTAAAGTATTCTACTTGGATCATCTTCGATCCTTATGCTTTCGTCTTTGAAACCTCAACTAGCCTAGTTGATGGGAAATCTTTAGATGAGCATGCTTATGTGCGTCACCGTTTGTCTGAAAAAGGGAGACTCTTATGGATTCAAATAAACAGATTGCTGTGTTATGCTTGGAATCTTTGTGAAACTTATGATTTTACTTGTTGCTCTAAGAACCCTAAAAAAACACCTTCCTTACCTATGTGAGTTTAATGAAAATGAAATCTTATCTTCTTATGCAATGGGTGTTTATAGTTACTATGATATCGAACAAATTGAAGAATTTGTTGCTTTTAAGGGTGCTTATGAAGTTGCTTCATTGATTGAAAAGTATGATATTACTCTCTACGAATCTGAAAATTTTGACATACTTAAATATTGATATGAAAACTATGCTCATAATGTCTATGTCAAAGAATTTATTGAGAGAATGACCGTTGCTTTGGAAGGAAATAATGATATGCATGAATCTATATATAATGATGATTCCGATGATTTGATTGAAATATCCCTTGATGAACATGATGCTTGCTATTCTTGTGGCCATGATGCCAATATTTATGAAGATGAATTTGCTATAGTTCCTTATGTTAAACATGAGATCGTTGCTATTGCAACCATACTTTGTAGTTCCTTCGATGAAAAGCATGATTGCAATGATTTTACTATAAATTCTCTTGATGTCAATCATGCTAATAATATGCAAAATCCTAAGCTTGGGGATGCTAGTTTTGCTATGTCTACTACTTGTTGCAATGATCATGATTGGGGTGATTCTTCTTTTGATCTTGAAAATTTATTTAAGCCCCGTGATGAATATGCGATTGATAATAGTGTTTGCAATAATATTGAAAGTTGGTTTGGAAGAGTGTCCACTTTAGATACCACATATTTGGATAATATACAATCTTATGAAATTTTTGATAAAAGTGGGCTTGGAGAAATCATGACTTTAGTTAATGTTAATCCCACTATTTTGGAAGAGTGTCAACTTTGCACACATGTGGATCGTGTTGAAAATATTTTATGTGATAGCTATTTTGTTGAATTTTCTTATGATCCTACATGTAATTATTATGAGAGAGGAAAATATGGTTATAGAAATTTTCATGTTGCTAAATTACCTCTCGTTATGTTGAGATTGCTATTGTTCCTTTCCGCTTCCTTGCATATGCTAGTTTTTGCTTGCTATGATAATTTGTTTTTATATAAGATGCCTATGCATAGGAAGTATGTTAGACTTAGATGTGTTTGTCACGTGTTTTATGATGCTCTCTTTGTGCTTCAATTCTTGTCTTTCTTGTGAGCATCATTGAAATATCAATGCCTAGCTAGGGGCGTTAAACGATAGCGCTTGTTGGGAGGCAACCCAATTTTATTTTTAGTTTTTTGTTTTTGCTTCTGTTTAGGAATAAATAATCCATCTAGCCTCTCTTTAGATGTGGTTTTATCTTTTAATTAGTATTTGTGCCAAGTTGAACCTATTGGATCTTCTTGGATGATAGTTATTTGATCTTGCTGTAATTTCCAGAATCTTTGCGCTCAGTACCCGAATTGTTAAAAATCACCAGAACGTGATAAAATAGTGATTCAAATTTCTGCTGATCAATAAACAAATTTTCCAGGTTTTCTAATTTTGGTAGAATTTTTTAGGTTCCATAAGTTTGCGTTAGTTACAGATTACTACAGACTGTTCTGTTTTTGACAGATTCTGTTTTGCGTGTGTTGTTTGCTTATTTTGATGAATCTATGGTTAGTAAAATAGTTTATAATCCATAGAGAAGTTGGAATACAGTAGGTTTAACACCAATATAAATAAAGAATGAGTTCATTACAGTACCTTAAAGTAGTCTTTTGTTTTCTTTCTCTAATGGAGCTCACGAGATTTCTATTGAGTTTTGTGTTGTGAAGTTTTTAAGTTTTGGGTAAATTCTTTTGATGGATTATGGAACAAGGAGTGGCAAGAGCCTAAGCTTGGGGATTCCCGTGGCACCCCCAAGATAATACAAGGACACCAAAAAGTCAAAGCTTGGGGATGCCCCGGAAGGCATCCCCTCTTTCGTCTACTTCCATCGGTAATTTACTTGGAGCTATATTTTCATTCACCAACATGATATGTGTTTTGCTTGGAGCGTCTTGTATTATTTGTGTCTTTGCTTGTTAGTTTGCCACAATCATCCTTGCTGTACACACCTTTTGAGAGATCCATACATGAATTGAAATTTGATAGAATACTCTATGTGCTTCACTTATATCTTTTGAGCTTGATAGTTTTGCTCATAGTACTTCACTTATATCTTTTGAGCTTGATAATTTTTGCTCTAGTGCTTCACTTAGATCTTTTAGAGCATGGTACTGGATTTGTTTTAAAGAAACTTGATCTCTCATGCTTCACTTAGATTATTTTGAGAGTCATTAGTAGCATGGTAATTTGCTTAATGTTAATATACTTGGTATTCAAGATATGTGAAACTTTCTTTTGAAGTGCGTTGAATACTAAGATAAGTTTGATGCTTGATAATTGTTTTGAGATATGGAGGTGATAATATCAAAGTCATGCTAGTTGAGTAGTTGTGAAATTGAGAAATGCTTGTGTTGAAGTTAGCAAATCCCGTAGCATGCACGTATGGTTAAAGTTATGTAACAAATTTGAAACATGAAGTGTACACGACTTGTGCATCCTTATGAGTGGCGGTCGGGACGGCGATGGTCTTTTCCTACCAATCTATCCCCTAGGAGCATGCGCGTAGTACTTGATTTTTGATGACTGCTAAATTTTTGCAATAAGTATATGAGTTCTTTTGACTAATGTTGAGTCCATGGATTATACGCACTTTTACCTTTCCGCCTTTGCTAGCCTCTTGATTACCGTGCATTGCCCTTTCTCACATTGAGAGTTGGTGCAAACTTCGCGGGTGCATCCAAACCCCGTGATATGATACGCTCTTTCACACATAAACCTCCTTATATCTTCCTCAAAACACCCACCATACCTACCTATTATGGCATTTCCATAGCCATTCCGAGATATATTGCCATGCAACTTTCCACCGTTCCGTTCATCATCATCATGACATACATTACTTTTGTCATATTGCTATTGCATGATCATGTAGTTGACATCGTATTTGTGGCAAAGAAACCATGCATTATTTTTCATACATGTCACTCTTGATTCATTGCACCATCCCGGTACACCGCCGGAGGCATTCATATAGAGTCATATTTTGTTCTAAGTTTCAAGTTGTAATTGTTGAGTTGTAATATAAATAGAAGTGTGATGATCATCATTATTAGAGCATTGCCCAAAAAAAAGGAGAAAGGCCAAAAAAAAGAAGAAGAAAGGCCCCAAAAAAAAGGGGCAATGCTACTATCTCTTTTTCCACACTTGTGCTTCAAAGTAGCACCTTGTTCTTCATGTAGCGAGTCTCATATATTGTGCTTCAAAGTAGCACCATGTTTTTCATATAGTGAGTCTCATGAGTTGTCTTGTTCATACTAGTGGGAATTTTTCATTATGGAACTTGGCTTGTATATTCCTACAACGGGCTTCCTCAAAGTGCCCTAGGTCTTCATGAGCAAGCAAGTTGGATGCACACCCACTAGTTTCCTTTTGTTGAGCATTCATAGCTCTAGTGCATCCGTTGCATGGCAATCCCTACTCCTCATGTTGACATCAATTCATGGGCATCTCCATAGCCCGTTGATTAGCCTCGTCAATGTGAGACTTTCTCCTTTTTTGTCTTCTCCACACAATCCCCATCATCATATTCTATTCCACCCATAGTGCTATATCCATGGCTCACGCTCATGTATTGCGTGAAGGTTGAAAAAGTTTGAGACTATTTAAGTATGAAACAATTGCTTGGCTTGTCATCGGGGTATAGAAGTTGGGAACATCTTTGTGTGACGAAAATGAAGCATAGCCTAACTATATGATTTTGTAGGGATGAACTTTCTTTTGCCATGCTATTTTGAGAAGACATGATTATTTTGATTAGTATGCTTGAAGTATTATTATTCTTATGTCAATATGAACTTTTGTCTTGAATCTTTCGGATCTGAATATTCATACCATGATTAAGAAGATTTACATTGAAATTATGCCAAAGTATCACTCCGCATCAAAAATTCTCTTTTTATCATTTACCTACTCGAGGACGAAAGGTGAATTAAGCTTGGGATGCCCGATACGTCTCCAACGTATATATAATTTGTGATTGCTCCATGCTACTTTATCTATTGTTTTGGACTATAATGGGCTTTATTTTCCACTTTTATATTACTTTTGGGACTAACCTATTAACCGGAGGCCTAGCCCAGAATTGCTGTTTTTTTGCCTATTTCAGTGTTTCGAAGAAACGGAATATCAAACAGAGTCCAAACGGAATGAAACCTTCGGGAACGTGATCTTCTCACCGAACGTGATCCAGGAGACTTGGACCCTACTCCAAGAAGTGCCAGAGGCGGTCACGAGGGTGGAGGGCGCGCCCCCTGCCTCGTGGGCCCCCTGACGCTCCATGCACGTACTCCTTCCTCCTATATATACCTCGCACTTCAACAGATCGGAGAAGGAGCCAAAACCTAATTCCACCGCCGTACCTTTCCTGTATCCATGAGATCCCATCTTGGGGCCTGTTAGGAGCTCACGGGAAGGGCATCCACCACGGAGGGCTTCTACATCAACACCATAGCCCCTCCGATGAAGTGTGAGTAGTTTACTTGGACCTTCGGGTCCATAGCTAGTAGCTAGATGGCTTCTTCTCTCTTTTTGGATCTCAATACAATGTTCTCCCTCTCTCGTGGAGATCTATTCGATGTAATCTTCTTTTTGCGGTGTGTTTATTGAGACCGATGAATTGTGGGTTTATGATCCAGCTTATCTATGGAAAATATTTGATTCTTCTCTGAATTCTTTTATGAATGATTGAGTTATCTTTGCAAGTCTCTTCGAATTATCCGTTTGGTTTAGCCAACTAGATTGATAGTTCTTGCAATGGGAGAAGTGCTTAACTTTGGGTTCAATCTTGCGGTGATCTTACCCAGTGACAGAAAGGGTTGCAAGGCACGTATTGTATTGTTGCCATCGAGGATAACAAGATGGGGTATTTATCATATTGCAAGAATTTACATCATGTCATCTTGCTTAAGGCGTTACTCTATTTTTAACTTAATACTCTAGATGCATGCTGGATAGCGGTGGATGAGTGGAGTAATAGTAGTAGATGCAGAATCGTTTCGATCTACTTGTCTCGGACGTGATGCCTATATACATGATCATACCTAGATAACCTCATAACTATGCTCAATTCTGTCAATTGCTCAACAGTAATTTGTTCACCCACCGTGGAAGATCTATGCTGTTGAGAGAAGCCACTAGTGAAACCTATGGCCCCCGGGTCTATTCTCATCATATCAATCTCCATCACTTTATTTACTTGCTTTGCTTTTACTTTTTACTTTGCATCTTTATACCAAAAATACCAAAAATATTATCTCTATCAGATCTCACTCTCTTAAGTGACCGTGAAGGGATTGACAACCCCTAATCGCGTTGGTTGCGAGTAGCTATCGTTTTGTGCATGTACGAGGGACTTGCGTGTGGCCTCCTACTGGATTGATACCTTGGTTCTCAAAAACTGAGGGAAATACTTACGCTACTGTGCTGCATCATCCTCTCCTCTTCGGGGAAAACCAACGCAAGCTCGAGACGTAGCAGTTCCTTGTGGGACTAACCCACGTAGGTATTGGAAGTGCAACTCACTCCAATGGATTGCTACAATGATCTACATCAATATTGAGCATATAAATCTTCAACACCTACATGAAGTCATCATCGACAAAACCCAAGGTTAGTTCATCCCTCTTAGGGGGGATATCACATCTAGGGGGAGCTTTGCTCTGAGAATTGAGCTAAAGCAACTCTAATGGTGTGAACACAACAATGCTTTATGTAAAAGTGGTAACCCCAGTTGTGCTTAAACGATGAGTATGACCTACGATCAAATGTTCTCATTTGACTCCTTAGTCAGTATACTCATATATAGATGAACTTGTCATCGCCAAATTGCTTGATAGATGCTAGAGTGTTGTGCAGGGTTTGTCACATATTTTATTTGCTATCTTATTGTGTGAGCATGTTGGTTGCATATTTTTCTCATTCGAGGACATCCATTTGTTGCTTTGATTGTTTGGATTTTCTTTTTGCCAAATGGATGAACAAGAATGCCTAAGTACTCCCTCTAGCTATCTATGCTCTTCTCGTCCCAAACTCTATTCATGCTACATCACAAAGTTTGATCAAGTCGAATTCGGACCCTCCGAGTGAGGAGCACTCGGAGCCACCAATCCGTCAAGGGCTTAAAATTCCAAAACCTCTCAATGGTTCTCGGTTTGACCGATTCATTTCACTCGGTCTCACCAAACTCATTGGGTTGATCTAGGATTTCACCTCGGTGCAACCGATTAGAACAGTTTGGTCACACCGAGTTCGCAACCGCTTGCGATTCTGCATCTCGGTGCCACCGAGTCGTTCTACTCGGTCACACCGATAGTGACTGGGTATATATATCCGTGGGTTGAAATTTTGGAAATTACTCCAAACTCTTCGTCCGCGCCTCCCAGCTCTGCCGCCCCTCTGGTCTCCGGCTCATCTCCGTCGTAGCCAGCGACCTCCCGCCGCTGGTCTCCGCCGCTGTCAACGGGATTCTCCTCCTCCGTTGTCACCGTAGCGAGTTCATCGCCAAGTTAGGGTATGAACTCGACCCCCTTGTGCAATCTTGAACTCCGATTCTTGCACAAAAGACAATGCCATGATTCTTGCCACGATTGAGATTGCTCTATCCAACCAAAACATCCTCTAGATTAGATTTGATGCAAATATTTAGGGTTAGGTTTCCGCCGAACTCATCTCGGACAGACCGATTTGAAGTATTCGGTATCATTGATTTGGCCCAGGACATTGCACATGTACTACTCGGTCTGACCGAAGTGTACAAATCGGTGTGACCGAGTTCACTTTCACTGTGAAACCCTAGCATCTCGGAGTCACCGAACTGTGTCTCGGTCTGACGATTTCACATGTTTAGACTCTAAATTTGCTCTGGTATCACCGAGATTGTCATATCGGTAGCTCCGAAATGCTTTCTATAGAAATCTAAAATTAAGTTTGTCTCAACTTTTTGCCAAAATAGTTGTACTTTGTGATGCTCATCTACTATATCTCTACCTATCTATTCACAGGGTTAGTGTCAGCCATGTCACACAACAGTGATAGCCAGAACAGGTCAGAGGAGCATGCAAATCTCAGTGAGGGCAATAGCCCCTCAAACAACAGCTATGATGAGGGTAGTAGAAGCACCCCAAGCAACCTGCCTAAGGCTGCAACCGGGCAGAGGAGGAAGAGAAACTCTGAATCAGAAGATGAAGATTTTATGGTTGATGAGCAGGTCACTTCCAAGAAGAAGGTGATCAAGAAGGAGCAACTGGTGCTGGTGGCATCAAGCCAGGAATAAGAAGGCTCCTGCTCAGAGGAAGCCCATGTCCAAAGCCAGA
Organism: Aegilops bicornis; assembly: GCA_021605145.1. Lineage (NCBI taxonomy): Eukaryota > Viridiplantae > Streptophyta > Magnoliopsida > Poales > Poaceae > Aegilops > Aegilops bicornis. The sequence goes on from CM038671.1 coordinate 543,113,454, forward strand.
GCCTCAACTCAGGAAACCATGTAGTTCACTCTTGAACCAAGAGAAGAAGGGGCTGGTAGAGGCAAGAAAAGGAAATAAAGGGTCAAGAAGACCATGGCCAGAGTAATTGACAGATCATCAATGATGAAAGATCCAGATGAAGATGAAGAAGAGGAAGAAGATGCTGCACCAGCTCAGAAATCTCAGAAATTGATGGGGGATACTATTAAGTATGGGGATGCTCCATCCAAGCCCAAGACAGCTCCCAAGACATCGGCTCAAGCTCCAAACCCAACAGCACCCAAGAGATCCACAAGAAATATCTCAGCTGAACAGAAGAACAAGGCCCTAGTGCCTGAAGTTCAAGAAGATGAGGAGCAGCAAGTGCTCAGAAAGCTCAAACCAAAGATTCCAGACCATGATGACACTCATCCAGTAGCAGAGAACATGAAAGTGAGAAAAGATGCAGGTCTCAGACTATGGAGGCAGACAGGCCCGTATGCTACAAGGAGAAGGACTGCTGTCGATTACAGGTTTCACACCAAGGAGCAGCAGGACTCCTATGAGACAATTCTTTTGGACAAGAAGCCCATAGTCAGTGCCATGAGATGGGTCGAGTGGAAATTCATTTATGACAATGAAGATTAGTTTCCTGGAGTTCATGAGAGCTTCAGAATGAATGGAGTGGACATTTTTGTTGGTCAGAAATTGACTAAATAGAATGATGAGATGGCGATGCAATTTTATTCCACTGCACATTTTTACCCGGATGGCAAGATAGTATGGATGACTGAAGGTACTAGGTACCAATCCTCCATTGTTGAGTGGGTCAAGATGATCAATGCCCCCGATGAAGCTGAAGATGACACAGATGTCTATGGCAAGCCCAGGAAAGACCATAACTCCATGGCACATATGTACAAGGAGATTCCCGATTCTGCCTTAGAGACTCACAAGTTTGGCTCCATTTACTATCTGTTGTCAGGGCTGCCTACTATCAACACCATACTGAGGTATACTTTGTTTCCCAAATAAGGAGATGACAGGATGATCAAAGGTCACTAAATCAACCCGCTACATATGTCTGATGTGCGAGAGAAGTTCAAGGTGATGACCTTGATTGTTGAAATGATTAAGAGGACTGCAACAGATCAGAAGAGGTCATGTGGATATGCCCCACACATTCTAATGCTCATCAACTCCAAGATGGGTACATGCACATATCTACTAGACAGAGAGCACCTTCCCCTGAGGCCAGACTTTGAGGACAATGTTGTGGTCATGGATGCATCACATCCTACATCTGTAGAGGCTCGGGAGAAGAGAGAGAAAGCAAAGGCAGCAAATACTTCCAAGATTTCAGATGTCTCAGCTGTAAATCTCAAGACCAAGCAGGATCAACTCAGCTATCTGCTTGAGGCAACAGTGAGAATTGAGAAAGGACTAGCCACCCTGACTTAAAATCAAGAAAGTCTTGAGAGGATCATTGAAACAAAATTTTATGATCTAGACTTGAAGGTCATGGAGATTCAGACCACAGTTGAGCAACTTCAAGAAGAAGCAGAGGACATGAGAGGAAGAGCTACCACAGAGGCATTTCAGAGAGTGCCTAGAGCACACAGGTCTGTAGCTGTGCCAGTTAGTGACACGAGAGCTATCACTTCAGCACTTGCAACCACTTCCCCAGTTGCCCCTCCAGTTGCAACTCCTCCAGCTCCTCAGACATCATCATAAGCTTTTACAGATGATGTCCTCTCTAGACCATCTTCGCACACCGGAGCTCCTGGAGATCGTGCTTAGAGTGTCGCGTAGCACTATGCATTTTCAAGCTTTTTGGTAACTTGTTGCCAAAGGGGGAGAAAGTGTATAGATCATAGGCTTCGAGAGAGAGAGTGTTTTGCGTTTGGTTGCCTCTCTTACTACTTGTTATGTGCTTGTTTGTTTGCTACAATATTTGTGCTTGTGCGTGAGATACTCTTATGATCATGTGATTGATCATATTATGCTTTAATGTGTGCTTGAATGATGATATCTTATTACTTGTGTATGATCAATCATGTTTGCCTTGGTGATGAGTGCATGCTATTTATATTCTATCATTTTGAGTGCCCCACCAAGATGTATGTGACATGGAAGAGTAACCCATGATCCTAATCATTTGTGCATTTGCATTCAAAAGCAAATTTTAAATAATGCAAAAATTTAGGGGTAGCTCTTGCTTATCACATACTTCTCAAAGCGACGATATATTTCATTCATATTATCATTTGTCGAAGATTTGATCTATATGTTGTCATCAATTACCAAAAAGGGGGAGATTGAAAGTGCAACTAATCCCCGGGTGGTTTTGGTAATTCATAACAATATATAGCTCATTGAACTAATATCCATTCAAGTTGATTATTTCAGAAAGTTCAATGATTGGCAATGGCATGGACTAAAGATGTGGACCCCTCAAAATGCTAAGGACAAATATTGGCAAAAGCTCAAGACTCTTCATTTCTATTTTAGTGATCTAAGATCACATTGAGTCCATAGGAAAAGCCAATACTATTAAAAATGGATGAGGTGTTGCTTAATGGTCTACTTGCTCAAAATGCTTAGTGAGATGCTCCAAATCCCTCAACCACTTTCTCAAATCCAAATTTGTCCTAACCCTAAAGTCAAACTCGACCCCACTAATTTGATTCATCCGGCACCACCGAGTTCTTTTTACATAGCCATAGCCAGAAACGCTAATCAGTTTTTTTATGGAAAGACAGTAGGAGATGCTCCTACTGTTTGTATATATTTCTTCCTTTGTAAAGAGTTACATGTGAGTTACAGAAATGATACATGATGGTGCTCTACCATCACCCCCACCCCTGGGGGGGGGGGGGGGGTTGTGGAGGAACACTATACAAGTGGTTACTATTCAAAGATCAAGGAGGGAGTTAGGCTAGTGAGTTACAAAAAGTAGTTACAAAAGACCTTTGCACCTCCTTCACCCTGTGTTGGAGGAGGCCAAAATCTCCCTTGAAACGTGTCAACCAGGAATCAGTACTAGGGTTGACCCGATAGGGATTTCGGTCTCACCGAGATGGGATTGCAAACTATCGGTTTCCCTTCGTAACATTTCGGTCTCACCGAAATGAGCGACCGGTCCCACCGAGTTCGCAATGCAAACTCTTTGTTTCCCTTTCATAACATTTTGGTATCACCGAAAGGAGCGATCGGTCCCATCGAGTTTGCCTGACCAACTCTGTGTTTGCTCTTTGCTGAAACCGGTCTCACCGAGTTCATGCAATCGATCACACTGAGTTGAGATTTTGCCCTAACCCTAGCACATCGGTCTCACCGAGTTGATGAGGTAGGTCCCACCGAGAATCCTAATGTTCACATTTTGAACTGAATCGGTCTCACCGAGTTCACCTATTCGGTCTGACCGAGTTGGGTCAAATGTGTCTAACGGTTAGATTTTGTGTGGAGGCTATATATACCCCTCCACCCCATTCTCTATTCAAGAGAGAGCCATCAAAACGTTCCTACACTTCCACTACTCATTTTCTGAGAGAGAACCACCTCCTCATGTGTTGAGACCAAGACATTCCAATCCAACCACAAGAATCTTGATCTCTAGCCTTCTCCAAGTTGCTTTCCACTCAAATCATCTTTCCACCATAGCCAAATCTGTGAGAGAGAGTTGAGTGTTGGGGAGACTATCATTTGAAGCACAAGAGCAAGGAGTTCATCATCAACACACCATCTATTACCTTTTAGAGAGTGGTGTCTCCTAGATTTGTTAGGTGTCACTTGGGAGCCTCCGTCAAGATTGTGGAGTTGAACCAAGGAGTTTGTAAGGGCAAGGAGATCGCCTACTTCGTGAAGATCTACCCAAGTGAGTCAAGTCCTTCGTGGGCGATGGCCATGGTGGGATAGACAAGGTTGCTTCTTCGTGGACCCTTCGTGGGTGGAGCCTTCAATGGACTCACAAGAACTGCTACCCTTCGTGGGTTGAAGTCTCCATCAACGTGGATGTACGATAGCACCACCTATCGGAGCCACGCAAAAAATCTCCGTGTCTACATTGCGTTTGCCTTCTCCAAACCCTTCCCTTTACCTTCATATGCAATGTTTTACATTCCGCTGGTATACTCTTAGAATTGCATGTGTAGGTTAATTGCTTGACTTGTGCTAAGTTGCTAAAATCTACAAGACTTGAAATTGGGAAAAGGCTAGATTTTTATTTTGTCAAGTAGTCTAATCACCCCCTCTCTAGACCTACTTTAGATCTTACAAGTGGCATCAGAGCTTTGGTCTCTATTTTCCTTGATTTCCATAGCTTTGGTGATCATAGCCTTGGTTCCACAACCTAGGAGAGTATAGCGTCTAGCAAGGGAAATTACCACCGTAGAGGTCCTTACTTTGATGGTACTAATTTTGCTAGTTGGAAGCATACAATGAAAATGCATATTCTTGGACATAACCCCAGCGTTTGGGCTATTGTGAGTATTGTTTTGCAAGGTGAATTTTTCGAAGATGGAATAGAACCGAATCGTGAAGCAACCGCGGAAGAATTGAAGATGTTGCAATACAACGCTCAAGCTTGCGATATCCTCTTAAACGGATTGTGCCGCGAAGAATTCAAAAAAAAATCATCCGCCTTGAGAATGCAAAAGAAATTTGGGATACTTTGGTTGATATGCACGAAGGTACTGAGTCCTTCAAGGAATCCAAATTGGATGTGCTTCAAAGTCAACTTGACAAGTTCAAAATGAACGATGGTGAAGGTGCTGCTGAAATGTACTCTAGGCTTGCTCTCATCACAAATGAGATTGCCGGCTTAGGAAGTGAAGAGATGACTGACAGATTCATCATCAAGAAGATCATAAGAGCCTTGGATGGAAAATATGATACCGTGTGCACCTTAATCCAAATGATGCCCAATTACAAAGATCTCAAGCCAACGGAAGTCATTGGTAGAATTGTTTCTCATGAGATGTCACTCAAGGATAAGGAAGAGCTTCACAACAAGTCTAGTGGCGCCTACTAAGCCTCATGTAATGCTCCTACAACATCAAGTGAGAAACAAGCCTTCAATGAAGAATTGAGCCTAATGGTGAAGAACTTCAACAAGTTCTAGAAGAGTAGAAGCAAAGAAAGAAGTTCCAAGTCAAGATTCTACAATGACAAACGATCTTCTACTCGTGATCCCAATTGCTAGAATTGTGGAAGACCCGGGCACTACTCTAGTGAGTGTACGGCTCCCTACAAGAGAAGAGAAGACTCACCTAAAAGGAGAAGCAAAAGAGAGGAATCACGACCAAGAGAGAGAGAGGAGGAGTAGAGATGATCATTATGAATGAAGACCCTCTCGCAGAAGCAAGGATTCAGAAAGGAAGGTACAAGTCATCAAAGAGCTACACAAGACGGAGAAATCAAACTCATGTTGGTGAATGGGTATCCGGCTCTGACTCCGACTCTGACAACTACTCCGAGAGAAGCTATCACTCCGACTCAGAATATACTCAAGATGAAGGTGTTGCCGGTCTTGCACTTGTGTGATCCAACTCCTACGACATATTTAATTCACCAAATGAAGGGGTTGGAAGATGCTTCATGGCTAAAGGCCCCAAGGTATCACACCCTGAGTATGTTGATTTCAATAGTGATGAAGATGATTTGCTAGGTGATGATGATTTACTTGTCGACAACTCTAGTAATGAAAACTATGATGAAATTGCTATTAATAATGCTAATCAAGATAAAACGAATGACGATGATAAGAAGGACATTGAGCGTCTAACTAAAGAACTAAACACTCTTAAGTTAGCTCATGAAACTACCTTAGAGGATCATCGAGAGCTTTTAAAAACTCATGAAAAGCTACGCTTTGAAAAGCTAAATCTAGAGCAAGAACATGGGTTCTTAAAAGCAATCAATGATGATATTCGTAAGAAAAGTTCTTACTCCCTCCATTCCTTGATATAAGGTGTATAGATTTTTGAGAAAAAATTAAAAATATAAGGTGTATTGCGTTGCACCACTCGCCTGGATAATATTTTTAGGGATTTGATTACATTTCCTTATATTAGGCAAGCTCCTCTATTTTCTCATGTCAATTAGTTAGGTGTAATATCGCCCAAAACTTATGAAATTTTCCCTCCACATGCGTTCTTTAATTTTCATGCCAAAATCTATACACCCAATATTAAGGAATGACGGGAGTATTACATTACCAAGTGTTTACTATTGTCTACTTACTTGCCACAAGTAAAATCTAGCAACAAGATCAAGAAAGATTCTTATTCTAGTAGTAACTATAATCATGTTAAATCCAATATTATTGCTTCTAGTAGCTCTCTTGATTCCACTAATTATTCTCTTAGTCAAGTTACACTTGAGCAAGAAAATAGCTTATTGAAGGGAATTATAGAGAAAGGTGTTTACAAGAGCCTTGCCGGAAGTAAGCAATTAGAGAAAATTGTACGCAAGCAAGGAAGGCATCGGAAGAATCAAGGTGTTGGTTTTGAACGCAAGTTGAATGCCAATGGAGTTGAGTGGGAAAAGATCAATACCCCAAGAGGAACTTTCTTCCTAAATAAGAGAAGTATGATCCCACTTCTTTCAAGGGAACACAAGCTCAAGATGATCTTCCACCACAAGACCACAAGCTAAAAGGCATGGACAAGATTCAAGAGGAGATTGATGCATTTGAAGAAGCTCCTAAGGCCTTGGTCAAGTGGGTTCCCAAGACTACTTCGAGTTCTACTTCATCAAGTACGACTATAACTCTAAGGATCCCCATCAAGATGATGTGGATCCCAAAGAAGAAGAACTAGAAAGTTCTCGAGGGTGACTCCGCCAACATAGGTCACTCATATTCATTTTGGCAAGGACAAGTGCAACCAACTTTCACATCTTGCACTAGTTCAAGGATTCACAAACCCTCTTGTTGGTAAGACAAGGGACAAGGTAACCTAATGCTTTCATGGACAACATCATGTGTGAATTTCACTCTATGTCTATGGATATCCTTGTGTGTTCCTTGTGGGATTAACCCACGTAGGTATTGAAAGTGCAACTCACTCCAATGGATTGCTCCAAATGATCTACATCAATATTGAGCATCTACATCTTCAAGACCCACATGAAGTCATCATCAACAAAACCCAAGGTTAGTTCAGCCCTCTTAGGGGGGATATCACATCTAGGGGGAGCTTTGGCCTAAGAATTGAGCTAAAGCAACTCTAATGGTGTGAACACAACAATGCTTTATGTAAAAGTGGTAACCCCACTTGTGCTTAAACGATGAGTATGACCTACGATCAAACGTTCTCATTTGACTCCTCAGTCAATATACTCATATATAGATGACCTAGTCATCGCCAAATTGCTTGATAGATGCTAGAGTGTTGTGCATGCTTTGTCACATATTTCATTTGCTATCTTATTGTGGGAGCATGTTGGTTGCATATTTTTCCCATTCGAGGACATCCATTTGTTGCTTTGATTGTTTGGCTTTTGTTTTTGCCAAATGGATGAACAAGAATGCCTAAGTACTCCACTACAAAAAAAAGACACATCCGTGACATTTTGGGCCGAACGAAAAAAAATTCTGTCATGCTTATGACACTTCTATGACGATAATTGTGACAAAACCCGGTATCATCATAGATGTGGTGGGCTCCTACTTCTATGACAAAAAATCATGACAGAAAATGGGCTTTTCATACTGGGCGGGCCGGAGAAGCAGCTGCATGACATTCTTTGGGCCGTCCAAGACGAAAAAACTGTGGTAGAAACGAGGGCGAGGAAAATATCAGGGAGTTCCCTGTTACGGTGGGTGGCCGGGGGCCGAGCGATGCTTGTTTCTCTCGTACACGTATGTGCGTGGGTGTAAGGCATTGGGCTCTAACTAAACCAGAGGCGTTAGCCCTCACGAACCCGGCGGTTGCCTTTGCGAGCTACAGCGTTCGAACCCGAGCGATCGATCGATGGCTGTTAACTGAACCCGATCGAGCGATTCCTTCACTACCGCTGCTAATTGAAGCCGATCGAACCTGCTGCCTATTGATGAACAGTGAGCGTTGTTGGGTGTTTGGATGAACAGTTCCTAGTGGGGGTTGGATGAACAGGAACCCGTGGTAGTAGAGGCCGTTGCCGCTGGATTAACAGGACCCCGATCGATCGAGCCGGTGGAGGGCTGGATGAACAAGACCCCGTGGAAGGCTGGTTGAACAGTAGCCGGTGGAGGGCTGGATGAACAATAGCCCGTGGAGGGGTGGTTGAACAGGACCCCTTGGAGAGGGTTGGTTGAACAGTAGCCGGTGGAGGAGCGCGCATGGAGGCTAGATGAACAGGAGCATGTGGATGAACAGTCACAGGTGGAGGCTGGAGGAGGTCGACGGTGGATGAACAGTATCCCGTGGAGGCTGGAGGAGGTTGACGGTGGAGATGAACTATATCCTGTGGAGTCCCATTTTGCGGTACGCCACACCCCTCCTGATGAACAGGACCCCCGTTTCGACCGTATCGCTCCAACACAAGTCCGTTTTCTCCGTTTTGCAGTACGCCACACCCCTCCCGATCAACAGGACCCCGTTTCGACCGTAGGAGGTCCAATAGAAGTCTGCTTCCTCCGTTTTGCGGTACGCTAGACCCCTCTCGATGAATAGGATCCTGTTTAGACCGTGGCCGGTCGAACACAAGGCCGTTTCCTCGTTCTACGGTATGCCAGGCCTCATTTCCATCGGCTGTTCTGTCCAAGCCGGTTGGCTCTCGATGAACACGACGACGACGCAGTTTCTCCGTTCCGACCCAACCATGTATGCGAGTCCTGGCTGTACGTATGCGCGAGTAGGCGTTTGAGACCCCGCCCGTATGTATGTATGTGGCCGTATTTACTTTCTTGCACCCTGGTTGTATGTACGTGTACATGCTACGGGCGCGCCTCTACTACGACACGTGCGCGCCTCTACTACGACATGTGCCCTTCCTTACACGACCACGGTTCATCGCTGCAGCCTGCAGATAGACCGACTGTATGTACGTACACGTTCGTGATCAGAATGACAACGCTACGTACGCTTCGACCAGGTGGGTCCTGACTGCCAGGCACTTCCTTGCGTGTGAAGATGTAGCTAGTGGGTCCCGGCAGTCAGGGGGCGAATCAGTTTTTCCCAGTAATATGGACGCACTTCCTTGTGTGCAAATATGTAGCTAGTGGGTCCCAACAGTCAGGGGGAATGTTTTTTTTCGTGAAATAGGATGGCTGATACGTCCATTTTGCATCATGCTTCTATATCGATATTTATCGCATTATGGGCTGTTATTTCACGTTATGTCACAATACTTATGGCTATTCTCTCTTATTTTACAAGGTTTACATGAAGAGGGAGAATGGTGGCGGCTGGAATTTTGGGCTGGAAAAGGAGCAAATATTGGAGACCTATTCTGTGCAACTCCAAAAGTCCTAAAACTCCACGGAATGTCTTAAAATAAATAAAGAAAAATCATCGCCAAAGATGAACGCCAGGGGGCCCACACCCTGCTCTGGGGCGCGCCCCCTACCTCATGGGCCCCCTGGTGGCTCTCCGATGCCCATCTTCTCCTATATGAAGTCTTTCGATGAGAAAAAAATCAGAGACAACCTTTCGGGACGAGACTCCGCCACAAGGCGGAACCTTGGCGGAACCAATCTAGGGCTCCGCGGAGCTGCTCGCCGGGGACACTTCCCTCCGGGAGGGGGAAATCATCGCCATCATCATCACCAACGCTCCTCTCATCGGGAGAGGGCAATCTCCATCAACATCTTCACTAGCACCATCTCATCTCCAAACCCTAGTTCATCTCTTGTATCCAATTCTTGTCTGCAAGTCCGGGATTGGTGCTAGTAGGTTGCTAGTAGTGTTGATTACTCCTTGTAGTTGATGCTAGTTGGTTTATTTGGTGGAAGATCATATGTTCAGATCCTTTACGCATATTATTACCCTCTGATTATGAACATGAATATGCTTTGTGAGTAGTTACGTTTGTTCCCGAGGACACGGGAGAAGTCTTGCTATTAGTAGTCATGTGAATTTGGTATTCGTTCGATATTTTGATGAGATGTATGTTGTCTAGCCTCTAGTGGTGTTATGTGAACGTCGACTACATAACACTTCACCATTATTTGGGCCCAGAGGAAGGCATTGGGAAGTAATAAGTAGATAATGGGTTGCTAGAGTGACAGAAGCTTAAACCCTAGTTTATGCGTTGCTTCGTAAGGGGTTGTGTTGGATCCATATGTTTCATGCTATGGTTAGGTTTACCTTAATACTTTTGTTGTAGTTGCGGATGCTTGAAATATAGGTTAATCATAAGTGGGATGCTTGTTCAAGTAAGATCAGCACCCAAGCACCGGTCCACCCACATATCAAATTATCAAAGTACCGAATGCGAATCATATGAACGTGATGAAAACTAGCTTGACGATAATCCCATGTGTCCTCGGGAGCGCTTTTCCTATTATAAGAGTTTGTCCAGGCTTGTCCTTTGCTACAAAAAGGATTGGGCCACCTTGTTGCACCTTATTTACTTTTGTTACTTGTTGCTCGTTACAATTTACCTTATCACAAAACTGTCTGTTACCACTTATTTCAGTACTTGCAGAGAATACCATGCTGAAAACTGCTTATCATTTCCTTCTGCTCCTCATTGGGTTCGACACTCTTACTTATCGAAAGGACTACGATAGATCCCCTATACTTGTGGGTCATCAATGGCCCATCCGGTGGGTCCCTGCTGTTAGGTGGAGGAATAATTATTTTGCGCGTAATAAGGAGGCACTTCCGTGGTGCGGCCGTGGACCCAGCTGTCAGCCTCTCCACGTACAGTACTCTTTCGATGGAAGTAGTTTGTTGACCACATTGATCACGCCGTGCCGAGAGCACTAGGGCGATGGACGACGGCGAGGCCTAGGAAGGGGACGACGTGGAGCCGGGGAAGACGCGGCAGTGGATGCCCACGCGGAGGGGAGTACGTGGGTTGACTGCTTCGGCTGCGGTGTGAGGCTGCCGTCGCCGGAGAATAACAGGAGGTGTGGGTGAGTATAGAGGGATGGCATGGCCAGCGGTGACAGCACAGCCGGACACGGGAGGCAGGAGTAGGCAGCACGGCCGATGCTTCTTTGGGTGGCTGGAGCAAGAAGACCAGAGGTTGATGAAGCACTACGACCGTCCGATGGACATCGTACGGTCACTAGAGCTAGAATCATTCATATTGACTAAGTTGACAAAGCCCTCCATCCCTGTCATCTTAGTAGGCCCACAAGTCAGCCTCCCACTATGGTGGGTCCCAGCTAGCACGGGGAGTACTCATTTTTGTGCATAATAAGGAGGCACTTCCTTGCGTGCGAAGATATAGCTAGTGGGTCCGAGCTGACAGCGGGGGGAACGTCTTTTTTCACGAAATACAGAGGCCCTTCCGGTGGGTCCCAACTGACAGGTGGAGGAATCATTATTTTGCGCGTAATAAGGAGGCATTTCCTTGTGTGGACCCCTACTGTCAGCCTCTTCCGATGGCTGTTGTTTGTTGACCATGTTGACCTCGCTGCGCCGAGAGCACACACGCGGTGGACGAGGGCGAGGCCCAGGAAGGGAACGACCCAGAGCCGGCGAAGCCACCGCAGCGGATGCCCACGCTGAGGGGAGTACGATCGCTAACTGGTCGGCTACGGGGTGAGGCTGACGTCGCCAGAAAATAACAGGATATGCGGGTGGGTAGAGGGATGGCCTGGCGGCAGCACAGCCAGCCACGGGAGGAGGGAGCAGGCAGTGCCGCCGGCGCTGGTTTGGGCGACTGGAGCAGGAAGATCAGAGATTGAAGAAGCACGACGGCCGTTGGATGGACATCCAACAGTCACTGCTCTGTGTTGACTAAGTTGACAAAGCCTTGCGTACGCGTAAAAAAAATTAGGACAGCTTCATCGTCAACCTAGTAGGCCCAGAAGTCAGCCTCCAAATCTGTGGAAAACAACATACATCCCATTAGCCATTATTTTCAATAATTTACAGCCCATTTGCTAATTCTTAAGGATATTTGAAGCCCATATTCTTTTTATTAGCATTACAGACCATATATTTTGGGCACTGCTAAAATTCAACGAAATTTTGCATATTTCGGTGGGGTCCGAACTCTTTTAATCACAAAATTTTGAGTCACATCAAAAATAATTTTTAAAAATTATATCAAAATAAAATTCAAAAAACAATTCTCCACAAAAAAATGAATTAAATTTAAATTCTTAACTAGCAAGATGCCCGTGCGTTGCACGGAACATGAAGATGCATTTGTATGAGTAGTTTATCTTGTGGGAGAAAAGACGATATTTAATGTAATTGCCAGTTGGCTTTGGTTTTTATAAGAGTAGAGAGTAGAGAAATCCAAAAAGAAAATGATATTTTAATGTAATTGCCGGTTGGCTTTGGTTTAAAAATTTACAGACCATTTCTTACAACTTATAGCCCATTTTCTGGGGAAGCCCATTTCTTACTACTTACATCCCTCCTCGTCTTGAAAGGTTTGCAGCCCAGCAGGGCTGAGAAAAGCAGGTAGGCCTCGGTTTTGGTATTCTCCAAAAAAAACTGGGCTAGCCATTTTCAAAAAGAAAAAAAATATCAATTGGGCTCGTCATGTGCTTAAATAAAAGCGTAAGCGTGGGCTAGACAGGCCACAACCCCCGCACAACGCTCAGTTGAGCTCCGTCTTTGAAACTAAAAAAACAACTGGGCAAGCTGCCAGGTCCCTGGTATTATCCGCTTGTTGTGTAATTTTCTCGTTTATTGACTACACTGACAATGGCGTGGGACCTAGTTGTCAAACAATTAGGAGGAAGCATTTTTTGGGGTTGTAATAACAAGGCACCTGCTTGCGTAATGCAATGACCCTGGTGGGTCCCTACTGTCAGCCTCTCCACGTACAGTCATTGTCGGTGTTCTGGGAACGGGGGTCCCTAGACTTGCCTGCCTGCGGCCTGCGGCGTGGCTCAAGGGGTGGCCCAGCATGGCCCATCTTCATCAGTACAGGCTCAAGACCCTCGCGAGGGGCCAAGCCTCGCGGGGCGGACGACAGGAAGCTTCCTCAGGCGCGGCCTCGTCAGGCTGGCTCGCAGGGAGGCGGAGAGATCAAGGCGGGGTACCTCACGAGGTGCCCATGATGCAAGCCATGACGACCAAGGGCGCCAGGCGGGCGCCAGCCCGCGCAGTGTCCTCCTTTCCTCTTTGGTGCAAAGGGAGCAAGCGCAAGTCAGAGCATCAAGCAAAGGCATCCGTTTCGGTGCAACAAGACCAGGACCATCGCAACGGCAGGAAGGAAGTCATCGTGGAGCCCAAGCCGGCGTCACCACCAGAGCCTTTGACAGGCGAGGACCAACTTTAGTCAGGATAAGTGTACTAGATGTTCCCCTTCAAAATGGCCAATTGTTGGCGCCCTTCCCGCTCAATATTTGGGAAGGGGCCCAGGGCCTCTGCCTATAAATAGGACTAGCCACCCACAGGGTAGGGGCATCTTGAATCAGCAGAGAGAGAGCGACTGAACTCCCCCTAGCAGTTCATCGTACCAGCCAAGAACAGACCCTCGCGAGGCTGTTCTTCCTTGTATTGTTCATCATCAGCCCAAGAGGCAATCCACCACACCACACACTGGAGTAGGGTGTTACACCACAATGGTGGCCCGAACCAGTATAAACCCTGTGTCTCTTGGGTTGTTCCTTTCATAGTTTTAGATCCTAGCGTGGAGGTGAGGTGCAGGTAGGTAGAGGGCGAGATCTCCGCGCGCACCCCAGTGTTCGAACCTAGAGGGTATGCCGGAACCCGAAATCTGACATTTGGCGCGCCAGGTAGGGGTGCGCCGGAGCTTTCCCTTCCGCCGACCCGCTCTCCGCCGACACCGCGACTCGCCCTGCGATGAGCAGCACGCCGCCCACTCCGGTCGCCAGCGCCAGCATGGGGGCCAGGGGGCTCCGAGCCTTGGCCCATGCCTTGCGACAGGTGCGGTGGCCGGACAAGTTCAAGCCGGAGACGCCGCCGCGCTACAACGACACAACTGATCCGCTGGCCTTCCTGCTGGCGTACGAGGAGGCCATCCTCGAAGCAGGAGGCGACGATAGGGTCATGGCTAACTGGTTTTCCATGGCCCTCACTGACGCCCCGTGCATGTGGCTGCTCCACCTACCGGCGGCTTCCGTGGCCTCTTGGGAAGAGCTGCGCAACCTCTTCCTCGCCCAGACCGCCGGGCGCCCGATCGTCAGCAGCTCTCTGGGCGGCTCGCAGGCGCCACCTTCAGGCCGCCACATCAAGCCATTCGTCCGCCAGGTCGGCGCTGCCTCCACGTGGCAGGGGCTTCCCCAGGTCGGTCGGTGCCCAAGGCTGATCTGGCCTTCAGCTCGGAGGCCGCCCCTTCAACTCAACCTGCTCGGGCGCGCTCCCAATGCTGTGCACCCCCACCATCTGCCAGGTGACCGTCACCAGGACTCTCATCGACGGCGGCGCGGGCCTCAGTGTGCTCTCGGTTGAAGCCTTCAGCCTCCTCCACATACCGCCGGGCGGCTTCAGCCCACCGGCCCTTCTTGGGCGTCGGGCGGGTCATCCAGCTCCACAGGGCAGATCCGTCTCCCGGTAATCTTGGCACCTCGACAACTTCCGCACGGAGCTAATCGACTTTGACATCGCCCCATCGGCCCCCCATACAACGCCATCCTCGGCTACCCAAGATCAGCCCGATTCATGGCCGCGACTCACCCAGCGTACAACCTCATGAAGATGCCCGGGAGCAACGGCGTCCTCACCGTGCCCGGAGACACCGGGGATGCGTTGCAAGTGCTCAAACTCGCCTTCAAGACGGCGACGTCGGTGCAGCCTGCCGACTGAAACGCCCCTGAGCCCAATGGGGCTGCGCCGACCAAGAAGAAGCAGTTGTTCACCCAAGACAAGGCGGAAACCAAGCAGATACTGGTCGACGAGGACGGATCCACTAACGCCACCTTCACCATAGGCGCCAACCTCGAGCCCGGCGGGAGGAGGCCCTGGTCAAGTTCTGCGTGCAAACAAGAAGGTATTCGCATGGGAGCTCGATCACCGACGGGATCCCTAGAGGCGTGATCAAGCACCACCTCAACGTGTGCCCCAATGTCCGCCCCGTGAACCAGAAGGCAAGGCGGCAGTCCACTGAAAAGCAGGCTTTCATTGTCCAAGAGACCCGCAATTTGGAAGCTGCAGGGGTCATTCGCGAGGTCCGATACCCGGATTGGTTGGCCAACCCGGTCGTCGTGCCAAAGAAAGGGGGGAAGGAACGCATGTGTGTCGACTTCACCAACCTCAACAAAGCCTGCCCGCAAGATCCGCTTCCGCTCCCTCGCATCGATCGGATCGTCGATTCCACCGCCGAAAAGTGCGACTGTGTTTCTTGGATGCCTTCTGGGTATCACCAGATCAAGATGGCGATGAAGATGTGGAAAACGGCTTTCCTGACCCGTGTGGGGTATACCGCTCATGCATGCCGTTCAGGCTGCAGAACGCAGGGCGACCTTTTCGCCGGTGATGCACATCACCTTGGGCCCGCAGCTCGGGAAGAATGTTGAGGCTTACGTCGATGACATTGTGGTGAAGTCTCGTGAGGCCAAAACCCTGATACAAGACCTGGAGGAAACCTTCGCGAGCCTCAACACGGTGAACCTGCGGCTCAACCCAGAGAAGTGTGTGTTTGGGGTCCCCTCGGCAAGCTCTTGGGCTTCCTCGAGTCCCACCGAGGCATCGGCTAACCCGAGAAAAGGTCAAGGCGGTCGAGGACATGAGCCCGCCAAAGACCCTCAGAGAAATGCAGAAGCTCATCGGGCGCGACAAAGACTAGGACGCTTCATCTCCAAGTTGGGGGAGCGAGCGCCTTTCTTCCAAATTGATGAAGAAAAAGGACCCTTTGAATGGATCAAGAGGCCGACAAGGTGTTCCAAGATCTCAAGAGGTACCTAACCAGCCCTCCGGTAATGGTGGCCCCGTGCCCTCAGGAACCCCTGGTGCTCTACCTTGCAGCCACTCCCTACTCCGCCAGCGCAGCCCTGGTGGCGGTTAGGGAGGAGCGTCGGACCAAAGCCGCGGCAGCTGCCCGGGTCAAGGCGAAGCAGGATCAAGGAAGACCCACAGAGACCACTACCACAGCCGAGAAGGATCAGCCGCCGCAGGGAAACGCACTCGGGACAGAAGAGACCCCTCCCCCTGGCGACCAGCCTCTGGAGGCTCCACTGCCTCAGGAGGCGCCACGGTCTCCGGAGGGCGCCATCGACACCAGCACTCCCAACCTCGTTGAACACCATGTGTACTTCGTCAGCACAGTGTTGAGGGACACAAGGGCGCGGTACTCCATGCCTCAGAAACTCCTCCTCGCGCTATTGGTGGCCTCGCACAAGCTGCGGCATTATTTTCAGGGCCACCCCATCAAGGTTGTCTCTGCGTACCCCTTGGAAAGGGTGCTCAGGAGCCCTAACTCAGCTGGAAGAGTCGCTGAGTGGAACATTGAACTGCAAGCGTTTAACTCGAATTCAGCACAACCAGAGTCATCAAGGGGGCCGCCTTGGCAGATTTCATGGCAGAATGGACGGAGGCGCCGGGCCTCAAGGCTGATGAGGATCGGTCCCTCTCCCCGGGAAGCGAGGCACCGGACGGTTGGGTCATGTACTTCGACGGGGCGTTCTCCAGGCACGGCGCGGGGGCTGGTGCAGTGCTTATATCTCCTACTCAAGACAAGCTCTACTACGCTGTGCAACTCTGTTTCCAGCACGAAGAAAAGGTCTCCAACAACATAGCTGAATATGAAGGCCTAATAGCAGGCCTGAAGGCCGCAGTTGCCCTTGGAGTGAAGCGCCTTACCATCAAGGGTGATTCACAACTCCTCGTCAACTTCTCCAACAAGGTATACGAGCCGAGGGATGAGCACATGGAAGCCTACCTCGCGGAGGTCCGCAGGATGGAGAAGCGCTGGGGGCTGGAGTTGCAGCATGTGCCCCGTGGCACCAATCAGGAGGCCGATGACATCGCCAAACGAGCATCCAGCGGCTACCTCGGGAGCCTGGCGTCTTGAGGAGCGGCTCTTCAAGCCCTCGGCCATGCCACATCCTTTGTCAAGCGGTGCAGCCTCGGGAGGAGCTCCCAAGCCACCAGCCTCGGGAGCCCAGTGCATGGCCCGGCCACGAGCGCCTGCTCTTGACGCTGGAGCCTCAGGAGGGGTGCTGGATCACAGAGCTCCGGAGCTACTTGACGCAAGGGATCTTGCCGGAGAAGGAGGAGGAAGCGGAGCGTGTGGCGCGGCAAGCCACAGCATACTGCATCAGGGATGGAGAGCTCTACCGGAAGCGACCCAATGATGTGTCCCTGCGCTGCATCTCCAGGGAGCAAGGGAAGGAACTGCTGGCAGATATACACGGTGGAGACTGTGGGCATCATTCATCGTCGCAGACCCTTGTTGGCAAGGTGTTCCGCAGCGGGTTCTATTGGCCCACTGCGCTCAATGATGCCGTCGAACTGGTGAAGGCTTGCGAGGCCTGCCAATTCCATGCCAAGCAGATCCATCAACCGACGGGAGGTCTGCAAACTATACCCCTCTTGTGGCCATTTGCAGTCTGGGGGCTGGATATCCTGGGCCCATTTCCTCCGGCGTCAGGGGGCTATCGCTACCTCTACATCGCCGTGGACAAGTTCACCAAGTGGGCTGAAGTGGAAGCTGTCCGCACCATCCCCGCAGGTTCTACGGTCAAGTTCATCAAGGGCATCGTGAGCCGGTTCGGGGTGCCGAACCGCATCATCACCAACAACGGTTTGCAGTTCACCAGTAACCCCTTCAAAACATACTGTGCTAACCATGGGACGCAGATATGCTACGCTTCAGTGGCGCACCCATGGAGCAACGGTCAGGCCGAGCGGGCCAACGCGGAGGTCTTGAGAGGCCTCAAGACCAGGACATTCAAGAAGAAGCTGGAGGCCTGCGGCAGAGGTTGGTACGACGAGCTTCAGTCCGTGTTGTGGTCCATCCGCACGACCGCGACCAAGCCAACTGGCGAGACCCCGTTCTTCCTGGTCTATGGAGCTGAAGCGGTCCTCCCTCACGAGGTCAGACGTCGTTCCGCACGGGTCCTGGCGTTCGACGAGGCGCAGCAGACGCCATGCGGGGACGGACCTCGTCTTTGGGGAGGAGCATCGTCGGGAAGCAGCTCGAGCGGCAAGATACCAACAAGCGCTGCGGCGATACCACTGCCACAACATCCGCCCCAGGACTCTCGAGGTAGGGGACCTCGTGCTCAGGTGGGTTCGCTCCAGGGAGGGACTGCATGAGCTCTCTCCCATGTGGGAGGGCCCGTTCAAGGTTGTTCATGTTTCAGTGTCCGCTGGCGCTTGGAGACTCAGGAGGGGGTGCCCGTCCAGAACGCGTGGAACATCCAGCACCTCTGGAGGTTTTACCCCTAAAAAAGGCCCAGAGCCTGTGAAGAAGGAAAATGCGTGTGAAGCTGTTGCGTTTTGGAAAAGGCCTAGAGCCTGTGAAGAAGGCGAATGCATGTGAAGTTGTTGCATTTTGGAAAAGGCCCAGAGCCTGTGAAGAAGGCGAATGCGTGTGAAGCTGTTGCGTTTTGGAAAAGGCCCAGAGCCTGTGAAGAAGGCAAGCGCCTGTGAAGCTGTTGCGTTTTGGAAAATGCCCAGTGCCTGTGAAGTTCATCTTTCTGAAAAAGGCCCGGAGCCTGTGAAGAAGGCCAATGCCTGTGAAGCTCGCCGCCTGTGACACTCTGACGTAATAATGAGTTGGGGCTGTACATGCCCTGGAGTCTCAGGAGCGCCGGCCTCAGACCCTGGGGCTCCCTCCCACGCCTAGTGGCAGCACTTAGCTCCGCGTTGGTGAGAAGACGTCGAAGACTAGATTAGGTGCCGGACGCGGCTTTTCTCATTTGCTTTTTGCAGTTGGCTTGCTCATTCCCATTTGAAGTTTTATTGAAGTTGTTGCCATCTTTGGTTGTGACTCCTTTCCTTTTCGCTCTCCTGCCTCGATTTCTCTCGCGCAAGTCTCGCGAGGGATCAGCGCGGGCACCCTCGTGAGCGTTTTCTGCCCTTATCATTTGAGGCTTCCTTACCCGGGTCCACTACAGGAGCACCCCTCCAGTCCGTGCCCCATGGGCACCGCGACACGAACACAGGACCTGGGTCGGTCGCCTCCATAGCTGAGGCCGGGAGCTACCTCTCCAGACTAACCTTCGCAGGACATGAAGCGTTCGACGAGGCCTCGGCCTCGGGAAGCAAAGGCCACGATAGGCCCCCCCGAGCTAAGTAATTTCTACGCGCAGGTGTGTGGCGCAAAGGCATAATACCAAAATAGCGGAAACAATACGATAATTAACAGCAATAGTCCAAGAACGCCCCAAGCGGGCCCTACACTACTTTGTCTTTGCACAGGAAAAGGAAAAAAATAACAAAACAGGCGCGACTCGCCCGACACCAACTCGCGGGGGAGACTCGAACTGCCTCCGGAGCTCAGGAAAACTCCATCTCGCGCTTCACCGAGGCGCGACGGCGGGCAGACCCGCTACCTCCCTCCAGCGCATGCGCGCGGCACGGAGGCTGATCGCGGCCACCGCCGAGGAGCCATCGCCCAAGAAGAGCCGTCGAAGCTCGATGAACCCGAGCGCCGCCGACCACGCTGCGTCTTGTCGTCTTTATCGTCGCTGGGCTGGGCCCACGGCGGGTCGTCGTTCTCGTGGCAGCACCAGTGGCGACCGTCTTCCCCGAACACCCTCACGTAGAGGGTGGCATCGCCGTCGAACTTGAAGTGCAGGGTGCACTGCCGGCTCAGACCACGCGCACGGGCAAGCGTTTGCCATCCGCGGGTCAGGGCCACGCTCCTGGTTGCAGAGACCTCCAGCGAAGCCCAGGAGGCCCGGCTGCAGCAACCATCCTCCTAAAGCCAGAGGCCGCCCGGGGCACCGGCCGGAAGCTCACCTAGGAGGAAGCGAGGAAGCTGGAGACGGGTGCTGGTCGGCTCTGCCGACCACACAACAAACTTCGGCAGCACCTCTGCCGAGTGGAAGCGCGGCCTAGGGGGTCGCGCGGCCGTAGCGCCGCCTCAAAGAATGGCTGCCGCCTGTCACCGCTGGGAGATCACCTCCACGGCCGCTGAGGAGCCACCATGGGAGCCACATGGTGTTTGCGAGGACGGCCTCGACCCGCCGCTTAGGCGGGGAGAGTCAGGCTCCACTGGCAGGCCTTTCCTTTCTCCGCTGCCGAGAACCTCTTTGGCGGAGCCATGAAGAAGAAGGAGAAGCAAGAGGGATGGACTGAAGGGCAGGCGCCGTCCCGTGCTTATAGCCGGGAAGGCCAACCACCGCCTCCACGATCGCAGGTAATCATGACCCGCTTTGCATGCGAGGGACTTGTCAATTCGTGCGATTGCCGAGGCGTCGTGGGGAGCGGAGCCGCCACGCCCAATCAACTGGCCACGCGGCACCCAAGGCTGCATCTTTGTTAGGGCTCAAGGGCGCTCAGACTTGCCCCTTCGCTTCTCTGCTCGCCAGCCAAGTCCAGCGCGCCTTGGGCCCGAGGGCTACTGCCGGCTTTATAGGAACGGGGTCCCAGACTTGCTGCTGCGGCTGCGGCGTGGCTCAAGGGGTGGCCCAGCATGGCCCATCTTCATCAGCACAGGCTCAAGACCCTCGCAAGGGGCCAAGCCTTGCGGGGCGGACGACAGGAAGCTTCCTCAGGCGCGGCCTCGTCAGGCTGGGTCGCGTGGAGGCGGAAAGATCAAGGCGGGGTACCTCACGAGGTGCCCATGACGCAAGCCATGACGACCAAGGGCGCCAGGCAGGCGCCAGCCCGCGCAGTGTCCTCCTTTCCTCTTTGGTGCAAAGGGAGCAAGCACAAGCGAGAGCATCAAGCAAAGGCATCCATTTCAGTGCAACAAGACCAAGACCGTCGCAACGGCAGGAAGGAAGTCATTGTGGAGCCCAAGCAGGCGTCACCACCAGAGCCTTTGACAGGCGAGGACCAACTTTAGTCAGGACAAGTGTACTAGATGTTCCCCTTCAAAATGGCCAATTGTTGGCGCCCTTCCCGCTCAATATTTGGGAAGAGGCCCAGGGCCTCTGCCTATAAATAGGACTAGCCACCCACAGGGTAGGGGCATCTTGAATCAGCAGAGAGAGAGAGCGACTGAACTCCCCCTAGCAGTTCATCGTACCAGCCAAGAATGTACCCTCATGAGGCTGTTCTTCCTTGTATTGTTCATCATCAGCCCAAGAGGCAATCCACCACACCACACACTGGAGTAGGGTGTTACACCACAATGGTGGCCCGAACCAGTATAAACGCTGTGTCTCTTGTGTTGTTCCTTTCATAGTTTTAGATCCTAGCGTGGCGGTGAGGTGCAGGTAGGTAGAGGGCGAGATCTCCGCGTGCACCCCAGTGTTCGAACCTAGAGGGTATGCCGGAACCCGAAATCCGACAGTCATCTCCTTATTCCTCTTGGTTGTTGACCATGTTGACAACGCCAGACGGCGGCGGGCAGCTAGCGAACCAAGGCGGATAACGACGGCGAGGCCTTGGACAGGAATGAATAGCAGCCGTGGAAGATGCGGCATTGTAGTGGCAGGTGGAGGGGAGTACGAGGGCAACAACATGCAAATCAAGCTTACAAATGGTACAAAAGCCCAAGGATTAATTGTTCATCAAATTTTTAGACAAAAACCATATTGAACATGGCAGTAACATCTAACCCAACCACTCTTTGTCGCGGTCACAAACAAATGGAACGGTCTGATCCATAAAATCAGCATCCTGTGCAAAAAAAATTATTTCAGGATGACTACAACTTGTTGTAAATAGAAGCCGAGCACGTTTAGAAGCCCATTTGTCCACCTGAAACTTCTTTTTTTGCTGTTCAACGCGTCCGTCCGTGAGAAATCTCTTGCGGTAATACTTAAGCCTCATGGACAATAGTAGCCTCACTTTCAATAGGAAGAATGTGACAAAGCTTCTGTTTGCCTGGTTGGATGCATATCCTTCCATCGTTATTGTCCTCAAACGAATGTCATGAGAACTGAGAAAATCCTGGTGCTTATTACGCCACCGATTGGTTATACGTTTTTCTCCATGTGGTTGCAGTACCTAAGTAGACATGAAGATTTGAAAACAGTTAAGGTCTGAAAAAGAGTATGTCGAAAGAGCAACAGCTGAACGGTTAATTCTAGTACAATATATACGGTATTTCAATGTGCATGAAATCATCACCTTTATATATAAATTCTCCAGAGACCGAAAGCATCGCAACAAGCCAATAATTATGCTCAGATCATAACTATACATTCCGATATATAAGGTCAACATTGATAGGCTATCCATGGACGAACTCTTCATTGAGCATATAACACAATATTAGTACCCAAAGTGTACTCCAACATGATATAAAACTTATGCGCACAAATGAAAATTGCACCTTATTATTACAAATGTGTAGATGATAATATAAGGTACCTGAAAAAGTGAGGAGCCAAACACCAACTTGTTGTGATCATCAAACAGAGCACTAATTAGACCACTAATTAGACCCAAGGTCTCCAGTTTGGGCGCAGAGACGACAGTTATTTGCGAAGATTTATAACAATCATCAAGGAGCAACCTTTGAAGTGAAGGGGCATCTTCGATGATGAGCTGCTGTCCTTCAAAACAAATTCCAATGCTTTTAAGGTGAGGCGACGTTATTTGGAGACAACAGATAGGGATTTATATTCCCAAAACAATCAGCAAGCGCTCCAAGGCAGGGCAACTGGAGTGGATGATGTTGTGCAGTGAGGCCTCCGACAGATAAACCACCACAAGCAGGAGTGGGAGTCGAAGCATTTGTACCAGATCGTTTGGTAGATGGCACCGGGCGAAGGTCGCGGTGTGGAGAGAGATGGACAATGGTGGTGTGGGCACGAGTTCTTGGTGTTTTCATGGTATGAAACTTTCGTGGTAATGGTAGAACTCAAACTGCTGGAGATTACCGAATTCAAGGGATGTCAGGCAAGCGTCCACCGTGCCGGGTCTGGACAACATGTAGCGTGTCGGGATGCAGAGGCGTTGAACAGGGCCCTGCTGGTGAGAGGAGACGATGGCTCTGAGGAGATCAAATTCAGGAAGGATAGATACTGACGACAGTCGAGATTGAGGGGCACGGTGCACCATAGAGGGCGCCACCGAGTTGAGAGGACTTGTGTGCGGCAACAATCCTTGGTGGGGAGAAGCGAGATGGTCTCCTCAAGGATGACGTCCGGGAGATCGCTGATGCGGTCCACCGGAGATTCTACTGGTTCCTCAGATCTGGGTGGGGGGGGGGGGCTCGCCACTTCTCCCTGCGATGCCGGGTGCGGGATCTACAACCGGCATCGCCGCTGGTGGGAGCCTCATCTTCTTGGTGCTGGGGCCAGCCGACTCCATTTTCCTTGTGGGCGTCGCGCCGAGCTCACGGGTTTAAGCAGAGTAGCTAGAGATGAGCCTAGTGGCAGTGCAAGTGGGGAAGAAGGAGGGCTGGGGTTTTCTGTAGGAGTGGAAGAAGAGGAGCAGGCGTTTTCTGTACGAGTGAGGAAGAAGGTGAGCGGGGGTTTTCTGGAAGAGTGAGGAAGATGGGGAGCGGGGGGAATTGGGGCGAGACGGAAGCGTAAGTGGAAGCGAGGAGGAAGGAGGGTTTTCCTGGGATCACCCCTCTTCAAGAAATATGGGCTTCTCCTCGCAAAAAACAAAAATAAATGGGCTTTAAGATGGATAGGCTATTGTATCGGCCCAGTCGGCTACCCGTGTTTCGTATTGGAGGGCCTTGTGCTAGAGGCAGCCCGAGACACTCTCCAGCTTATTGCCCATTTGAAAGAAAAAAAGAGACGCCTCCAGCTTATGGCTACTCATCGGTAACCTTTTTCAACTTGGCATCCACCAAATTAGAGGATGCGGTCTATGGATGCTGGAACACTCACACCTTTGTTGCGTGGCGGCAAAGTGATGTGTCAAATAACAGGCCTACAATATACTTACTAGATTGTGAAGGTTCACAGGCTAGTCAACATTCACATTATACTAAGCTTCAGAAGGTACAGTATGCATACTAACATTTAGAAGAACAAAAGTTCAGCATGTTTATGCATCTCAATGGTTCACCATACTATAACCAATACAAAGCTGTGAGAAGGT
Organism: Aegilops bicornis; assembly: GCA_021605145.1. Taxonomy (NCBI): domain Eukaryota; kingdom Viridiplantae; phylum Streptophyta; class Magnoliopsida; order Poales; family Poaceae; genus Aegilops; species Aegilops bicornis. The sequence continues at coordinate 543,137,636 of CM038671.1, forward strand.
GTGGAAATAAAGAAAATCGGTCGATGCTTCTCTAAGCTAAGGGCCTCCCTGCGCACGCATTAATTCCTGGGCATGCTTGTTTCTTCTCAATGTTGAGAGCACTTTCAGCATGTTGGCAACTCGACAGCTAGCTAGCTGCCTCATCTTGCAATTGACGCTGACGCATTTGTAGCAAACACATGAGGCAATAGAGATGACTCAACATGAGTCCATATTGTGCAGTTCCCCTGAAATCATCTTCATTGTCCTGAATCTGAAAAGATAGGAAAACAATAGCTATACTTAAATGGTGTTGCAAAACAGTAGCACATATCAATAGCTCGGCATGACAAAACACGATCATCTGGAAGATTATATATAATTTCATAAGTCCTTGGTTGATTTTCACCTTCGGCTGCACTGCTTGTTTGCTACTCCACACATGACATGATCGTTCCGCACTGCAATCAGCAAGTCAACGTACGAATAAGCTTATTTCATCTTGCGGTGGTCATTGTACCTAGTTACGAATGTAGGAATACGGAGCACCATGAGGTTAGGCGGCAGGTAGATGTAGCCATATAAATTTTGTGCGGTGCTACCAAAATTGAGGTTTGTATCCCTTCCAGTTATGAGAATTCTTCTTGAAGTTGGTAGAATGTGACGACTTGTTCTTTGCATCAAACTTGCCTTTCCCCTGAGATTTGTTCTTGTTGTTTTGGGGCTGGTTGGGCTGGGAGTTCTTCTCGTGTACCATGTGGGCACTAGAAGCTCCCTCAACGACCTGAGCACGTGTGTCTTTTGCACTCGCCTTCTCTTCAAAATCAAGAGTGCTAATGAGATCCGAAACAGAAAACTCATGTCTCTTGTTTTCCAGAGAAGTAGCAAAATCGTTCCACGAAGGTGGTAGCTTGGCAATGATGGTCCCAGCAACAAATTTGTCCAGCAACACACACTTAAAGTACTCAAGTTCCTTAGCGAGTGATTGTATCTCATGAGTCTGCTGAACAACAGAGCGCTCATCAGTCACCTTGTAGTCACATATTTTCTCCATGACGTACAACTCGTCGCCAGCGCCCGAGGCCCCAAACGTGGCCTCGAGCGCAGCCCACATGTCTTTGCCGCTGTCAATCGACATATATGAATCCATAATGGAATCATCAAGAACACTCAGCAGGGCGGCTTTGAAGAGGGTATCCATGTTCTCAAAAGCTTCCTACTGTGTAGGATTAAGATCCCCCTTAGGCTTGCCCATAGTGGCTTCATAGCAGTACATGATCTGAAACCAATATACTGCTCTTGTGCGCCACCTTTTATATTGCACCCCCTTAAAAGTAGGCGGCTTCAAAAGCGCAGCAAAACCACTCGGAGAAAATTGCCTATAATCAGGTTTTTGGATTGGATTGTTGAATATATGAGCAATTTACTATGAGATTTAATCTGAATCAAAAGTAAATACATCATGAAGACAAATGCAAAGATCAAAGTAATGATGCGGACTAAACCAGGAGGACAGAATCACATACTGTACAACAGGAGCAGAACCGCTGTGGTTGATGTTGTCACTCATATTGTTGATGAAGGGGTTACCGAGGTCGGGGAAGAAGGCTGTTGTTGAGGAACTCGTCGCTGGCAGCAGTGAAAGGAGTGTGCTCCCCAAAAACCCAATCGCCCCTCTCTCGTACAGGATCAAGAAAGGCGGGGTTCGGAGGACTGCTGTCCCTTCTCGTAGTGCACGCCGGAAGGAGGGATTGAGAAGAATTGCATGGCGAAGCTAAGATCTGGAATGGTGCGAAACCATATGATACAGCGGCGGCTAGGGTAGAGCCTGTCAGCTCAGTCGTGCGAGTAAGACCAAGTATAATAGTAGGCCTTAGGCCTTTGGCCCAAACCCCACGTCCATGTCAATAATAGCCCCACTATCCAAAAGAATCAGAAACGGCTGAGTAATTAAGGTGTCCATTAATTATTAATTAATGACTTAATAAATTTTCCGACTCACACCACACTTAGAGCATGGTTAATAGTATAGCCAACATCCGGCTATATGAAGTTGACACATAATCTAGAACCAACCTAATAGCCTGCTTACAATAGTTAGTCCCTTTAGTATAATACTATATCATTAATACTGGCCCCTCCTTTTGTCTCACAAAGTATGTGTAGTCTGAAATGCCGAGCGTGCAGTGGGTGGTGCCCTCGGTCGGCGCGCCACTTCAGTGGCGGAAGCAGTAAGAGGTCATGTTGCCCTGACTTGCCATCAATGTGGAGCAGCGGGCTCATCTGCCGCCGGGTGGGAAGTGCGCGGGTGGGGGGGAGGGGTTTTTGATGGGCCAAGAAGGTGAGAAGCCAACTTGGGATCGGTCCGGACGGGGAAATATCATGTGCTCCCATACTCACTAGTTTCATGCATATGACACTAGTCTATGTTAGTACTCCCTCCTTTCCGGTTTATAGGGCTTATCTCAAAATCTTAGTTTTTTCATTTTGTAAGGATCAATTTGGTTGTTCCCCATCACAAGTTTAGATTTCAAGGTGCATTAAATAATGGCATGCAAGTATTAAGAGAAAATTGACCAATGCATGTACTTTATGCATGCATGCATTGCAATTAATACAATGGTAAACATAAACTTTTGAGGAAAACAAGAACATTAATTGGGTGCTTTTGCAAATTACAAAAAGTATTCCACCACCCATCATCTACCTTGGCTGGTGAGATTTTCGAATTGAGCCCTATAAACCGGAAAGGAGGGAGCCCTATAAACCGGAAAGCAGGGAGTAGTACAGTAATGTTACGATGGCTTCATTTATTAGCTTGTAGACTCATCTTGTATTGGGAAACGCTATGTTACAATAACATATTACGTTACCACTTCACGTCGTTCTGTGAGTTGATGGGACACATCAAAGTTATTTAGTACGTACTCTCTTCGAAAAGGGCTGAACATGTCCATGGCTACCATCTTGTGCTCGGTCATTGAGTATGTGCACTATTCACGTGCCATCGAGGAGGAAAAATATTGTAGCACTAGGTGCCATTGTAGTACACGACTCACTTACGCACTGCTTATCTCCATTTTCTTGCATGACACGTGCACCTTGATGCTAGATGTCCTGCGTGTTGGCAAAAGGATGAACAAAGCTCACGTCAGAAAAGAAAGAGTGGAAGAACATAGATTCCCGACGACCGAGAAGGAGCAAGGATCCTCGTGGTGGAGCGTCTGCACTCATAATATTTTATATTATTCAGTGATATAAAATCAACCAATCATTTCCACAGTAGACCGGAAGAGTATGAAACACGGCAACCCAGTGTAGTTACATCATACTACATGGCTAACCCACGCTATCACCATATTTCTTGGCCTCCGTGCAACACCTAGCTCTAGTAATCCACCAGCCTGTATTGCTTCTCGCTCCTCGTCTCTCTCAAAGTGCGGCGGGCTGGCGTTTTTGCCGTCTATTGAGGTCGGTTAACTCATCACATGTTAGCGACTCTTGGGTGGGATAGTTTTTTTGGTGGGTTTGGGGCAACTTGATCCAATTTAACCCTCATGTGTGGATACTTTAAGGCTATTTGAGCCCCAACTAGCTCAAACTAACTCTAACCCATGGATCCAAACAGGGCCAAAGTTAGTCTCGCGAAATGCATTAAGCCCTATATACATGGACAGACGGAGTACATGATACTAGCAAACGCTCACCAGTAGTAGTAGTTCATTGGTTAGTTTCGATTTTTGATTCATTTGTTGTGCTGCTACCGTCCAATATTCACGTGTGGTTGTTTCTAGAATAAAAAAAGGAGGTACTCCTACTTATGTTACTCCTACTATGGCCAGCCTAAGGTTAGTAGGTGACCTTGCGCTTGGCTCTTCGCCTCTTCCGAAAGTCGAACAATAATGGTGGTACTACAGTAGTACTTATGGCAATCTGACACCAAATGAATTGCTGCACGTCCACCGCTTGTAAGCAAAAGTTTCTCCTCGTCTTTGCGAGCCACCGGCGCCAAGCGTTAGCGAGGAGAAGGCGTAGTAAGCAAGCTTCTCGTCGTTCTGTGAGTTGACGGGACACATAAAAGTTATTTAGTACGTACTCTCTCCAGAAAAGGGCTGACCATGTCATGGCTACCATTATGTGCTCCATCGTTGAGTACATGCACTATTCACATGCCATCGAGGAGAAAAAAATATTGCGTAGTAGGAGTAGGTTTCATCAAAGTGCATGACTCACTTACGCACTGCATATCTGATTATCTCCATTTTCTTGCATGACACGTGCACCTTGATGCTAGATGTCTTGAGTGTTGGCAAAAGGATGGACAAAGCTCACGTAAAAAAAGGAGTGGAAGAACATATATTCCCGACGACCGTGAAGGAGCAAGGAACATCGTGGTGGAGCGTCTGCAAGGAACCTTGCGCGTTTCCCCTGTTTTTTGCCGCCTGCCCACATATAAACAAATAAAAGAACATGAACTCTTCGCTAACCACTAGAGACAATACATCAGGATGCTAAGTTGAAGATATTTTATTAGTTTATATTGATAACTATGCAAGAAGCCATGCATGTACAGGACGCATGCAGCCACGCACGTACACACGCCAACGCACTAACTCATGCCGATCCAGCTCATGCACATACGCGCACAGCATGGAGCTCACAACACACGTACACAACACATGCATGCACAGACACTCGGCCGCGGAATGCACATGAATAACACATGCATGCGCACACACTCGGCTGCAAGGAGGCGTGCGCCATCTGCGGCGACGTCCGGTTCGTCGTGCTACGGCGAAGCTCGAACACAACGACGCCTACGCATCTCTTGCAGCACCTCTTTGCCGTCGTTGCTCAACGACTAGCCGGAGACGAAGACGTCCGCAACCTCGGCCTTAGAGCTAGCACCGATGGAAAAGCACGCACGCTGCACGCACATGAGCACGTACGAAGTGCCCACGGCGTAGTGCGTCCCCAGTCGCCTCTTCCTCTTCTGCGCACGTTGTCTATGAAGGCCGCTGCATGCCTAATGATGATGTGGGTGAGATCTTCTAGGACTCAGATGATGACGAGGAAAATTATGGGGGGGGGGGGGGTGTCTCGAACAGTGTTCCTCGGCTCGCACCTCTTGCATCATGGTGGTCGAGCTTGGAGTCATTCATCTGGTACACATGGCATCTCAGATCTGGACACAAGGTGAAGTACACCGTTAAAGTCCACAGTCAAGGGGGTCAGGGCGGACGCGACCTCTCACTTCATCCGTCATTTGAAGCAGCGCGCCGGCCCAGGGCGCTGCCCATTGCACTCCCAGCTGTACCCGCCTCCTCGCCACATTCAAAAACCTACATTTAAACCCGCGCGGAATGCGAGAACCCAACTCCGGCCACACATGTCCGTTCAGGAGCAGGACGCCGGCCAAGCTCCTCCTTCCACCATTTTGTCCACTCTTTCGGCGGCATCCGACGAGCAGGAAGAGCAGTTCTCCAGCATAAAAGCCATTTGGGTGGCCCGCCGAGCCCGACAGATCGCTTCTCCACCTACCTCGCCTAGCCCGTCGGAGGCAGTTGCCGCACTAAGCCAGCGTGTGGTTTTGCAGCTGGCCTCTCCAATACAGCTCGAGGAAGAGTGTCGACTTGCTCTACGCCGGCTTGTCGGGGAGCACGGCGGGACGGGCATCGTCGTTGCCTCGATGCCTCCGCGTCATACAGCGCCTCCAGTGTCTGCGACTGCGCCATCCACCGTCGACGGGTGCGTAGCTGCGACATGTAGGCAAAGAAAGAAGCCGCCGCGGATGTCGATGAGGTGATGCGGCTACGCGGATGTGGATGAGGTGACGGGCAAGACGTCCCCGCCTGCCCCCATCATCGAGGAGAAGTTGAACATGGGAGGCCGCCGCCGATTGTATCCCATGAAGGCCACCGCCGAGGCGACGCCGGCGAATACAACCAGTGTCTTGCTCGATTCTTCTTCTGCCGAATGCTGGAGGAGGACAAACAGATCGGGTGGCGACCCTTTAGATTAGGTATTTTAATTCTACCAGGCTGGTTGTAATGAGAGTATTATAGGTAGTATCATGCAAGCCAACTACTCCCTCCGTTCTTAAATATAGGAGTATTATAAGAGCATGGTTAATAGTATAGCCAGCTTATGGCTACAAGACATTGCCACGTCATCTATAGCCAACCTTGTAGCCTTCAAGTATAATACTCCCTCCGTCTAGGTGTGTAAGTCATCTTACGAAAACCAAATAATCCCAAAACACTTAGGCGCGGTGCATGAACTTCTACCTTGTTTCTTGTTTCTTGACATATCAACCAATAAGAGATGTGGGTGTGCATGCTTTTAATGACTTGAGACTACCAAACACGACATGCAGTGGTTTGTTCATTGCATGCAATGCTATTAATTAGCAAATAAACATTAAGTTCTCTCGTTTTCTCCTCCTCCTTGGTCACGGTGCACAACCTAAGATACAAAGATGTGCTATTTCATCAATATAGGGCCCACCTTCCACTCTCACATACTACCTCCGTCCTGGTTTATAGGTCACCTTTGTAGTTCGTGCCAAATTTTGACCAATTATTTAGCTAACAAAATGTAAATGCATGTCAACAAAAATTATATCGTTGGATTCATATTTCAACATAGTTTTCAATGATATAATTTTTGGTAACATGCACGAACGTTTTGTTAGTTCAATCTATAGTCAAAATTTGACACAATATACAATGGGGACCAATAAACCATGACGGAGGTAGTACTGCATAGGAGCATGTGTTGCAGCTGGTTCTTATTCTGTAGTCGGCTCATCTTCTCCCTCCTCTTCTCTCCCGTCCATGTCAGCAGAAAAATAATATTTTAACCCTTACAGCCTGCTTACATAAGCTTATTATACTTGCTCTAAGACGAGGGAGGGAAACTACTACATTCGCAGGGGACGTGGCATTGGCTATTGGGCGGCAACATGCGGTCATCCGTGTACGCCATAAAGGATACGAAGAGGCGTCCTATATCAGCAAGGACCAACTTCCCTACCGATAGCTCATCTAACAGAACTCCCAAGTTAATTGTGCTGAGGCTGGTGTAGGATGGGAAGTGGACTCGATGTTAACTAGAGGGATGGGTTACTGCAAAGGTTTATTGTAAACCTTTGTAGTGACCCATCCGTCTAGTTAATATCGAGGTCTTTGTTTTGTAATTTTTGACATTTTGTTTTTGTTTTTTGAACACATGTTAATCAAAGGTTTTTTGAACATAACGCATCCCAAGACATATATGCTTATGTGGCATGGAGTTAATGAGGAGAGAGGTGTTTGTAGTAACATAATATGTTACCGTAACATAAAACACACCAATGCAAAATGAGTCTACAACATAATAAATGAAGGCTTGCATGACACTACATTTATGTTACTACCCACTATGATGATAGTAACATAAACTAGTAACATGCATATGTTACTCCCTCCTTTCCGGTTTATAGGGCTTATCTCAATTTTTTTTGTTTTTCCGATTTAAAGGGCTCAACTCCATCTTCTATTGAGATTCCAAGGCATATTAAATATTTGCATGCAATAATTAAAAGGAACTCACCAATGCATGTAACTTTCCTACTTATCTAGTGGGCAAGCATGCATGCACTACAATTAATCCAAACGAATGCATCATTTTAATTTGGGTAGCTTTGTAAAGTACGAGATACCACTACAAAAAAATACACTTCCGTGATGATACGTGTTTGTCACAGTAGGTCACATTTTCTATCATGCATGTACATCTGTGACAAATTTATGACAGAATCAAGATAGTCATACCTGTGTTGTCGTAGAAGTGTTCCATGACATTGCCAAAATTATCATCACGGAAGTGTCCACTTCCATGACGATAAATCGCGCATCACAGAAGTACTTTCGTTAAGCGTGACCGACACGTGGCATCCACCGTAACGGAACGCCGTTAAGCTATCGGGTCCAGTTTTGGATCCGATAACCCGTTAACAGCCCCGACCAATGTGGGTTTTCCACGTGTAAAATCATCATTGGCTGGAGGAAACACGTGTCGGCTCACTGTTGGGACAGATGTAATCCACTCATTGGACACAAAGCACCTATGATACGTCGACACGCGGCATGACCCAACAGAGGCCCATTCCTGTGAAAAGGCCGGCCCGTTTGACTTGGTCAAAAGGTGGCAGGCCGGCCCACAACAAGCATGTTAACGACATGTTCGTATATAGCCCATTTACAGCCCGCTAACCCAGGGCCCGTTTACGGCCTATCCGAATTAGGCCGAGTAGTGTCATCTGGGTCGTCCAATATAATTCCAGCCCGTTTTAACTTCTGGCCCATGTATGGCCCATGACGCCTTTCGGCCCATATGCTTAGTAACCCTCGACCCCTTAACGGCCCGTGGTGAAACGGGCCCGTAATGAACAGTGTATCGCTTTATACCCATTAGCGGCCCATTATTCTATTGGGTCATTTCCAGCGCGTGTTACCTTTCGGCCTTCTCAGGGCCCATTTATTCTTGGGCTCATTTCCAGCATTCGGTTACTTACGGCCACATCGGCCTTTTCTCGCTTGTGGGCAAATTCAGCCCGTGGATACAATCGGCCCGTTTGTGGCCCGTTAATCTGTTGGGCCATTTTCATAGCATCATCAACACGCCTACTAACGGCCCATTATGGTCACCCATAAACGCATTTATTTCCACTCTAGCCCGCTTACGGCCCCTCGATACAAATTTCGCATAAGGCCCGTAGATGAGACGACCCGAAGAAAGCCCATGGATCCTACGAGACATAGAAGGCCCATTGACCCGACGACCCATAGAAGGCCCATTTATCCGACGGCCCATAGAAGGCCCATGGATCCGACGGCCCATAGAAGGCCCATGGACTAGACGGCCCACAGAAGGCCCATGGATGCGACGGCCCATAGAAGGCCCATGGATCCGACAGCCAATAGAAGGCCCATGGATCCAACAGCCCATAGAAGGCCCTCGGATCCCACGGCCATAGAAGGCCATGGATCGTCCGTCCCGTAGATGGCCCATGGATCGTACGGCCTGTGGAGGGCCATGGTCACTACAACGTTTGGGCGAGTTGGCCCCCGTTTGAACGATATAGCATATTCAAAGAATTATCCTACTCTATACTATCACCTCTAAAAAACATACACTATACAATAAAGAGACTAAGGCATAGAAACGCATAATAATACTACACTATACAATAAAGAAATTATAGCCGATTATACCCATTGGGCATTATGGTTCGGCACTAGTGATAATAAAGCATACACAAACAACAAATTACATACACTGGGCAAATACAACTCATACATCATGGACGCGCATCAACATAACTTACCATTTGGACTATAATCTCTTCGGAAAATAGGATTGGCCGGATTTAGATAGCACAAATTTCAGTTTGCAAAATCTCCAATTCCTTCGTTGTCCTCAGTGTCTTGTTTCATTTTTTTGACTTCTGCATCTAATACATGCATGTCCAGTCTCAACTTGTTGATTGTACGTTGAGAATCATGTACACGTTGTCTTGCCACCTCTAGTTGATGCTCGAGAACATCAACACATTCCATTTCCAATCCATAATCATTCGGTAACGGCCATGCCGCACTGCTCGTAGATCTTTGTGTTGATGTCACTTCATCCTGAAATGTTTCTGTAAGTACACATGACTAGGGCAAAAATATAGTTAGAACTGTGAAGCAAGCAAGACAGACTATTTTGTACATGGCAAAACAGGACTAACAATAATGTTACACGTCATGAAGAATAAGCAGGTGATATTTTAAAAATTATAAAAAGGTAGTCTGTGCAGCCTGCATACATAAATCTCTCTTAGCTCACCAGAGGAGCATGATGTTGGGGCCCAATCCAAAACACAGGCAAGTTACAAATTTAGACAACACGTTGCATAGAAGTAAGCAAACAGTTGGCCATTCTGTAGCTCAATTAAAGTCTTAGGGAGCATAATGAACAGCAGAGGGTTTCATACAAACATACTACAGCAAGCAAAACTATGCAATCATTAGCCTAGTATAAACTAGATTGTGAGCCTCATGCAATAATAGTTGGTTAATAAACTTCAAAGCTTCAGGCACACTTCGGCAGAGTAATTAAAAGGTAAGGCCTTTAATTATGTCAACTAATAGTTATACGAGTACCCAACATCAGTCATCATTCTTTGGGCATCTCATTAACTGAGGACAAATAAAGCAATTGAAAAGAGCAAATTTACTATGCCTGAAACAAACAAGGAATTGAACTGTTGAGTTGGATCAAAGGACTTACCTTAACAGGTTGAAGAGGCTCAGTAGCTCCTACTTCTCTTGAAAGGCTCCTTCCTAACATGTTGTACTTGGAAATCCTCAATCTTATCTTCATTGCACCCCCTCTGCAAGGTGACACAAACTAGTTACTCGTCTCCTTGGAAGATAAATATGCATACTTTCCAGTCTGTGAACACAAAAGGATGAGATTATAACAGAACAACACCACATAATGAAACATGCCGCATCTCTTGCACTTGCACACAATGAAATGAGCATTTACTATGTCTGGACTATGTAAAAAATAGGCATACCTTCGAACTGGATCTCCAAGTACTCTTGGAGAGCCTACTTTAGTGTACAGCCAAACCTTTATGTCATCTGTGAGTTAGAAAGGCCCCACTACAGCAGCCCTTAGTGTTTAAATCATTGACAAGATCTATTAGAGTGTTAGGTCAAGAACAACAAGTAATCAAAGCAAACAGTCCTAGTATGGCTGGCTGATGCAAACAAGCAATTGAACAGATGTGTGAGCAAATCTTACATATCAAGAAAAGAAGCAAAGAAGGAGGCTTAAAGACCATCACTTGATCGACCAGATTTAAGGGCATTCAAACATCATGTGCAACGTATGAACTAACATAAACATTGCATATTCTAGATTCTACAATGGAATGCACATGTATTAGGTTATGCCATGTATGATGATGCCTAAATGTACACTATAGCAGGCAGGAGTGATTCATCATTGCACGCACAATTGAATTGCAGGTTAAGGGCCAGTTCTATTCCGCCTTTTCAGGGCTTATTGTCAAAATAAGCCATAAAAGATGTAAATAAGTCATTTTGAGGTATGGGCTTGGGCTTAACTAATTTCTCTTTGGAGGGGGGTATTTCGGGTAGAACCTCACTAAAAATTGAAGGGAAGGGGAATAGTGAAATGACTCTGTTGTCTGCCTATATTACACTCAAAATGCAATTGCTGACGTCCGTGTCACACCTCACCCTCAAGTAAAAACAAACACGCAAGCGTCCATTGCCCTGCCCGCTTGCATCTTATTCCCCCTCCCTACCTCCCAGGTCGTGGCCTTGAGGTGCTGTTGAAGGATGAGCTCATCCAACAAGGTGAGGATCTCCTTTGATTTTTTGCCAAATTTTCATTCTGATCCACTATACGATGAATTGCTATGAGCTGCTTCTGCTGCTGCTATATGATGCATTGATATGAGCTACTCCTGCTGCTATTATATGATGAATTGCTATGAGTCGTCTTTGCTATATGATGAATTGCTATGAGCTGCTGCTTTGCTATATGATGAGTTGCTATAAGCTGCTCCCGCTGCCGTATCATGAATTGCTATGAGCTGCTCCTCCGATGCTATATAATAAATTGCTATGAGCTGCTCCTGCTGCTGCTATATGATGAATTGCTATGAGCTGCTCCTCTGCCGCTATATGATGAATTGCTATGAGCTGCTCCTCGCCGCTACTATATGATGAATTGCTATGAGCTGCTCCTGCTGCTGCTATATGATGAATTGCTATGAGTCGATCTTTGGTATATGATGAATTGCACACTGCTGCTGCTGTATGATGAGTTGCTATGAGCTGCTGCTGCTATATGATGCTTTCAGGTGGTGCTGCTATATGATAATAACCAGCCACTTGGACCATCGAATTTCAATAAATAATTGTTCTTCATTTAAATGTGGGTCATGCGTTCTTCGTTTAAATTAGGCAATGGGATCTCTATGGAAAACATTGACCAAAGTAGATTGTGCCAAGTAGATGGTATCTTTGCATTTGCATTTTGAGCAAATAGTGATGGTCTGTTTTCCTATTATATTAATTACTGCACTGGGTTCAATTTGTGATGTTTGCAAGTCAAATTAATTTTCATATGGGCAGCAAAATGAAAAAATATAATGCAATCTAACTTTTTACTGATCAATGAAAAGAACTGGTTGGCTTATTACATGGAGCTTATATTCACAAGTGCTTATTTTCTTAGGATAACTGGTAGTTACTGTCCCTAAGAAACTTGGCCAATAGAACTGACATACAAATAACATGTCACGATGATTGCAATGGAGGAGTCGTACCATAGCACACTGTATAGGCTCACCGCTGGCTCTCCTTTTTTTGCGATGTTCCATGAAATTGCCACATACATCTTGTACTTTTTCATTGTGTAACCCTATCTGCAAGTTGGCACGACTAATTTCAGACATCTCTACATGATAATACATTGCATATCCCTTTATGCATATTTAAACCACCAATTAATGATTGTGTGCGTAGCATAAACTAGCCATGACTCTGTGTGCTGGACTAGCAGGCACTCTAAGGGAGCCTAATGTAGTGCACTGGAATTCCTACATGCCACCTACGATTTTGTGTAATGTACTGCCTTTGTTCCTAAATATATGTCTATGTAGAGATTCTAGTATGGACCACATACAGATGTATATAGATGCATTTTCGAGTGTAGATTCACTCATTTTGCTCCGTATGTAGCCTATAGTGGAATCTCTAGAAAGACTTATATTTAGGAACTGAGGTATGAGGTAGTATCATGTATGACATCTACATATCTAATTTAGCAGCCAGTAGTAGAAATCATTGTCTGCACAAAGGGATTACTGGTCGAAAATCCTAGCAAAGCACGCTGGCAGGCACAGAACAATACAAGAGAGAGAGAGAGAGAGAGAGAGAGAGAGAGAGAGAGAGAGAGAGAGAGAGAGACGCGCTTACAAGATCATAGCAATGCCTCGATCCAGGATCTTGGTTGGCCAAGCTGTTAGATCCAGAAGAAACATCGTCCTTGTAGTTTTTGCTAGCTGCATAACAGGTAACTGCGACCTATTAGTATATTTGAAGTACATCGGGCAGGTGATGCTGGATGGGTTTAAAGGTGACAAGTACCTAGGCCGTGGCGGGTGCTTGGCATCTTACCAGACGGTGGGAATCAGGTTAGAAACGTCAAGGGTGATGACGCTGCACTGGCTGTCGGGGTCCAGTAAGGAGATCTAGAACCGTCAGTAGGGTGTTTGTGGAGCGGTTCCAGTAGGGTGGACTACGGTGTGGGCGAAGCGGAACTGTGGCCGTGGACGAGGGCATAGGTGAAGCTGCTCCGGTGGTTGGGTTAAGGATGGTGTCGACGATGCTGATCTACGGCCGTGGACGGGGTGTCAGAAGCTGCTCCGGTAGGTTGGATGAGGGTGCGATGAAGCGGATCTGAGGCCATGGACTTGTGAGTTGGCAAAGCGGCCCCGGTAGGGTTGAAAATGGTATAGGCGAAGCTTCTCCGGTGGGGTTGACGATGGTGTCGGCGAAGCGGCTCCGGTAGGGTTGAGGAAGGTGTCGGCAAAGAGGATCAGAGGCCGTCTACGAGGGCGTCGGTGGGGCGGCTCCAGGGGGTGTGTGGACGAAGCGTCTCCGGTGGGGAGTACGAATGAGCCGCTGCAGATGCGTTGCGGTTGACGAGAGTACCGACGAAACAGATCCGGCGCCGTGGACAAGGCCGGCACTGAATGGGCTATGTTATAGTGGTGGATGAGCAGTCTACTTGTTTCTAGGGGAGGTGGGAGGGTAGATGCGGCCGAAGCAGATCCGCGAGGTGGACGCCACGGGCGATGAATGGGCTCTGCACGCCGGTGGATGAGCAGTCTAGGTTTCGAGAGGGGAGGGGAGAAAGGCCGATGAAGTACGGACGGCGTGATGTGAGATGCTCTGGTGCTGTGGAGTTAGTAGTTTTTGCAGGAGGGAGAGAGGAAATGGGGGTGCCGTGTAGTGGGGGGAACCAGAAGTTACCAAAGCAGCCCCGACCTATTATGTAGATGAGGGCGGTATTGTAACTGTTGGTCTCCGTGCACCAAGGACAAAAGGGGAATTTCACATGCTAAAGACTAAGGTGGCGGAAATTTTAGAAGGAGGCGGGAGATTTTGCCACCCACGGGATTGTTCGTATCCAGTTTCAACAAATTTTGGACCGTGCTAGCGGGAAGGTCATGCGAGACTGTGTACACGGGGCACACATCAGCAGTTAATAACTGGTGTGAAGTCCACCCTAGAAAAAAGACAATAACTCAGGATGATGCGCCGATAACTTGGACGTTCACACGGGCGCGGTCAATCATACGAGTGTAGTGGCGCGTTCACAAAAAAAGGGATCAAACACTCACCCTATGTATTTCTCGTGTAAATATATAATTTAGTGCAATTGGTTATTTACTTTAAACATAATGCATTGACGTGTTAGTGTAGAGGCGCACAAAAAGAAATGGATATTGTAGTGCGCTACTTAAAAGTGTTACCTCATATGATAACATAGACTCCATTTCATAAATTGCGTACCCGTTAAATTCATATATGAATATTACGTATATTACTTCATAATAGAACCTTAAATCATCCAAGACTAATGATTTTGAATGCAAGAGTAACAATGGTGCATGTACATGATAGCTACATTGGTTGTTTGAAGAAACATCACTATAACTTTGGCATGCACAACTGAAAAGGTTTATTTAAATAGAAAAAATGTGATATGTGAGTGTCCAATCTTTATAGTGTTGAATCGATATTGTACCTTTGGCCATGATAATGAAGTAGATATTGATTTATGTTCAAGCGATGCACGCCCACGATTGCTAGATATTATACGTGAATGAACTGTGCAATCTCTCTCACACACATATGTATCTCATTTCCCTGTGGGCATCGGAATCACACACGCGCACTTCGTGTATTTCTCTCCCTCCGTCAGGGTTAAATTCGTCTTTCTACCCCTGGCCCCTACAAGTCTCTCACACAGAAACACACACGCTCTCTCTATCGAACACGCCCACGCCTTTAATTCCGCCCACCCACAGCCACTAATGTCTCAAAGTATAATAATGTCTCTCACACATATGGCTAAGGTTAACCCGAGTTCCGGAACCATATGAATACATACAATGGGATTCCAGCAGAGCACCTTTTGTTTTGAGATTTCGCTCTCTCTCTCTCTCTCTCTCTCTCTCTCTCTCTCTCACGCGCGCGCGCACACACATTGTTTCTCGCTTCATTTTTTCCGGCACTTGCATGCACACAGTTTTGTTTATCTTCGTGATGCTTTAAGTATGCCTCGCACAAATGCTATCTACCTATCCCTTAATATAGCTAGATATGTGTCACACAAACTCCTTCTCCCTACTAGCAAGATGCCCATGCGTTGCACCGAAAATCAAGATGCATTTGTATGAGTAGTTTATCTTGTGGGAGAAAAGGATGAACGAGGGAATGCCTTATTTGCAAATGCGGAGAGGGGTGTGGGTACCTGTCGGATGTGGGGTTCCAGCAAACCCTTAAGGTTCGAACACTAGGGTGCGCGCGAAGTCTTTCCCTCCTACCGATATACGCTCTAGCTCGCTAGGATCTTGCGGATGAACTGGACGAACACACAACACAGAGAGACCCAGGGTTTATACTGGTTCGGGCCACCGATGTGGTGTAATACCCTACTCCAGTGTGGTGGTGATGGATTGCCTCTCGGGCTCGTGATGAACAACACAAGGGAAGAACAGCCTCCTGAGGTTGAGGTGTTCTTGTGCGTATGAACTTGTGGCGTGAATCCCTCTATTTTGGATCCGCCCCCCCCCCCACTGTGGTGGCTAGCTCTACTTATAGAGGCCCTGGTCCTCTTCCCAAATATCGAGCGGGAAGGGAGCCAACAACAGCGGGCAAATTTGAAGGGGGACAACTAGTACAAGCTATCCTGACAAAAGCAGTCTTCGCCTGCGAAAAGCTCTGGGGTGACGCCGTCTTGGGCTCCATGATGACTTCCACCTTGCCGTCCTCCTGGTCTTGGTTCGTTGCACCAATATGGCAACCTTTGCCTGATGCCTCGGTACTCTTCGCCTGGGCTTGGCTCCTTAGCACCAAAGAGGAAATGGGGACGCTACGCGCACTGGCGCCCGCCTGGCACCATTCGTCATGGCTCACGTCACGAGAGTCTCATGAGGTTTGCCCCGCCTTGATATCTCCGCTCCTCGTGAGCCTGCCTGGCTAGGCCACTCCAGAGGAGGTCTTGCGTCATCCGCCTCGCGAGGCTTGGAACCTCGCGAGGGTCTTGGATGCCTTGTTGATGAGGATAGGCCGTACGACCTGCTGCTTAGCCACACTGTGGGCCACAGGCAGGTAAGTCTGGGGACCCCCATACCCAGAACGCTGACAGTAGCCCGAGGGCCCAAGGTGCGCTCGGGCTTGGCTTCGCGGCGAAGCCAAGGGTCAAGTTCAGAGCATCGCAGGCCCCAAAAGCCTGCAGCCTCGGTCGACGCGTGGCGGTTGATTGGACGTGGGCGTCTCCGCTTGCCCATGCTGCCTTCGATTCCACCCGGTTATACGCCCCCTGCGGCCTACACAGTTATTCCCCTGCCTCTTGCGCCTTGCTCCCCCAATTCCTCTGCTTCCTTGTGGCTCTGCTTCTCTTCCCCAATCTGACTCGCGCTTCGCCTGCTCCATAGCCATGGCGCTTAAGCAAGCCGAGAAGGGGAAGAGTCCTCTATCTCTTCCAGCTGTGCCTCCGTCCTTTGCGCCAGCGCTCGGCCGGTCTCGGGTGCTCAACGACGAGGCTATGGACATGGTGTGCCCAATGCTTGCTTCCAGCTTCAATGAGTGGGGGGAGACGGTGGCTTGGCCCGCGTCTCGCACTTGCTCGGCTCTGACAGTCACCGAGGTCCCAATCTTCATAGATGCCCTCTGGGCTGGCCTGATTCCTCCCTTCTCCGCCTTCTTCAATGCTATGCTGGAGCATTATCAGATCCACATGTTGCATCTTGATCCTCAGTCCATGACTCTTCTTGTTGTATTCGCCTTCGTGTGCAAAGCCATGGTGGGCATCGCTCCTTTGGTGGCTCTCCTCCGTCACTTCTTCTCATTGCATCTGGTAGACCCCCAGCAATGCGCGGGGTGCGTGAGCTTCCAGGCCGTGGCTGCGACAGCGGGCGAGGGGATTGATTTCGAGCTTCCTTCATCCATGATCGAATTCCGGACACGATGGGTGTTTGTTGATGCCGGTGTGCTCAGTCTTCTACTTCAGGCTCCGTCGGGGCCCGCTGTTCTCAACCCCGGCTGGGTCCATCAGCGGCTCGCGAGCCCCGGCCTTGCTCGTGTCTGGCTCAGGTTGAAGTTGCTGAAGGATCGCGGCATAACTGCACCAATGGTGGTGAAGGAATTTGTTCGACGCAGGGTTGCTCCACTTCAGCGCCATTCTTGCCCAATGTGGACCTTACTCAGGAGCCAGGACCACATGAGGTTTCAGGAGTCCGGGCTTCTGCTTGGGACACGGGGGACAGTGCTCAAGGTTCTGACGGGTGTCTCTCTGCCGGCCGAGCTGCCCAGGAATAGTTGCCTGTTGTACCGCTGTGAGAATAAGGACGAATTTGTGAAGGAGATGCCCGTCTTTGATGAATGGGGGCCGCGGCCGATCGGCCTGGAGGGGCCTCGCGAGAACCCCGTCGGAGTGGTTCCCTTCTTTGCTCTTAACGCTGAGCTTGCCCCAAGTGACGGTGCAGGCGGGCGAGCTCAGGCGGAGACCGACGGCTCGAGCGCTGAGGAGCACGCGCAGAGTGGTGACCCTGGGGCATCGTCTTCAGGAGCTTGCCACTCTCCTCCTGAGGCGTCGGTTGCTGAGGAGACGCTGCATGCGACTCCCGAGGCCAAGGCTCCAGGAGCCTCGGGAGGTCATGGCGAAACGGTGCCCAGCTGTTCACCGCAGCCGAGCACCCCAGAAGACATTCTCCCGAGCTCTTCTTCGGTCCCGCGGCACACCGGCCATCACGTCCAGCGTTTTGGTCGCCTTTGTGTAGACTTCGAGGAGCTCCGCAAGAGGAAAGGATCCCCCAGCGGCAGCAACATCTTCGGACCGCTGAAGCGGAGCAAGTACATCGCCATTGACGTGTAAGCATCACACAGTTGTGGCTTTCTGTGTGCTACTTTCTTTTTCTAACGCCCTTGATGTTCAGGCCCCTTCCATCTTTGGATCTCCCGAGAAAGCGGCCTCCTTCTTCCTCAACCCTTCGCCAGCTTCGAGCGCTCCGGGTTCGTCGATTGCCCCTGGAGCAGGGTTGGTTGAAGGGGCACTCTTGCCTTCCTGGCGCGCTGATCCTGCGGCCTCATCACACCTCTCCCTTGGCCTGGCATGGAGCTTGGCAGGCATGCCCAAGGCTCCTCCGCTGGTCCATGACGGCAACTCGTTGGCTTCAATCCTCGGCTCCTCTTCAAGCAGTGAGCCCTGGCCGGCTTGGGCTCCTCGCGAGGGCGGGCTGGTGTCAGGTGTGGCGCCAGCCCCCAGCCCCCTGCCGAGGGGTGGCGCACCGCTTGGCGCCCCGCCCGCAGCCCCCGAGCTGGAGGACGAAGATGGTCGGGCGTTCGAGCTCGAGCGTGGGCGGAGCGTGGTTCTCCATGAGCTCTTCTAGGGAGCGATGAACGCGATGAGCCGGCTTGGTAAAGAGCTCGCGTGTCGATTCGCGTCTTGAGGCTGAAGGTCTCCGGCTGGCAGAAGAGCGGCGCAAGCTGAAGGTGGCCATCAACCTCGGCCGCTATCAGCGTGATCTTGAGAACGCGAAGGCTGAGGCGTCTCTCAAGGCCTCCTACGAATCCCACTCACGAGCCTTGGAGGAGGCTCGCGAGGCTGCGGAGAAACGCGCGTGGGAACTCCAGGCCTGGAGCGCGTCTCTTGAGCAGCAGGTGGAGGCGCATAGGGCTGCTCTTGCGCCGCTGAGGGGGACGCCCGCGGAGGAAGAGGAGGTCCGGAAGCATGAGGAGGCGCTGGCCCTGGAGGCCATTGAGCGTGGCCGCGAGCTCGAGCAACTAGAGACGAGGGAGCGCCAAGTCACCCAAGCAGAAGACGCCGTCGGGGATCGCGAGGCTGGAGTTGAGGAGGAGGTGAACCGCCGGGTGGCTGAGGTTCGCGCAGACCTGGCGGGCAGGTACGACCTGAAGCTGAAGCTCGTGGACGCGGAGGATAAGAGCAGGGCTGCTGCCCTCAGGCCCAAGTTGGACGTGGCTGAGAGGCGCGTGGAAGCCACGGCCGCTGCCCTGGTCACGGCGCAGGCGGACTTGGCCTCCGCCCGCGCCGAGCTGCATTCCCTCCGGCGACGGGTTGATGATGCAGAGGTCGTCGCGAGGCAGCACACAGAGGAGGTGCTCCAACGCAGAACGTCGGAGCGCGAGCATGCCCTCATGCTTCAGGATCTCCGGAACAGGGCCAATATCGCCCTGAGCTATATTTGCGATGTGGAGGCGCCGACTCCTCACTCAAATGATTACGCCAGCCACCTGACCTTCTTCACCGAGGTGGTGACGCGACTGGAGGCTCGATCTGCCAGAGCTCGTCAGCTTGTGGAGGAAAGGGGGCGTGGCTTGCTTGAGCGCGCCTTCTCGCGTGTCTTCAGCCACCTCCTGAATGCCGGCCCCAACTTTGACTTTGACACCGCCATCGCCCCCGTACCCACGGCTGTCCGGAGTGACCTTGCGCGCCGGGTTGAGGACCGTGTGGACGCGTTGGTCAGGGCCTTCGCTTTGGAGGATGATGCGGTGGTGGTTGTCGCGAACGAAGGCGACGTGGTGCATGATGGCGACGGGGGCGTCGCCGATGATGGCGACGATGCCGATGAGGATGACGACGACGCGAGTGACGCGTCTATGAGTGACGCAGCGAGCGACATTTCTGGCTGATCCCTTGTTCTCCTGTCATTTCTTCCTGCGCACAAACTCGGGCGTGGCCCTTGGAAACTTGTGAGAGCATTTTGGGAGGGGGAGCCCCTCATGTAAGCAAATTGCAGTTTTTACTTTTCCATACGATGTGAGTTTGTGTCCTCGTGAACTTGTGAATCCTGATGTGAGTTTTCTGTGTTGTTTTACCTTAGTCAGCGCCAGCTTTGAGCTGGGCTATGACATGTCGAGTTCATGAGAACCATTGCGGGGCTCGTTGCTCCATCAGAAAGGGCCTACATGAGGCGAGCACTAGTTGCGGTGCTAGCGCGCGTGCTTCGCGCAGTCCCGCTCGCCAGGAGCTTGTGAGGGAAAGGCGATGGACATGAGTCCTAGACAAAATGAGATCCAGAAGGCAAAGAACTGCTCAGACGAGAAAATGCTCCCCCCGCGCGCATAAATAAAACTCAGCTTCAACTCAAATCCAAATCAAGAAAGCACGGCTACAGGAAGAGAGAAGTCCAAAGCAAAAGGCCGTGTCCGGCACCTAGTCTAGTCTTCTGGTCTTCAAGTCTTCTCACCAGCACGGAGCTAAGTGCTGCCACTAGGCATGGGAGGGAGCCCCAGGGCCTGAGGCCGGCACCCCTGAGACTCTGGGGCATGTACAGCCCCAACTCATTATTACGTGAGAGTGTCACAGGCGGTGAGCTTCACAGGCACTGTGCCTTCTTCACAGGTACCGGCCTTGCTTCATATCGCCAGACGAGGGCCCCGCCTTGCGCCACTCTCGACCTCCTCTGAGTCGACCGGTCACCAGGACGGCACAGAGGAGGGAAAGAGGACGCCAGCGGTTCCCTCGGCGACCACGGGTCCTCTGCCGGGGGAAGGGTTGGTGAGGCCTCCCCTGCAGAGGGCCTACCTCCGGGTGTCATCGGGCGTCGTGCGCCACGGGGAGGGGCCTTGCTCCTGGCTCCCTCTCAGTGGCTCCCAGCGCGTCTCCCTTGTTGGAGCGGGCGCCGCCACGCCTGGGTCGTCGATCGACGCAGCAACCTCGTTCATCTGCAGTCCATGGTTAGCGTAAGCCCGTTCTTGAGAGACTAGCGGTACCCTGTAATTGCCGCTGCTGGCGCGATCATTGTGGTTCTCCGTTGGCCCTTGGAAGGCTTCAGCTCCTAGCGCTCCTTCTCCCCAGTCTTCTCCAACGAACGAGCCGATGTCGTCTTCTGGTGCGTACCCTTGGTCCATCATGCGGGGCATGTAGGCTTCCGGGGCCGTCACCCCCGAACACCTCGCCGTGGTGCCCCACGCTCCATGTTGCTCCGCCCATGATGGCGTCCTGGGGATGACGATGCGGCACCCGACCGTAACCATGGGGGTGACGCTCGCGCTTGTGCTTGTCGAGGGCGGCATGGGGGGGGGGGGGGGCTGGAGCCCCCTACGCCGCCGACCGTGCTGATGTTGACGAAGCCCCCATGCGTAGTCGATGGCACACAAATGTGGTGAGGCTCGCCGCGCGACCTTGCAGTGGCCTGAGGGGAGTCGATAGTAGAAGGGTGGTGCTCCTGACGCCGCTGCGTCCAGCAGCTCAGCAACACGCTCAAGCAGCGTGTCCCGGCCGCTCTCCATCAGCCTGCATCGCAGCAGCTCCCTTGCCACCGTGAGTGCCGCCCGCATATTCGCTTGCTCCCGCCGTGAGTGCGGCGCTGTTGCCGCGGCGTGACTCGCGGCTCTTGCTGCGGCCCGTACTTGCCGCGGGGTGAGGGTGGATGACGCCTGGCCGCGCTGTCCGCGCTGTCCGCGCCCAGCGGAGCTTGGTGGCGCCCGTGCCGCTTGGGGTGCAGGGTCACGATCTCCATGGGCAGGTGACGCCGTCCGGGCCGGCCAGGCTGCCCAGCGGTCAGAGCCGACCCTTGGGTCGCCAGACATTGCAGCCGGTGAATGTTGGAGAGCTGATTGGCGGAGGAGAAGCTCCGGTGCATCCCTAGCTGGCGCGCCAAATTTCGGATGTGGGGTTCCGGCAAACCCTTAAGGTTCGAACACTGGGGTGCGCGTGAAGTCTTTCCCTCCTACCGATCTACGCTCTAGCTCGCTAGGATCTTGCGGACGAACTAGACGAACACACAACACAGAGAGACACATGGTTTATACTGGTTCGGGCCACCGATGTGGTGTAATACCCTACTCCAGTGTGGTGGTGGTGGATTGCCTCTCCGGCTGGTGATGAACAGCACAAGGGAAGAACAGCCTCCTGAGGTTGAGGTGTTCTTGTGCGTATGAACTTGTGGCGTGAATCCCTCT
This sequence comes from Aegilops bicornis, assembly GCA_021605145.1. Taxonomy (NCBI): domain Eukaryota; kingdom Viridiplantae; phylum Streptophyta; class Magnoliopsida; order Poales; family Poaceae; genus Aegilops; species Aegilops bicornis. The sequence goes on from CM038671.1 coordinate 543,159,904, forward strand.
GTTTTGGATCCGTCCCCCCCCCCCCACTGTGGTGGCTAGCTCTACTTATAGAGGCCCTGGTCCTCTTCCCAAATATCGAGCGGGAAGGGAGCCAACAACAGCGGGCAAATTTGAAGGGGGGCAGCTAGTACAAGCTATCCTGACAAAAGCAGTCTTCGCCTACGAAAAGCTCTGGGGTGACGCCGTCTTGGGCTCCACGATGACCTCCTCCTTGCCATCCCCCTGGTCTTGGTCTCGTTGCACCAATATGGCAACCTTTGCCTGATGCCTCAGTACTCTTCGCCTGGGCTTGCCTCCTTAGCACCAAAGAGGAAATGGGGACGCTACGCGCACTGGCGCCCGCCTGGCACCATTCGTCATGGCTCACGTCACGAGAGTCTCATGAGGTTTGCACCGCCTTGATATCTCCGCTCCTCGTGAGCCTGCCTGGCTAGGCCACTCCAAAGGAGGTCTTGCATCGTCCGCCGCGAGGCTTGGACCCTCGCGAGGGTCTTGGATGCCTTGTTGATGAGGATAGGCCGTACGACCTGCTGCTTAGCCAAGCTATGGGCCGCAGGCAGGCAAGTCTGGGGACCCCTGTTCCCAGAACGCCGACAGTATCTTTTCGCAAAATTGCCACAGTTTCCTTCCTATCCGTCGGATATAAATCGGATGGCCTATATTGCAGGATGGCAGGAACACCATCATCACCAACTCTGTTTTTTATAAGAGTAGGGATATGTATGGTCACCGCCCCCGAGACACACACCCACACCCACACAACCACACACACACACTTCCCAACACCAAAGGAGTAGGGTGACACATCGATCTTGATAATAATCTATCAACTGGCTTCTCTCTCAAACACACACACACGCACACACACACACTACCCGACACCGAAGGAGTAGGGCGGCACCTCGATCTTGATAGTAATCTATCTACTCCTCTTTCAAACACACACACACACACACATACACACACACACTCGCTAGTTGTGCCTCTATGCCTACCGCGCACACTCTTGATACGTCTTTCTCTCCCTCCCCCTCCCCCACCCCAACAATGACAATAGAAGGGTGACAACTCGATCTGATCGTAATCTGTCAATTGGTTTCTCTCTCGAACATTGTGTCTCTGTTCCTTGCTCAGTAGCCCCTCGATATGTAGACTTCTCATGCGTGCACAGCTGTAGTGACGATGACGCTGAACCCAGTGTGCCTCATTTTTACCGGCCTCATGTGATAGTTTTCATCCTATTTTCTGTTAATTAACAAGGCAACCTTTTCTTTGTTACTACTAGTGAATCTGAATTCATTCGGGGCAGACATAAAATATATCACTTCAACCCAATTATCACAGTAACTATTTTAAAAGAAACTAGCTAGATGCCGTGCTGCACGGAACATCAATATGCATTTGTATGAGTAGTTTATCTTGTGAGAGAAAAGGATGAACGAGGGAAGGCCGTATTTGCGAACGTGGAGAGGGGTGTGGGTATGTTTTTGCAAAGTTGCCATAGTTTTCTTCCTATCCGTTAGATATAAATCCGATGGCCTATATTGCAGGATGGCACGTACACCATCATCACCAACTATGTTTTCTACTCCCTCCGTTCCTAAATATTTGTCTTTTTAGAGATTTCAACAAGTGAGTACATATGGAGCAAAATGAGTGAATCTACACTCTAAAATATGTCTACGTACACATCCGTATGTGGTAGTCCATTTGAAATATGAAAAAGACAAATATTTAGGAACAAATGGAGTATAAGAGTAGACATGGAGATATATCTCCAGCATGGTCTACAACAAAAATGTGCTGGACTGGTTAGCGCCGGATGCTCGCAACGTGATGACATGAGTTCGAATTCTGTCTTTAACTTTAGATTTTTATATTATATATTACTTATTTAATATATACTTCTTTCTCTACTGTACTGATAGTGGAACCCACAGAGTACTTAGAATACAAGATTAAGTATGGACTTGTTTCTTTTTAACTTTCTGTACGAAGCTGTAGCCACCCTGCAAGTCACGTGTACACTGTACATGCAATTAACTTTTTATAGAGGGACAATCATACACGCAGTTAACTCAAATGGGTTGGATGTCACTCTATTATTTCCAGCATAAGAGCATCTCCAACGGCAGCCAGCAAATTTCCTCCCGCTTCCTTCCGCGGAGGACGACATCACACGCCAGCGGCATACATTTTCACAACTCTAACCAACCAGATGAAATTCGTGCAAACACGGACTAATTTCATATAAGCATGAAGGATTTCGCATAAAAAAGCCGGATCTTCATATAAACATGATGGATTTCATTACATTTACATGAACTAAGCGGTGCCAATCCGGATCTCTTGGTATAATTAATACTCCCTCCATCCGGAAATACTTGTCCTAGAAATGGATGTATCTAGACTTATTTTAGTTATAGATACATACAATTTATCCATTCTTAGAAAAAAAAATCTGGCCAGCCCGAAAGGGAGTACATAATCTAAATGGCCGCCCGCGGATCCCTTTGTCTTCCTCATGTCCGACAGACACTTTACGGGGTTGACGAAGGTCCTCGGAAGAGACGAAGAAGCAAAGAAACTACCTGAATGCGCAGTCGTCGCCTTGGCGGTGGCCTTCATGGGACCCAAGTGGCAGCATCCTCCCGTGTTCTACTTCTCCTTGATGATGGTGGAGGACACGGAGAAGCTGGCCACCGACTCGTCGCTCTCCACGCACCCGGCTTCTGTCTCTGCCTGCATGGCGCTGACGCAGGCACGGGAGGCGCGCCCACAGACACGGGAGGCGCGGCACCACAGACACTGGTGGCGCGGTACGACGCAGCAGCGACGACGCTCGTACTGGTGTGCTCACCGCCGTGCCGGCATGGAGCAACTCGCCACTCCTGATCGAGCTGAACTGGAGCGGCGAGGTGCTGAACCACGCGCCTGCTTGGGGCGGCAACTGGCTCCATCGGGCCAAGCAAGGTTGGTGAAGCACCGAGCGGCCTCGCCCGTATCCGGAGGGCTCGGCGGGCCACCCAGCCGGGTAATATGCCGGAGAACGGCTCCTCGGAAGCCATCGAAAGAGTGGAGAAAATGGTGAAGGAGGAGATGGGGGAGCGGCAGAGGGGTGCGATTCTTGCCCGCTGTCTGTCTGGCCTCGTGTAAATAGAGGGCGGACGGTAGGAGCTTGGCCGGCGTCTGGCCTCGTTTAAACTGAGGGCGGACGGGAGGAGCTCGGCCGGTGTTGCGTTTAATTCCGGCCCGCTCATGAACGGATGTGTGGCCGGAGTAGGTTTCCCGGTTTGCATGTGGGTTTAACGGAGGGGTTTGATGGAGGCGAGGAGGCATGTTCAGCCGGGCGTGCAGCGGGTGGCGCAGTACTCTATTTGATTTGACAGCGGGCGGCACAGTTCCCGATACAGCTTTAATGCAAACGAGGGAGGGAGTAGCGGTTCCTGAAATGTTGAACGGCCAATGCATCCTCCTTCAATTAATGCATGAGGAAGCAATGGGAGGAGGACCGGGAAAAGAGGCTACATGATGTGAATGCAACGCAGTTTGCCCTCCTATAAAGGCGCCCCTCCATTCCAATGCATCTACCACATCGTACGCACCTAAGCATTTGCCTAAGCACCTACACTAAGCGCAAAAGAGCTCACCTGCACTCCATGGCGGCGATGCTTGAAGCGGCCAGCTGGTCAGCGAATGGTCCACGACATCGGTCTGCGGCATGGCGATGAGGATCGTCTCCAAACGATGTTCGAGACCGGATGGTGGATGGCCGCCGTCGATGCCAACTACGACTCTCAGTTGGACCAGATGATCGTTGCCACCACCAAGTTCACCGTCCTCATGAAGCTCGCGGATGACATCGCCGTACTCCTCCAGCCCGCGCGCCCAGTCTCCTCATTACCTGCCACCCTAATCGGCCTCCATGGCCGGAACCTCTTTCAAGCACAGGTGGCCCTGCGACTGCCCGCCGACGCCACGAAGAATGTCCACCTGGAGGTCGCGCTCGCCGCGAGGCGCCTCACCCTGCAAGAATTCGTCGATCTACACATCCACTTGTATGAGCAAATCGTGTACATAGGTATCTACAAGGCTAGTGAGGACGCTACGATGTTGGCCTTCCTCAACCGGCTAGAAGCCTTGGGTGCCTTTGCTGAGAAGCACCTCGACCTCGCCACAAAAGCCGCCGCTCCTTAGCCGCCGGTCGGTGGCCCGGTGCACTAAGTCGAGGAGGAGGAGGTCGTACATTGATGGATGCATCTTTCTTCTTGTCTTCTATAACCACCACTACGATCGCATCATCATCATGGCCTTAGTTCTTATTGTGCTGTTGCATTCTCGTTCCAGTCAATACCGACATGTGCGATCCCTTTGCTTAATTATATGCATCACTGTAACTAGTACTCCATCCGTCAATTTATAAGTTGTGCTTACCTTTTCCATCAACTTGGTGCAACGCGCGCGCATCTTGCTAGAAGCACTAGAACATGTCGGACCGCGTGTGACCAAACCGACGATGCGCCAACCTAGCTACTACGTACCCTGCTTATCTGGCGGAAATAGCCCCGCCCTAGCGTTTCCAATCGTTATTTCTATCTATCGATCATGCCAAGGAGCAGAACCAAAATGTTACAATTTATACATGTTTCTCTACTCCTACTCCTATAAAAGACTCAGTTGGTGATGGTGGTGTGTCTGCCATCCGTCATTTCTGACCATTAGATCTGCATCTAACGGCTGTGAGTAAGTTGTGGCATTTTTGCAAAAATAGCCCACTTCTCTGCTCCAATTTGTAGAAAACCCCTTATTATCTTGAAAGCAACCACATCCCTCCCTCACCTCATCAAAACAGCCTGAGAAATATATTTTGAGTGAAAAGTACCCCCTCCATTCCTAAATATTTGTCTTTCTAGAGATTTCAATAAGTGACTACATACGGAGCAAAATGAGTGAATCTACACTTCAAAATATGTCTATATAATCCGTATGTGATAGTCCATTTGAAATCTCTAAAAAGACAAATATTTAGGAATAGAGGGAGTAATATATTAGGAGTATATCAAAACAAGAGTGATTTCTTTCAAGTTTGTGAACAAGTACTACTATTCTACTACTTTGGATCCGTCGCAACGCAGAGGCACATTGCTAGTAAAAGGAAAAGGCTGCTGCGTTAAGGCCAGACTCCCCCCTCCACACGCCCGGGAATCGGGAGTACTCCACGGCCCGTCCGGCACGACACATAGCTTAGGGAAGGCGTGTTGCCTAGCATTTTCACTTTCATGTGGGACCGCCGTTGAGCAAACCTGAAAGTGCAACTATCCCTAGGTGGTTTTGGTAATTCATAACAACATATAGCTCATTGAGCTAATACTATTCCAAGATGAATATTTCAGGAAAGCTCAATGAATGGCATGGCATGGATGATGAAAGTGGATCCCTCAAAATATCAAGGACAAAAGATTGGCTCAAGCTCAAAAGCTCAAGACTCTACATTTTACATTTTAGTGATCCAAGATCACATTGAGTCTATAGGAAAAGCCAAAACTATCAAGAAGGGATGAGGTGTTGCTTAATGAGCCTCTTGCTCCATGTGCTTAGTGATATGCTCCAAAACCCTCCACTACTTTCTCACATCCACATATGACCTAAACCCAAAGTCAAACTCGGCCCTACCGATTCTTTCTATCCGGCGCCACCGAGTTCAGATGTCATAAACACTGCCACAAACCCTAGGCAAATCGGTTTCACCGATAGGGATCTCGGTCTCACCGAGATGGGATTGTAATCTCTCTGTTTCCCTTCGTAACGTTTCGGTCTAACCGAAGTGAGCGATAGGTTCCACCGAGATTACAATGTAAACTCTCTGTTTCCCTTTTGTAAATTTTCGGTCTCACCGGAAGAGCAAATCGGTCCCACCGAGTTTACCTGACCAACTCTCTGGTTAGCTAATTACCAAATTCGGTCTCACCGAGTTTGTGTAATCGGTCTCACCGAGATTACGTTATGCCCTACCCCTAACCATATCGGTCCTACCGAGATGCATGTCGATCCACCAAAAACCCTAACGTCACTAGGTTTACTAAATTGGTCCGACCGAAGTTTGATGATTCGGTCCCACCGAGTTTGGTAAATTGTGTGTAACGGTTAGATTTTGTGTGGAGGCTATATATACCCCTCCACCTCCTCTTTATTCGTGGAGAGAGCCATCAAAACAAACCTACACTTCCAACTTACCAGTTCTGAGAGAGAACCACCTACTCATGTGTTGAGGCCAAGATATTCCATTCCAACCACATGAATCTTGATCTCTAGCCTTCACCAAGTTGCTTTCCACTCAAATCTTCTTCCCACCAAATCCAAATCCTGTGAGAGAGAGTTGAGTGTTGGGGAGACTATCATTTGAAGCACAAGAGCAAGGAGTTCATCATCAACACACCATTTGTTACTTCTTGGAGAGTGGTGTCTCCTAGATTGGCTAGGTGTCACTTGGGAGCCTCCGACAAGATTGTGGAGTTGAACCAAGGAGTTTGTAAGGGCAAGGAGATCGCCTACTTCGTGAAGATCTACCACTAGTGAGGCAAGTCCTTCGTGGGCGACGGCCATGGTGGGATAGACAAGGTTGCTTCTTCGTGGACCCTTCATGGGTGGAGCCCTCCGTGGACTCGTGCAACCTTTACCCTACGTGGGTTGAAGTCTCCATCAACGTGGATGTATGATAGCACCACCTATCGGAACCACGACAAAAACATCCGTGTCTCCAATTGCGTTTGAATCCTCCAAACCCTTCCCTTTACATTCTTGCAAGTTGCATGCTTTATTTTCCGCTGCCAATATACTCTTTGCATGCTTGCTTGAATTGTGTGAAGATTGCTTGACTTGTTCAAGAATAGCTAAAATCTGCCAAAGTCTAAAATTGGGAAAAGGTAAGGTTTTTATTGGTCAAGTAGTCTAATCACCCCCCTCTAGACATACTTCAAGGTCCTACAAGTGGTATCAGAGCTTTGGTCTCCATTTGCTTTGATTTCCATAGCTTTTGGTGGTCATAGCCTTGGTTTCACAACCTAGGAGAGTATGGCGTCTAGCGAGGGAAATTATCATCGTAGAGGTCCTTACTTTGATGGCACTAATTTTGCTAGTTGGAAGCATAAGATGAAAATGCATATTCTCGGACATAACCCCGCCGTTTGGGCTATTGTGTGTATTGGCTTGCAAGGTGAATTCTTTGATGGGAGAGAACCGAACTGTGAAGCTAGTGCGGAAGAGTTGAAGATGTTGCAATACAACGCTCAAGCTTGTGATATCCTCTTCAATGGATTGTGCCCCGAAGAATTCAACAAAATCAGCCGTCTCGAGAATGCAAAGGAAATTTGGGATACTTTGATTGATATGCACGAAGGTGCCGACTCCGTCAAGGAATCCAAGTTGGATGTGCTCCAAAGTCAGCTTGACAAGTTCAAAACGAAGGATGGTGAAGGTGTCACTGAAATGTACTCTAGGCTTGCTCTTATCACAAATGAGATTGCCGGCTTAGGAAGTGAAGAGATGACCGATAGATTCATCATCAAGAAGATCCTAAGAGCATTGGATGGAAAATATGATACGGTGTGCACATTGATCCAAATGATGCCCAATTACAAAGATCTCAAGCCTACGGAAGTCATTGGAAGAATTGTTGCTCATGAAATGTCACTCAAGGATAAGGAGGAACTTCACAACAAGTCGAGTGGTGCTTACAAAGCCTCATGTGAAGCCCCCACATCATCAAGTGAGAAACAAACCTTCAATGAAGAATTGAGCTTAATGGTGAAGAACTTCAACAAATTCTACAAGATTAGATGCAAAGAAAGAAGCTCTAAGTCAAGGTCCTACAATGACAAAAGATCTTCTAGTTGAGAGCGCAATTGCTACAATTGTGGGAGACCCGGACACTATTCCAATGAGTGTACGACACCCTACAAAAGAAGAGAAGATTCTCCCAAGAGAAGAAGTAGAAGAGAAGAATCACCACCAAGAAAGAGAAGGAGTAGAGATGATCGTTATGAACGAAGACCCTCATGTAGAAGCAAGGATTCGGAAAGGAACGACAAGTCATCAAAGAGCTACACAAAATGAAGACATCAAGCTCATGTTGGTGAATGGGTATCCGGCTCCGACTCTGACCATCACTTCGAGAGAAGCTATCACTCTAACTCCGAATACACTCAAGATGAAGGTGTTGCCGATCTAACACTTGTGTCAACCAACTCCTACGACATATTTGAATCACCAAATGAAGGAATTGGTAGATGCTTCATGGCCAAAGGTCCTAAGGTAACACACCCCGAGTATGTTGATTTTGATGTTGATGAAGATGACTTGCTAGGTGATGATGATTTACTTGTTGACAACTCTAGTGATGAATACTATGATGAAACGTCAATTAATCAGGCTAATCAAGTTGAAACGAATGACAATGATAAGGAGAAAATTGCCGGCGTTCTGGGAACGGGGGTACCCAGACTTGCCTGCCTGCGGCCTGCGGCGTGGCTCAAGGGGTGGCCCAACACGGCCCATCTTCATCAGCACAAGCTCAAGACCCTCGCGAGGGGCCAAGCCTCATGAGGCGGACGGCAGGAGCTTCCTCAGCACGGCCTCCTCGGTCGACTTCGCGAGGAGGCGGAGAGATCAAGGCGGGGTACCTCACGAGGTGCCCATGACGCAAGCCATGACGACCAAGGGCGCCAGGTGGCGCCACCACAGCAGTTGTCCTCCTTTCCTCTTTGGTGCAAAGGAGCAAGCGCAGCAAGAGTATCAAGCAAAGGCATCCATTTCGGTGCAACATGACCAAGACCGTCGTGAACGGCAGGAAGGAAGTCATTGTGGAGCCCAAGCCAGCGTCACCACCAGAGCCTTTGACAAAGAGGACCAACTTTAGTTAGGATAAGTGTACTAGATGTTCCCCTTCAAAATGGCCAATTGTTGGCGCCCTTCCCGCTCAATATTTGGGAAGAGGCCCAGGGCCCTTGCCTATAAATAGGACTAGCCACCCGCAAGGTAGAGGCATCTAGAAATCAAGAAAGAGGATCCAGCATCTGGGATCAGCAGAGAGAGAGAGAGCGACCGAACTCCCGCTAGCAGTTCATCACACCAGCCAAGAACAGACCCTCGCGAGGCTGTTCTTCCTTGTATTGTTCATCATCAGCCCAAGAGGCAATCCACCACACCACAAACTAGAGTAGGGTATTACACCACAATGGTGGCCCGAACTAGTATAAACCATGTGTCTCTTGTGTTGTTCCTTTCATAGCTTAGATCTTAGCGAGGCAGCGAGGGGCGGGAAGGTAGAGGGTGAAATATCCGCGCGCACCCCAGTGTTCGAACCTAGAGGGTCTGCCGGAACCCGAAATCCGACATTTGGCGCGCCGGGTAGGGGTGCGCCGGAATTCGTCTTCCGCCGCCCTGTCCTGCGCCGACCATCGCATCCATGTCAGACGCTCGTCGGGCCCGCGCCGAAAGCACCGATCCGCTTATCGCTTCCGTCGCCCAGACGGCCCCGTCGGCGTCAGTCCCGCCGTCCCTGCCGCTGCCGTCAATGCCGCCACCGGCCCGGCGGGGAACGAGCAGCAAGCATCATCCCAGCATCCGTCCGTGAGGCGAGACAGACGCACCGCCACTCCTTCACTCGCCCTAGCTGGTTCTTCATCTCGCGCTCCAGCTGCGCCCACTTGGAAAACTCGAAAGCTGCGCTCATCGTGGCAAACGAGCTCCTGCGCTACCACCCTGTCGACGACATCTACGAAGAGTGGCTCGACCGCGTCGCCGAGCTCGTCCGCGCCGCAGGGGGCTCCCTCGCGCCGTGCTTCTCGCTGCACCGCGCCCCGCCCTGTGTGGGCGATGAAGCTCCGGGGGCGCCTCAGCCGCCTCCCCCTCAAGAAGGCGCCCTGGCCCCAAGGCGCGTGGCCCCTGGGCGGAACCCGCTCCGTCCGGCGCCAGCAAGCAGAAGAGCAGAGCTGTCAAGAGGTCCCTTGCCCCCAAGAAGCTGCCTGTGCTCCTCGCACCGCTCGTCACGACCACACTCCTGCTCCAAAGACGCTAAGACCCACAGCTCCCAGCTGCAGCGCATGGGGACCCGCAAGACCAGGCTCTTCGTCACCAAAGGCCTCCCGTGGCCACAACAGGCTGCCGCGCCTTCACCGCCGAGCTGCGCAGCGTCGCGTGGCCTAGCAAGTTCAAGCAAGACCTGCCTCCTCGCTACGACGACACCGCCGACCCTGCGGAGTTCCTCCAGCTCTACGAGCTGGGCATCGAAGCCGCCAACGGGGACGAGAAGGTCATGGCGAACTGGTTTCCCATGGCACTCAAGGACGGAGCCCGCACTGGCTCCCCGAACCTGGCTCGCACGATCTCCTCCTGGGATGACATGCGCACCCGCTTCACCGCCAACTTCCAGGGTACTCGCGACCGGCCTCCGGCCGTGAGTGACATGCGCCGCATCAAGCAGCAACCAGGGGAGACCCTGCAGAAGTACATCCAGCGCTTCAACAACGCACGCCTCAAGATTCCCAAGGTGACTGAGGAGGCCATCATCTCTTCCTTCTCCGGCGGTGTGCGTGACGTCAAGATGAAGGAGGAGCTGGCGATGCATGAAGATCTGTGCACTTCCTTGAAGCTGTTCAACTTGGCGACCAAGTGCGCCAGGGCTGAGGAAGGGCACCTTTCCCTCCTCGAAGCCACCGCAGACCCGTAAGAGAAGAAATCCAAGGCCAAGGACGTGAAGGGCAAGGGGGCTGCCGTGCTTATGCAGAATCCGCATACCAAGCGGGCGTAGATCAGCCCGAGTCTTCCAAGGGCAGCCGGTCAGTGTGTACCACGACCTCCACACCCACAACACCAACGAATGTCCAGAGCTCCAAGCCGTACGAGAAGGGAGGATCGGCCGACGCCCCGACCGCAACGACCGAGGCTACGTCCGAGGAGGAGGAAGGAACGCAGGACGCTAGGAGGACCGCGGCCCTCGCCAAGGGTGGCGCGACCGACCTCGCGAGGATCGCCTGGCGTGGATCAGCCTCGCGAGGGAGACTGGAGGGATCAGCCTCGCGAGGATCGCCCGCAAGGAAACGCAGGCCTCCCTCCTCTGCCGCCGCAGCAAAGGAGAAACGAGGACCATCATCAGGACGAGGGGGTTGGGGGCTTCCAGGAGCCACGCACGATCGCTTGCATCCTGGGTGGAGCTCAAGCCCCAGCCTCCCAGCGCATCTTCAAGCAGTTCGCCCGCGAAGTGAATGCAGTCCTCCCCAAGCTCGAAGCCACGCGCCCTCTCAGGTGGTCAGCGTGCGCCATCACGTTCATCTCAGCGGATCAGCTCAAGTGCACGGCCACAGCAGGAGTCCTCCCGATACTTTGTTCCCCAATCATCAGCAACGTGCAAGTCACCAGGACCCTCATCGACGGTGGAGCAGGGCTCAATGTCCTGTCCGTAGAGACATTCAACAATCTCCAAGTGCCTTACAATCAGCTTCAGCCAACCAAGCCCTTCTCCGGAGTCACCGATGGCTCCACGGTTCCGATTGGGCAGGTCCGCCTCCCTGTCACCTTCGGGGCGCGCGACAATTACCGCACCGAGCTCATTGACTTTGATGTCGCCCACATTCGCCTGCCATACAATGCCATCCTCGGGTACCCAGCTCTGGCCAAGTTCATGGCCGTGACTCATCACGGCTACAACGTCCTCAAGATGCCAGGAAGCGGCGGAGTCATCACGCTGCCTTGTGAAGAGAGAGAGGCAGTGTCACGCCCAATATGCGATACTATCCTAAAGAGACTCGAAGGTCCGACCAAGGATAGAACCGCATATTGAAACGCTTTTGCAAGGTGGATATCATTACATCAACATTACATAATAGGTGGGGATACATACAAGACATACAATGTCACATGAATACAACAATACAACATACAAGATCAACATCCGACTACAGATGAATCATAAAATGTAAACTCAAACAATATCCACCACTGCTAGCCCAGTGCTGCCGACCGAACCTATCCCCGATCAAGAAGAAGCGTAAGAAGTACTCTAAACAAGCAAACATCGCTCTCGCGTCATGATCATCGCGAAACCTGCACCTCGCAATCTGGTGTAGTAATCAGTGAGCCACGAGGACTCAAAGAATCCCATTACCATGGGTATCAAGACTAGCGAAGCTTAATGGGAAAGGAAGGGGTAAAGTGGTGAGGTTGCAGCAGCGACTAAGCAATGTATGGTGGCTAACATACGCAAATAAGAGCGAGGAGAGAAGCAAAGGAACGGTCACAACTAGTAATGATCAAGAAGTGATCCTCGAACTCCTACTTACGCCGACATAACCCGAAACCGTGTTCTCCTCTCAATCAACCCGAAAAGAGACACTCACGGTTACGCATACACGGTTGGTGTATTTTAGAAGAGTTTACTTGAGTTTACTACAACCGGATATTAACAAATTCCCATCTGCCACATAACCGCTGGCACGGCTTTCGAAAGTTCAAACCTCGTAGGGGTGTCCCAACTTAGCCCATGATAAGCTCTCGCGATCAATCGAAGGATATTCCTTCTCCCGGAAGACCCGATCAGTCTCGAATCCGGCTACAAGACATTTCAACAGCAATAAAACAAGACCAGCAAGACCTCCAGCGTGCCGACATCCCGATAGTAGCCGCAGATCTAAATCTCGAGCCACGACCGGATGAGCAAGACATACAACTAGAACCAGCCCTCAAGTTTCCCGAGGTGGCGCCGCAAGTGGTTTCTAGTTTGGACCAACACTTAGACAAGCATTGGCCCGGGGCTAAAATTAAGATGACCCTTGGGATCTTGCTGACTCCCAAGGGAAAAAGGTAATAGGTGAGGCAAATGGTAAAACCAATGTTGGGCCTTCTTTGGAAGAGTCTTATTCAAAGCGAACTGTCAAGGGGGTCCCATAAATCACCCAACCGCGTTAGGGGACGCAAAATCCGGGAACATAATACCGATATGACGGAAACTAGGGCGGCAAGAGTGGAACAAAACACCGGGCATAAGGCCGAGCCTTCCACCCTTTACCAAGTATATAGATGCATTAATAATATAAGAGATATTGTGATATCCCAACATAAACATAATCCAACATGGAGCAATCTTCATCTTCACCTGCAACTAGCAATGCTATAAGAGGGGCTGAGCAAAGCGGTAACATAGCCAAACAACGGTTTGCTAGGAAGGGTAACAAAGGTTAGGGGCTGTCATGCAATTTGGGAGGCTTGAGCAGCAAGTTGTAGGTAATGCAGCATAGCGATAGAATGAAGCAACTAGCATAGCAATGATAGTAATGAGATCCAAGGTGACGGTCATCTTGCCTGAAATCCCGCAAGGAAGAAGAACGAGTCCATGAAGAAGATGAACGGGAGTAGTCGAACGAATCCTCACAATCGCAACATTACCGGAACTGAGAAGCTACACCGGAAAGAAAACAAACAACAAGATAAATGCACAAGCATAAACATGGCATGATGCACAATCAAGTATGATGCATGTCCGGTTTAATGAGGCATGGCATGGCAAAGTTCAACAAACAATGCTACAAGATAAGTAGAGCTCAATATGCAACGAGTTGCATATTGACAAAACACCACATTCGAGTTATTTAGTTCGCTCTCGTTTAGGTACTCAACAATATTAAATGTTGTTAAACATGGAAAGAGGTGAAGCATAAGTAAATTAACTATCTAGGCAAGTTTAAATGAGGCCGAAACAAGAAACAACAATTCCGGAAAATCCTCATGTGCATATTTTTGATTTGGTACTGTTCTGCCCTAAACCATATTTTAATGTTATTAAACAGGAAAGTAAAGTGCACCATGTTAAACTAGGCATTTTTCCACCCCATTTACCTATAAAGTTTATTTAAAACCGAGCTACGGTTATTTAGTTATGAAATAAAGCATTTTAACATGGCATTTGAGCAAATTTAATCAAACAACATTTTAAACATTTTAACATGGGATGAAAATGGCTTATTATTAAACTAGATGAAAAACTAAGCAGTTTTCATATATAAGTTGTTTTAATCCGATGCATGGTTTGTGAGATATTAAATGTATGAACATGAGGGTTTTTCTGCACTCAGAATCACAGGATAATTAGACAAAAACGCAGAACAGGGAAAAAAACATATCGGGCCGAATTAGAGCTACAGGCTGAAACAGGACATGGGCGCGGGGGGCAGCTCACCCATGGGCTATGGCCCGGTTCGGTGGGGAGGAGGCCGTCGGGGTGAGGAGGCGCGCGAGCTGGGCCTTGGCGGCTGCGGTCAACGGAAGCAGGGCAGCGGCTGAAGCGGTCGTGGCGCTCATCTGTCTCTGACGAGAGGAAGCAGGGCAGCGGCTGGCGAAGCAGGTGGTCTCCAGCGAGGGCACCGGTGGCGCGGCCGGGCATGTACGAGGAGGAGGCATGGGGTTGCGGATCCGAACGGCGGGGGTCCTACGGGTCCTTGCTCCGGCTAGCAGAAGAACGAGCGGCGCCATGTCCCTGTGCAGAGAACGAGAGAGAGACCATGAGAGAGCAGATAGATGGAGAGGGAAAAGAAGAGAGAGGCAGGGGCACGCGACCTGGGGCGACGCGAGGACTTTACGGGGGGAACCGGTCTGACGAGGAGGCCGGGGACGGCTCGTTCTGGCCGGAGCTGAGGCATGGAACGAGGCAGGATAGAGCTTCAGGTTCGGGCGGCCATGGCGGGGAGGCGCTCCAGGACGAAGATGCGCAGGCAGAGGCAACCTCCGGTGATGCGGGAGAGGCGAGGGAGGCTGGACGGAGCAACGGATCCAGGCGATGGGGCGGCACCGTCTTGAGCTCCTGGTGGCCGACGGCTTGGTGTTCCCTGTCCATGGCGGGGAGAGGGACATGGACATGAGAGAGAGGGGGATCGAGAGCAGGTAAAAGAGGAGGCAGGGGAAAAGGGCGGCGCTGGGGACCTGCTGGTCACCAGAGCTTGCTGGGGGTGGCGGAACGGCGGCGAGGCCGAGCAGAGGAGGCGCACGGGAATGGAGCTGCGGGCGCTCGATGCGGCCGGTGTTCAAACGCAGCAGAGAGAGGCGGAGCGCTGCTCCTCTTCCATGGTCCTCAGCTGGGGACGAGGCATATGGGTTGTGGATTGGGCGGTGGTAGAAAACAAGGGAGGTAGGTGGGTGGATCGGGAGAGATCTGGGAAGATCCCGAGGAAGAAGAGGGGTGGAATGGCTAGCGGCGGCGGGGATTGGAAAGGGGAGGATCCCTAGAAATTGGTCCGATTTGGATAGAGGTGGTCTATTTATAGGGACAAAAGGAGTAGGTTTGGACCCTCCGATCGAATTTGGACGGTCGAGAATAAGTAAGTTAGGGAGTCCAAATAAGAAAACAGAGAGATTTTATAGACGTTTGGGGATGATCCGGACTCATCGGTAATGATAGCCTGGTTCGGGTTCGGGTAAGTTTTCGACGCGCGAGGGGCTGCGAAAGCTGGCAAGAGAGGTTAGGTGGTCACGGTCAAGGGGAAGCGAAACCCGATTGGTCTCGGAACGGTCAACGAAGGCAAGGTGACGCGGCAACTACGAACGGATACGGGTTTTATGAAAACATGCAGATGCAATGTGAATGATGCTATGAGATGAGATGCATGACATGAACAAAATGCAAAACAAAACACAAAAACCCAACCACGGAGTAAATAATATATCACATCTCCGGAAAAGGCAAGAGTTGGAGTTACGAATATGGAAAGTTGCATCCGGGGCGTTACAACACTCCACCACTACGAGAGGATCTCGTCCCGAGATCTAGGATGGCGCCGAGAGAAAAGCGGAAGAGGAAGAGAGGAGGTAAAACTAAGTTGTTTCTTCGACAAACGAAAGTGAAACCATGAACCTTGAGATGTTGAGCAAAATGAAAGAAAGAAAACAACGAAGATGAGCAAAGTTGAAAACACTCCGTTAGAAAAGAGGAACAAGGGATACGACGAGAACCAAGAGTTTTAGTGATAAGATAGATATTGAAACCACTCTGGTTAAAACAAGATAGGAAGGAATAAGAATGATATAATTTGGGCAGCACTCCGACTGAAAGAAGAAGGAAAACTTGATAAGATGAAAAGAACTTGAAGAGATGACACAACACTCCGGTTAAATGGATAAGCATGAAAAGAACACGGTCCTCACAATTCGAGATGTTGAGTGAAGAGAGCAACATCACCATGCCTCCTGAAGAAAGAATAGAAGATAGATCATTGGAATAACAGAATGGAGTAGAGAATGCCAACTTCTGCCACAAATGAGCTTGGAAAGCACCCTTCCAAGAAGGTTATAACGGAGTTGTTGGAAAACCAACAATGAAAATAATAAGCTTGTAGTGGGCTTATGGAAACATCTCAACACTTGAGGTGAAATTATGCCATTAAGGAAAAACAAATGCTTGTTTGAGATCAAAGATGAAAACTTCTTCACGAGAGGATAGGAGAAAACTCGGATCATTGATAAGCACCACAAATAGCAACATTCCTTAGGGAAGGCTTTACGTGAAATCTATACCAAGATAACTCCAAAGAAGAGATTAATGGATTTAAAATACCTCATTCTTGACAATATGTGAATCATGAAGCACGAGGAGAAATTGCCAAGGATAACATAACACCATCTCAAAAGATAAGGTAGAAAGAATTGCACTCCGAAATGCAAAAGAAGAATACTTGAACTCCTCAAAACAAAACATGTGTTGAGCACCATGTTTAATTTTGAGTATAGCTTGGCGGATCATAACTTCGAGAAAATGTTGAAGAACAATTGAAGAATGAAAAGAATCCTTGACAAACCATCATGTAGAGCCTCCATGAAGAACTCCGGTAATAAAAGGATGATAAAAAGAAAGAGAAGTTGAAGACACAAGGTGAAACCTTGCAATGATTTAGATGGAGCTTCGCGATTATATAACCGAGAGGACTTGGAACTCCGGACAAGAAAAGATGTAAACACTTAACTAGAATTACTTCATCATGAACAATCTTCAGAAGAAAAGAATTAATCAACTCGAGGAAATAAGAATAAGATTTATTGTATGCTTATCCATCATCAAATTAAATTGATGACAAGCAATGGATTTGGCATACTACTTATTCCCGTAGAAAGGATTAAGAGAGATATAGCGCAAACTTGAGAAGGTATTGATGGAACCACCGGTGGAATTTGGAAACAACGAATGGATTAATATGATAACGAAGGAAGTGAAATCTTGAACGAACCACCATAAGAATTGAAAATGAACATAGCAAAGGCACAATTCACCGGGAAGAATTGGAAAACGAATGAAGATGCTTGAGAGAATTTAGATACATGAGAACGAAGAGATCATGAACTGATTAGATAATACTTGAATGATGCACCGGTAAGATTTGGAGAATGATAGCTACACGCTGAGAATGAAGAATTATGACATGATGGCCTTCGGAGGAAAGAAATGGAAACAACTCAGGAAATGCTCCGGATGGATGAAAAGAATTCCCACAATCGAAAATAATTATGAGAGGATGTCATCAAACTAGAACCATGAATCTTGAAGTGAATGGAGAAAGATTTAAGAGAAACTCTTCTTCGGTCTTCAAATGTTGAGAATGACGATGAAAAACATCACCATGAATTGTTGAGATACTCCGGGATGAAAATTAGAAAGGTTGAACCAACGATGAAAAGAATTTGGAAGATCTTGGAGAAAGACATTTGACTGATGATAACTCATTCTTACGTCAAACTTTGAAAAGAACTAGAGAATACCTCCGGGAAAATAGAAGAGTCAGGTAAGATCCTGGGAAAAGACCTGTGGGTTAGGGCCCACTCAAAGAAAACACCGTTGAAGGATTGCTTGAAATAAAGATTGCACCGGAATAATTAAATGGCTTGAATGGGATAACAACCTTGAAATATCTTGAACGGATCTGGAATGACAAGACGAGCCTTCTGAGATATCTTCAACACTCCAGAACAAATGAATAGCGAGAAGTGAATGATTAAGAGGTGCATCGGCATGAGAAAGCATTTGCAACAAGGAAAGGAATATGATGAATATCGAAAGCTTGAATTGGATCCACCGGAGAAGAAACAACAATGAAGGATGATGAACTTGAAACTGTTGAGCATCTTCATGGGAAATCACCGGATAAGAACATTGAAAGAAAAGAATGAAGAGACTTCCCACAAATAAAAGGATACATGATTAAGAAATCCGAGTCCTTGAAGAAAAAGGGGGGAGGGCGGGAAAACAAAGACAACTTGGGATGGATGAAACAAACACCATTGAGAAAACTTAGAATTGATCTCGCAGATGTTGAAAATGATCGGATCCACTTGAAGAGAAGCACGCCGGTTGGAAAAGAATTAACATGACGACCTCGATGATCAAAATGATTAGTATTCATATAGCAATATGAGAACACCGTTTAGGAAAGGTATGGATTCAACATTTGACTTCGAAGCAACTCGAATACCACAAATAAAACAAAACAAAGGATTTGGCTTCCAGAATAAGCCGGAACAAATACATATGATAGAGATTTACCCAATCCCATATCATGCATCTGTCGGAATATTCTAGGAGCTACTTGAATACCCACCTATAAACTCCCGAAACTTTCTGGTTATGCAATCTGGTGTTGGGGATACAGGGGACACAAAATATATCACCCAAACTAACAATACCTAGATCCAGCTGTATCCATCCGTCAACACATAACCAAGAAACCTTCGGAAATCATGTACCTCAACCTTCGAAAAGCATCCATTATGCGAGTTATGGCAATACTCCCGAACTCCCCAGTACTGGGTGGCGTCGAGGTTATCTCACCAACAACTGCATAAAAGAGATTTTCGATGTCGGCAAAACTCAGGTATTCCAGAACTGCAACGATAAAATTGTGGCGACAACACATCGGAGCTCAACTCCCGTGACACCGCCACAACCCCTAAATGTCGAGGCACCAAGAACAATGTTCTCGTCACAAGACTATCGGAACGATCCCAAGATACCAGCGTGATCCTAAAAAAATTCGTGAAATTTGAGGAGAGAAAAGACAAAACATCTACGTCGGGAGGCCTCACCAGGCGGCATAAGGGACTGAGGAGTAAAAAGAATCCTACTCTCCGGCATATATAATCCTAAGACTCAAAATATTTTTCTTCTAGACTCAACAACGGCCAACAATCAAGGGGGCTCCTATGGTCGGTCGAGGCTCTGATACCAACTTGTCACGCCCAATATGCGATACTATCCTAAAGAGACTCGAAGGTTCCACCAAGGATAGAATCACATATTGAAACGCTTTTGCAAGGTGGATATCATTACATCAACATTACATAATAGGTGGGGATACATACAAGACATACAATGTCACATGAATACAACAATACAACATACAAGATCAACATCCGACTACGGATGAATCATAAACAGAAACTCAAACAATATCCACCCTGGCAGCCCAGGCTGCCGACCTGGAACCTATCCCCTGATTGAAGAAGAAGCAGAAGAAGTACTCCAAACAAGCAAACATCGCTCTCGCGTCATGATCATCGCGAAACCTGCACCTGCAACTGTTGGTGTAGTAATCTGTGAGCCACGAGGACTCAGCAATCCCATTACCATGGGTATCAAGACTAGCGAAGCTTAATGGGAAAGGAAGGGGTAAAGTGGTGAGGTTGCAGCAGCGACTAAGCAATGTATGGTGGCTAACATACGCAAATAAGAGCGAGGAGAGAAGCAAAGGAACGGTCGTCAACTAGTAATGATCAAGAAGTGATCCTGAACTCCTACTTACGTCAGACATAACCCAGAAACCGTGTTCTCCTCTCGATCAACCCGAAAAGAGACACTCACTTTACGCACACGGTTGGTGTATTTTAGAAGAGTTTACTTGAGTTTACTACAACCGGATATTAACAAATTCCCATCTGCCACATAACCGCAGCACGGCTTTCGAAAGTTCAAACCTGCAGGGTGTCCCAACTTAGCCCATGATAAGCTCTCGCGATCAATCGAAGGATATTCCTTCTCCCGGGAAGACCCGATCGATCTCGGAATCCGGCTACAAGACATTTCGACAAGAATAAAACAAGACCAGCAAGACCTCTGGCGTCGACATCCCGATAGTAGCCGCAGCGTATCTCGTCTCGAGCCACGACCGGATGAGCAATGCGTACAACTAGAACCAGCCCTCAAGTTTCCCGAGGTGGCGCCGCAAGTGGCTCTAGTTTGGACCAACACTTAGACAAGCATTGGCCGGGGGCTAAAATAAAGATGACCCTTGGGATGCGCGACTCCCAAGGGAAAAAAGGTAATAGGTGAGGCAAATGGTATAACCAATGTTGGGCCTTGCTTTGGAAGAGTCTTATTCAAAGCGAACTGTCAAGGGGGTCCCATAAATCACCCAACGCGTTAGGGACGCAAGATCTGGGAACATAATACCGATATGACGGAAACTAGGCGGCAAGAGTGGAACAAAACACAAGGCATAAGGCCGAGCCTTCCACCCTTTACCAAGTATATAGATGCATTAATAATATAAGAGATATTGTGATATCCCAACATAAACATAATCCAACATGGAGCAATCTTCATCTTCACCTGCAACTAGCAACGCTATAAGAGGGGCTGAGCAAAGCGGTAACATAGCCAACAACGGTTTGCTAGGAAGGGTAACAAAGGTTAGGGGCTGTCATGCAATTTGGGAGGCTTGAGCAGCAAGTGGTAGGTAACACAGCATAGTGATAGAATGAAGCAACTAGCATAGCAATGATAGTAATGAGATCCAAGGTGACGGTCATCTTGCCTGAAATCCCGCAAGGAAGAAGAACGAGTCCATGAAGAAGATGAAGGAGTAGTCGAACGAATCCTCACAATCGCAACATTACCGGAACTGAGAAGCTACACCGGAAAGAAAACAAACAACAAGATAAATGCACAAGCATAAACATGGCATGATGCACAATCAAGTATGATGCATGTCCGGTTTAATGAGGCATGGCATGTCAAAGTGCAACAAACAATGCTACAAGATAAGTGGAGCACAATATGCAACGAGTTGCATATTGACAAAACACCACATTCGAGTTATTTAGTTCGCTCTCGTTTAGGTACTCAACA
Organism: Aegilops bicornis; assembly: GCA_021605145.1. Classification (NCBI taxonomy): domain Eukaryota; kingdom Viridiplantae; phylum Streptophyta; class Magnoliopsida; order Poales; family Poaceae; genus Aegilops; species Aegilops bicornis. The sequence continues at coordinate 543,181,055 of CM038671.1, forward strand.
ATATTAAATGTTGTTAAACATGGAAAGAGGTGAAGCATAAGTAAATTAACTATCTAGGCAAGTTTAAATGAGGCCGAAACAAGAAACAACAATTCCGGAAAATCCTCATGTGCATATTTTTGATTTGGTACTGTTCTGCCCTAAACCATATTTTAATGTTATTAAACAGGAAAATAAAGTGCACCATGTTAAACTAGGCATTTTTCCACCCCATTTACATATAAAGTTTATTTAAAACCGAGCTACGGTTATTTAGTTATGAAATAAAGCATTTTAACATGGCATTTGAGCAAATTTAATCAAACAACATTTTAAACATTTTAACATGGGTTGAAAATGGCATATTATTAAACTAGATGAAAAACTAAGCAGTTTTCATATATAAGTTGTTTTAATCCGATGCATGGTTTGTGAGATATTAAATGTATGAACATGAGGGGTTTTCTGCAATTCTGGACATCCTGCGATAATAAGACACACACGCAGACCAGGAAAAAAACATCTCGGGCCGAAGTAGATCTACAGGCGGAAACAGGACATGAGCGCCGGGGGGGCTCACCCACGGGCTATGGCCCATTCGGTGGGGAGGAGGCCGTCGGGGTGAGGAGGCGCGCGAGCTGGGCCTTGGCGGCTGCGGTCAACGGAAGCAGGGCAGTGGCTGAAGCGGTCGTGGCGCTCGTCTGTCTCTGACGAGAGGAAGCATGGGTAGCGGCTGGCGAAGCAGGTGGTCTCCGGCGAGGGCACCGGTGGCGTGACCGGGCATGTACGAGGAGGAGGCACTGGGTTGCGGATCCGAACGGCGGGGGTCCTACGGGTCCTTGCTCCGGCTAGCAGAAGAACGAGCGGCGCCATGTCCCTGTGCAGAGAACGAGGGAGAGACCATGAGAGAGCAGAGAGATGGAGAGGGAAAAGAAGAGAGAGGCAGGGGCACGCGACTTGGGGCGACGCAAGGACTGGACGGGGGGAATCGGTCTGACGAGGAGGCCGGGGACGGCTCGTTTTGGCCGGAGCTGAGGCGTGGAACGAGGCAGGATAGAGCTTCAGGCTCGGGCGGCCATGGCAGGGAGGCGCTCAGGGACGAAGATGTGCAGGCGGAGGCGACCTCCGGTGACGCGGGAGAGGCGAGGGAGGCCGTGCAGCAACGGATCGAGCGATGGGGCGGCACCGTCTTGAGCTCCCCGGTGGCCGGCTTGACTTGTGTTCCCTGTCCATGGCGGGGAGAGGGACATGGACATGAGAGAGAGGGGGATCGAGAGTAGGTAACAGAGGAGGCAGGGGAAAAGGGCGGCGCTGGGGACCTGCTGGTCACCAGAGCTTGCTGGGGGTGGCGGAACGGCGGCGAGGCCGAGCAGAGGAGGCGCACGGGAATGGAGCTGCGGGCGCTCGATGCGGCTGGTGTTCAAACGCAAAGCAGAGAGAGGCGGAGCGCTGCTCCTCTTCCATGGTCCTCAGCTCGGGGACGAGGCATTTGGGCTGTGGATTGGGCGGTGGCAGAAAACAAGGGAGGTAGGTGGGTGGATCGGGAGGGATCTGGGAAGATCCCGAGGAAGAAGAGGGGTGGAATGGTTAGCGGCGGCGGGGATTGGACAGGGGAGGATCCCTAGAAATTAGGTTTTGGTCTGATTTGGATAGAGGTGGTCTATTTATAGGGACAAAAGGAGTAGGTTTGGACCCTCCGATCGAATTTGGACGGTCGAGAAAAAAATAAGTTAGGGAGTCCAAATAAGAAAACGGAGATGTTTTATAGACGTTTGGGGATGATCCGGATTCATCGATAACGACAGACCGGTTCGGGTTCGGGTAAGTTTCGGACGCGCGCGAGGGGGCTGCGAGCTGGCAAGAGAGGTTAGGTGGTCACGGTCAAGAGGGAAGCGAAAACCCGATTGGTCTCGGAACGGTCAACGAAGGCAAGGGTGTGGCAGCAACTCTGAGCGGATCTGAGTTTTATGAAAACATGCAGATGCAATGTGAATGATGCTATGAGATGAGATGCATGACATGAACAAAATGCAAAACAAAACACAAACCCAACCACGGAGGAAATAATATATCACATCTCCGGAAAAGGCAAGAGTTGGAGTTACGAATATGGAAAGTTGCATCCGGGGCGTTACATGCAGTGTGCTCCCTGGAGCGAGCCTTTCAAGCCGCATCACTTGAAGACCCAGATCGCGGGAGCGTGAGGCTCCCTGAGACCGCTCCCGAGAAGAAGAAGACATCGCCAGGCCCGACCCCTCGGGAGGCAGGCCCCTCAGGGTCCGCGCGTGCTCAGGGGGCACCTCCTTCTATCGCATAGGAAGGCGCGCCCGGCGCCCTCCTCAAGCGAGGCTCGGGGGCTTTCTCCTGGAGGGCCATCGACCTTGCTAAGGTCACGAGGGAGGCGCTTGGGCACCACTTGGAGGCGTGTTTCAAAGCACGTTTCCCTCAGGAAGGAGCGAGGCAAGGAGGGCCAAACCCTCAGGAGTTCGTCAGTCAGATCACGCAGGAGTTGCAGGAGTCAAGAGTCATGAGTGGCAGCCGCCGCTTACCCGCCGTAGCTCCCCATCCAGGTGAGGATGGTGGGCTGCGTGTCTGCATCGACATACCAGGGCTCAACCGAGCCGCCTCTCAGGAGCGCTTCTAGCCCTCACGCGCGGGGCCCTGCGAAGGCCCACCCCACAGCTACGTTCGCATGCCCTACGGCATGCCGAACGCGGCCGCCACGTACCAGCGCCTCATGAGGAACATCCTGGAGGCTCAAGAGGCCAGGCGTTCCGCAGTCCTGGCGGAGATGGAGATGGTCCACGAGGAGCCACCAACGCCTCCAGAGCCTCCCGAGGCTCCTGGGCCTAGGGGCTCGTGAAGATCGGCTTCCGCAACCCACGATGTCCGCTACTTGAACATCCTTTCGTCTTCAACATTATCAGGTGACATCCTTCAAGTTTCATTTCCAGCTGGGAGCGCCCCCCAGGGCTGCATTATTCCCAGGCCGCGTGGGTCCGTCCCTGTGGCGTGTATCCCTTTTGCTTCATGTTCCTAGCTTACTTTGTTGGGGGCGCCCCTCAGGCTGCATCATCCCCAAGTCGTTCGGGCCAGACCCAGCGGCATGTACCCCTCTTGCGTTTATTTCGGGTCATGCATTTGACCCATCATGATTGTTATTTGATGCCTGTCCACGGCACTCCTTCTTCCTTCATGTCGGCCGCTTGCACGTTAAAGGGGGGGGGGGGTACCTGAGCATCGCGACTCAGGGCTCCTACTGGCTCTCCAGCCCTCACCCTCTGGCCTAGTCCACGGCATCGCGACCTGGCATACCAGCGACGGCTAAGACCAGCTCGAGGGCCGGACCCGAGGACATAGTGTCGGCATCTAACCAAATCTGCAGGAACACATCACAAGTTAAGGCCCAGTGCCAGGCGCAACCCGCGTTGAGGTAGGGCCCCGTGAGTTCCGCGCTGGCTCACGGGTGCCTAGATACACCTCATCAGGCCCTACCGTGCCAGCCACATGTCAGGGCGGGGTTGTACACGCCCCGGGGGCTCCTCCCGGAGGGGAGCCCCCTCCCACGCACTGATGGAAGCACCATGCTCATGTTGGTGACGACACTGCCGAGGAGCGGCTATGCCCGTACACATACGGAAGCGCTATGCTCCACGCTGGTGATAAACAACTGAGGGTGGCCCCGGCCGCATCAACCTCAGGGAGCCCAGAGCTTAGTGTCTGGCCTCATCACAACGCCTCCCCTTGGGAGTGCCGCGCGAGGGGGTTGGGCACGGGGGCTATGCCTGGGTCACGCCCAGACGCACGCCCCCCCAGCCAGGCCCCTCGGTCCTGGTTCGTCGCACGTCTCTCCCCGAGCGGAGCCAAGGTACGAAGGCCGTTTGAGCGTCAAGGGGGACTCGTGAGCATCGCGACTCAGGAGCCTAACTGGTCAAGTAGCCCCTCACTCCTTAGTTCCGAAAGGCTAACGGCGGTTGAGGTATCTGTGGGCCGGGCTCTCTGGGACGTAGAATGGTAGATTCACCCACACATCTCACCTCCCTACTTGTTGTTCGTGCGACAAGGGGGACTCCTGAGCATCGCGACTCAGGAGCCTAACTTGTCACGTAGCCCCTCACTCCTTGGTCCCGTCCTGGTTTCCGGTCAGGGCTAACGGCGGCTGAGGTATGCGCGGGGCCGGGCTCTGCCGGCGTAGAACATAAGCAAGTAGGAAGGAAAAGCGCAAATCTCAAGGAATTCAAAAGCAAATATTACAGTCCATAATGGTTATCACAACACCAAACGCAAGTTTAAACGCCTCCCCGAGGCATGATGCATGTTGCAGGAAGGAGAACAGGAGCCACAACGGAGTCACTTGTCGGCGGCGGAGCTGCGCGGAGCGGGTTCGCCTCGCGAAGCCCCAGGACCGGCAGCACCTCGCTTCGGCTTGGTGTTGAAGGCCCGGAACTTCGACAACATAGCTTCCGCTCGACCCTTCACGGCCTCAGCAACGGCAGCGGCAAGCTCGCCGCTCGCTGGCTCCAGCAGGCTGTCGAGGTCGACGTCGGGATCGCGAAGGTAGACGTGGGTAAGGAACCGCGTCAGCGCTGCAGAAGACAAGACACGCGCCTCGGTCTCAGTCGTAGGGCCAAGGCCAAGGGTGACATCTTCAAGAGCGCGGATCAGGAAGGGAAGCAGCTTGGCGGGGCCGTCCTTGGCGCCGGCCAGCGGGCTTTCCAGGCCGCTGTCGTAAAGCGTCCTCAGCAAGGTGCGAGCCTTCACCTCCATCTCCGTGAAGGCCTCGCGGTCCTCGGCAAGAACCCGCGCCTTGCCGTCCAGCTCGACCTTCTTCGCCTCCAACTCCTGCTCCAGCGCACCCAGGCGGTCACGGCGCCTGTTAAGCTTGGCGTCCCGGTCCTTGACGGCCGCCTCACGAGCCTTCATGTCTTCCTCCTTCTCTTGGCGAATGCGGTCCTCCTCGGTAAGCTGGTCCCGCAGGCCCTGCAGCTTGCTCTCCAGCGCCTTGCAGCGACCTCGGACATCGGCTACCTCCCCCAAGGCGGCGTCGCGAGCAGCCTTCGCCCCAAGGATGGCCTGCTTCTCCTCGTCACAAGCCATCGAGGCCTGAACCAGCGCCGCTCGAATCGAAGCGTCAGAGCGAATCCAGCCAGAGGCCAGCTCCAAGCGCCCGACCACCAAGCGAGGGTCGGCGCCCAGAAGATCTTGCCGCAGCCGGTCCAATTCAGCAGTAGCACGATCCAGGACCGTGGGAGGAGTCGGAGAGACAGCAGTTGGTGGAGTAGGAGTAGAGGACGGCAGCGTAACCACAGTATCCTGAGGCGGGACCTGCTGCGCCCCAATAGCTGTGGCGGTGGCATCAGGCAAGGACACCTCAGGAGTTGCTTGGGCCATGGGGGCTGAGCTCGCCCCAGCCAGCTCCACCAGTCCTCGCGAGGATGACCGGGCAGGAGAGGCCTGTGTCTTGCCGTCGCCTTCCTTCCTTCAAGGCGTAGGCGCTGCCCCAGACGGAGCCTCAGGAGCTCCCTTCAGCTTCTTCGCCGCAGGCGCCAGCCTGGCCAAGAGATACATATATCAAGCCTCAGCGACAAAGCAAGGAATAAAACGAGAATCAAGCACTTACTGGTCATCGCTCATGAAGCTCGAGCAACCTCCGGCCATACTTGAAGCCCGAGAGCCGGCTGCAGGGATCAGCCTCAAGAGGCCCGGGAGCAGGAGGCACATCTGCGGATCGCCTCGGAGCCGGGGCAGACCCGCGGAGGACCAGCCCAGTCCTGTCCTTTTTCGGGATCGGGGGCAAGCTCTCGCCGCCCCGCTCATCGCCATCCTCTTCGTCGTTGCTCGGCAAGAGGCGGAGAGCGCGGGACCTGCGCCAAGGGAGGGGCGCTCTCGACTCCCCGTCGGTTGCCTCGGAGTCAGGCCCCGCTTCCCGCTCCTCTTCTTCTTCCTCCTCTTCGCTGGAATCGCCGGAGGACACGTTCACCGTCGCCAGGGCCGCCGGGTCCTCGGGAACCTCCGCGGGCACGGGCCCGTCCCCATTGAAGACGGGCATGGCTTCCACCGCCTGCTCCCAATCGTCTCGAAGGAACAAGGGTACAGGGGCGCCCTCCAGCCTCGCCACGTCTCCCCCGACCAAAGATTTGAGGACCGCGGCCAGATCTTCATCGGCCAAGACCGCGGGGCTCGGGCGGGGCCTCCATAGCGGAAGCGAGTACTGACGAAGCAGGGCCACCTGATGCTCCAGGACATCCCTCAGGAGCGACGCACCAGTCAGCTTTGCCGCCTCCATGTTGCTCGGCCGCAGATCCGCGTCCATCTTCTCCAGCACCGGCTTCGCGCGGGTATCCACGAGTTCCACGCGAGACCAATCATCGGAGCTCGCGGGATGCTCCGTGGGCAGAATCAGCCGAGGGTGGATGCGCCCAGCATCTACCATGACCCACTTGCTCCTGAAGCCCTCAATCCTCTTCTCGGGCTTCGAGATGGCGTTGGAGCTGCCAACGCGACAAAGCTCAAGACGCCTTGAGATGGGACAGCGAGAGGTCCGGAGGGAGAAGTAGTGGTGCAGCAAGGCCACCGAGGGCTGCACCCGATGTGAGCCTCACAATAGTAGGCGAAGATCGCGGAAGAAGAAACGAGTTGGGGTGGAGGTGCAGAGCTTGCAGTTTGTAGTGGCGGAGGACAGAGAAGAAGAACTCAGAAAAGGGAGGCACCAGACCGGCAGCAATGGCGCTCACGAAGAGCGGATAGAAGGTGCTTCCTTGGCCCTCGGAAAGGGTGGAGCCAGCCTTGAACACCTCTGCCCCATCGATGCCTTGCGCCGCCACCATCCGACGCACCCGGGCGAGGCCCTCCTCCGACACATTCGGCGAGTCCAAGGCGACTGAGTACCAAGCTCCGGCCGGGGTCTGACGAGGCACCATGTCTCGCTAGGGCATGCGGTCAAAGTAGATCTGGAGGTAGGAAGGAAAGGCGCAAGAAAGGGGATCTGAGCAATGACCGAAGGAAGCAATGGAAGCAAAGCCTAGGCAGACGCCGCTCTTTTGTCGATTCGCCCAGTTGCTAAGGCGCCCACGTCCAACCAACTGCCACGCGGCGCCCAAGGCCGCAGGCTGTTAGGGCCCGCGGCGCTTCGCACTTGCCCCTTCGCTTCTCTGCTTGGCCAAGTCCGGGCGTGCCTTGGGCTCGGGGGCTACTGTCGGCGTTCTGGGAACGGGGGTACCCAGACTTGCCTGCCTGCGGCCTATGGCGTGGCTCAAGGGGTGCCCAGCACGGCCCATCTTCATCAGCACAAGCTCAAGACCCTCGCGAGGGGCCAAGCCTCGCGGGGCGGATGACAGGGAGCTTCCTCAGGCACGGCCTCGTCCGGCTGGCTCGCGAGGAGGCGGAGAGATCAAGGCGGGGTACCTCACGAGGTGCCCATGACGCAAGCCATGACGACCAAGGGCGCCCGGTAGTGCTAGCCCAGTGATGTCCTCCTTTCCTCTTTGGTGTAAAGGGAGCAAGCGCAGCAAGAGTATCAAGCAAAGGCATCCGCTTTGATTGCAACACGACCAAGACCGTCTGTGGCAGGAAGGAAGTCATTGTGGAGCCCAAGCCGGCGTCACCACGAGCCTTTGACAAAGCGAGGACCAACTTTAGTCAGGATAAGTGTACTAGATGTTCCCCTTCAAAATGGCCAATTGTTGGCGCCCTTCCCGCTCAATATTTGGGAACAGGCCCAGGGCCCTTGCCTATAAATAGGACTAGCCACCCGCAAGGTAGAGGCATCTAGAAATCGAGAAAGAGGATCCAGCACCTGGGATCAACAGAGAGAGAGCGACCGAACTCCCCCTAGCAGTTCATCGCACCAGCCAAGAACAGACCCTCGCGAGGCTATTCTTCCTTGTATTGTTCATCATCAGCCCAAGAGGCAATCCACCACACCACAAACTAGAGTAGGGTATTACACCACAATGGTGGCCCGAACTAGTATAAACCCTGTGTCTCTTGTGTTGTTCCTTTCATAGCTTAGATCTTAGCGAGGCGGCGAGGTGCAGGTAGGCAGAGGGTGAAATCTCCGCGCGCACCCCAGTGTTCGAACCTAGAGGGTCTGCTGGAACCCGAAATCCGACAAAAATTGAGCGTCTAACTAAAGAACTAAACACTCTTAAGTTAGCTCATGAAACTATCTTTGAAGATCATCGAGAACTTTTAAGGGCTCATGAGAAGTTACGCTTTGAAAATCTCAATCTTGAGCAAGAGCATGAGTTCCTAAAAGCGATCAATGATGATCTTCGTAAGAAAAGTTCTTCTTACATTGCCAAGCGTTTACTCCTATCTACTTACATGCCTCAAGTCAAGTCTAGTAACAAGAACAAGAAAGATTCTTCTTCTAGTAGTAACAATAACAATGCTAAATCCAATATTGTTCCTTCCAGCCGTTCTCTTGATTCCACTAATGATCCTCTTAGCCAAGTTACACTTGAGCAAGAAAACAGCTTATTGAAGGGAATTATAGAGAAAGGTGTATACAAGAGTCTTGCCGGGAGTAAGCAATTTGAGGAAATTATGCATAAGCAAGGAAGGCACGGGAAGAATCAAGGTGTTGGTTTTGAACAAAAGTTCAATGCCAATGGAGTTGAGTGGGAAGAGGATCAATACCCCAAGACGAAGTCTGTTCCTCAACAAGAGAAGTATGATCCTACTTCCTTCAAGGGAACACAAGCACAAGATGATCTTCCACCACAAGACCACACGAACAAAGGCAAGGACAAGCTTCAATAGGAGATTGATGCATTTGAAGAAGCACCTAAGGCCTTGGTCAAGTGGGTTCCCAAGACTACGTCAAGTTCTACTTCATCAAGTACAACTACTACACGAAGGATTCCCATCAAGATGATGTGGATCCCAAAGAGGAAGAACTAGAGAGTTCATGAGGGTGACTCCGCCAACATTCTTCACTCATATCATTATGGCAAGGACAAGTGCAATCAACTTCCATATCTTGCACTAGTTCAAGGAGTCACAAACCCTCATGTTGGAAAGGAAAGGGACAAGGTAACCTAATGTTTTCATGGACATCATTTGGTGTGTGCATCACTCTATGTCTATGGATATCCTTGTTTGTTCCTTGTGGGACTAACCCGTGTAGGTATTGAAAGTACAACTCACTCCAAAGGATTGCTCCAAATGATCTACATCAACATTGAGCATCCACATCTTCAACACCTACATGAAGTCATCATCGACAAAACCCAAGGTTAGTTCATCCCTCTTATGGGGGGATCTCAAATCTAGGGGGAGCTTAACTCTAAGATTTGAGTCAAAGCAACTCTAATGATGTGAACACATAAATGCTTTATGTAAAAGTGGAAACCCCACTTGAGCTTAAACGATGAGTATGACCTATGATCAAATGTTCTCATTTGACTCTTAAATCAATATACTCATATATAGATGACCTAGTCATCGCCAATTGTTTGATAGATGCTAGAATTGGTTGTGCAAGCTTTGTCACATATTTCATTTGTCATCTTATTGTGTGAGCAAGTTGGTTGCATATTTACTCATTCGAGGACATCCACTTGTGGTTTTGATTGTTTGGCTTTTCTTTCTTTGGTGAAGTGGATGGACAAGAATGCCTAAGAACCTTCTCTAGCTATCTATGCTTTTCTCGTCTCAAACTCTATTCATGCTACATCACAAAATTTGATCAAGTCAGATTCGAACCACTCTGTGTGAGGAGCACTCGGAGTCCCCGATTCGTCGTAGACTTAAACTTCCAAAACTTCTTTGTGATTTTCGGTCTGACCGATTCCTCCATTTTGGTCATACCGAGATTATTAAAGTTGATCTAGGTTTTCATCTCGGTGCAACCGATTTGTACAGTTCGGTCACACCGAGATGCAATAACTGTTCACGCAGTTTTGCATCTCGGTGCCACCGAGTTGTACCACTCGGTCACACCGACGAAGTCGGGCTATATATACATACGGGCAAAATTTGGAAAACTTTCTCCAAATCTTCTACGCCAGCATAGCTCGCTCTGCCAACTTGGTCTACTGGATCGTCGACTTAAATGCCGCTGCCTCCTGTCGCTGGTCTCTGCATTTGTCAACGGAATTCTCCTCCGCCGCTGCCGCCTTAGAGAGTTCCCGCAAAAATAGTGTATGTACTCGATCACAGTGCTTTCCTCGTCAGATTCTCAGCACATTGTGTTCATTATGCTTCTTGCCACGATTGAATAACTCCTATCGAGTCAAATCAATACTTAGATTAGTTGTGTTTCGAAAATTTTGGGTTAGGTTTCACGAAACCATCTCGGACCCACCGAGTTGAAAAACTCGGTCCCACCGATTTGGCTAATGCCATTGCACTAGTAAGTCTCGGTCTGACCGAGAATTGCTAATCGGTGTGACCGATTTCAGAACTTTGTGAAACCCTAGCAGTCTCGGTGCCACCGAACTGTGACTCGGTCTGACCGAGTTAACTAGTTTAGGTTCCAAAACTGCTTCGATATCACCGAGTTTGAAAATCGGTAGATCCGAAATGTTTTCAGTGGGAAACTAAAACTAAGTTTTTTGAGTCATTCTTTTTGCAAAAATCTCTGCATTTTGTGATGCTCATCACTCTACCTCATCTATAACTATTCACGAGTCAGCGATCGGTTGAGCGGCATGTCGGACCAAAGTGATAGCCGAACAAATCAAGAGCAGATCCAATTGAGCGAGGGCACTAGTCCCTCAAGCAGCTCGAGATGAGGGGAGCGAAGCACTCCGAGCAATTTGCCCAAGGCTGCCACAAGGACAAGAAAGAAGAAGACCTCGAGTCTGAGGATGAGGATTATGTGGCAGTTGAGGATGAGGCAAGCTCCAAGAAGAAAGTGCTCAAGAGGGAGTTCAGCTCATCTGCAGTGAATCTTGGTTTGAAAATCAAAAAGCCAGCAGGTATACAACCAATGTCCAAAGCCAGTGTCTACTCAAGCTCCTTTGGAATCTCAACCCAAAGAGCCTGTTCTTTGCAGAGAGGAAAGAAAAGAAAAGAAAGGGTCAAGAAGACCATGGCAAGAGTGATTGGGAAGCCTTCCATGATGGAAGAGGAAGAAGAAGAAGAGGTTACATAACCAGTACCCAAGGCACAAAAGCTGATGGGTGATGCTATCAAATCAGGGGCTGCAACTTCCAAGCCCAGCTGCCCCAAGCCCAAGAATGCACCCAAGAGGAATACCAGGAGCATACCGGTAATTTGAAAAGAACAAGGCCCCAATGCACGAGGTAGATGTCTTTGAAGAAGATGAAGAAGGGCAGGTCCTAAGGAAGCTCAAACCCAAGATCCCAGACCACAACGATGCTCATCCTGTGGCTGAAAACATGAAGATCGGAGAGATCATGGGTTGAGGCTATGGAGAGAGTCGAGATCCATATGCCACGAGGAGAAGGACTGTTGTGGACTACTGGGTTCCACACCAAGGAGCAGCAGGACTTTTATGAGACTATCTTGCTGGATAAGAAGCCCATAGTTTGCGATATGAGATGGGTCAACTGGACCTACATGAAGGAGAACGCAGAACATTACCACAGGTATATGACAGCTTCATGCGTGTGGAGTTGCTGATTTTGTTGGGCGTAAGCTCACCAACCGGAACGATGAACTCATCATGCAATTCTACTCCACAAAGACATTTCTATCCAGATGGCAGGATAGTGTGGATGTCAGAAGGAACCAGATATCAGTCTTCCATAGAGGAATGGGCAAGTTTGATCAATGCCCCAAAGGAAAGTGAGGATGACCTGGACATTTATGGTAACAAGAAAATGGATCATAACTCTATGTCACACATATACAAGGAGATCCCAGATGATGCACTAGAGACCTTCATGTTTGGATCAATCCATTTTCTGCTGTCAGGGCTGCCTACGATCAACTGGATCTTAAGGCATACTCTATTGCCCAAATCAGGTGACCATAACATGATTAGAGGGCATGCAATCAATTTGCTTCATGTTTTTGATGTGCCTCAGAAATTCAAGGTCATGAGCCTCATAGTCGAGACAATTAAGAGAACAGGAGCAGATCAGGAGAGAAGCTGTGGTTATGCCCCACAGATTCAGGAGTTGATACACTCGAAGATGGGCACATGAAAGTATCTATTGGATAAGGAACACATGGTTCTCTATCTTGAATTTGAGGACAATCGAGTTGTCATGACTGAGAATGAACCATCATCAGTGCAAGCTCAGGAGAGAAAGGAGAAGGCAAGGCAAGAGAAACCTGCAAAGATGCCAACTCAAGCGAGAGGCATCGAGTACTTTCTCAAGAACAAGCGAGGAGCAGCTTGGTTACTTGGTAGCATCAACTCTACGGATTGAGAAGGGTTGGCCACCTAACTCAAAACCAGGAGAGCACAGAGAGAATCATAGAACAAAAATTCTATGATCTTGATGTCAAAGTGGATCGAGATTCGATCGGTATGTGGAGCGATTACAAGATGATATGCAGGAGAGGAAGGGCAAGGCGACAAGCGATGCATTTGCCAGAGTGCCTAGAGCTCGGAGGTCACCAGAGTGCCAACCTGCACACCGTGAGCCACTTCTTGACTCCAGCTCTGACTCCAGCTCAACCAGCTCCAGCTCCAACTTCTTCAGCTCCTACCACGTCTACTGATGCGTTCATCCTTGGAGTCCTGTCTACACCACCACCAGAAGACCAAGCCTGAGAGACGACATAGTGCTTTGCATTTTCTAGGAACTTTTTGGTAACTTGTTGCCAAAGGGGGAGAAAAATGTATAGATCATAGGCTGCGAGAGAGAGAGAGATTTGCTTTTGTTCTCTCTTGTCTTTTTGGTTGAACTTTTTTTGCGTTTGATTGCTTGAGATACTATGCATTACCTGTGAGACATTGATGATCATGTGTTTGATCATAAGCTACACTTATGTTTTTATGATATTATCTTATTTATCCTTATATGATCATTCAACGTGCTTGGTGATGAGTGCATGTATTCAATCGTTATTATTTTGAGCGCTCCACCAAGATGTATGTGACATGGAAGAGTAACCCATGAGCCTAATTTGTTGTGCATTTGCAGTCCAAAGCAAATCTTAAGATATGCACAAATTTAGGGGGAGCTCTTGCTTATCACATACTTCTCAAAGCGACGATGTATTTCAAGTTTATTATCATTTGTCGAAGCTTTGATCTATATGTTGTCATCAATTACCAAAAAGGGAGTTCATCATCAACACACCATTTGTTACTTCTTGGAGAGTGGTGTCTCCTAGATTGGCTAGGTGTCACTTGGGAGCCTCCGACAAGATTGTGGAGTTGAACCAAGGAGTTTGTAAGGGCAAGGAGATCGCCTACTTCGTGAAGATCTACCGCTAGTGAGGCAAGTCCTTCGTGGGCGACGACCATGGTGGGATGGACAAGGTTGCTTCTTCATGGACCCTTCGTGGGTGGAGCCCTCCGTGGACTCGCGCAACTGTTACCCTACGTGGGTTGAAGTCTCCATCAACGTGGATGTACGATAGCACCACCTATCGGAACCACGACAAAAACATCCGTGTCTCCAATTGCGTTTGAATCCTCCAAACCCTTCCCTTACATTCTTGCAAGTTGCATGCTTTATTTTCCGCCGCCAATATACTCTTTGCATGCTTGCTTGAATTGTGTGAAGATTGCTTGACTTGTTCAAAAATAGCTAAAATCTGCCAAAGTCTAAAATTGGGAAAAGGTTAGGTTTTTATTGGTCAAGTAGTCTAATCACCCCCCTCTAGACATACTTCAAGGTCCTACAAAACCGACTATTGGCAAACCGCACCCTGCCCGCCGCCGGGTTGGAAAACAGAAACGAGGGGAAGATCTAGCTGTAGCACGGAAGCCAAGAAATTTGGTGTCAGATGGGGCTCGTTGATAGACTAGGAGCATTACGTACTACACTACTCCTACTAGTACCAAGTTTGTACTATACAACTAGTACTACCACTATACAACTAGTAGGTACATGCACGACACAGCATCGTAGGAACAAAAAACGGGAAGATCTTGTGTTGGGTGATTTATCTTTTTTTCAGTCAACGTAGTATGACTAATTTGATGTGGGGGCACCCATGAAGCTTATGTGGCTTGGTTGCATTGCTACGACAGGTTAGAGAAAAATAAATAGATAATGTGTTTAGAGTGCACTCCACTAAACAAATATACTTTGGATCCATTATAACGGGCCGGCACATCTATATCTATACCCCCTATATAGTGTGTGAATAACTTTGAAAGTTGGTCGTTGGATGAAGCCAATCCGACGGTGCAAAGATGGCAAATCTCAACACTACTGGCCGTTGGATATCATCTACATTCCACCAGATTCTGCCACATGTAGAATCTAGAAGACTCCATGGTTGAACTTCATTCATGACTAACTTTTCCACAACTAAGCTTAGGCAAAGTGTGTCTGCCACAAAAACTATGGCTAACAAAATGGCCACCACAAGTGTGGCAAGAAGTTGAGTCTATGACATGTGGACCATGTAGCTAGAAAAGTGTGGCAAGCCACAAGTGTAGCAATGGACCAAACACATGCCTGGTGTGTTTGGTAGGGTGTATGAAGGGTACATGATCCCAAGAGTTCCCTTCTCGACCCACTTTTGGGTGTTTGGTAGAGTGTATGGAGGGTGCATGAGTCCACACTAGATTAGCACAAATACACTAGAAGCATGCATGAAGACAGCATACATGAAGAGGGGTGTTCAGTTGAGCATGCATGAAGAGGGAACAACTATGCTGAGACGAGAACGCAACCAAACACACTTGTGGCACGCCTAAGCTTAGGCGTGGCAACCTTAGGCTGCAAACCAAACATCTATACCCCTATATAGTGTGTGAACATAATTGGTTTGATGCCAACAATTGGCATTGCCAATATTTGGCAAGCCAACATTTGGCAAAATCAAAATTTGCCAAATGTTGGCAACTTTTTGTGAGGTTGAGAAGAAAATTTGGTAGCCAACCAATCACTAGCCAACATTTGGCATTTTCCAAATATTGGCATGCCAACTTTTGGCATCAAACCAATCATACTCTAACTTTGAAAGTTGGTCGTTGGATGAAGCCAATCCGATAGTACAAAGATGGCAAATCTGAGTACTACTGGCCGTTGGATATCATCTACATTCCTCCAGATTTTGCCACATGTAGAATCTAGAAGACTCCACATGTAGAAGCATAATGCACAAACCACCAGAATCTCATGCATGCAATTCACGTGTACCTTACTAGTAGTTGGTAGTAGTAAGAAACAAATTCCGGGTTTGGCACGAGCTCGTCTGCAGGGAGCATCACAAGGCCTGCCGCAGAGTTACATTTCCCTCTCGGGGCCCACGGGACTGAACTTCAGTGGCTTAGTGCCCGGCCTATGAGTCAATGACATGCGGACCTTAAATGCGGCTGGCCCACATGTCATTCCCATGGTGGTGGTGTGGTTCGCGAGTCACTCTTTCGAGATGAACCGGCCGGTGGTGGCATGGCCATGGCGAGGGTGCCACAGCTGGGCGTCGGGGCATTACAAGGCGTAGATGGCCACACCGGCGGGTACTACCTGTAGTACAGAAGTACTCCAGCTGAGGATTGATGCCCGGGACGAAATGTGTCACAGCCACTGGATGAAAATTTGATGGTGCAGGAGTAGGGATCGGAGCACAGCTGCGGAGCAGGCAAACCGCGTCCAATCGGGTGTGGCTGTGGTAGAAAGTTGATGGTCGCCGCAGTTCAGCTGGCCCGCATGTCATGCACACAAAGGCAGAGGAGCCGTGGGGCCGAGAGGGATGAGGCACACGTCGGGGGATGAGGATCCCCTGACGTGAACAATCCTACCATTTTATCACTGACATGTGGGACCCGCAAGTGTGGGTCCCACCGATCAGCCGAAGGAAAGCGAGGTAAAGGCAGTGATAGCCACGTCAGAGGATCCATGTCCACGTCGGGGGACGTCGTGCTTACAGGTAGGGTTGGAGCGGCGTCATGGGAATCGCGTGTGGGTGTGGCAGTGGTAGAAACAAGAAACGTGATGGTCGTCGTGGTTCAACTTCCATGGACAAGCTGTCATGTCTGCTGACACATGTATATCAAAACTAGAGTGTTTATATTTCAAGCACGTGAACAAGTATTATTCTATTACTTTGGATCCATTGCAACGCACGGGCCAAGACATTGGTAGTAGTAGTGTCTATCTCTATCTCTAGAGGCCTTCCCTCATTCATCCTTTTCTCTCACAAGATAAACTACTCTTACAAATGCATCTTGACGTTTTGTGGAACGCACGGGGATGTTTCCTTGGGGGTCTCTCCAGCGCGGCGTGGCCGTAGTTGCAAGTTGACGCCCCTTGAGATGTCGACATTGAGGGGCACTCGGATTTCGTCCGATGAGCAGGTAAGATGAGTTTGATCACGTAGTAAATGCATTCTAAAGACTACTTCTGTGTCCATTTCCTAATTCTCCCCACCTTGCTTGTTTCCAGGTTAGGCTCGGTGCAAGTGGAGATTGGCTTGCATATGTATGGAGTGTACCAACATCAATTTGCACAACATTTAAAAGCGGTGACACCTTTCCCGTAGAACCTTTGTCCAACATTGGGATCAGCCATGCAACGGGCCACCGCATGAATTGGTACGATAGAACCACGGTGAGATTGAATAAGATAGCACGAACCTTGCACATGGCGGTCAAAGGTGGACCATGCTGTCTGTGGCCGATTTGTTGCCGTAAGAGTACGGAGACGTTGTGCTCCTTTCTAACCGCATCTTCGCGGTGACAAACCAGGGGACTTGTTTCATATGGGACACATCCTACGATATACTCCCTCTCTCCAAGTTTATTTGTTTTGAATCTTTTCGTTTTATAGGTTTCAAATTAAAATTTAGAGGGGCAGTGGGGCCGAGAGGGGTGAGCCGCACATCGGGGGACGTGTGGTGTCATGGGTTCGTGCGGCATCGTGGGAATCATGTGTGGCTGTGGTAGAAACTTGATGCTCGCCGCATTTAAGGTGGCCCACATGTCATGCACACAAAGTTAGAGGGGCGGTGCGTCCGAGAGGGGTGAGGCGCACGTCGGGGGACATGGTACCGTGGGTTGGAGCGGCGTCATGGGAATCACGAGTGGCAGTGGATGAAACGTGATGGTCGCCGTAGTTGAACTTCCATGGGCAAGCTATCATGTCTACGGACACATGCATTGCATACCGATCACTGGAAGGAGTAGTAGAGAAAGCTAGGCGGATAAATAGTTCCTTATAGTCAAGCGGACCCACGCTACTACTTGTTCCAAAGACATGCACACCATCGAAATAGTCCATCTATATCAATATACATAGGGAGGGAATAATATTTTTACAAGAGAGGAAATAGTTCAATCATCCATAATGCCCTGCTGCTGGTGCAGCATCTTCTTCTTCTTCTTCTTCTTCTTCTTCTTCTTCTTCTTCTTCTTCTTCTTCTTCTTCTTCTTCTTCTTCTTCTTCTTCTTCTTCTTCTTCTTCTTCTTCTTCTTCTTCTTCTTCTTCTTCTTCTTCTTCTTCTTCTTCTTCTTCTTCTTCTTCTTCTTCTTCTTCTTCTTCTTCTTCTTCTTCTTCTTCTTCTTCTTCTTCTTCTTCTTCTTCTTCTTCTTCTTCTTCTTCTTCTTCTTCTTCTTCTTCTTCTTCTTCTTCTTCTTCTTCTTCTTCTTCTTCTTCTTCTTCTTCTTCTTCTTCTTCTTCTTCTTCTTCTTCTTCTTCTTCTTCTTCTTCTTCTTCTTCTTCTTCTTCTTCTTCTTCTTCTTCTTCTTCTTCTTCTTCTTCTTCTTCTTCTTCTTCTTCTTCTTCTTCTTCTTCTTCTTCTTCTTCTTCTTCTTCTTCTTCTTCTTCTTCTTCTTCTTCTTCTTCTTCTTCTTCTTCTTCTTCTTCTTCTTCTTCTTCTTCTTCTTCTTCTTCTTCTTCTTCTTCTTCTTCTTCTTCTTCTTCTTCTTCTTCTTCTTCTTCTTCTTCTTCTTCTTCTTCTTCTTCTTCTTCTTCTTCTTCTTCTTCTTCTTCTTCTTCTTCTTCTTCTTCTTCTTCTTCTTCTTCTTCTTCTTCTCATTTTTACGTGGAGAGCGGCTTCGCAACAAGCTCTCTAGACCTTACAGCTATCTCGAAACTCACACGGGCATCGAGGGCAGCATATTTTATCCGCTCGTACGTCAAGGGAGAATTCTCCCATCTAGACGACCTTAATGCCAGCGTCTCGTCACCCTTCTGAAGATTTGTTCCTAGCACAAAATTTTCTACGTCGAATAGGGATGGTGTCGGTTTATCACAATCTTCTACAGGAATTTTTATTTTGGTTTGTAGGTCAGCGATGCTTTTCAAATCAAGGTTATGCGGCTCCAACTTCATTTGTCCCTTGCGATGGCTGCCCCACGTAAGTATATGTCCTCCCGAGAAAAGAAATCGTGAAGCTCACACGGTATGGAGGGCGCGTGTATGATGTGGTACACCAAAACATCATCTTGAGGCACGGTGAAGGACAATGGCGTTGGATCTTCCCAGTGGCATGCTCCATGTACTCTGCGTCGAGACCGATGACATTCATCTCCACCTTTTGGTGGGAGTTGGATACATTGTTGATCCACTTCCGAACAACCCTTGGGTGGTCGGTGACTGTGGCAACTATGCTCAACGAGCCTTCGAAGAGGACATGTTGGACGCTAAAACCTGCATCTCGATCTCTTTCGCCATTTGGAACCGCTGGACGGAGGGCAATGGTTTGGAGAATTAGGATTAGATGGCTAGTCTAATCAAGAAGATGATTATTTATAGGGGCTTCGGAATTACTCCAGGAGGATGTGAAGAGGTTAAAACAATGTGAATGCAGTGTGGTTTGGATGCAAATGAAGATCAAGGAGTAGTGAAAAAGCCGAGGAAAATCGGTTCCCGATGGAGAAGTAAATGGGAGAAGTTATGCGCATGCATGAGGAGAGCTGCAGTGGTTTGACTGCTGCATGCAATGGATTGGACGGGCTCTTCGGTTGCCTTTTCTCTCTCCCACGCGCACAGAATGGCCCACTTGCATGCTGCAGTTTATTGGCTGGAGTCTGGCTGTAGCTACTCATGCGTATGCTAATTAATGCTATGAATGCGGGGCATGGAGGGAATTGGGCGCATGCAAAAGGGTATATACACAGACTAATTAGAGAAATACTGAAAAAAGTTGTGCGCAGACAAAAGAGGACCAGAGGGAGTACTACTCATGTTCCTACTACGGTTAAGGAATATGCAGTTATCCTCAAAAAAGAAAAGTCCTTCTTCGCGCTTCCGCATGCACGAGAATTTGGTTCTGCTCGCAATATGGATGATAGCTGGAGGATGAAGTGAACCCAGAGGCATGCTAGCACGGGAGTACTACTCATGTTCCTACTACTCCAACTAGTAGTAGTAGTAGTACAACTGTGGTACACTTGATGGTCCAAATACTATTATTCATCCAGTCCTCATAGTGAAGTGACAAGACCCTGCGCCCGAGGTGACACCAGTCCAGGCGGCATGTCCGGGTTACCAAAGTCAGCCTCACCTTGTGCCTTTGTCAGATCCACTTTCACCGCCACAGATAGCATGCCTCGCCTCGTCTCCCTCTCCCCTAGCACCACTCCATCTCCATCTCCGTCTTGCCGAGATCCTGAGGTCACTCTTCATCATCTCACTGTGCCCCCGCATACCCTCGCCTCGCTCGCCTCCCCCAGTACCACTATTCCCTCGCTAGCCACTCCAGTACCGACAGCCTTCTCCCACGTAAATCAAGCCCCCCAAAATCCCACCTTCCAAACTCCACCATGGCCGAACCGGACCGCGCAGGATCCATATGAGCCGCGATTAGAGTAATCTCCCCAGTGACGTCCTCGATCTCTGTTGTTCGTGTATGGATATGTTGAGCGCCCTGCGGCTGGTTGCATGCTCGAGGGGCATGCACACGGCCATCATCGAAGCGACGCCAAAGCTTTTCAAGACACCCTGCTTGCTGCTATCTAGTCTTGCGAGATTGGCTCACCATGATACGGAGGCGTATATGATGCCCCTCGACTTCAATCCGATCTCCATTAGCCGAAACTTCTTTGCAGGTATGTAGTGGGTCGACATACATCATTTCCCTCGATTTTGATCCGATCACCATCGCCCGAAACTTCTTGGCAGGTATGTACTGGGTCGGCATGAACTCCCACTGGATGGCTGCCTTCAGAGAAGACGGTAAAAAGTTGGTGCTCGTGAACTTCCAGACCTCCCATGAGATTATCCTTCCTCCGTTGGATTATATAGAGTTTTACTATCGCGGTCCTAGTCATCTAGATTATCACGTTAGTTGGACGGACCTTGTTTTGCAGAAGATTGTAATCTGCCAAGTTCCCACACGACATGCGAATTACGCAGACTTCAAGCTAATTGCCTTGTTCGACCGTGGACTCGCCTATCTTTACGCCGGTGCCTTCTTTAGCTGGAGACAACTCAGCTCGCAGTGGATCATCGTCAAAGCTGATACACAGTTTTGTGATGCTATTGAACACAATGGCATCATCTACGCGATCGACAAAGCAGATGGCACCACGTATTGCTGGGACTGTGCGTGTAAGTTGTTTCCGTCTGATGTTAATGATGACGCCATGACATTGTTTGAACTTTTTGTGATGATTGGCATATCCCTGTTTGAGCAAAATTTGAGTAGAACTATGGCAATGTATTAGAGACGTCGTAAATCAGCTATATTTGGAATGAGTTAATTCATGCGATTGTGATCATGTCATTACAGCCATTTTGTACCCCTGAATAATCAAACGGTTAGGAATATATGGATATTCTCCTTATTTTACTGTAATCTATATACTACTACTAAATATGAGTGTGTATCAATGGCCATGTTAGTTTCCTCCTTTTCATGATGTAGAAACATGCACCACAATTATTGGTTTCATCTAACCATACATTAGGGAAGTAAATGTGCATATAGAGAACTCTATATTTGGAAGTAGTGAAATCATGTAATGCTTACCATGTGTACATACCTATATTCACCCTTCAGTAATCAATGGCTAGAATAATATCCTCACGAAAAATTTGCCCACAGAACATGAGTATATAACAATGCATGGTTTGTTAGTTACCTTGATGAATTTGTTTGTGAGGACAGAACATGATTACATAACATGCATGACATGGTAGTTTCTCCTACGTCTTGAGCTTGCGTTGGTTTTCCCCAAAGAGGAGAGGATGATGCAGCACAGTAGCGTAAGTATTTCCCTCAATTTTTGAGAACCAAGTTATCAATCCCTTCACGGTCACTTACGAGAGTGAGATCTGATAGAGATAATATTTTTGGTATTTTTGGTATAAAGATGCAAAGTGAAAAGTAAAGGCAAAGTAAAAACAAAGCAAGTATAAAAGTGATAGAGATTGATACGATGAGAATGGACCCGGGGGCCATAGGTTTCACTAGTGGCTTCTCTCAAGAGCATAAGTATTCTATGGTGGGTGAACAAATTACTGTTGAGCAATTGACAGAATTGAGCATAGTTATGAGTATATCTAGGTATGATTATGTATATAGGCATCACGTCCGAGAAAAGTAGACCAAAACAATTCTGCATCTACTACTATTAATCCACTCACCGACCGCTATCCAGCATGCATCTAGAGTATTAAGTTAAAAACAGAGTAACGCCTTAAGCAAGATGACATGATGTAGAGGAATAAATTCATGCAATATGTTAAATACCCCATCTTGTTATCCTCGATGGCAACAATACAATACACGCCTTGCAACCCTTTCTGCCACTGGGTAAGGACACCGCAAGATTGAACCCAAAGCAATGCACTTCTCTCATTGCAAGAACTACCAATCTAGTTGGCCAAACCAAACGGATAATTCGAAGAGACTTGCAAAGATAACTCAATCATACATAAAAGAATTCAGAGAAGATTCAAATATTATTCATAGATAAGCTGGATCATAAACCCACAATTCATCGGTCTCAACAAACACACATAAAAACAAGATTACATCGAATAGATCTCCATGAGAGAGGGGAGAACATTGTATTGAGATCCAAAAGAGAGAAGAAGCCATCTAGCTACTAGCTATGGACCCGAAGGTCTAAAGTAAACTACTCACACTTCATCGGAGAGGCTATGGTGTTGATGTAGAAGCCCTCCGTGGTGGATGCCCCCTCCCGTGAGCTCCTAACAGGCCCCAATATGGGATCTCATGGATCTGAGGAAGTTACGGTGGTGGAATTAGGTTTTTGGCTCCTGTTACGATCGTTTGGGGTGCGTGAGGTGTATATAGGAGGAATGAGTACGTCGGTGGAGCTTCGAGGGGCCCACGAGGCAGGGGGCGCGCCCTAGGGGGGGGGGGGGGCGCCCCCACCCTCGTGACCGCCTCTCTGGTTCCTTGGCGTAGGGTCCAAGTCTGCTAGATCACGTTCGGTGAGAAAATCACGTTTCCGAAGGTTTCATTCCGTTTGGACTCCTACAGCAATTCTGGGCTGGGCCTCCGGTTAATAGGTTAGTCCCAAAAGTAATATAAAAGTGGAAAATAAGCCCATTATAGTCCAAAACAATAGATAAAGTAGCATGGAGCAATAAAAAATTATAGATACGTTGGAGACTATCAGGCATCCCCAAGCTTGATTCCTGCTCGTACTCAAGTAGGTAAATGATAAAAAGAGAATTTTTGATGCGGAGTGATACTTTGGCATAATTTCAATGTAAATCTTCTTAATCATGGTATGAATATTCAGATCCGAAAGATTCAAGACAAAAGTTCATATTGACATAAAAATAATAATACTTCAAGCATACTAATCAAAGTAATCATGTCTTCTCAAAATAGCATGGCAAAAGAAAGTTCATCCCGACCAAATCATATAGTTAGGCTATGCTTCATTTTCGTCACACAAAGATGTCCCCAACTTCTATACCCCCGATGACAAGCCAAGAAATTGTTTCATACTTAAATAATCTCAAACTTTTTCAACCTTCACGCAATACATGAGTGTGAGCCATGGATATAGCACTATGGGTGGAATAGAATATGATGATGGGGATTGTGTGGAGAAGACAAAAAAAGGAAAGTCTCACATTGACGAGGATAATCAACGGGCTATGGAGATGCCCATGAATTGATGTCAACATGAGGAGTAGGGATTGCCATGCAGCGGATGCACTAGAGCTATGAATGCTCAACAAAAGAAAACTAGTGGGTGTGCATCCAACTTGCTTGCTCATGAAGACCTAGGGCATTTTGAGGAAGCCCATCGTAGGAATATAGAAGCCAAGTTCTATAATGAAAAATTCCCACTAGTATAAAAATACAACTTATGAGACTCACTATATGAAAAACTTGGTGCTACTTTGAAGCACAATATATGAGACTCAGTACATGAAAAACAAGGTGCTACTTTGAAGCACAATATATGAGACTCACTACATGAAGAACAAGGTGCTACTTTGAAGCACAAGTGTGGGAAAAGAGATAGTAGCATTGCCCTTTTTATTTATTTTCTTTTTTTGGGCCTTTCTTTCTTTTTGGCCTGTCTCCCCCCCCTTTTTGGGCAATGCTCTAATAATGATGATCATCACACTTCTATTGATTACAACATAAGGATTACAACTCGAAACTAGAACAAGGTATGACTCTGTATGAATGCCTCCGTGATGTCTTAGGGATGGTGCAATGAATCAAGAGTGACATGTATGAAAGATAATGCATGGTGGCTTTGCCACAAGTACGATGTCAACTACATGATCATGCAATGGCAATATGACAAAAGTAAAGTATGTCACGATGAGGATGAACGGAACGGTGGAAAGTTGCATGGCAATATATGTCGGAATGGCTATGGAAATGCCATAATAGGTAGGTATTGTGGCTGTTTTGAGGAAGATATAAGGAGGTTTATGTGTGATAGAGCGTATCATATCACGGGGTTTGGATGCACCGGCGAAGTTTGCACCAACTCTCAAGGTGAGAAAGGGCAATGCACGGTACCAAGAGGCTAGCAAAGGCAGAAAGGTAAAAGTGCGTATAATCCATGGACTCAACATTAGTCAAAAGAACTCATATACTTATTGCAAAAATTTAGAAGTCATCAAAAATCAAGTACTACGTGCATGCTCCTAGGTGGATAGATTGGTAGGAAAAGACCATCGCTCGTCCCCGACCGCCACTCATAAGGATGCACAAGCCAGGTACACTTCATGTTTCAAATTTGTTACACAACTTTAACCATACGTGCATGCTACGTGATTTGCTAACTTCAACACAAGTATTTCTCAAATTCACAACTAGTTAACTAGCACGACTTTGATATTATCACCTCCATATCTCAAAACAATTATCAAGCATCAAACTTATCTTAGTATTCAACGCACTCAAAAGAAAGTTTTAAATATCTTGAATACCAAGTTATTAATATTAAGAAAATTACCATGCTATTAACGACTCTCAAAATAATCTAAGTTAAGCATGAGAGATCAAGTTTCTTTAAAACAAATCCACCACCGTGCTCTAAAAGATCTAAGTGAAGCACTAGAGCAAAAATTATCACGCTCAAAGATATAAGTGAAGCACTATGAGCAAACTATCAAGCTCAAAAGATATAAGTGAAGCACATAGAGTATTCTATCAAATTTCAATTCATGTATGGCTCTCTCAAAAGGTGTGTACATCAAGGATGATTGTGGTAAACTAACAAGCAAAGACGCAAATAATACAATACGCTCCAAGCAAAACACTTATCATGTGGTGAATAAAAATATAGCTCCAAGTAAATTACCGATGGAAGTGTACGAAAGAGGGGATGCCTTTCGGGGCATCCCCAAGCTTTGACTTTTTGGTGCCCTTGGATTATCTTGGGGGTGCCATGGGCATCCCCAAGCTTAGGCTCTTGCCACTCCTTGTTCCATATTCCATCAAAAGAATTCACCCAAAACTTGAAAACTTCACAACACAAAACTCAATAGAAATCTCGTGAGCTCCGTTAGAGAAAGAAAACAAAAGACTACTTTAAGGTACTGTAATTAACTCATTATTTATTTATATTGGTGTTAAACCTACTGTATTCCAACTTCTCTATGTATCATTAACTATTTTACTAGCCATAGATTCATCAAAATAAGCAAACAACACACGCAAAACAGAATCTGTCAAAAACAGAACAGTCTGTAGTAATATGTAACTAAGACAAACTTATGGAACTCAAAAAATTCTACCAAAATTATACGACCTGGAAAATTTATTTATTGATCAGCAGAAATTGGGATAAATATTTTATCACGTTCTGGTGATTTTTAACAATTCGGGCACTGAGCGCAAAGTTTCTGGAAATTACAGCAAGATCAAATAACTATCATCCAAGAAGATCCAATAGGTTTTACTTGGCACAAACACTAATTAAAAGATAAAATCACATCTGAACAGAGGCTAGATGGATTATTTATTCCTAAACAGAAGAAAAAACTAAAAAACTGAAAATAAAATTGGGTTGCCTCCCAACAAGTGCTATCGTTTAACGCCCCTAGCTAGGCATAAAAGCAAGGATAGATCTAGGTGTTGCCATCTTTGGTAGGCAATCCATAAGTGCTTTCATGATAGATTCATATGGTAATTTTAGTTTCTTTCTAGGAAAGTGTTCCATGCCTTTCTTTAATGGAAATTGGAATATAATATTCCCTTCCTTCATATCAATAATTGCACCAATCGTTCTAAGGAAAGATCTACCAAGAATAATAGGACATGAAGGATTGCAATCTATATGAAGAACGATAAAATCTACGGGCACATAATTCCTATTTGCATCAATAAGAACATCATTAATTCTTTCCATAGGCTATTTAATAGTGGAATCCGCAAGATGCAAGTTTAGAGAGCAATCATCAAAGTCATGGAAATCTAGCAAAGCACACAAAGTTTTGGGAATAGTGGAGACACTAGCACCCAAATCACACAAAGCATTAAACTCGTAATCTTTAATTTTGATTTTGATAGTAGGTTCCCACTCATCATATAGTTTCCTAGGGATAGAAACTTTCAACTCAAGTTTTTCTTCAAAAGATTGCATCAAGGCATCAACAATGTGTTCAGTAAAGGCCTTATTTTGACTATATGCATGAGGAGAATTTAGCACGGTTTGCAACAAGGAAATACAATCAATTAAAGAGCAATTATCCAAATTAAATTCCTTGAGATCCAATATAGTGGGTTTAGCAATATCTAGATTTTTATTTCTTTCAATCCCACTTTTATCAATTTCATCATCAAGATCTAAAAACTACGAATTCTTAGAATGCCTTCTAGGTAAAGGAAGATCATATTCATTTTCATCAAGATTCATATTGCAAAACAAAGATTTAATAGGGGACGCATCAATAACTTCTAGATCTTCATCTTGATTTTCATAGGAATTAGAAGAACACGCTTTAATAAAGGTATCTTTTGTAGCACGCATCCTAGCGGTTCTTTCTTTGCACTCAGCAATGGAAATTCTCATAGCTTTGAGAGACTCATTGATATCATGCTTAGGAGGAATAGATCTAAGCTTTAAAGAATCAACCTCAAGAGAAATTATATCAACGTTCCTAGCCAAATCATCAACTTTAAGCAATTTCTATTCAAGCAAAGCATTAAAATTCTTTTGTGAATTCATAAACTCTTTAAAACTATTCTCAAATTCAGAGGGCATCTTATTAAAATTTCCATAAGAGTTGTTGTAGGAATTTCCATAATTATTAGAAGGATTACTAGGATAAGGCCTAGGATTTAAATTCCCTCTATACGCGTTGTTACCGAAACTATTCCTACCAACAAAATTCACATCCATAGATTAATTATTATTCTCAATCAAGGTAGACACAGGCATATCATTACGATCAGAAGAAACACTCTTAGTAGCAAATAATTTCATAAGTTCATCCATCTTTCCACTCAAAACATTAATTTCTTCTATCGCATGCACCTTTTTATTATTAGATCTTTCAGTATGCCATTGAGAATAATTAACCATAATATTATCTAGGAGTTTAGTAGCATTTCCTAAAGTGGTTTCCATAAAAGTGCCTCCCGCGGCCGAATCTAAAAGATTTCTAGAAGCAAAATTCAATCCAAAGATAATTTTTTTGTATAATCATCCACAAGTTCAAACCATGAGTAGGACAATTACGTATCATTAATTTCATTCTCTCCCAAGCTTGTGCAACATGTTCATGATCAAGTTGCTTAAAATTCATAATATCGTTTCTAAGAGAGATAATCTTAGCGGGAGGAAAATACTTAGAGATAAAAGCATCTTTGCACTTGTTCCAAGAATCAATATTATTTTTAGGCAAAGATGAAAACCACGCTTTATCACGATCTCTAAGCGAAAAAGGAAATAGCTTCAATTTAATGACATCATTATCGACATCTTTTTTCTTTTGCATATCACATAAATCAACGAAGCTATTCAGATGAGTAGTGGCATCTTCACTAGGAAGGCAGCGAATTGATCTTTCATAACAAGATTCAACAAAGCAGTATTGATTTCACAAGATTCAGTATTGGCAAGAGGAGCAATCGGAGTGCTAAGGAAATCATTATTATTGGTATTGGTGAAGTCACACAATTTGGTAGCATCTTGAGCCATCGCGACAAACAAGCAATCCAACACACGAGCAACAGAAGGCAAAGGGAAAAAGAGAAGGAGATTGGGGAAGAGAGGGCGAATAAAACGGCAAGGGTGAAGTGGGGGAGAGGAAAATAAGAGGCAAATGGCAAATAATGTAATGCGAGAGATAGGGATTGTGATGGGTACTTGGTATGTTGACTTTTGCGTAGACTCCCCGGCAATGGTGCCAGAAATCCTTCTTGCTACGTCTTGAGCTTGCGTTGGTTTTCCCCGAAGAGGAGAGGATGATGCAGCACAGTAGCGTAAGTATTTCCCTCGGTTTTTGAGAACCAAGGTATCAATCCAGTAGGAGGCCACACACAAGTCCCTCGTACCTACACAAAATGATAACTACTCGCAACCAACGCGATTAGGGGTTGTCAATCCCTTCACGGTCACTTACGAGAGTGAGATCTGATAGAGATAATATTTTTGGTATTTTTGGTATAAAGATGCAAAGTGAAAAGTAAAGGCAAAGTAAAAACAAAGCAAGTATAAAAGTGATAGAGATTGATATGATGAGAATAGACCGGGGCCATAGGTTTCACTAGTGGCTTCTCTCAAGAGCATAAGTATTCTACGGTGGGTGAACAAATTACTGTTGAGCAATTGATGAGAATTGAGCATAGTTATGAGTATATCTAGGTATGATCATGTATATAGGCATCACGTCCGAGACAAGTAGACCAAACGATTACGCATCTACTACTATTACTCCACTCATCGACCGCTATCCAAAGCATGCATCTAGAGTATTAAGTTAAAAACAGAGTAACACCTTAAGCAAGATGACATGATGCAGAGGAATAAATTCATGCAATATGATAAATACCCCATCTTGTTATCCTCGATGGCAACAATACAATACGTGCCTTGCAACCCTTTACATCCTTTGGGTAAGGACACCGCAAGATTGAACCCAAAGCAATGCACTTCTCCCATTGCAAGAACTACCAATCTAGTTGGCCAAAACAAACGGATAATTCGAAGAGACTTGCAAAGATAACTCAATCATACATACAAGAATTCAGAGAAGATTCAAATATTATTCATAGATAAGCTGGATCATAAACCCACAA
Source organism: Aegilops bicornis (assembly GCA_021605145.1). NCBI lineage: Eukaryota > Viridiplantae > Streptophyta > Magnoliopsida > Poales > Poaceae > Aegilops > Aegilops bicornis. Next base: position 543,209,780 of record CM038671.1, read on the forward strand.
TTCATCGGTCTCAACAAACACACCGCAAAAAACAAGATTACATCGAATAGATCTCCACGAGAGAGGGAAGAACATTGTATTGAGATCCAAAGAGAGAAGAAGCCATCTAGCTACTAGCTATGGACCCGAAGGTCTGAAGTAAACTACTCACAGTTCATCGGAGAGGCTATGGTGTTGATGTAGAAGCCCTCCGTGGTGGATGCCCCCTCCGGCGGAGCTCCGGAACAGGCCCCAAGATGGGATCTCGTGGATACAGGAAGTTACAGCGGTGGAATTAGGTTTTTGGCTCCTGTTCTGATCGTTTGGGGGTACGTAGGTATATATAGGAGGAAGGAGTACATCGGTGGAGCTTCGAGGGGCCCACGAGGAAGGGGGGCGCGCCCTAGGGGGGGCGCCCCCACCCTCGTGACCGCCTCTCTGGTTCCTTGGCGTAGGGTCCAAGTCTCCTAGATCACGTTCGGTGAGAAAATCACGTTTCCGAAGGTTTCATTCTGTTTGGACTCCATTTGATATTCTGTTTCTTCGAAATACTGAAAAAGGCAAAAAACAACAATTCTGGGCTGGGCCTCCGGTTAATAGGTTAGTCCCAAAAGTAATATAAAAGTGGAAAATAAAGGCCATTATAGTCCAAAACAATAGATAAAGTATCATGGAGCAATCAAAAATTATAGATACGTTGGGGACGTATCAGTTTCCTGTGAAGAATCGATTGCGAGATAACATGAGTATAACCATGCATGGCACTTCTATATTTTTGACTCTAGTATACATTTCCTTGTATTTTCCTCCCAGTTCCAACAGGGACATATCAATGATGTTTCTTGCATTATCCTACTCATACTCTGAACAATGCTGATCTTACATTAACAATGTCTGTCCTTTTTGATGATGCAGTGTCCCTACAATTATTGCCCTTTGTAATCACACCACCTTTGCCAAAAACAAGGAAGCACAACTAGTTCCTCGCTTGATTAGACGACGGCAAAAGACTGATGATCATTCGGACACATGAGCCAGAAAAGTTATATTGCAAAAACCCCACTGTATACAAGCACCATGAAATACGTGAGTATCCGGACAATGGTTGTAACGTCTATGAGTAGGATACCAGCTTGTTGGGTCCTTTAGGATTTTTTAGTTGGAGGCGGCTAAACAGCCTTGGTTCACACTTTCTGTTTCTCGGACTCAATTATTCGATTAACCAGGAGATCACCGTTGGAAAGGACCTTGATGGCAAAGAGGCTCTGTTTGCTATGGAAAACTGTGTCTACACGGCGAGCCCTACGAGTTCGGGAGCAAACACCCCTGATTGTCAGTGATACAGCCTGCAGCCAAAAGAAGGTGAGAATGACAAAGGCATCCGGATTAACTTTGATCCTTGGATGTCTCAATTACGACAAGCAGTGATGTGGTTCAATCCTTCAGGTTGATAGGTAATTGGGCCGTTGCGTCGAAAGGATGGAGTACTGGTGTCTCCAGATCATTGGTCGCTGAAGCGGGGCTGCAAATTATGATGGTGTTGGATCATCTCTTCGAATGAATTTGTTGTCTTTGCTTCTTGTTCTGGATGGGTAGTTCTTTTTTTGTTATGCATAGTCCTTGTCATTTGGTCATCCTCGTCAATGTCACTCTTACTATGTAATAGTTGACTCTGTTTAGAATGTCATTCTCGTCTGGATCACGAGAGTCTGAGCGTTGCAGATGGATGCATTTTGGTGGTGTAGCAAGACTTCTTATGAACTATCATGTCTTGCTGTTTACGTCAGTAGTAGTCACTAGTGAGTGTTTGAATGTTGTATATATCGTTGTTTCAAACTGTTTATTGTCTCGAACTACTGGTGGGCTAAATGAGGGCATCACCATTCTCCAGTGTTCAGAGTGTATCTCCTTTTTTCAAGTTATATAATTTGAGCTCAGTGTCTTTTCGATGATGTACACTTGTTTGGGCCAGTGAGGTGTCATTGAATATGGGCCGAGTAGTAACGCAATGCCAAACAGGTCAATTATGACTCTCAGGCCGGGCTCTCAAAAGATCCTAAAAAAAGGCCGGGCTCTCCAAAAAAGAAAGAATAAGGACTCTTAGGCCGACATGTGGGCGCCATCGGTGTTTTTGTGCTTGCTTACGAGAGCATATTAGCGTGTTCAAATTCAAGCTACCTTTTCATCCCCAATCTCCCGCCCTCCCCACCTCTGGAATCTCGATTCCTCTTGCAGTTCCCCAAATCCCCCTCCTGTACTCCACATGACTCAAGCTCACTATCATGTCGCCGGTCAACGCAGATCTCCGAGCCGGAGATCCCGAGGTCCGTCTGCCTTGATCGCTGCATTGTCGCTCAACAAAGTGGCATGGCGACGCTTGACGACCAGTTTGCTGGCAAAGTGCTGATGGTAACCATCAACGGCGACCGGCCTCCCGTCTCGCCGGACGACCTTGTCAAAGCTCTTGGCATTGCACACGACATCCAAATAAGTGACTTGCTCGTCGAAGTCTGTCCACCACCGGCTGATTTCTTCGTCAGGTTTCGGACAACTTTCGACTGTAGTCGTGTGTTCGAATCTTCCCGGCGTTTGTTCTGCAATGGCGCGCTGGTGAGCTTTGATCGGTGGCACCCAGGATGGGGCTCGGTTCCCTTTGAGCTTGAGTTTTTAACAAAGCTTACCTGCCACGGCATGCCTCGACGTGCTTGGAACAGCGATTCCATGAATGAGCTTATCAACGACCTTGGAGGTGAGCTCGTAAGTATGTTTGTTCCTCCAGACAGCTGGGCTCTAAAAGTTATGGCATGGATGAAGAAGCCATCCACCATACCGAAGGTGATTGTGAAGGAAATATGCCCTAGAGGCAATAATAAAGTTATTATTTATTTCCTTATTTCATGATAAATTTTTATTATTCATGCTAGAATTGTATTAATCGGAAACATGATACATGTGTGAATACATAGACAAGCAGTGTCACTAGTATGCCTCTACTTGACTAGCTCGTTGATCAAAGATGGTTATGTTTCCTAACCATAGACATGAGTTGTCACTTGATTAACGGGATCACATCATTAGGAGAATGATGTGATTGACTTGACCCATTCCGTTAGCTTAGCACTCGATCGTTTAGTATGTTCCTATTGCTTTCTTCATGACTTATACATGTTCCTATGACTATGAGATTATGCAACTCCCGTTTACCGGAGGAACACTTTGTGTGCTACCAAACGTCACAACGTAAATGGGTGATTATAAAGGTGCTCTACAGGTGTCTCCGAAGGTACTTGTTTGGTTGGCGTATTTTGAGATTAGGATTTGTCACTCCGATTGTCGGAGAGGTATCTCTGGGCCCACTCGGTAATGCACATCACTTAAGCCTTGCAAGCATTGCAACTAATGAGTTAGTTGCGAAACGATGTATTACGGAATGAGTAAAGAGACTTGCCGATAATGAGATTGAACTAGGTATTGAGATACCGACGATCAAATCTCAGGCAAGTAACATACCGATGACAAAGGGAACAACATATGTTGTTATGCGGTCTGACCGATAAAGATCTTCGTAGAATATGTGGGAGCCAATATGAGCATCCAGGTTCCGCTATTGGTTATTGACCGGAAACATGTCTCGGTCATGTCTACATAGTTCTCGAACCCGTAGGGTCCGCACGCTTAACGTTCGTTGATGATATAGTACTATGAGTTATGTATGTTGGTGACCGAATGTTGTTCGGAGTTTTGGATGAGATCACGGATATGATGAGGAACTCCGGAATGGTCCAAAAGTAAAGATTGATATGTGGATAGTAGTGTTTGATCTCCGGAAAGGTTCCGGAATCCATCGGAAGGGGTTCCGGATGTTTCCCGAAATGTTTGGGCACGAGAACACTTTATCTGGGCCAAAGGGGAAAGCCCACGAGGTTTTTGGAAAGCGCAAAGGAAGTTTTATGAGTCCAGGCCGATGCCGTGGTCCTCGGCCTCGGGTCCAGACGCCGGTACCTGGCGTGCGCCCCGAGTCCGAGAAGGACTCTTGCCTTCGGATGAAACCGACTTTGTGGAGGCTTTTACTCCAAGTTTCGACCCCAAGGCTCAACATATAAATAGAGGGGTAGGGCTAGCACCCAAGACACATCAAGAAACACCAAGCCGTGTGCCGGCAACCCCGTATCCTCTAGTTTATCCTCCGTCATAGTTTTTCGTAGTGCTTAGGCGAAGCCCTGCGAAGATTGTTCTTCATCAACACCATCACCACGCCGTCGTGCTGCCGGAACTCTTCTACTACTTCGCCCCTCTTGCTGGATCAAGAAGGCGAGGACGTCACCGAGCCGAACGTGTGCAGAACTCGGAGGTGCCATGCTTTCGGTACTTGGATCCGTCGGATCGTGAAGATGTACGAGTACATCAATCGCGTTGATATAATGCTTCCGCTTTCGGTCTACGAGGGTACGTGGACAACACTCTCCCCTCTCGTTGCTATGCATCACCATGATCTTGCGTGTGCGTAGGATTTTTTTTTGAAATTACTACGTTCCCCAACAGTGGCATCCGAGCCAGGTTTTATGCGTAGATGTCATATGCACGAGTAGAGCACAAGTGAGTTGTGGGCGATATAAGTTATACTGCTTACCAGCATGCCATACTTTGGTTCGGCGGTATTGTTGGATGAAGCGGCCAGGACCGACATTACGCGTACGCTTACGCGAGACTGGTTCTACCGACGTGCTTTGCACACAGGTGGTTGGCGGGTGTCAGTTTCTCCAACTTTAGTTGAACCGAGTGTGGCGACGCCCGGTCCTTGCGAAGGTTAAAACAACACCAACTTGACAAACTATCGTTGTGGTTTTGATGCGTAGGTAAGAACGGTTCTTGCTAACCCCGTAGTAGCCACGTAAAATTTGCAACAACAAAGTGGAGGACGTCTAACTTGTTTTTGCAGGGCATGTTGTGATGTGATATGGTCAAGACATGATGCTAAATTTTATTGTATGAGATGATCATGTTTTGTAACCGAGTTATCGGCAACTAGCAGGAGCCACATGGTTGTCGCTTTATTGTATGCAATGCAATCGCCCTGTAATGCTTTACTTTATCACTAAGCGATAGCGATAGTCGTAGAAGCATAAGATTGGCGAGACGACAACGATGCTACGATGGAGATCAAGGTGTCGCGCCGGTGACGATGGTGATCATGACTGTCCTTCGGAGATGGAGATCACAAGCACAAGATGATGATGGCCATATCATATGACTTGTATTGGTTGCATGTGATGTTTAACTTTTATGCATCTTATCTTGCTTTGATTGATGGTATCATTATAAGATGATCTCTCACTAAATTATCAAAGTATAAGTGTTCTCCCTGAGTATGCACCGTTGCGAAAGTTCTTCGTCTTTGAGACACCACGTGATGATCGGGTGTGATAGGCTCTACGTTCAAATACAACGGGTGCAAAACAGTTGCACACGCGAATACTCGAGTTAAACTTGACGAGCCTAGCATATATCAGATATGGCCTCGGAACACCGAGACCGAAATGTCGGCGTGAATGATATAGTAGATATGATCAACATAGTGATGTTCACCATTGAAACTACTCCATCTCACATGATGATCGGACATGGTTTAGTTGATTTGGATCACGTGATCACTTAGAGGATTAGAGGGATGTCTATCTAAGTGGGAGTTCTTAAGTAATATGATTAATTGAACTTAAATTTATCATGAACTTAGTCCCGTAGTATTCGCATATCTATGTTATAGATCAATAGCTCGCGTTTTGCTCCCCTGTTTTATTTTGATATGTTCCTAGAGAAAACTAAGTTGAAAGATGTTAGTAGCAATGATACGGATTGGATCCGTGATCTGAAGTTTATCCTCATTGCTGCACAAAAGAATTATGTACTTGATGCACCGCTAGGTGACAGACCTATTGCAGGAGCAGATGCAGATGTTATGAACGTTTTGACAAAAGCTCGGTATGATGACTACTTGATAGTTTAGTGCACCATGCTTTACGGCTTAGAATCGAGGCTTCAAAGACGTTTTTTGTAATGCCACAGAACATATAAGATGTTTCAAGAGTTGAAATTTGTAATTCATACTCATGCCCGTGTCGAGAGGTATGAGACCTCTGACAGTACTTTGCCTACAAGATGGAGGAGAATTGCTCACCTAGTGAGCATGTTCTCAGAATGTCTGAGTACTACAATCACTTGAATCAAGTGGGAGTTAATCTTCCAGATAAGATAGTGATTGACAGAGTTCTCTAGTCACTATCACCAAGTTACTAGAACTTCGTGATGAACTATAATATGCAAGGGATAAACGGAGATGCTCTTCGTGATGCTGAAATCGACGAAGGTAGAAATCAAGAAAAGCATCAAGTGTTGATGGTTTACAAGACCACTAGTTTCAGGAAAAGGGCAAAGGGAAGAAGGGGAACTTTAAGAAGAACGGCAAGCAAGTTGCTACTCAAGTGAAGAAGCCCAAGTCTGTACCTAAGCCTGAGACTAAGTGCTTCTACTGCAAAGGGACTGGTCATCGAAGCGGAACTGCCCCAAGTATTTGGCGGATAAGAAGGATGGTGAAGTGAACAAAGGTATATTTGATATACAGATTATTGATGTGTATTTTACTAGTGTTCATAGCAACCCCTCGGTATTTGATACTGGTTCAGTTGCTAAGAGTAGTAACTCGAGACGGGAGTTGCAGAATGAACAGAGACTAGTCGAGGGTGAAGTGACGATGTGTGTTGGAAGTAGTTCCAAGATTGATATGATCATCATCGCACGCTCCCTACACTTTCGGGATTAGTGTTGAACCTAAATAAGTGTTATTTGGTGTTTGCGTTGAGCATGAATATGATTTGATCATGTTTATTGCAATACAGTTATTCATTTAAGTTAGAGAATAATTGTTGTTCTATTTACATGAATAAAACCTTCTATGGTCAAATACTCAATGAAAATGGTTTGTTGGATCTCGATTGTTAGTGATACACATATTCATAATATTGAAGCCAAAAGATGCAAAGTTAGTGATGATAGTGCAACTTATTTGTGGCACTGCCGTTTAGGTCATATTGGTGTAAAGCGCATGAAGAAACTCCATGCTGATGGGCTTTTGGAATCACATGATTATGAATCACTTGATGCTTGCGAACCATGCTTCATGGGCAAGATGACTAAAACTCCGTTCTCCGGAACAATGGAGCGAGCAACTGACTTATTGGATATAATACATACTGATGTATGCAGTCCGATGAGTGTTGAGGCTCGCGGCGGGTATCATTATTTTATCACCTTCACAGATGATTTAAGCAGATATGAGTATATCTACTTGATGAAACATAAGTCTGAAACATTTGAAAAGTTCATATAATTTCAGAGTGAAGCGGAAAATCATCGTAACAAGAAAATAAAGTTTCTACGATCTGATCGTAGAGGAGAATATTTGAGTTACGAGTTTGGTCCTCATTTGAAACAATGCAGAATAGTTTCGCAACTCATGCCACCTGGAACACCACAGAGTAATGGTGTGTCCAAACATCGTAACCATACTTTATTAGATATGGTGCAATCTATGATGTCTCTTACCGATTTACCACTATTGTTTTGGGGTTATGCATTAGAGACAGCTGCATTCACGTTAAATAGGGCACCATCTAAATCCATTGAGACGACACCTTATGAACTTTGGTTTGGAAAGAAACCAAAAGTTGTCGTTTCTTAAAGTTTGGGGTTGCGATGCTTATGTGAAAAAGTTTCATCCTGATAAGCTCAAACTTGAAATCGTAGAAATGTGTCTTCATAGGATACCCAAAGGAGACAGTTGGGTACACTTTCCATCACAGATCCAAAGGAAAGACATTCGTTGCTAAAGAATGGATCCTTTCTAGAGAAGAAGTTTCTCTCGAAAGAAGTGAGTGGGAGGACAGTAGAACTTGATGAGGTAACCGTACCTGCTCCCTTATTGGAAAGTAGTTCATCGCAGAAATCTGTTCCTGTGACTACTACACCAATTAGTGAGGAAGTTAATGATGATGATCATGTAACTTCAGATCAAGTTACTACCGAACCTCGTAGGCCAACCAGAGTGAGATCCGCACCAGAGTGGTACGGTAATCCTGTTCTGGAGGTCATGTTACTTGACCATGACGAACCTACGAACTATGAGGAAGCGATGATGAGCCCAGATTCCGCGAAATGGCTTGAGGCCATGAAATCTGAGATGGGATCCATGTATGAGAACAAAGTGTGGACTTTGGTTGACTTGCCCGATGACCGGCAAGCCATAGAAAATAAATGGATCTTCAAGAAGAAGATGGACGCTGATAGTAGTGTTACTATCTACAAAGCTAGCATTATCACAAAAGGTTTTCGACAAGTTCAATGTGTTGACTATGATGAGAGTTTCTCAATCGTATCTATGCTTAAGTCTGTCCGAATCATGTTAGCAATTGCCGCATTTTATGAAATCTGGCAAATGGATAAACAAAACTGCATTCCTTAATGGATTTATTAAAGAAGAGTTGTATATGATGCAACCAGAAGGTTTTGTCAATCCTAAAGGTGCTAAAAAAATATGCTAGCTCCAGCGATCCATCTATGGACTGGTGCAAGCATCTCGGAGTTGGAATATACGCTTTGATAAGTTGATCAAAGCATATAGTTTTATACATACTTGCGGTGAGGCCTGTATTTACAACAAAGTGAGTGGGAGCACTACAACATTTTTGATAAGTATATGTGAATGACATATTGTTGATCGGAAATAATGTAGAATTATTCTACAAAGCATAAAGGAGTGTTTGAAAGGAGTTTTTCAAAGAAAGACCTCGGTGAAGCTGCTTACATATTGAGCATCAAGATCTATAGAGATAGATCAAGACGCTTGATAAGTTTTTCAATGAGTACATACCTTGACAAGATTTTGAAGTAGTTCAAAATGGAATAGTCAAAGAAAGAGTTCTTGCTTGTGTTACAAGGTGTGAAATTGAGTAAGACTCAAAGCCCGACCACGACAGAAGATAGAAAGAGAATGAAAGTCATTCCCTATGCCTCAGCCATAGGTTCTATAAAGTATGACATGCTGTGTACCAGATCTATTGTATACCCTACATTGATTTTGGCAAGGGAGTACAATAGTGGTCTAGGAGTAGATCACTGGACAACCGTCAAAATTATCCTTAGTGGAATGAGGATATGTTTCTCGATTATGGAGGTGACAAAAAGGTTCGTCGTAAAGGTTTACGTCGATGCAAGTTTTGACACTAATCCAGATGACTCTAAGTCTCAATCTGGATACATATTGAAAGTGGGAGCAATTAGCTAGAGTAGCTCCGTGCAGAGCATTGTAGACATTGAATTTTGCAAAATACATACAGATCTGAATTTGGCAGACCCGTTGACTAAATTTCTCTCACAAGCAAAACATGATCGCTCTTTGGGTGTTAATCACATAGCGATGTGAACTAGATTATTGACTCTAGTAAACCCTTTCGGTGTTAGTCACATGGAGATGTGAACTATTCACATAAAGATGTGAACTATTGGTGTTAAATCACATGGTGATGTGAACTAGATTATTGACTCTAGTGCAAGTGGGAGACTGAAGGAAATATGCCCTAGAAGCAATAATAAAGTTATTATTTATTTCCTTATTTCATGATAAATGTTTATTATTCATGCTAGAATTGTATTAAACGGAAACATCATACATGTGTGAATACATAGACAAACAGAGTGTCACTAGTATGCCTCTACTTGACTAGCTCGTTGATCAAAGATGGTTATGTTTCCTAGCCATAGACATGAGTTGTCATTTGATTAACGGGATCACATCATTAGGAGAATGATGTGATTGACTTGAACCATTCCGTTAGCTTAGCACTCGATCGTTTAGTATGTTGCTATTGCTTTCTTCATGACTTATACATGTTCCTATGACTATGAGATTATGCAACTCCCATTTACCGGAGGAACACTTTGTGTGCTACCAAACGTCTAACGTAATCGGGTGATTATAAAGGTGCTCTACAGGTGTCTCTGAAGGTACTTGTTGGGTTGGCGTATTTCGAGATTAGGATTTGTCACTCCGATTGTCGGAGAGGAATCTCTGGGCCCACTCGGTAATGCACATCACTTAAGCCTTGCAAGCATTGCAACTAATGAGTTGGTTGCGGAATGATGTATTACCGAACGAGTAAAGAGACTTGCCGGTAACGAGATTGAACTAGGTATTGAGATACCGACGATCGAATCTCGGGCAAGTAACATACCGATGACAAAGGGAACAACGTATGTTGTTATGCGGTCTGACCGATAAAGATCTTCGTAGAATATGTGGGAGCCAATATGAGCATCCAGGTTCCGCTATTGGTTATTGACCGGAGACATGTCTCGGTCATGTCTACATAGTTCTCGAACCCGTAGGGTCCGCACACTTAATGTTCGTTGACGATATAGTACTATGAGTTATCTATGTTGGTGATCGAATGTTGTTCAGAGTTTTGGATGAGATCACGGATATGACGAGGAACTCCGGAATGGTCCAGAAGTAAAGATTGATATGTGGATAGTAGTGTTTGATCTCCGGAAAGGTACCAGAATCCATCGGAAGGGGTTCCGGATGTTTCCTGAAATGTTTGGGCACGAGAACACTTTATCTGGGCCAAAGGGGAAAGCCCACGAGGTTTTTGGAAAGCGCAAAAGGAAGTTTTGCAGAGTCCAGGGGCCAGACGCCAGGGTCCCTGGCGTCTGGGTCCAGACGCCGGGTACCCTGGCGTTTGGCCCTGGAGTCCGAGAAGGACTCTTGCCTTTCGAGTGAAACCGACTTTGTGGAGGCTTTTACTCCAAGTTTCGACCCCGGGGCTCAACATATAAATAGAGGGGTAGGGCTAGCACCCAAGACACATCAAGAAACACCAAGTCGTGTGCCGGCAACCCCGTCTCCTCTAATTTATCCTCCCTCCTAGTTTTTCATAGTGCTTAGGCGAAGCCCTGCGAAGATTGTTCTTCATCAACACCGTCACCACGCCGTCGTGCTGCCGGAACTCATCTACTACTTCGCCCCTCTTGCTGGATCGAGAAGGCGAGGACGTCACCGAGGCGAATGTGTGCAGAACTCGGAGGTGCCGTGCTTTCGGTACTTGGATCGGTCGGATCGTGAAGACGTACGACTACATCAACCGCGTTGATATAACGCTTCCGCTTTCGGTCTACGAGGGTAGGTGGACAAAACTCTCCCCTCTCGTTGCTATGCATCACCATGATCTTGCGTGTGCGTAGGAATTTTTTTGAAATTACTACGTTCCCCAACAGATTGGTGTTGAGATACCGGTGCAGGAATCGGGGTTGTACTATTCGTCGCCACCAAGGCCGCCGCGGACCACGTTAGGGATGTACCTATATCGAGTGTTCGTGCTTGTCAAAGAAGTGGTCAATCCATCAATCGAAGTCCTGCCGCCGCCACTGGTGCCAGGGTACGTCGACGACGTCCATTACAGGAGTCAACGTCAGACTTTCCCCGTGTTGCTCGGAACGATGGATGGCACAGGGGCTCATCGCATCGCTACAAGCGGAGGCCACTGCTTCTTTGGGAGAAGAGGCAGGGCTGGCTGCCTGGATGCCCTCTAATTTGAGGTAACAACTGAATCTTGTCAGATACTAGTTAAATCCGAGCTATGGGTGTGAAGCATGGATGTGCCAGTACATTTGATTGTGACCTGTTCTAATTTTGTACCTGAACTTTCTTTAGAAAGGGTTGTACGTCAACTTAATGTGCCAGCAGAACTTATTGTGTTTTCTGTCTGTTTTCTTTGCACAGCATTCAAGATATTTACCTGTCATTGATAAAGATGATGAACCGTTATGTACGAGTTTGTTGGTTTCAACATAGACCTACCCGTAGCGATCCACTGCGTCCATCCTGATTTTGCCGCCTGCGTGAAATTTTTGTATGCAAGTTCAGTGTGCTATGATGTTCTATATGATTGTGTCAACTATATAAGTTTTTACTGAGCATCAGCAATGCATATGGCTGAAAGATGTATTTACGAGCATCGACCGATGGGTCTCTCTCTCTCTCTCTCTCACACACACGCACAAGTGGGACCCGTTGAATTATTTCTTTGCTCGTGACAGCTTTTAATTAGGTTCCACTGTAATCTAACTTTTTTCTTAAGTTATTAATTGAGCTTAGTGACTTCAAAAAGTTGTACAAAAGCCTTGTTTGGGCCTTTCCGGCGTCACTGAATGTAGGCCGATTAGCCATATTAGGTTGTACTATACTACACAGGCCTTTTTTTCAACATCAGCAATGCAACTGGGCCGACAGTTGTATACAATATCCGGGTCAACTTGTTATTCTCCGCCCCGCTGGGCTGCAAACTTTCCTAGGAGGTATGCATTAGGCTTAACAAGAAAATGGACTTTAAGAAATAATAAATGGGATGTAATTATAATAACTGGGCAGTAACTATAAAAAATGCACCAAACGCGTAATTAGTTTAAAAAATATATTATTTTTGGAATTTGAAAATTTTAATTTCATTACTTGTTGCGCGCGCAATATTTCGTTGGATTTTAACGTAATACAACTTTATTTTTAAATTATATTTAATCTGACTAGAAATTTCGGATCCCATAAAAATGTGGGAATTTTTTTTGAATTCTGTTTTGAGCGGTTGGTTGAAATTATTAATCTTGTTCTAGCTAGAAAATGGGATGTACTTTAACAAACTGTAAATGGGCTGTAGTAAATTCCATTAGAATTAAAAAATGGGTTGTACATTCTTACAAATCGCAAATGGGCTATATGTTCTCTGCCACACACTAGTGGGCCTTCTAAGTTGACGTGTCCCCTAAAAAAACTAAGTTGACGTGTCCCCTAAAAAAACTAAGTTGACGCGTATGCAAGGCTTTGTCAACAACACACGGTTCTGGCAGCTGCGGCCGTTTGATGTCCATCCAACGGATGTCGTGCTTCTTCTTCAATCTCAGATATTCTTGCTTCAGCCGCCCAAAAAATGATTCCTCCCCCTGACATCTGGGGCGCACCGTTTTGGAGGCTGGCCTGTGGGCCTACTAAGTTGACGCGTACCAAGGGCTTTGTCAACATAGTCAATATGAACGATTCTAGCTGCAGTGACCGTACGATGTCCATCCAACGACCGTAGTACTTCTTCAACCTCTGGTCTTCTTGCTCCAGCTGCCCAAAGCAGCGCCGGTCGTGCCGCGTGCTCCTGCCTCCCGTGGCCAGCTGTGATGTCGCGGAGGCCTCACCTCCCCCTACTACTCCCACCACTGGCTAGGCCATCCCTCCACTCGCCCACGCCCCCTGTTATTCTGCAATGACGGCAGCCTCACACCACAGCCGAACCATTGAAACCTCGTACTCCTCTTCGCGCAGGCTTCCACTGCCGCGTCTTCCCTGGCTCCACGTCATTCCCTTTCTAGGCCTCGCCGTCATCCACCGCCCTGGTGCTCTCGACGCGGTGTGGTCAACGTGGTCAAGGAACTGCTTCCATTTGACGTGGACTGTACGTGGAGAGGCTGACAACTGGGTCCATGATGGCAGCAAGGTAGTGCCTCCTTATTACGCGGAAAATGATGATTCCTCCACCTGACAGCAGGGACCCATCGGACGGGCCCCCGTATTTCGCAAAAAAAATGTTTCCCCCCTTATTGTTGGGACCCACCGGACGGGCCACCGTATTGCGTGAAAAAACGTTCCCCCCGCTATCAGCTTGGACCCACCGGAAGTGCCTCCTTATTACGCATAAAAAAATGAATACCGCCCCAGCTAGTTGGGACCCACCTTGGTGGGAGGCTGACTTGTGGGCCTACTAAGTTGACGGGGACGGAGTGCTTTGTCAACTTAGTCAATATGAACGATTCTAGCTTCAGTGACCGTACGATGTCCATCCAACGGCCGTAGTGCTTCTTCAACCTCTGGTCTTCTTGCTCCAGCCGCCCAAAGCAGCACCGGTCGTGCCGCATGCTCCTGCCTCCCGTGGCTGGCTGTGCTGCCGCGTAGGCCTCACCGCCCCTACTATTCCCACCCTGGCCAGGCCATCCCTCTACTCACCCACACCCCCTGTTATTCTGCGGCGACGGCAGCCTAACACCGGCAACGAACCAGTGGACCCTCGTACTCCTCTACGTGTGGGCATCCACTGCCGCGTCTTCCCCGGCTTCGCATCGTCCCCTTCCTAGGCCTTGCTGTCGTCCACCGCCCTGGTGCTCTCGGCGTGGCGTGGTCAACGTGGTCAAGGAACGGCTTCCATCAGACGTGGATCAGACGTGGAGAGGCCGATACCGGTCCATGGCCGCAGCAAGGAAGTGCCTCCTTATTACGCGCAGAATAATTATTCCTCCACCTGACAGCGGGGACCCATCGGACGGGCCACCGTATTTCGCAAAAAAAATGTTTCCCCCTGACTGCTGGGATCCACCAGCTACATCTTCGCACGCAAGGAAGTGCGTCGTGCAAAGAAAACGATTCGCCTCGACCGCTGGGACCCACCAGCTAGATCTTCGCACGCATGGAAGTGCCTCGATACCGACCCACCTGGTCGAAGCGTGCACGTGGCGCTGTCATTCTGGTCGCAAACGGTATGCATACATCGGTCGATGTAGAGGCGCGCACATGTCGTAGTAGAGGCGTGCACTAGCATGTACACGTACGTACAGCGGCCAGGGTGCAAGAAAGTAAATACGGCCACATACATACATACGGGCGGGGTCTCGAACGCTTACTCGCGCGTACGTACGGCCAGGGCTCATGTACATGGCTAGGTCGGGACGGAGAAACTGCGTCGTCGTCATGTTCATGTGGAGGCAACTAAATGCGTCGTGTTCATCGGGAGGCAACGGAACGCGTGGGATCCAACCAGCTTGGACGGAACAACCGATGGAAACGAGGCCTGGCGTATGGTAGAACAGAGGAAACGGCCTTGTGTTCGACCAGCCACGTTCGAAACGGGATCTTGTTCATCGGGAGGGGTCTCGCGTCTGACAAAAAGCGGAGGAAAGCGGACCTCCTACGGTCGAAACGGGGTCCTGTTGATCGGGAGGGGTGTGGCGTACCGCAAAACGGAGGAAACAGACTTGTGTTGGAGCGCTACGGTCGAAACGGGGGTCCTGTTCATCGGGAGGGGTGTGGCGTACCGCAAAACGGGACTCCATGGGATACTGTTCATCTCCACCATCGACCCCCTCCAGCCTCCATGGGCTACTGTTCATCCACCGTCGACCTCCTCCAGCCTCCACCTGCGACTGTTCATCCACGAGCTCCTGTTCATCCAGCCTCCACCGCGCGCTACTACACTGGCTATTGTTCAACCAGCCCTCTCCACGGGCTCCTGTTCAACCACCCGTCCACGTGCTATTGTTCATCCAGCCCTCCACCGTCTATTGTTCATCCAACCCTCCACGGGGTGGTCCTGTTCATCCAGCCCTCCACGAGGTCCTGTTCATCCAGCCCCAACCGGCTCGATCGATCGGGGTCCTGTTCATCTAGAGGCAACACCACGGGGTCCTGTTCATCCACCCTTACCGGGAACTGTTCATCCAAACCCCCCAGCAACGCTCACTGTTCATCCAGAGGCAGCATCGATCGACTTCAGTTAGCAGTAGTAGCGAAGGAATCGCTCGACCGGGTTCAGTTAACAGCCATCGATCGATCGCTCGGGTTCAGTAACGCGTAGCCTGCTGTGCAATTGCTCGGGTTCAGTTAGAGCCCAACGCATCGCTCGGTTCAGTTAGAGCCCAACGCCTCGCACCCATGCGCGTGCATGTACGAGAGAAACGCGCATCGCTCGGCCCCGACCACCCACCGTAACCGGGAACACCCCAATATTTTCCTCGCCCTCGCTTCTACCACGGTTTTTTCCGTCATGGACGGCCCAAAGAATGTCATGCAGCTGCGTCTCCGGCCCGCCCAGGAAGAAAAGCCCATTTTTTGTCATGATTTTTTTGTCATAGAAGTAGGACCCCACCACATCTATGATGATACCGTGTTTTGTCACAATTATTGTCATAAAGTGTCATAAGTATGACAGGAAAAAAATTCGTTCGGCCCAAAATGTCACGGATGTGTCTTTTTTTGTAGTGTACATTCCTCCACTCACCAAGTGCCTTGGTTGATGAGATTTCATATTTGAGCCTTATAAACCAGAAAGGAGGGAGTACTAGTCTAAATTACTGCCCACTATGACAAAATTTATGTTACTAGCTAGCATGGTTAATAATATAGCCAACTGATGGCTACAAGGAACCGCCATGTCATCTATAGCCATGATCTATATGCACTCATGCAATAGTGTGGGCTATAAGGTTGGCTATTAGTACATTAGTACTCTACTTTTTCCATCTTCTCTATATCTCTTTCTTCACATTTATTGCATTTACCTAGGAATGCATATATAGCTAGGCTCTTGCATGAGAGCCCACTCCCCTTACTTTTTCACATCTCTCTCTCCCGCAAGTATAATACTGGGCTTATACCCCACTTACATGGCATTTTTTGCCTATGTGGAGGAGAGAGTGATGAAAAAGTAAGACCAGCCACAATGGGTAGTAACTTAGAGTACTACCTCTATAGTGGGGAGTATGTGTGCTGTCATGCAACACTTCATTTATTAGGTTGTAGACTCGACACGTCTTGGTATGTGTGATGTTACCGTAACTAGCTATGTTACCACGTGCTTCTCTTTTCTCATTAATTCTTACCACATCATCTGTTTTGCCTTGAGATGTGTGATGTTACCATCTATGTTACTCCCACTGTGGGTAGTCTATAAGGGGAGTGGGCTCTCATGCAAGAGCCTAGCTATGTGCGGATTCTTAGACAAATAGAATAAATGTTGCAAGCCACCGCGCACGTGTTGGAGAGGGAGAAGGTGTAGTAAGAAAGCTTCTCATCATTCTGCGAGTTGCCGCGTGCTGGGAAAAGGATGAACAAAGCTCATGTAAAAAAAGAGTGGAAGAACATAGATTCCCGACGACCGAGAAGGAGCAAGGAACCTCATGGTGGAGCGTCTGCACTCATAATATTTTATATTATTCAGCGATATAAAATCAACCAATCATCTCCACAGTAGACTAAAAGAGTACGAAAGATGGCATCCCAGTGTAGTTGCATCATCATACTACATGGCTAACCCACGCTATCACCATATTTCTTGGCCTCCGTGCAACACCTAGCTCTAGTAATCCAGCAGCCCGTATCGCTTCTCTCTCCTCCTCTGTCTCAAAGTGCAGCGGGCTGTCATTTTTTGCCGTCTATTGAGGTCGGTTAACTCATCACATGTTAGCGACATGCCAAGAGAATTCTAAAAAAATTACTGTTCTCTATTGTTATGCCAATAAGAGGAAGCGCTTTGACCGACGGACCAAACGAGACAGGCGTGCCGTGCCGTGAGTGGGTCCAGTTTCTCATTTTGAACTTATTTGGTGTAGTAACACTTGGTTTTGACTATTGATAAGATTTTATATAGGGCCTAATGTATTATTTGAGGATGCCTTTGACTATTGATAAGATTTTATATAATTTGAAAATTATATCATTCAAAGATCCTTTCACGCTCCGTTTTCAAAAAGAAAAAAGATCCTTTCACATACGAATTTGACTGTATGCTTTGAGAAACTTGCATGTCCTATACTGCTCCTGTTTGGATACTCTAACTTAGCTAGAGGTTAGACTAACTCATGACTAACCCTAAACTAACTGTAGCCAAAGAGGTGTTTCGATGACAGGGTTAGATTGACAATAAATGCACTTGATGGAGAGAGAAAATTGATTTTTCAGTGGGTCCAATGAGAACTATCTCCAATTAGGAGGTACTACTTACTGTGGGAAAGGTGAAGTGATGGTTGCTTCACCCGAGCAACTTATTACTCTGGGAAAATGGGAGTACCAATGGATTCAAGGAACAGAGAAATGATGGTTGCTTCATCCGAGCAACTTACTGTGGTGAAGGTGGGACTCTGTGATTTGACTGCTCACTAGTCATTACTACCGCAACGCAACGACCAGGGTGAATCTTTCCTTGCAGTTGTGCACTCAATATTGCTGCACGGCAGGTGGAGCTGGATGAAGGATGTCCCACATGTCGGTGAAACAAAGTTGAATTGTTTCTGGCATTGCTATCAATCCTTCAGGATTTGTTTATATGTATGCATAATTTTAACGAAATTATACTGTGATGCTATGAAGGTTTCAACTCTGGTTCTCGCAGGAAAAAAAGGTTTGAACTTAGGATTCATGTGTCCTCTTGCCTCAAGATTATCTCGTTACAACATTCCATCAAATACAAATGAAACTACCATGGCTGCTAATGCATCTCAATGGTTCGCAGATCAGCGCCAATATTCACATCAAAACTGAAGACAAAGTTGTGATAAGGTGTACAAATAAAGAAAAATATATAATTGATCGATGTTGTTTGTAGGCATGGCTCCATTCCCTGGGCAAAGTGTTCATTGCTTGGCAGCTAGTTTCACCCAGCTCTGTAGCCAAAAAAGAGGTGTATGGAGGACACCACAATCCGATCATTTTGTGCAGCTCCACTAAAATCGAGCTGACCATCCCTGTTTGCAAAGATAACTAGTCAATGTGATTACAATAATAGTGGAACTAGATGATGAAATGTAACAAACACAAATAGAAGCGGATCACCTCTGCGATCTCTCTTTAGGACTAACTACTTGTTGGAGAAGATTAGGCAGGGAGTTGGATGAGGAGGATAGCAAAACCAATCTCCCTTTCTGCAGTCCCACAGAAATGTAAAAACCTTGCCTGTGTGACATTTTGGCAGAACTGCACAAAACACTCTTAAGAAAAAGTGATTTGTGCAGTTCACCAAAAGGTCGCAATAGCAACAAGGTGAAATGGATAGCCCTGTTTGCAAAAAAAGAGGTAGAAAGGAAGCAATTACTGGCCAACAACACGAGTTGAAGACACATACGCCGACAAAAAAGAAGCATATTCCACGTAATAAGGGAAAGATAGGAGCATGGTGGTTTATCCAAAATGGTTTGAGGACGAGATTGCAAGATGGAAAGTACGCCGACCGAGATACGTTTTAAGCAAACAACTAAAGAAAATCCACATGCAGCAACGTGGGAAGATGGGCAGTGGAGCAGGGCCGGAGGAAGTTGTACCTGAGGGTCATCGTGATGTTACTAGGAGGGCGCCGACGGCCGGGATCTGCCCATACTATGGAAGCGAGCAAGTGGCGAAGGCCCTACCGCGCGGGAGCTTGGTCAGAGAGAACGGCGGGTACCACAAATCGGGACGTGCTGCCTCAACGCCATCGAACAGAGAAATGATGCACATCCTCCCTTTCCGTCGGTGGACGGGATGCGTCCGGATCACTGACCAATGGTGAGAGAGAGAGGCCACCACCGCGTTGTGTGAGATGGTGTGATGAGAGACAAACCCCGGCAGGCAGGCTCCGTTGTATATAGTGGAGCGGATTTTTCCATTTTCCCCATGGCAGTCATTTTATATTTTGTACTACGTGCCATTGAGGAATGGACTATGCTTTGGTGCCTTAAGGCACCTGTCTTTGTGTCCATGACATGTGGTCCCAACAGGTGTCTGCCCACATGTCAGTGACACAAAGGCAGGTGCCTTTAAGGCACTGAAGTTGCGTCCTTGAGGAATATATAACTTTATTTAATACTAATGCGTCAAGTCGAACTTTGTTCCGTCTAGGCGTGGCACCTGTCGGATTTCGGGTTCCTGCAGACCCTCTAGGTTCGAACTCTGGGGTGCACGCAGAGATCACACCTCCAACCTACCTACGTCTCATCGCCTCGCAAGGATCTAAACTACACAAAGAACAACACAAGGGACACGAGGTTTATACTGGTTTAGGCCACCATTGTGGTGTAATACCCTACTCCAGTTTTCGGTGTGGTGGATTGCCTCAGAGGCTGATGATGAACAATACAAAGGGAGAACACCCTCGCGAGGGGCTGTTCTTGAGCTGGTGTGATGAACTGCTTGGGTGAGTTCGATCGCCTCTGTCTCTCACTCTCCTAGGGTTCTCTTCGATTGGTCCTCTCTTGCCTTGGTGGTGGCTAGTCCTATTTATAGAGCAGGGCCCTGGTCCTCTTCCCAAATATTGAGCGGGAAGGGTGCCAACAATTGGCCATTTTGAAGGGGAACATCTTGTACACTTATCCTGACTAAAGTCCGTCCTCGCCTGCCAAAGACTCTGACGGTGACGCCGGCTTGGGCTCCACGATTACCTCCTTCCTGCCGTTCGGCTGGTCTTGGTCTTGATGCACCGAAATGGTTGCCTTTGCTTGATACTCTTGCCTGCGCTTGCTCCCTTTGAACCAAAGAAGAAACAAGGACTCTGCGCAGGCCGGCGCGCGCCTAGCGCCCTCGGTCGTCATGGCTTGTGTCATGGGCACCTCGTGAGGTACCCCGCCTTGATCTCTCCGCCTCCTCGCGAGCCAGCCTGACGAGGCCGTGCCTGAGGAAGCTTCCTGTCATCCGCCCGCGAGGCTTGGCCCCTCGCGAGGGTCTTGAGCTTGTGTTGATGAAGATGGGCCGTACTGGGCCACTCGTTGAGCCACACCGCAGGCCGCAGGCAGGCAAGTCTGGGTACCCCGTTCCCGAACACCGTGAGAGCCCCGGGCCCAAGGCGCGCCTGGACTTGGCTTAGCAGAGAAGTGAAAGGGCAAGTGCGAAGCGCCACGGGCCCCAACAGCCTGCGGCCTTGGGCGCCGCGTGGCGGTTGATTGGTCGTGGGCGTCTCCACTTCCCCATGATGCCTCGGCAACCGCATGACTTGACAAGTCCCTGCATGCAGAAACGGGTCATGATTGCCTGCGATCGTGGAGGCCGACGATTGGCCTCCTCCGGCTATAAGTACGGAGCGGTGCGATCTCTTCCAACCCATCTCTTCTTGCTTCTTCCTCTTCTCCATGGCTCCGTCGAAGAGGTTCTCGGCCGCGGAGAAGGGAAAGGCCCACCAGGTGGAGCCTGACTCTCCCCCGGCCAAGCGCGGTCGAGGCCGTCCTCGCAAGCACCCTGCGGCTCCCGCAACGGCTTCCCGCGGCCGTGGAGGCGATCTCCTGCGCAATGATGGGTGCCATGCCGTTGATGGGGGGCGCGCTACGATCACGCGACCTCCCAGGCCGTACTTCCACTCGGTAGAGGTGCTGCCGGAGTTTGTCGTGTGGTCGGTGGAGCCGACCAGCACCTGGCTCCAGCTTCCCCGCTTCCTTTTAGGTGAACTTCCGGCCGGCGCCCCGGGCGGTCTCTGGCTCCAGGCGGACGGTTGCTGCAGCCGGGCCTCCTGGGCTTCGCTGGAGGTCTCCGCCACCGGGAGCGTGGCCCTGACCCGCGGCTAGCAAACATTTGCCCGCACGCGCGGTCTAAGCCGGCGGTACACCCTACACTTCAAGTTCGATGGAGATGCCACCCTCTACGTGAGGGTGTTCGAGGAAGACGGTCGCCGCATCAGGTGCTGCCCCGAGGATGATGACTGCGGCCGTGGGCCCAGCCCTGGCGACGATCGGGATGAAGATGGCAGCACGCGCGTGGTCGGCGGCGCTCAGGGCTCGTCGAGCTTTGGCGGCTCTCCTTCAGCCAGCAGCTCCTCCAGCGGTGGTCGCGACCAGCCTCCGTGCCGCCGCGCCCGCCTGGAGGGAGGTGGCGGGTCTGCCCGCCGTCGTGCCCTGGTGAAGCGCGAGAGGGAGTCCGCCTGAGCTCCGGAGGCAGTACGAGCCTTCGCCGCGAGTTGGTGCCAAGCGAGTCGCGCCTATTTTGTCCTTCCCCCCTTCCTGCGCAAAGAGACAGATGAGGTAGGGCCTGGGCGTGCTTGGACTGTTGCTGTTAATTGTCGTACTGTTTCTGCTATTTTTGTACTATGTCTTTGTGCCGCACGCCTGCACGTAGAAATTACTTAGCTCGGGGGGACCTGTCGCGATCTCCGCTTCCCGAGGCCGAGGCCTCGTCGAACGCTTCATGTCCTGCAAAGATTAGTCAGGAGAGGTAGCCTGCCTCGATTCTTGGGATGCGACCGACCCAGTCATGTGTTCACGTCGCGGTGCCCGTGGGGCACGGATCGGGAGGTGCTCTGTGGCGGACCCGACTTGGGAAGCCCTGAGGCGACAGGGTAGAAAACGCCATGAGGGTGCTCAAGCCGCTCCCTCGCGAGACTCGCGCGAGAGAAATCGAGGCAGGAGAGTGAAAAAGGCAAAGAGTCACCAGCCAAAGACGGCAACAACTTCAATAAAACTTCAAATGGGAATGAACAAGCCAACTGCAGAAAGCAAATGAAAGAAGCCGCGTCCGACACCTAATCTAGTCTTCGACGTCTTCTCACCAACGTGGAGCTAAGTGCTGCCACTGGGCGTGGGCGGGAGCCCCCTTGGCCCGAGGGCGGCACTCCGAAGACTCCGGGGCGTGTACAACCCCACTCATTATTATGTGAGAGTGTCACGGGCGGCGAGCTTCACAGGCGTTTGCCTTCTTCACAGGCACCGGGCCTTTTCCCAATCGCAACAGCTTCACAAGCATTCGCCTTCTTCACAGGCACCGGGCCTTTTCCAGAACGCAACAACTTCACACGCATTTGCCTTCTTCACAGGCATTTGCCTTCTTCACAGGCACCGGGCCTTTTCCAAAACGCGACAACTTCACAGGCATTTGCCTTCTTCACAGGCACCGGGCCTTTTCCAAAACGCGACAACTGCACAGGCATTTGCCTTCTTCACAGGCACCGGGCCTTTTCCAAAACGCGACAACTTCACAGGCATTTGCCTTCTTCACAGGCACCGGGCCTTTTTAGGGGTAAAACCTTCGGAGATGCTGGATGTTCCACGCGTTCTGGACGGGCACCCCTCCCGAAGTCTCCAAACGCGCGGAGCCGGGCCTGGAAACATGAACAACCTTGAACGGGCCCTCCCACATGGGAGAGAGCTTATGCAGTCCCTCCCTGGAGAGAACCCGTCTGAGCACGAGGTCCCCTACCTCAAGAGTCCTAGGGAAAATGTTGTGGCAGTGGTATCGCCACAGTGCTTGTTGGTACCTTGCTGCTCGTAGCGCGGCTTCTCAACGATGCTCCTCCCCCAGCACGAGGTCCGTCCCCCGCATGTCGTCCTGCTGCGCCTCGTCGAACGCCAGGACCCGTGCGGAACGACGTCTGACCTCGTGAGGGAGGACCGCTTCAGCTTCATAAACCAGGAAGAACGGGGTCTCGCCGGTCGGCCTGGTCGCGGTCGTGCGGATGGACCACAACACAGACTAAAGCTCATCGTACCAGCCCCTGTTGCAGTCTTCCAGCTTCTTCTTGAAGGTCCTGGTTTTGAGGCCCCTCAGGACCTCTGCGTTGGCCCGCTCGGCCTGACCGTTACTTCGCGGGTGTGCTACCGAAGAGTAGCATACCTCCGTTCCAAGGTTAGCACAGTATGTTTTGAAGAGGTTACTGGTGAACTGCGAACCGTTGTCGGTGATGATGCGGTTCGGCACCCCGAACCGGCTCACGATGCCCCTGATGAACTTGACCGCGGAACCTGCGGAGATGGTGCGGACGGCTTCCACTTCAGCCCACTTGGTGAACTTGTCCACGGCGACCGAGGGAACGGGCCCAGGATATCCAGCCCCAGACTGCGAATGGCCATGAGAGGGGTATAGTTTGCAGACCTCCCGCAGGCTGATGGATCTGCTTGGCATGGAATTGGCAGGCCTCGCAAGCTTTCACCAGTTCCACGGCATCATTGAGCGCCGTGGGCCAATAGAACCCGCTGTGGAACGCCTTGACAACGAGGGTCCGTGATGACGAATGATGCCCATAGTCTCCACCGTGTATGTCTGCCAGCAGCTCCCTCCCTTGCTCCCTGGAAATGCAACGTAGGGATACATCATTCGGTCGTGTCCGGTAGAGCTCTCCATCTCTGATGCAGTACGCCGTGGCCTACCGCGCCACACGCTCCGCTTCCTCCTTCTTTTCCGGCAAGGTCCCTTGCGTCAGGTAACTCCTGAGCTCTGTGATCCAGCACCCCTCCTGAGGCTCCAGCGCCAGGAGCAGACGCGCTCCTGAGGCCGGGCTGCAGACCGGGGCTCCCGAGGCAGGTGGCTGGGGGAGCTCTTTCCGAGGCTGCACCGTGCTTGACAGTGATGGCATCGCCGAGGGCTTGAAGAGCCGCTCCTCGAAGACGCCAGGTTCTTGAGGTAGTCGCCTGGATGCCCGTTTGGCGATGTCATTAGCCTCTTGATTGGTTCCGCGAGGCACATGCTGCAACTCCAGTCCCCAGAACTGCTTCTCCATCCTGTGGACCTCCGCGAGGTAGGCTTCCATGTGCTCGTCCCTCGGCTCGTATTCTTTGTTGGAGAAGTTGACGAGGAGTTGTGAATCACCCTTGATGGTAAGGCGCTTCACCCCCAAGGCGACGGTGGCTTTCAGGCCTGCTATCAGGCCTTCGTATGCTTCTATGTTGTTGGAGACCTTTTCTCCGTGCTGGAAACAGAGTTGCACGGCGTAGTAGAGCTTGTCTTGAGTGGGAGATATGAGCACTGCGCCAGCCCCCGCGCCGTGTCGGGAGAACGCCCTGTCGAAGTACATGACCCAACCGTCCGGTGCCTCGCTTCCCGGGGAGAGGGATCGATCCTCATCAGCCTTGAGGCCCGGCGCCTCCGCCCATTCCGCCACAAAGTCCGCTAGCGCGGCCCCCTTGATGACTCTGGTTGTGCTGAATTCTAGCTGAAATGCTTGCAGCTCGATGTTCCACTCAGCGACTCTTCTAGCCGAGTTGGGGCTCCTGAGCACCCTTTCCAAGGGGCACGCTGAGACGACTTTGATGGGATGGCCCTGAAAATAGTGCCGCAGCTTGCGCGAGGCTACCAATAGCGCGAGGAGGAGTTTCGGGGCATGGGGTACTGCGCTCGCGTCCCGCAACACTGTCTTGTGACAGCACACAGCGTGTTCGATGAGGTTGGGAGTGCTGGTGCTGCTAGCGTCCTCCGGAGGCCGTGGCGCCTCCTGAGACAGTGGAGTCCCCAGCGGCTGGTCGCCTGGGGGAGGGGCCTCTTCTGTTCCGAGTGCGCTTCCCTGCGTCGGTTGATCCTTCTCGGCTGTGGTAGTGGCCTCTGTGAGGCTCCTTTGATCCTGCTTCGCCTCGACCCGGGCAGTTGCCGCGGCTTTGGTCCAACGCTCCTCCCTAACCGCCACCAGGACTGCGCTGGCAGAGTAGGGGGTGGCTTCAAGGTAGAGCACCTGGGGCTCTTGAGGGCGCGAAGCCACCATCACCGGAGGGCTGGTTAAGTACCTTTTGAGATCCTGGAATGCCTTGTTGGCCTCTTCAGTCCATTCAAAGGGGCCCTTTTTCTTCATCAGCTTGAAGAAGGGCAGCGCTCGTTCCCCCAACTTGGAGATGAAGCGTCCTAGTGCGGTCATGCGCCCAGTGAGCTTCTGCATCTCTCTGATGGTCTTCATCGGGCTCATGTCCTCGACTGCTTTGACCTTTTCTGGGTTGGCCTCGATGCCCGATGGGACACGAGGAAGCCCAGGAGCTTGCCCGAGAGGACTCCAAACACACACTTCTCCGGGTTGAGCCGCAGGTCCACTTCGTTGAGGCTCGCAAAGGTTTCCTCCAAGTCTTGTATCAGGGTTTTTGCCTCCCGAGACTTCACCACAATGTCATCAACGTAAGCCTCAGAATTCCTCCCGAGCTGCTGACCCAAGGCGATGTGCATCAGCCGCTGAAAGGTCGCACCTGCGTTCAAGCCGAACGACATGCATGTGTAGCAAGACACTCCACACGGGTCAGAAAGCCGCTTTATCCACGCCTTCTATCGCCATCTTGATCTGGTGATAGCCGGAGAAGGCATCCAGAAACATAACAGTCGCTTTTCGGCGGTGGAGTCGACGATCTGATCGATACGAGCGAGCGGGAATGGATCTTGCGGGCAGGCTTTGTTGAGGTTGGTGAAGTCAACACACATGCGTTCCTTCCCACCTTTCTTTGGCACGACAACTGGGTTAGCCAACCAATCTGGGTATCGGACCTCGCGAATGACCCCTGACGCCTCTAGCTTGCGGGTCTCTTGGACGATGAAAGCCTGCTTCTCAATGGATTGCCGTCTCGCTTTCTGCTTCACGGGGCGCACGTTGGGGCACTCGTTGAGGTGGTGCTCAATTACCCCCCTCGGAACCCCTGCCAGCTGATCAGGTTCCCATGCGAACACCTTCCTGCTCACGAGTAGGAACTTTACCAGGGCCATCTCATGCTCGGGCTCGAGGTTGGTGCCTATGGTGAAGGTGGCATTAGTGGATCCATCCTCGTCAACCAGTATCTGCTTGGTTTCTGCCTTGTCTTGGGTGAATAGCTGCTTCTTCTTGGCCGGTGCAGCCCCCTTGGGCTCAGGGGCGTCTGAGTCGGCGGCTGCGCCGCCTCCGCAGTCTTGAAGACGAGCTTGAGCACTTGCAACGCATTCCCGGTGTCTACGGATACGGTGAGGACGCCGCTGCTCTCGGGCATCTTCATGAGGTTGTACGCTAGGAGAGTCACGGCCATGAATCGGGCTAGTGCTGGGTAGCCGAGGATGGTGTTGTATGGGAGGCTGATGGGGGCGATGTCGAAGTCGATTAGCTCCGTGCGGAAGTTTTCGTAGGTGCCGAAGGTCACCGAAAGACGGATCTGCCCCAGGGAGCCGGTGGAACCGCCTCCGACGCCCAAGAAGGGCCTACTGGGCTGAAGCCGCTCCGGCGGTACATGGAGGAGGCTGAAGGCTTCAACCGAGAGCACACTGAGGCCTGCGCCGCTATCGATGAGAGTCCTGGTGACGGCCACCTGGCAGATGGTGGGGGTTCACAGCATTGGGAGCGCGCCCGAGCAGGCTGAGTTGGAGGGGTGATCATCCGAGCTGAAGGACAGGTCGTCCCTGGGCGCCGACCGACCCAGAGGAGCCCCATGCTGCGCGGAAGCAGCGCCGATCTGGCGGACGGATGGGTTGATGTGGTGGCCTGAAGCTGGCGCCTGCGAGCCGCCCAGGAGAGCTGCGATGACCGGGGGCGCTTGTGCAGTGTGCTGAGCGAGGAAGAGGCCGGGCAGCTCCCCCCAAGAGGCCACGGAAGCCGCTGGCAGGTGGAGCAGCCACATGCGCGGGACGCCGATGAGGGCCATGGGAAACCAGTTAGCCATGACCCCGTCGTCGCCCCCGGCTTCGAGGACGGCCACCTCGTACGCCAGCAGGAAGGCTGGCGGATCGGTTTTGTCGTTGTAGCGTGATGGCATCTCCGGCTTGAACTTGTTCGGCCACCGCACCTGCCGCAAGGCTGGGGCCAAGGCTCGGATCCCCCTGGCCCCTGCGCTGGCGCTGGCGACCGGAGCGGGCGGCGTGTTGCTCATCATGGGGCAAATCGCGATGTTGGCGGAGAGCGGGTCGATGGAAGAGAAAACTACGACGCACCCCTACCTGGCTGGAACATGGTTTAGATTATGAATATGGTTTAGATTATGAATATCTAGTTAGTACATCAGATGTACTATTATTTGGAATCAACATAAAGTGTATTCAGACAATTGAATTCGAGTTCATATAGTACACATAGTTCATATCTATCTCTATAGTAATCATGTGGTGTGTTGTTAAGGTAATACACGAATGATGGTTCAAGTTGGCAACAATCATGATTGTAGATTCTTATTGAAATAGAGAAACAATTCAAGTTCAGTTCGAATTGCAGCGGTAGTATAGACATTTTGGAATGCACTAAAATGTTGGCATGAGTAGGTTACATGCATTATACAACCAGAGAAAAAATTTAATTGGACATAACATGGATTCATACTAGCTTTGAATAGCATTTGTATAGTAAAACGGGACAAGACTCTCTCTTTGTGTGGTGTGTATAGTTTTATTTATTTCGGGTTTTTTCATTGAGGGAAGTGCGAATTGATTTGGTATGTACAAGTACAATATTACATGTTAGGCTTGTCCCTAAAATTTAACCCGCGCCTTGTTATATCCTCAGATACCGTGCTCCCAAAACTGGCGCCTTCACAACCGGCGCCTTGCTATCCCAAAATTACAACGCTGCCAAAACTCCCCCACCGCCAAATCCCGACACGCGAAATCCCCCTTCTAACCCTAAGCCAAAAGGGATGCCAATTCAAATCGGTGGGGTACTTTTGTAACACACCCTACATTTTGGACAAGCGCATCCCTAAGTCATGGTTCCCCCCTCCCATCGTATCCTTTTAGCCATTCGAAATCCCAGGCCGCCTTAACCTCTTCGCTCTAGCCGTGAAACCCCACCCTCCTCCGTCCGCCACCTCACCTCTGCCAGCTGGAGCCTCTTCCCCGACGACAGTGTCCACCACAATAGCTCGACGTCCCTCATCCACCTCCCCGGATGAGGATCCGTCGTCCATCTCATCGTCCCGCCGGTTCAGCTGCCCCGTCCTCCACCTCCAAGAAGCTGCTCCGATGATCGCCTCGTCTATCACGGCTGCTCCATCCCCGCAGTGCCGCCTTAACCTGCTCCACCGGAACCGCAACATCCTCACCGACTCCTCGGACGAAGTCGAGGCCTACTCGAAGCCACCAAAGAGGTTGTACACTCATCGCATCGCAGCTTCTCCTTAACTCGACCTCCCGGCGCCGACGGTGCTCCATCCCGCACCCCCATGGAGCGGCTACCTCGCAGCCGGCGCCACGGGCGACATCTCCACGACGGCTCTCCCCCAGTGCGAGGCCCCTTCGATGCCAGCGTCCATACCAGCGGGATCTTCTGCTGCTGATCCGTCTCGCTTCATGCGCTGCCGCTCTCCCCCTCGCCGTCTTTGCTGCTTTCTGCTCCAATTTAGCTGCACTTGATCGGTGAATAGACTTTTGGGTTAGTCGATTTTCAGGGGGTGGGGGGCTCACCGGAGAGGTACCCCGCTATCTATCTTAGGGTTCTGGGTGGGGGCGGTGCTCGCCGATGGTGGGGGGGCGCGGTGGAGTGGGGATCGATGGAGAAAAAGCTTGGTGCGGGGGGGGCGTAGAGGGCTGGCCGGGGCGGCGGCGGACCGGCAGTGGATAGTTGTTTCGGGGCTGCGAGAAAGCGGCGGACCGGCGGTGGGGAGTTCTTTCGGGGCGGCGAGGCGGCGCGGGGTTCGGCCGGTGGTGGCTGGCGGCTCAGGGGGCTGCAGGTTGAAGATGAACTGCAGGCCCTCCCTAAACTATCCCATGTGAAGTGCCTCTCTGCTACCATTGCGTTCAGTTTCGACAGTAACATTCAGATTACACAGTAAATTTCAGTTTCGAAAGTTAAGTTCAGAGTCAACATTTTTTACCTCATCTGTTGTAGTCAGGTGGTTTTTGGTGATGTAAATTTTACATCTATCACTTTTTGGTAATGCATTTTACATCATCAATTGGAGATGCTATTAGAATCCCACTTGAGACTAACGATGTATGTCTTGTGCTGCTTCATCCTTGACGTCTTACGGCTCACCGGAGCTGCTCCAACGACGGAACGATCCATCACAATAGAGCAGTGCCTTGGACACCGTCTAGAGATTCCTCATATCTTCCTCCACACCTCCGACAACCACCTCTGCCTCAACTTCTTCAGCGACCAACCCAATGATGTTGAGGTCAACACGGCTACGGCAAAGAGGTTGTACACTTGTAGCATCACTTATTACTCTACATTCATGTCGATCCAATAGGGCTAATTTGGTTCAACGAAAAACCATAGCAATAGGAAATTTTCCTATGGCACTCTACTATTCAATTATTCATGCATTTTGTTGAAAGGAATGGAGCAAAACATCCACCTAGACCTACTTTTCAAAATCCTATGAAAGAAAACAAGACCAAGTGCATTAGTGGCAGAAAAACATTCTAACTATACATGCTTTCATATGGTTTCACTTTATTTTGGCCATGTTTCTTTGCATTCCACTGTTCTTCCAATTCATGTGAACCAAACACCCAAGTTAATAGAAATCTTGCGTTTACAAATGCTCTGTTTACCATGTGCATTCCTATCCCATTCCGGTGTTTTTCCTATCCCTGCATTTTTAGAATCATGCAAGCCAAATGAGCCCTTACAGAATTACTTCAGTTACAGGTAGGTGTCGAAAGAAACTTTGTGTTGTTTGTCCTGCTCCTGCCGCGACGTCGTCCACCTCACCTGAGCTGCTCCATCGACAGAAGCATCCACCAAACCAGACATCACGACTCCTGACCGTCTTTCATTGCCTCAGATCTCCTTCCCCCTGCCGCCGCACCCACCGCAACGGCATCACCATCATCGACTCAAAGAGATGAACCTAAGGAGTACACGGGTCCACAAGAGAGGTCGCACTCTTTTGTTTCTGCTTATGTTATGCATTGCTTAAAATTACCTGCTACTTTATCGTCCTGTTCACCTATTAGACTCCAAGTCAGGTCCAAATTAATGTTCAAACTTGAGTTCTAAATTAGTTGTGGGGCACATATCGAGGCAGCAATTAATAGTACCTCTGTCTAATATCTGGTTCACCTAGGGTATGCCTATGTTGTTCATCTTGGGTGGGAAATAAATAGTAAAGCAATCATCATCTGTCTTTTTATTAAATTGAAGCAATCATCAGCCTGCTATCATTATTTTTGGATCCATCCACTGGTTGTTACCATCACTCTAGATTTCTGCATGCTCTCCTTACATAATCTCACCCTATTTTTTTCGTATGCATGTCAGATATTGTACACAGTCATGCTGAACATGTAGAGAAAAAGAGAAGAGTTTTGCGCGGCAATACAATGTCATGTAGACATCGCTCCATGGTGGGTTCAGTGGCAAACTCCCCCCCCTTTCTAGATTGTAATGCAGAGGAAGATATCTGTTCTGAGGCGGATTCAGACGCAGCTGACCACTCCTATTTACCCCCAAGGTGTTTGCTCTACCTTGGCATGATGATGTTAGTCACATCATGCATATATTGCCTTGTAGTGCCTACTTTTGACATCATATATGTCATCTGCTTAGTTTAGACATGTTTTGTAATGCCACCTGTTTAGTTTCTATATCATATATGGGAATTATGCAGTCTCATGTCTTTTAGCCAGCCATAATATATGTGAAATGTGCAATGCCATCCTGTTTAACCAGGCATCATATATTTGAAAGATATCTTGCCCATCCTTTTCTTCAATACATTTCCATTTGTCTATAATGTTTGTACATTAAACTACTCTTCCTATGAATTGGCCATTTGGGTGGGAGATGGAAAAATCTGGAGTGAAAACAAGGCCTTCAGAGCAGACAGTGCTACCTGTCGAAGCAGATCTCTTGTTGGGTCCCGATAGCTCCTCAGAGATGGATCCAGAGACAGATGACCAGTCCTATTCCCCCGCCGAGGTGTATGCTCTAGCTTGGCATGATTGTACTGCTCATATCATGCATATGGTGTCTTGCATTGCATAGTTAAGACATCATATACACAATATTCAACATGATGTTCTTAGTTCAGACATCATATATGCGAATGCCCTCTGTTTAGCATATAAATCACATATGTAAATTAAATCATGCGATCCTGATTACTTAGATAACATGTATGTGAATTATGTCACGTGATCCTGTTTAGTTATTCATCATATCTTTGAATTATATTATGCTATGCTATCCAGTTTAGATAGACATCATATATGTGAAATTATGTCATGCTATCCGTTTTAGTTAAACAATATACATGTCAACTATTTCATGCCCTCTTTTTCCACACTATCTATTGCATCTGTCTCTCATACAATGTCTGTATATTCAACTATGTTTCCTATTTATCAACCATTTGAATTGGAGCGGGTGATGCTAGTATCTAGCGGAGTAAAAACACGGTCTTCAAATAAAACAGTGCTACCTCTTTGTGGAGATAGCACCCCGGTTGTACATGCACGAGAACCAGCCCTACCACACATAACCAAGACTCTCGCAGATTGTACCCCTACTGCGTTGGACAGAGAACCAGCTTCACCCAATCTAACCCCAACCCCAGCAGACAGTAACCCAGTTCCTGTTGACACAACACCATCTCCACCACAGAGATCCCAAACAAGAGCAGTTAGTAAGGAAGCTCCAGTGCCTAAAGGGCCAGTCCTACCACGGCGAACCCCAACTCCACTAGTTAGTGTGCCTATTCCCGTGGAGGAAGCACAACCAGCCAGTCATAGTTTATCATCTATCGCATGTCATGTTGTTAAATCCTATGTGTGTATCTCCCCATCTTGGAAATATTATACTGAAGATGAAGGAAAATACCAGTTGCAGGTGTGAGTAATGTTATTCATGGAAATTAGTTTGCTTTGTCCCATACGTTCTACCTCCCTGATGGTTATAATACAACAATTCTTTCCATTTTTCTCTATAGAGAAGGACCGATTTGGAAACTCAGGATGAGGTAACCTATGGTAATACCTCTGCTATATTCAAGAATGCTTGGTGGCATTATCGGAATTACCTGAAGAAAACGTACTTCACTGGCAAAGAAACTCATCAAATTCCCTTACGTTCTCCTGAGACACATTTACTGGACGATGATCGGGAACGCCTTGTTCTCAGATCGTCCCGAACCAAGAATGTGGTAAGGTCTATGAGCTCATTTTCTATTTTAAGTACTATATTCTTACGTCTTACTGTACTTTGTTCATGTAGAACAAGTGCTTAAACCTGAAGAACAACTGTTCTAATTTAAGATTCCATTGCTATCGTGCATACTGCTTTGCTCTTGTATCACTGTATTTACTCATACAAACTTATTTTTAGATTGAAAGATCCAATTGAAACTCCAATGGCACAACAGGTATGCTCACGCATGTTTCTTTAACAGGTTTGCTCTTATCAATAACTCTGTTGATTTCAATTTCAATTGTGTATACAGTTGACTTCTCATATCATGCATATTACTAGCATCACAACAGAGCCAATAGTGTTGTTGTACATGTAGACCCGTGGTACCCATCTGAAATCTTGTTGTGCCCTGTAGTTTCCCACGCTTTGTATTATTTCACTGCTGCTTTGTCTTGAACTGATATGGTTTGAACGGTGTCTCTATTTTGATTTGGCAAGACAATGCAGTGACCATAGGACATATATATATATATATATATATATATATATATATATATATATATATATATATATGTTTGTTTGATGCTTTTATTATGTACTACTTGGCAATAGAAGACTTGGTAGTTTAATCATGTCCACCTTACTAATGAACTGGTTCACCGAAATGAGTTTCATAGACTAGTCTTCCCCTAATAATAAACCAGCTATTGCTTCTGGTCGTACGTCATTGTCATTTTTACAGAAAACTCCCTCTGTTTCTAAGAATTCAACCCGCAATCCTATTTTAAGTGGTTAAAAACGTTTCATTCTTACAAAAAAGACCCTGTGTTTTTCGAGGGATGAACCCACAAGGCCATGATGGAGAAGAACGACAGGGGCTGGAGCTTGCAAGTAACGTTTCGTGTGCGGGTCGCCGGTGATGATGAGGACGGCCAGAGCAAAAATTCATCGATGACTCCTGGGCAGAAAGGAGACAGGGAGGTGAGGGAGAGAAGAAGGAAGAAAGGAGGGGCGTTGCAGTTCAGACGAGGAGGCAACTTGCTGCAGCAGACAACAACGCGACTAGGAGGTGCGTCGGCACGGTGTAGGGGCCGTCGCGGCGATGGTGGCCACAGCGTCATGGCGACGGAGGCAGAGCAGCTCGGGCAGGGAGGCGCGATGCAGCAGGAGACGAGGAGCACAGCTGTGAGGCGAGGAAGAGCGAGGCCAACGGCGATGCAGCCTTACCGGGGTCGGGCGGAGCCAGCCGACCTCCCAAGCCGCCAAGACGCAGAGGCGCGCAAGGCACGGCACCGCCGTGGAAGGCGCAGGCCGCTGATCGTGAGATGGCGCTGGCGGAGGGGCAGCCGCGCGGATTGGCGGAATGCCACGGGCGAGGCGCGAACATGGCCGTGGCCTTAGGCCACAGCGGCAGCTGGGGCGGCACGGCGCGCGGGATGGCAGGGGCGCGAGTGGCGGCGTGTCTAGCGCTACCGCTGCACCTCCCTAGCGGCGCAAGGTGGGAGAAGTGATCGGGAGAGGGGAGCAAGGTTCGATCGGGCTAGGTTAGGTTAAGGTGCGGTTGGGCTGGGCTTTAGGCCAAATGGGCCGGCCGGGTTTGTTGCTAGGCTGCTCTCTCTCTCTCTCTCCATCTCCTTATTCTTCTCTCTTTTTTTGTTTATTAAATATAAATAGAGAAAGAGTAAACGTTATAGCTGTATATGAATGGTATTCTAGGAAGATGTTATTTTTCCTGGACTTGCAAAAATGTGCTTGTTCCAAGAAATGTATAAGTGGTCAATGCAAGGTTTAAATTCAAATGAGTTTGAATTTAATTCAAATGGGTTTGAACTAGGACTAGGTTTTAGCTGTGTCCAAAAATAATGATAATCTGGTGGAGCATGGTAAAGTGATAAAATAATTGTTGGTAAAGTTTGGGGGCTAACCTGAAGTAGAATAAAGCATGGGATTTTTGGAATGTCTCAAAAGGAATTTGGAAGAGCAATTGTATCAAATAGAAGGAAGGCTCAGATGATTTTTTGTAAATGTTCACAGTTTAAAATTTTGTGTGAATTATTTAATGGCATGATGTAATGCAAATGCAAAAAAATAAGACAAACATTATAAAATATGCAAGGTAGTGGAAGGTATAGAATTTATCGATTAAAATATCAAAAATATAACAAGGGTGGAATCATAGGCAGGCAACGTGCCGTGCTAACATGGAGAAGCCCATCTTTAGCACCTGTCACAGACTCATGAGGAGGAATCGAAGTCTGGTGTAAAGTAGAGCATTTCCTCTATATATGCTCCTCCAATAATGTTGGATCCCTGTTAAGACCAAGTTGATGTTGCTTGAGCGAAGTATTATTTAATTCATAACGATGCACAGTTTTACCTGGTCTGGTTTCACCATTTAAGATGATGGAACAAACCATGTATTAGGATGGGTAAAGGCGAGGTGTATCATTCATCAATATAGGTAAAGCAGGGTCTCTCATTCCTTGAGATCGCTACCATGTCCAGACAAGCTTTACGTGGTTTGTTCTCCCGTTGCAACGCACGGGCATATTTCCTAGTACATGCTAAACCTGTTACGTGTCTGCTTGTTTCTTCTTTTATAATGCTCACAGAATATTGGGGAAGAGTGCCTTATTAAGCAATGGTAAAGGAAGTAATGCAGATAAGGTTCAGGATAGTGAGACATCCTTGTTGGTCTCCAACAAAGCTGATAAAACAACTAAGGAAGACTATCTTGAAGACACTGAGACAACCCCAAAGTCCTGTCTTGAAGACAATGGGCCTTCCATGGGCCATAGGATCCATGGGCCTTCCACAGGCCGTAGGATCCATGGGCCTCAGGCCATAGGATCCATGAGCCTTCCACGGGCCGTAGGATCCATGGGCCTTCCATGGGCCATAGGATCCATGGGCCTTCTACGGGCCGTCTCATCCATGGGCCTTCTACGGGCTATCTCATCTATGGGCCTTCTACGGGTCGTATAATCGTTTCTCCAAACATGGTGTGTACTATTTGTGGACCAATGATGGACCGCAAAATGGGTCGTAAACGGGCTAGAGTGGAAATCGTCTGTTTTATGGCCCGACCATAACGTGTCGTTAATAGGCCATAATTGATGACGCTACGAAAATAGCCCAACGTGTTAAGGGCCACAGGTAGGCTGACTGTAAGCACGGGCTGAATTTGGCCCACAAGCTAAACAGGCCAGTAACGGACCGTAAGTAATCGAATTCTGGAAATGAGCCCAAGAATAAATGTGCCCTTAGAAGGCCGAAAGTTAACATGAGTTGGAAACGGCCCAATGGAATAATGGGCCGTTAATGGGTATCAAGCGGTGCACTGTTCATTACGGGCCAATTTCACCACGGGCCATTAATGGGTGATGACCCACAAGTGTAGGGGATCCATCATAGTCCTTTTGATAAGTAAGAGTGTCAAACCCAACGAGGAGCAGAAGGAAATGAAAAGCGGTTTTCAGTAAGGTATTCTCTGCAAGCACTGAAATTATCGTTATCAGATAGTTTCGTGATATGGTAATTTGTAATGGCTAACAAGTAATGAAAGTTAATAAGGTGCAGGAAGATGGCCCAATCCTTTTTGTAGCAAAGTACATGCCTGGACAAACTCTTTTATGAAGGAAAATGCTCCCGAGGACACATGGGAATTATCGTCAAACTAGTTTTCATCACGCTCGTATGATTCGTGTTCGTTACTTTGATAATTTGATATGTGGGTGGACAGGTGCTTGGGTAATTCCCTTTCTTGGACAAGCATCCCACTTATGATTAACCCCTATTGCAAGCATCCGCAACTACAAAACAAATATTAAGGTGAACCTAACCATAGCATGAAACATATGGATCGAAATTAGCCCCTTACGAAGCAACTCATAAACTAGGTGTCGGTGTCAAAACCGGCGGATCTCGGGTAGGGGGTCCCGAACTGTGCGTCTAAGGCGAATGGTAATAGGAGGCGGGGGACACATTGTTTACCCAGGTTTGGGCCCTCTCGATGGAGGTAATACCCTACTTCCTGCTTGATTGATCTTGATGATATGAGTATTACAAGAGTTGATATACCACGAGATCGTAGAGGCTAAACCCTAGAAGCTAGCCTATGATTATGATTGTTGTATATCATCTATCGACTAGCCTGGCCCTGGTTTATATAATGCACCAGAGGCCTAGGATAACAAGAGTCCTGCATTTAATACGCCGGTGGGGAGGAGTCCTTGTCTTGATCACCAAGTTTTGTGGAATCTTCCTTGTATGCGGCAATCGTCCGGATCGCCCATGAGTATACGGCCATGGGGGTCCTCGGCCCAATCTAACAGATCGGGAGATGACGTGGTGAGTACCCCCTAGTCCAGGACACCATCAGTGGCCCCCTGAACCGGTCTTCAATTTAGGAACACTCCTCGATTCTTCCGAACTGTTCTTCATCTTCGGTCATCGGTCTTGAAAACTGTTTCAACAAATCTTCTCATCTCCGATCTTGAGGATCGCCGAAGTGCATCCGACGAGTTTACACGTCGGGTATCCGAGGAGCCCCTTTAAGTTTCCAACCTTTATCAATGCCTTTTTATTTTTATGCCACACCTCGGGTTTCAAGTTGTTCCCGGGAGGCAATGTCCTCTTGCGTCCGAGCTCTAACGCCGGACTGCCTTCGAGGTATCTTTTGCAGCCGAGCACCAATGTCGGACCGCTTCCGAGCTCCAATGTCGGAATGTATCCGAGCTCCAATGATGGACTATGTCCAAGCTCCAACGTCGGACTATGTCCAAGCTGCAACGCCGAACTATATTCGAGGTGTCATAGATCACCTTGGTTCAAAAAGGTTGAAGGAGTTTACCTGAGCTTAATGCCGGAAATGCCCTCTATGGAGCTAGCCGCTGGCGGCCGAGCTTTATGCCAGACTGCCTCGGAGGTGGTGCACCACCCCGACCGCGGGCTGATTTTTTGTGAATATTTTTAACTGGTGCAGTTAATTCCCTGCCAAGGTATATAGCCAGTATATGTATATCCAGTAGCCCTCAAGGTGTGTATCAGTCTAAAACCCGAGATGCACCTAAAGGAAAACATGAAACCGCTGTTCCCAGTAGCCCCTGAGACTCAGGTCGATGCGCGAAATCGGCCTGAGGATCAATTCCTAGCTCGGCAACATACATAGGAATAAAAATGCAACGTAATATATTAGAGATAATAGTGATCGGCGAACGGGCCCCTGAGAGAGGGTCGTGAGAAGTCACCGTGATATATAGCTTGATGCCAGATAGGTCCAGATGGTACTTATTGCTGTCCGAAGACGCGCTTCCCATAGTTCGATCAAGCCAACACCGAGCCTTTGAATTTTCTCGCATTGAATAGGCAATGCAAGAGCCCCCGAGACACTGGTTGGGTGGCAACACGCATCGAGGATCGATGTGCCCTCGTAATATTTGTAAATAATGAGTGCAAAGCCCAAGAGCCCCGAGCCTTAATGTGGGCACAGTGGCGAATTAAGGATCGATATCCGAGTAAAATCACAGATTATGTGTAATGATTCTATGTATCCAAGTACTTTACATCATTATTTTGACTCCATTGTGACCGTTTATCAGTTGAAAATAGCCCATCGTCGGCTTCTACCCCTTTGTAGATACTACGCAGGGTGTTTCTGCAATAACAAAGCAACCCTTAGTCGACGCCTCGGTGCCCGAAGTCGGTTGTGTTAGCGGAAACGAGGCAATCAGATATGCGAGCTTTAAAACTTTCGCTTAGTCATAGGAGCTTTAAACTGGGGAAGCTAGCTATGAGCCCCCGGTTACTGTTCGGCGACATCCGAGGTCAAGCCGTAAACACTTCGACCAATGTTATGAACGGCCCGTCATTTAACATAGTCATCGGATCGCTGACCTATTTACGCCTATTGTGACAGTCAGTTTTCGGCTTTCTCCACTGAGGTGCTTGACCATGCGAGCTGGAAGCACAATCACAGTGGTTCTCCCTTTGCACACCTAGCCGAACAAAGCGGAATGTAGGAGGCAAGCACAGGAGCCGGGCAACCCAACTATCGACCAAGACACACCAAACCGATGCATATATAGCAATATCCGAGAATGTTTTTGCCGAATCCCTAAAGGTGTCGGGCGTTGCACTGCGAGACTAATGCTGGAAACGCAAAATAGTTTAAAAGTGCCATAGGCTCGAAAAGCCAAAAAACTTATTCAAAAGTTTAATGTCCGAACTAGATCAAGTGTTCAGTGCCAATCCGAAAATTGGACTTTTTTAAAAAAAAGTGCTTCTGCCGTGCTTTAACATGACACATCCTATCTCAACACTTCAAGCGGGTCAGCCTACGGCTTCAACCTCCTATCCCGAAGGTGGAGTACTTCTCATTAGGCCAGTTTAGCAAACTAAACTCTAGCGGTTTTGAGAGAGAAATTAGGCTCCTCAGCTAGTGACCACATACTTGTGTCAAAAAAAGGAATGATAAATAGTAACAATAATAATAATAAAAACTTTGCAACGACTAAGAAGAAAAACACTTATTATAAAACGGCTCAAATAAACTTAAGAGCCCCCAAGTGACTTGGGTAAAAGAATGATTGTATGTACCGAAGTACTTATATCATATCTATGTTCACCCGAACTCTAAACGCGTCTTAACCGACCGTCGGCTTCTCCCTCTTCGGTCAAGGACCGAAAAGTGTTATGTACTCCACCTGTTAAGAATATCGACGGTGTTTCCAATAACCAGGCAATCAGGCCATAAGGTCAGAATGCATAAAGCGGCTCGAGGAACTTATGCTATATTACTGACGAAGTGTAAGAAGCATCTTCGAAGAAAATAGTACCCCCATCGATACCTTTCTTCGGCGCTCATTGTTACGATGAGACTTGTGCAATAGATTTTTTGTACTCATGAGTTCCGTTGTGTGCCGACCATGATTGAAAACAATAAGAGCGCTAGCTTTCGGCTTCACCCAGTCTGAGGTCAGAGCTAGGATGGCCCGGTCGTGACAATCGCAGAGGTGCTCCCTTTACTCCCTAGCCGAACAATCGGGAACATAGGGGTAAGCACAGGAGCCAAGCAACCCAGCTTGCAAATCGCTTAAGTCAATATGGTGCATATTGTGGCGTAATACACGAACAAGGAACGAAGTCGTACAAGTATAATCATATACAAGAGGAAAGGCTTCATGAAAGAAGCCCCCAAGTGAACTGGGTATTTGAATTTGTCCGTCACAAACTAAGTTTGGACAAGGAAATTTTTTACAAGCAACTTTTTTTTCCAAAAAAGTATAGTTCTTGATCGAACCGAACACAAGTTAAAAATTTAAAACTTTGAGCATGAAGGCAACTTAGCTGGTTAATGTGTTCGGTATTGATGACGCGGTCCGAGCTTGATGTGGGACAAGGTTCCATCCCCCAAGCCGGTCCCGAGGTGGCGGAGCAAAGAGCTCGGCACTCCGAAGTGGTGACATAGCACAGTCAATGCAGGCCGGCAGAGTGATGCCGAAGTCCCCGGCATGGGCTAATGAAGTGTTGACGAAGCCCTCCGTCCAGCCGAGGTGACGTGGTATGTCAGTACGCCGAGTTGACGATACTGCCCACCCCGGATCATTTTCCTGTGCACAAAAAATAGTGCAAACCGGAGATAATAGTAATGATAATAAAAAATCGTTGCATAATTAATAATTTATGCAAGGTGAGTAATAAAAGAAATATGGCCTGGCACCGAAGTTAATGTCGATGCAGGGCGTCGGCGTGATGCGGTAAAGGCATGGCAAAGCCTGAATTCACAGGTCGGTCCGAGTTCCGGACGCGGCGTTCGTCGGACTATGTACGGAAACTGACCGAACCACCCTGCGACCATCGTTAATGCGGCCACCATTTGATAGACCTGTGTACATAAGATGGACGAACCAGAGTAATAATTCCTTGGGAAAAATGAACCCAAGCAAGCAAAAAAAATAC
Source organism: Aegilops bicornis (assembly GCA_021605145.1). Taxonomy (NCBI): domain Eukaryota; kingdom Viridiplantae; phylum Streptophyta; class Magnoliopsida; order Poales; family Poaceae; genus Aegilops; species Aegilops bicornis. The sequence continues at coordinate 543,250,291 of CM038671.1, forward strand.
TAGGATTAATAGCACCTGGTTTATTTGTTGTAGCAATCCGAAGAAAGGTGATTCCCAAAATTGGGACTCGATCCACACACCCATTATCTGATGGGCGATAAAGCGACGGCATGGTGATGCTGGCAAACATTGGCTCGCCGAGGCAAAGCCCTCGGTCCAGCTAACGTGACGGAGCTGGTCGGCTAGTGACGCCAAAGTCTCCGGAGTATAGGTTGATGAAGAGATGGCGAAGCCCCCGGTCCAGCCGAGATGTCGAAACCTCGATGTCAGCCGATGAGTCGAAGTAGGTCGGCGTGATGGACACCGGCTTGAAGGAGCAACAGTGCGGCCCTGCCGACGCAGGTCGTGACGTGGTCAATGCTGGCTTGATGAAGTGACCTTGCGGCGATGCCGGTGTGCCCGCTTCGTGTAATCCGTGGGGCGGCGATGTTGGTGATGGTTTATCCTTTGCGATGCCGAACTCTTGTTCGGCTTGCCGAGATGATGATCCGAAGAAGTTGAGCTCGGCTCAACCAAGTGACGACATGTCTAGCGCAGGTCGGCAGCCGTGGAGCAATATTGCCGGACTGGTTTGACACCAGCATGATGTTGAAGATCATGTTCAAAAGATTTTAAAGTTAATGGGGTGTGTTCGGGAACAAAACACAATACTCCATACAAAACTTCCTTTGAAAAGGATGTCCGAAATCCCGTTCATAAAAAGACGAACTCGGGTCGGATTCGTTTTCGCGCAGAAAACAGATCCGAAAAGTGATGCACTAATCGGAAGGTTCTCGGAGTTTGGACGGTCGGATCGAGCTGAAATTTTGAGGGGTGGTAGATATAGGAATTCCGCAGCTGATCAAAGGTTGGATCTTCCAAAGGACGTCCGAGCTAGAAGTTGGACACCACGCCCTAAACTCGTCCAGATTTGACAGGGCTCCAGTATATCGCAGATTGCCAGAGATTCCTCCATCGGAACTCGATGAAATTTTCCAGGGCTGTTGTAGACTCAATTCCGCACAATTCCACCGAAGCAATCGTTAAAACGACACTTGAGGAGGCGGTGGCGGCGGACAGAAGTTCGTTGTCCAGAAAAACAGCACGGTCGCCCGAGGGCAATGTTGACGTTGAGCCCCCGGGCTCCCTGGATGATTCCTCCATGATCTTGATAGAGATCGAAGTTGATGTTGATGAAGGCCCTCATCTGAACATGACGATCAGAGGTAGGGCGTAGTCCTTGGTCGAACCAAGGTGACCAGTCGAGCTGATGACAAAGATGCCGAAGTCGCAGTTGATCTGCTGGCGAGCCATCGACCTTTTGCCGAACACACAGCGGAACTCTCAATGAAAGCACCAATGTCAGTGTCCAAACCGGCGGATCTTGGGTAGGGGGTCCCGAACTGTGCGTCTAAGGCGGATGGTAACAGGAGGTGGGGGGCACAATGTTTACCCAGGTCCGGGCCCTCTCGATGGAGGTAATACCCTACTTCCTGCTTGATTGATCTTGATGATATGAGTATTACAAGAGTTAATATACCACGAGATCGTAGAGGCTAAACCCTAGAAGCTAGCCTATGATTATGATTGTTGTATATCATCTATCGACTAGCCTGGCCCTGGTTTATATAATGCACCAGAGGCCTAGGATAACAAGAGTCCTAGCCGAATACGCCGGTGGGGGAGGAGTCCTTGTCTTGATCACCAAGTCTTGTGGAATCTTCCTTGTACGCGGCAGCTGTCCGGACTGGCCCATGAGTATACGGCCATGGGGGTCCTCGGCCCAATCTAACAGATCGGGAGATGACGTGGTGAGTACCCCCTAGTCCAGGACACCGTCACTAGGGTTTAAGTTTCTGTCACTCTAGCAACCCATCATCTACGTATTACTTCCCAATGCCTTCCTCTAGGCCCAAATAATGGTTAAGTGTCATGTAGTCGACGTTCACATAACACTACTAGAGGAGAGACAACATACATCTCATCAAAATATCGAACGAATACCAAATTCACATGACTACTTATAGCAAGACTTCTCCCATGTCCTCAGGAACAAACGTAACTAATCACAAATCATATTCATGTTCATAATCAGAGGGGTATTAATATGCATAATGGATCTGAACATATGATCTTCCACCAAATAAACCAACTAGCATCAACTACAAGAAGTAATCAACACTACTAGCAACCCACAGGTACCAATCTGAGGTTTTGGGACAAAGATTGGATACAAGAGATGAACTAGGGTTTTAGAGGAGGTGGTGCTGGTGAAGATGTTGATGGATATTGACCCCCTCCCGATGAGAGGGTCATTGGTGATGTCGATGGTGATGATTTCCCCCTCCCGGAGGGATGTTTCCCCGGAAGAACAGCTCCGCCGGAGCCCTAGATTGGTTCCGCCAAGGTTCCGCCTCGTGGCGGCGGAGTTTCGTCCTGAAAGCTTGCTTATGATTTTTCCAGGATAAAAGACTTCATATAGCAGAAGATGGGCAACGGAGGCCCGCCAGGGGACCCACGAGGCAGGGGGCACGCCCAGGGGGTAGGGCATGCCCCCACCCACGTGGCCAAGGTGTGGGCCCCCTCTGGTTGATTCTTTCTCCAGTATTTTTTATTTATTCCAAAACGTGCCTCCGTGAAGTTTCAGGACTTTTGGAGTTGTGCAGAATAGGTCTCTAATATTTGCTCCTTTTCCAGCCCAGAATTCCAGCTGCCGGCATTCTCCCTCTTCATGTAAACCTTGTAAAATAAGAGAGAATAGGCATAAGTATTGTGACATAACGTGGAATAATAGCCCATAATGCAATAAATATCAATGTAAAAGCATGATGCAAAATAGGCGTATCAACTCCCCCAAGCTTAGACCTCGCTTGTCCTCAAGCGGAAGCCGATAACAAAAAATATGTCCACATGTTTAGAGATAGAGGTGTCGATAAAATAAAATAGGAACATGAGGGCATCATGATCATTCTTATAAAAACAACATATATATATATATATATATATATATATATATGTATTGTCATATGATTTCTTATGCTCAAGTAATAATCTATTCACAATGTCAAGTATGAATCAGAAACTTCATTGAGAACTAACAAACTATGATCTCGGTCATTGAAGCAATTGCAATTTATCATAACATCGGAAAGAGTATAAGAGCTTTTCAGCAAGTCCACATACTCAACTATCATTTAGTCTTTCATAATTGCCAACACTCACGCAATACTTATGGGTATGGAGTTTTAATCGGACACAGAGAAAGATACGGGCTTATAGTGTTGCCTCCCAACCTTTTACCTCAAGGGTAATGTCAACAATAATAATTCATGCTAACTTACATCCAATTGGATATATATATATATATATATATATATATATATATATATATATATATATATATATATATATATATAGGGCTGGACTATTTTGTTACCGGTAATAGAATATTATTCTGTTACCCTCCGGCCCTATATAGAGACGCGATCCTGCGAACCGATCCCCATCGACCTAGTTTCTTCCAGTCGCTGCCCTGCCGCCGGCCACCTCCCGGTGCCCCGGCTTCTTTCCTCGCCGTCGGCCACCTCCCGGCGCCCCGGCTTCTTCCCTCGCTGTCGGCCACCTTCCCGCGCCCCGGCTTCTTGCCCCGCTGTCGGCCGCCTTCCCGTGCCCTGGTTCTTGCCCGCCGGCCCGCCTCCTCGCGCCCGGCTTCTTGCCCTGCCGCCGGCCGCCTCGCGCTTGACCAACGGCTAGATCCGGCCGCCACGTCCCTACGGCGCCCGCAGCCACAGCGCCTGGACCCCATCTCCACCTAACCCCGGCGACCCCAACTAGGCGCTCCCAGCCCCAGCGCCACCGACCCCTGCACTACGTCGTCCCATCTACTCGACACCGGTGGTTGTGCCACACTGCACCACCGTGACCAACTCTCCTGCAACCGGCAGCGACTCTCCTTTCCTCCAACGCGACCATCCGCCCCAGATCGAGCAAGTTCAGAAATTGCAGCGCCCTGCAGTTCGTGGTATGAAAAAAGTAAAGTTAATCTTGTCTATAGATTACAACTATTGTTGATTGCCGATTTTGTTTTTGAGAAATCTACCGTTGATCCCAAGCTCCACGGGCATCTCATGCATTCTTTGGTCTGTGTGTGCAATTATTCTATTATGGAGATATCAGTTCATTACAGCGCCGCTCCGGCTTTTCTCCTACAACAAGACTTGCGTATGGCTACAGGTTCATATCAAGGAAGTTTAGAAAAAGTGCAGCGCCTTTCAGTTCATTGGATGAAAAAAGCAAAGTTCATCTTGTCTAGTAGAGGTTGCTGCTGGTGTCCGTTCATGTCGTTTTTGTTATGGGAAAATTTTCAAAACTTACTGCTGAGAACGGGTGCGGTTTGATCTTGCACAAGTTGGACATTCCCTGATGCTGAGTGTGTCCGTACAACCCTACGTCACACAAAGTATTGCGCTAGGTAATGGAGTTGAACTTGCTGCACACAGTCATACAAATCTAATGTTCCTTAATTATCCAAACAAGTGAGAAAATGGAGAATCCCTCCGTAATGCACAGTGCGTCTTAGCGAGCTAGGAGTTTTTGTTTGTGTGGTAGTAAAAAGCTTGCTACAAATTGTTGAGTGCTTCCTTGCACATGCCCATGGTGAAGAGATGTAGATTAATTGTGGCAGTGACTCTGAATGAGACTGAAGGTGCACAATTCTTGGGCCACATCTTGGTTGTCAAAAAAATGTTGATACGTTTAGGAAAAGAAACCCCACACTTGTTTCTTTTAACCATTTATCTACACCGTATCCAGTCTGTAATATAGGAGTTTTGCTCCTTTGCTTTATTTGGTCAGTTAAGACTTCTTCAACTTTGGTTGCAGAGAATTTCAAAGTTCACACTCCATTAAGTCAAGGAGAGTCTAGTTTTGCTGCTGGATCATCTCATCTCGTTCGCTCAAAGAAAAGGCTCAAGATAAGTTCAAACTCCAGACTAGTTCATACTTATGGTTTTGCTCTTTGGTTTAATACTTCAGTCCAGACTCCTTTGGTTTTTGTTCTAGAGAAGTTCAAAGTTCAGACTCATTCTGTTTCTGTTTAGGCAGGGGGAGGGAGCAGCGAGGTGAGTGGCAAAAAAAACGTAACCAAATCCAAATCCGGCTACGCCATCGCCGCTGGTGCCCCTTACCTCATGCGCGGCCGTGGCCCCTACCGTCGCAGCCCCACCGCCGCTCTGTCCACGGATCCCCGCACCGCGACATCGAGGTCATGGATCCCCTTACCCAGCGTGCTGCCACTGCCGCCTCCATCCAGCCGGGCCTCCGCCTCAACCATCCAGCACACTCTCGCCGCTACAACCATCCAGCGTGCGGCCGCCGTGTCCTTCCAGTGCACCATCACCGCCGATCAAGAAATGGTGGCACGACATGGGCCGTCATCCCACGGTCTCCTCCATCGTCAAAATCGTATGTGTGCCGTCCTCAGTCCAACCCCATGCATTAGGATGGCCGAGTTTGTCGCGAGCAACAGTCCATGGATGTCGGCTTCAACTTTCCTCCGCGAAGGTCCTTTTGCTTGGTGATGAAAGGCATGCACTCTTCTCCCACGCGAGTTCTCTTTCACTGTCCGTTGCTCATGTTTACTGCTGCTTCGATTTCTTTGTGATACAAATGCACTGATAAACATACTGGTTTATATTTTATATGGTCGTCTGCACGCAGGAAACAAAGGTGTGTACACAACAATTTTGGATTTAATTTTGGAAGGTTCACACATCCATAGTAGAGAAAGAATAGTAGCAAGTCCAAGCTCTCTTTGAGTGGAGGTACATAACCAATTCAAATGCTTGTTTTGGTTATGTTTAAGGGAACTCATAATTTTTATGTTTGTCCACTGTTAGCTATGTAAAACAACTCAATAAAAGTTCACTTTTCAATGCTTTAATAGTTCAATTGGTAAAAATAGTAGGTGTTCATTCTACAAAAAATCACTGAGTTTTTTATATGTAAAGAAAAGAAATGGAAATCTGTAAGTTCATACAGGGACATATATATGGGGAACTTGCGTCCAGCACACGAGCATTTGCGTCCACCACTAAGGGCATTAGCATCCCGCACACGAGCTACATGCTTGACACTTGCACACTGCCGCCATGAACATGCACAAATGATATTAAGTAGAAGTTTGTCAGTTCAATTTTTTTATTGATTTACCTTCTTTAAGTAGTGCAGCAATAAAATGTGTAGTTGTACTGAAGTTTTAGTTGTTATGTGGTGAACCCGGAGGCCATTTATTTTGGTTTACAATTCATCGTGTCTGTTCTTTTCAGTCTGTATGCTTTATTGTGCATAATCTTGAGGAAATCCCCAAAAATCATGTGTGCACTCAAGGTAATTAAGTGGTTTGTAAATTCTGACAGTCCATCCTGCACTAAGCAAACAAGACATGTTAGTCTTGGTTTGTGGTTAGACATGCAATCTGGTTTCATAGATGCTTCTCGCTCAGACCGGAAATACTATGTTTTAGGTAATCCTGCTAGTTCAAAGGTGCTAGTACTTCTATTTTATGTTTATCTTACAAGTGGAAAATGTTGAGGCTGGTCTTGTTGCCAGTTTTTCATAGATTTTCTAAGTAGCCTGAGACCCATCCTGTCCTCTATACAGATTCGAAGTTTATACACATCATTGGATTCGCCAAGGTCGTGTCCTCCTGAGATAAGAAGAGCGACAAGGAGGTAAAAGGAACACCAGATTTTTACAAATTATGCAGATGTAGTACGTATTTTCCATTTTGCCAAAGCAGTAAGTCTATGTGCTGATGTTTCTCTCGTCTTCTCTTGGATGTATTTGTTTAGATGGAGAGCTCGGTCTTTTTTTCATGGAGCTGGCGCTGCTGCAGTATGGCCTAGTCCAGTCTAAGCCCTCCATGGTTGATGCTGCTGTTTGACAACCGTGCTCACCTCAAGAAGACCCCTATGTGGATTGACAATCTAAATTATAGTATGTGTTCTTTATTTATAATTAAAGTTCAAAAATATCATTGGCAGGGTACGTAAATGATTATAGTCGTTATAGCAAAAAAAAGTGCGTAAACTTGGATTTATGTGTTATGTAGTATTGGTACTTAAGAACAAAAGTTTAGATTTCAAACTTTCAAATACTTCAAGATTAACGTGAAAGGAACATAAGTCCACCCTACAAAAAACCCAAAGAATGCATCTCTATTATGATCTGAATTTCTTTTGGTCTATCTCTTTTAGTCTCTAACAGAGAACTTCCGCTGATATTGTAATAATCGGTAGTTTTTTTATCTTTAGCTCATCAAGTGTTAAGATTTCAGTGAAGTAAAATACTTCTGAGCTTTGGCCATTTTGGTTATTTTCGGGATTTTCCAGATCGGGGAAGGTGCGGAGCTTGCCTGATTGCTAGCTATTTTGCAGGTTCTGTTTACCCACTATGCATGTGTTTCTGCTTCTAGGAGCCCTAAATTTAGGGTCAGTACCACGCCGACAAGCCAGGCAGTCGGCCTTTGCACCACGAACTGCTGCAGTTTGATCTTGCGCAAGTGGTGGAAATTCCCTCATGCCGAGTGTATCAGTAACACCCTGCGCTCCAAGCACGCCTCCTCCTGGTCGCTCATCAGTTCTCTTGTTCCTTGCTGCTTCTCCTAACATCACCGTAAAAGTTTTGCTAGGAAAAAATGTGGATAAAAAGAAGATTGCAGTGACAATAGTTTTAGTTGCCATTTCTCTCTATAGCAGATTGCATCCGCACAAAAAATGCTACTACAGTTTACTCTATGTAAAAAATGAATAAGGTTCAATTCACAAAAACATGTGGAAGTTCGTTTGGGAAACTCTGCATTCTATTTGATTATGCCAAGATGTACAGGATGACTATTCTTTATTGTGTGCCTTTAGCACAATTTAAATTTACTAGTTGACCATATGCCTAATGGTTTTTTGTTTACAGGAAACTAATATGTGAGGATATTTCAGGTTTCTTTGTGAACTTGTAGTGTTCAGACATGAACTTGTACATTACCTTGTTATCAGTTCATGTGTATGTGTGTTGGTAACCACTTACCGTTGTATTACTGCAGCTGCTCTATGTAATTAGCCCCTTTGTTGGGTGAATCTCGTACTATTTGCTAGCTTTGGCATTGTGAAAACACAACAAGTTCACAATTTAAAAGGTCAACATGACGTATATAAGTTTGGTAAAAAAGCTCAAACAAAAAGAAACCTCATGAAAATTCAAATGGTAAAAAGTTAAAGTCGTACAATGAGAGAAGTCCAGAACATCATTGCAAAAAAATATTGAGTTAGAAAAACACAAAACATTTTCTTTTAAAAAAATATCAATCAGCTCAACGTCATAAACCATGCCAGTTCAAGGATGATGATACCGTAAAGCCTTGGAAATTGGTGAGGAAAATCATACTGACAAAACAGAGTAAGTTGATTTTATGAAAAACACGCCAAGATAAGCGCATACTGAACATCAGTTCAAGTACTCTTTTTCTAACCATTTAAAATTAATATGGACATCAGTTCAAGTACTCATTTTTCGGAACCATTCAAAATTACTCTCTGAAAAATAGATCAGTACAAACACACACATATATTAGGACGAGTACTTTGTTTTTTCAGACGGGAAAACAACAGGATCTGTCTTGCCGTATTGAAAACCTTCTAAAAAATACAGAGTAAAGTCTAGTATGTGGAAACACGCTCAGTACAAAATATGCCGTGGTTTGTTGGGAGGTTACGCTCACCAAGGTGGCACCATCTCCAGCAGTTCGACAGGACGTCCCTCAAGATTACTACGATGTCGAGGCGCATAACCGCCCTCTTTGTGACCTGCTGCTATTCCCCATCTTGCACTGGCGGACTGATGATGCGGGAGCCGCCCTCTTCGCTACAACCCCACGTGGATCTCTTTCTTTCTTCTCTCTCAAATTCGTTGAAAAACTTGGTTGCTTGTTCTTGTTAAAAACACGCCGAGACACGCGACAGCCACCCCCGTTCGGGCGTAGTAAGTACCTCAGTACGAGTTCAAAACGGTGGTCCGTTCGGAATAAAATAAATGACAAAAATTCAAATTGTAAAGTTCAAGCAAAAAAAAACCCATGAAAATCCCGCTTAGTAAGTACCTCAGTACAAGTCATAAAATGAGAGAAGTTCAGAACAGCGTTGTCAAAAAAATGTCAAGTTAAAAAAAAGAAACAAAACAAACACATTTTTTTTGAATAAAATATAATTCAGTACGCAAACCCTACAAGTACATGGGCGACGATACAGTAAACCGTTAAAAACTTATGAGAAAAATATTACCCGAAAAACAGAGCAAAGTCTAGTTAGTGAAAACACGCTTATTACAACCCCATGCAAGCATCAGTACAACCCTTTTTCGGAACCATTCAAAATTACTCTACAAAAATAGCTCAAGATAAACATACACATATATCAAGACGACTACTGCTTTTTCGCATAAGAAAACAGCAAGATCCATCATGTCGTATTCTAAATTACTCTTAAACGGTTGCGAAGTAGACAAAACGTTCAACATGACTAAGTTTCGCATTTTCGATAGCTATCCAACGGTATATTATTTGCCATATTTCGACAAACTTAAAAAAATCGCGTTCAAAATCAAATTTGACCGTATTTGAATTCGTTTTTAAAGCATAAGGCATTAGAAAAACATTTCTATACGAAAAAGTTGCGCATTTTCCATAGCTTTCCAACTCCGTATCATGTGTGTCAATCCGACAAACCGTTTGCAAAAAATCGCGAAAATACGTTTCGCCCAAAATTTCACCGTTTTTCAAATTACTTTTAAATCATATAGAATTAGAAAAAACAATACATTTATGGAAGATGCAGATTTTCACCAGCTTTCCAACGCCATCTTATTTGCTCAATTCCGACAAACGGTTTGAAAATTGAGTCCAAAATACGATTCACGTTTTCGCCATATATATATATCAGGATCTTTCCAACACAATGTGCTTGCCAAAGCATAAAATGTAAAAAGGAAAGGTGAAGATCACCATGACTCTTGCATAAGGTATAAGACAAAAGTAAAAGATAGGCCCTTCGCAGAGGGAAGCAGAGGTTGTCATGTGCTTTTATGTTTGGATGCACGAAATCTTAATGCAAAAGAACGTCACTTTATATTGCCACTTATGATATGGACCTTTATTATGCAGTCCGTCGCTTTTGTTGCTTCCATATCACAAGATCGTATAAAGCTTATTTTCTCCACACCAATAGATCATACATATTTAGAGAGCAATTTTTGTTGCATACAACAATGACAACTTACTTGAAGGATCTTACTCAATCCATAGGTAGGTATGGTGGACTCTCATGGCAAAACCGGGTTTAAGGATATTCGGAAGCACAAGTAGTATCTCTGCTTGATGCAAAGAATTTGGTAAGCATGAGGGGGAAAGGCAGGCTCAACATGTTGGATGATCAATGACAATATACTTTATTTCAGATATAAGAAAACATAACCCATTACGTTGTCTTCCTTGTCCAATATCAACTCTTTAGCATGTCATATTTTAATGAGTGTTCACAATCATAAAAGATGTCCAAGATAGTATATTTATATGTGAAAATCTCTCTTTCTTTATTACTTCCTATTAATTGCAACGATGACCAAAACTATGTTTGTCAACCCTCAACAACTTTTATTCATCATACTCTTTATATGTGAACTCATTACTCTCCATAATGTTGGGATCTACGGTAGGGTGCGTCGACTGCAAATTAAAAAATTCCTATGCGTAAAACATCCAGGAACATGCTACGGGAGATGGATCACAGTTCGTTACCACTAGACGCGCAGTGCCGTGCAGCGGAAGAAGAGTTGGGGCAAGGCGTCTGCGTGGATCGTCTCCTCCTCGTCCGATCTCCCTCGAACAGCCGGTCGTCCGATCCCACGTACGAGTTCGCTGGAGTGGCGCAAGTGCACCGCCTCTAACGGTATCCGCGCGTGCAGGAGGAACACTGCAAGGCGGACTGCTAGGTCCGATCACACACGGGCGGCGAGTGGAGGTAGCTATTCGCAACACATGCAAACCCTAGTCGCAACGCCAAGCGATCAATCGCATGAGTGTGCCGCACCTCCACTTTATATAGGCGTTCGTCGCAGGCTCAACACTTGGGCCTTGCACGGACCCTAAAGCCCAAAGTCTACCCGGTCACGTTCCTAGTCCAGTTCGGATCACATCCGACCAGTATCTTACGAACAGACCTCGTAGGTTCCTTCCCTTAAGCGCGCGACCCCTTAGGTTCAAGTCGGCTTGGTCACAGTTTGGATCACTTCCGACCTGCACGGTTGGTAGCGGCCTCTAGCAAGGCGTGCCGACAACCAAGCAGACTATGAAGCTGGTTAGGCGAACTTGTACAATGTGTCACACTTCTGTTCCCTTTGCCACACGATATATGTTGTCAGGCTCAAGGCGAGACTGTCATCCTTGTGCTTGCCCGACCTCTTTCTCGTTCCAGTGATACCGACTACAATCCAGATTATCTCATAATCCTTGTCGCATGGCCATGCTTATCATGGTCGGATCACACGAGGGGCCCAGAGTATATCTCTCCCGATTGGAGGGGAAAATCCCATCTTGCTCGACCATGTCTCGCAGCATGGGACTGGACAAACCTGAAATCTACCTTTGTAACTACCCAGTCACGGGGTAGCGTTTGGTCGGCCCAAAGCAAGTCTGTCACCATCCCGAGTACATGCGTCAGCTCAGGTCTTAGGACATAGAACGTATGTTGCACTAGAGACTCACAGATGACATATCGCTGTGTCTCTTAGTTGGGTCTGTCCGACTCGGACCTTATCTCGACTCGGATCCGACTACGTCGAATCCGACCAGACCTTTCCAAGTCCACATTATCCGGTTAGCATCCAATGCTCCATGGCTAGTGAGACCAATCCATCGACCGTGTCATATGCCAGTCTAGTCGGCTGCGTGTCCACACAGCCCTTTCGACTAGGGACCTTTTAGGACAGTTATCATACAATGCATAGTCCCACAAACAAGTCGCGTACTTGCTGATACACATCATTGATAATGTACAAGGACTATCTTTATTCATAAACACATAGGAAATATCATCATACATGATTGCCTCTAGGGCATATCTCCAACACATAAGATCAATATGATCTCTTTACTTCTTCATATTCCTTCTTTTTCTTTTATTCCCTCATGATCATAACATGATAATCAAGCCTTTGACTCAAAGCTAATCTTTATTATATGTAACTCATGGACTCGATTACATAGAGGGAACATAAAGCAAAACTCAAAACTAAATCATACTTAAACTTTATTCTACTAGGTCAAGATATTACCAAAAGGATAGAACTAAGAAAAACGGTAAAGATAGGAGTGTGATGGTGATACGATACCGGGGAACCTCCCCCAAGCTTGGCAGTTGCCAAGGGGAGTGCCCATACCCATGTAATTATGTCTCCTTCTTTGGAGGTGGCGATGATGGAGTTGTTGACGATGACAATTGTGCCTTCAGCTTTTTCATACTTTAATTGAGAAGAGCAATTTCTTCCTTTAAATCATCGACCTCCGATTCCAGCTTCAAGATCTTGTCACATAAATCTCCTTTGCTTTTCTGCCGAAAATGAGAAGGAATAGATCGGTTATTAGACAGTTTAGCCCTCTTAGGAAGACTAGACTTCTTGAACTTCACGTGCATATCCCCAGGTTGAGGTAGAGGGACATCCTCCTCCTCCGAACTTGAATCATTGATCCTCATCAAATGAGCATCCTCCTCATCATCCGTAGTTCAACCACAAGGAGATAGATCCCCATAGGCCTTTGGGTCAGCAACGAGATGTGAGACATAGCTCTCTCCGTCGGAATCTTGAGATGACATCTTACTCCAAACCTGCTACATAAACAGTTCGAAACAAAAACAGAGGATATTTGCATGGTACGGTGGTTAAAACCTTCGGGAGATTATATAACGAGTTTTTACCGACCAAAAGAAGTATCACGCAAGAAAACGGAGTCCGGAGGGCACACGAGGTGCTCACGAGGCAGGGGGCGCGTCCTCCACCCTCGTGGCTGCCTCATGTCCCTTTAGGACTACTTCCTATTTTCCTATTTTCTTAAATATTCCAAAACGGAGAAAATTTGCCATTAGAATTGTTTTGGAGTCGGTTTACTTACCGTACCACATACCTATTCCTTTTCGGAGTTTGAAGAGTTCTGGAAAGTGTCCCTTATATATTCCTTCGAGGTTACGGTTTCAATAACATTAGTTTCTACATTTATGGGATTACCTGAGATATAATGTTTAATTCTTTGACCGTTCACCACCTTTGGATTTGTGCCTTCGAAGTTGTTGATTTTTATGGCACCGGAACGCTAGACCTCCTCAATAACGTAAGGACCCTCCCATTTAGAGAGAAGTTTTCCTGCAAAAAATCTTAAGCGAGAGTTGAATAGCAACACATAATCACCTACATTAAACTCACGCTTTTGTATCTTTTTGTCATGCCATCTTTTAACTTGTTTTAAACAATTTGGCATTCGCATAGGCCTGGGTTCTCCATTCATCAAGCGAGCTAATGTCAAATAGTCTCTTCTCACCGACAAGTTTGAAATCATAATTGATCTCTTTAATGGCCCAATATGCCTTATGTTCTTAATTCGAGAGGTAAGTTACATGCTTTTCCATAAACCATTTTATACGGAGACATACCCATAGGATTTCTATATGCAGTTCTATAGGCCCATAATGCATCATCAAGTTTCTTGGACCAATTCTTTCTAGATCTCATAATGCCTTTTGCAAAATTAATTTGAGCTCTCTATTACTAAGTTCTACTTGACCACTAGACTGTGGGTGATACGGAGATGCAATCCTATGATTAACATCATACTTAGCAAGAATTCTACGAAAAGCACCATGAATAAAATGTGAACCACCATCAGTCATTAAATATCTAGGGACTCCAAACCTCGGAAAAATAACTTCTTTAAGCATCTTAATAGAGGTGTTATGATCAGAACTACTAGTTGGAACTGCTTCTACCCACTTAGTAACATAATCAACAGCAACTAAAATATGTGTATACCCGTTAGAGGAAGGAAACGTTCCCATATAATCAAAGCCCCAAACATCAAATGGTTCAATAACAAGTGAATAATTCATAGGCGTTTCTTGACGTCTACTAATATTACCAATTCTTTGGCATTCATCACAAGACAAGACAAACTTGAGGGCATCTTTGAAGATAGTAGGCCAATAAAACCGGATTGCAATACCTTATGCGCAGTTCTATCTCCAGCGTGGTGTCCTCCATAAGCCTCGGAGTGACACTTGCGTTGGATCTGTTCCTGTTCATGCTTAGGTACACAACGTCTAATAACACCATCTACTCCTTCTTTATAAAGGTGTGGGTCATCCCAGAAGTAATGTCTTAAATCATAGAAGAACTTTTTCTTTTGCTGGTATGTGAAATTAGGTGGTATAAATTTGGCAACAATGTAATTAGCATAATCGGATACCATGGAGCAAGACGAGAAGCATTTATGACAGCTAATTGTTCATTAGGAAAGCTATCATCAATAGGTAGTGGGTCATCAAGAACATTCTCTAACCTAGTCAAGTTATACTTAACGGGTTCTCAGCTCCCTTTCTATCAATAATATGCAAATCAAATTCTTGTAGCAAGAGAACCCATCTAATAAGTCTAGGTTTAGCATCTTTCTTTTCCATAAGATATTTAATAGCAGCATGATCTGTGTGAACAGTTACTTTAGAATCAACAATATAAGGTCTGAACTTATCACAAGCAAATACGACTACTAAAAATTCTTTTTCAGTAGTAGCATAATTTCTCTGGGCATTGTCTAGAGTTTTATTAGCATATTGGATAACATTTAATTTCTTATCAACTCTTTGTCCTAAAACAACACCTACATCATAATCACTAGCATCACACATAATTTCAAAAGGTAAATTCCAATCAGGTGGCTGAACAATAGGTGCAGAAATCAAGGCTTTCTTAAGTATTTAAAATGCTTCTACACAATCATAATCAAAGACAAAAGGAACATCTTTTTGTAGGAGATTAGTCAGAGGCTTAGAAATTTTAGAGAAGTCCCTAATGAAACCTTCTATAAAAGCCGGCATGACCAAGGAAAATTCTTATACCTTTAATGTCCTTGGGACATGGCATCTTTTCAATAGCATCAACTTTAGCTTTATCAACTTCAATACCTCTTTCAGAAATTTTATGCCCCAAGACAATACCTTCATTAACCATAAAGTGGCACTTTTCCCAATTCAAGACAAGATTAGTTTCTTCACATCTCTGCAAAACTCGAGCAAGGTTGCTCAAGCAATCATCAAAAGAACTTCCATAAACGGAGAAATCATCCATGAAAACCTCAACACTCTTCACAAAAATCAAAGAATATAGCCATCATGCATCTTTGAAAGGTAGCAGCTGCATTGCATAAACCAAAAGGAATACGTCTATAAGCAAAGGTACCGAAAGGACAAGTCAAAGTGGTCTTTTCTTTATCCTCTTTTGACACAGGTATTTGAGAGAAACCAGAGTAACCATGTAGAAAGCAAAAATGTGTAGGTTTGGATAATATTTCAAGCGTTTGATCAATAAAAGGTAAAGAGTAATGATCCTTTTTGGTTGCTTTATTTAGTTTGCGGAAATCAATTACCATTCTATAACCTGTAATAATTCTTTGTGGGATTAATTGATCTTTATCATTCGGAACAACAGTAATGCCTCCCTTCTTAGGGACACAATGGACAGGACTTACCCACTGACTATCAGCAACGGGATAAATTATACCTGCCTCCAGAAGCTTTGGTATTTCTTTTCTTACCACTTCTTTCATCTTAGGGTTTAACCGTCGTTGGTGATCAATAACCGGTTGAGCGTCTTTCTCCAATTTTATTTTGTGTTGGCATAGAGTGGGACTAATGCCCTTAAGATCATCAAGAGTATATCCAATAGTGGCATGGTGCTTCTTCAGAGTTTTCAATAATCTCTTGTCTTCATGCTCTGAAAGGTTAGCACTAATAATAACAGGATATATCTTCTTTTCATCGAGATAAGCATATTTAAGAGTATCAGGTAAATGTTTCAGCTCAAACACGGGATCACCCTTGGGTGGAGGGGGATCCCCTAGGATTTCAACAGGCAAGTTGTGTGTCAAAATAGGTCCTTGTTTAAAGAATACTTCATCTATTTCCCTTCTTTCATTCATAAACATATCATTTTCATGGTCCAGCAAATATTGTTCTAAAGGATCATTAGGAGGCACGACAATAGAAGCAAGACCAATAATTTCATCTTTACTATGCAATTCTTTATCATGGGGTTATCTACGAAATTTAGCAAAATTAAACTCATGAGACATATCCCCCAAACCAATAGTAACAACATCCTTTTTGCAGTCTATCCTAGCATTAACAATATTCAAGAAGGGTCTACCAAATATAATGGGACAAAAGTTATCATGTGGGGAACCAAGAACAAGGAAATCAGCGGGATATTTAACCTTCCCACACAAGACTTCAACATCTCTAACAATCCCAACTGGTGAAATAGTGTCTATTGGCAAGCTTAATTGTAACATCAATTTCCTCTATCTCAGCAGGTGCAATATCATGCATAATTTTTTTGTATAAGGAATGAGGTATTGCACTTGCACTAGCACCCATATCACATAAGCCATGATAACAATGATCTTCTATTTTAACAGAAATAACAGGCATGCCAACAACATGTATATGTTTACCCTTAGTATTGGGTCTAGCAATTCTAGCAGCTTCATCACATAAGTAAATAACATGCCCATCAATATTATCGGCCAAGAGATCTTTAACCATAGCAATACTAGGTTCAACTTTAATTTGCTCAGGGGGTGTAGGTGCTCTAGTGTTACTCCTAAGAACCACAGTTGAAGCTTTAGCATGATCCTTTATTCTAACAGGGAAAGGTGGTTTCTCAATATAGGCAGTAGGAACAACAGGATCAATGGGAGGATTATATTTAAACCACTTCTCTTTAGGGAGATCAACATGAGTAGCAAAGGATTCACAGAAAGAAGCTACTATCTCAGAGTCCAGTCCATATTTAGTGCTAAATTCATGGAAAACATCGGCATCCATCAAAGATTTAACACAATCAAACTTAGGTGTTATACCTGACTCCTTACCTTCATCGAGATCACAATATTCAGAGTTGCATTTAATTCTTTCCAATAAATCCCATTTGAATTCAATAGTCTTCATCATAAAAGATCCAGTACAAGAAGTATCGAGTGGAGCGATTATTGAGAGAAAGCCGAGCATAAAAATTTTGAATAATAATTTCTCTTGAGAGCTCATGATTGGGGCATGAATATAACATTGACTTAAGCCTCCCCCAAGCTTGAGCGATGCTTTCTCCTTCGGGAGGCCAAAAATTATATATATAATTACGATCACGATGAACAAGATGCATAGGATAAAACTTCTAATGAAATTCCTATTTCAATCGGTTGTAGTTCCATGATCCCATATCATCACATAGCCTAAACCATGTCAATGCCTTTCCCTTCAAAGATAAAGGGAAGACCTTCTTCTTGATAACATCCTCGGGCATACCTACAAGCTTAAATAATCCACAAACTTCATCCACATAGACTAGGTGCAAATTGGGATGTAATGTTCCATCACCTGTGAAAGGATTAGCTAGCAGTTTCTCTATCATACCCGAAGGAATTTCAAAGTAAAAAAATTTCAGTAGGTTCAGTAGGTTGAGGAGCAACTCTTTGCTCTACTGGTCGGGGTGAAGATACCCCGAACAAGCCCCTCAAAGGATTATGTTCCACAGTAACAAGTGACAGTAAATTTCAGTACACTATATAATTTTTTTTCTTACCAAATTACACCTACCAAAGGCGCTTCACTCCCTGGCAACGGCGCCGGAAAAGAGTCTTGATGATCCACAAGTGTAGGGGATCTATCGTAGTCCTTTCCATAAGTAAGAGTGTCAAACCCAACGAGGAGCAGAAGGAAATGACAAGCGGTTTTCAGTAAGGTATTCTCTGCAAGCATTGAAATTATCGGTAACAGATAGTTTTGTGATAAGGTAATTTGTAACGGGTAACAAGTAATGAAAGTAAATAAGGTGCAGGAAGATGGCCCAATCCTTTTTGTAGCAAAGGACAAGCCTAGACAAACTCTTATATGAAGGAAAACGCTCCCGAGGACACATGGGAATTATCGTCAAACTAGTTTTGATCATGCTCATATGATTCGCGTTCTTACTTTGATAATTTGATATGTGGGTGGACCGGTGCTTGGGTACTGCCCTTTCTTGGACAAGCATCCCACTTTTGATTAACCCCTATTGCAAGAATCCGCAAGTACAAAAGAAGGATTAAGGTGAACCTAACCATAGCATGAAACATATGGATCCAAATCAGCCCCTTACGAAGCAACTCATAAACTAGGGTTTAAGCTTCTGTCACTCTAGCAACCCATCATCTATTTATTACTTCCCAATGCCTTCCTCTAGGCCCAAATAATGGTTAAGTGTCATGTAGTCGACGTTCAAATAACACCACTAGAGGAGAGACAACATACATCTCATCAAAATATCGAACGAATACCAAATTCACATGACTACTTATAGCAAGACTTCTCCCATGTCCTCAAGAACAAACGTAACTACTCACAAATTATATTCATGTTCATAATCAGAGGGATATTAATATGCATAAAGGATCTGAACATATGATCTTCCACCAAATAAACCAACTAGCATCAACTACAAGGAGTAATCAACACTACTAGCAACCCACAGGTACCAATCTGAGGTTTTGGTACAAAGATTAGATAGAAGAGATGAACTAGGGTTTTAGAGGAGATGGTGTGGTGAAGATGTTGATGGAGATTGACCCCCTCCCGATGAGAGGATCGTTGGTGATGATTTCCCCCTTCTGGAGGGATGTTTCCCTGGCAGAACAGCTCCGCCGGAGCCCTAGATTGGTTCCGCCAAGGTTCCGCCACATGGCGGCGGAGTTTCATCCCGAAAGCTTGCTTATGATTTTCCCAGGGTAAAAGACTTCATATAGCAGAAGATGGGCATCGGAGGCCTGCCAGGGGGGCCACGAGGCAAGGGGGCACGCACCCCACCCTCGTGGCAGGGTGTGGGCCCCCTCTGGTTGATTCTTTCTCCAGTATTTTTTATATATTCCAAAATGTGCCTCCGTGAAGTTTCAGGTCTTTTGGAGTTGTGCAGAATAGGTCTCTAATATTTGCTCCTTTTCCAGCCCAGAATTCCAGCTACCGGCATTCTCCCTCTTCATGTAAACCTTGTAAAATAAGAGAGAATAGGCATAAGTATTGTGACATAACGTGTAATAACAGCCCATAATGCAATAAATATCGATATAAAAGCATGATGCAAAATGGACGTATCAATGGGCCAAGAGTTACAAAGGGCCTCATATGGGCCGAAAGACATCATGTGCCATACATGGGTCGGAAGTTACAACGGGCTGGAATCATATTGGACGGCCCAGACAAAGTTACTGGGCTTAATTTCGATAGGCCGTAATGGGCCGTGAGTTAGCGGGTTGTAAATGGGCTATATACGAACAGGCCATTAACAGACTTTCCGTGGGCTGGCCTGTTACCTTTTGATCTAGTCAAACGGGCCGGCCTTTTCACCGGAATGGGACTCTGTCGGGTCATGCCACATGTCGACGTATCATACGCGCCTCCTGTCCAGTGAGTGGATGACATCTGTCCCAGCGGTGAACCAACACGTGTTTCCTCCGGCCAATGAGAATTTTACACATGGAAAATCCCCATTGGTCCGGGCTGTTAACGTGTTTTCGGGTCCAAACCGTACCTGATAGCTTAACGGCGACCCGTTAGGGTGGATGCCACGTGTCGGTCACCCTTGACGAAAGCACTTCCATGATGCGGCATTTATCGTCATGGAAATGGACACTTCCGTGATGATAATTTTGGTAATGTCATGGAACACTTCTACGACAGCACATATATGACTATCTTGATTTTGTCATAAAATCGTCATGGGTGTACATGCATGACAGAAAACGTGACCTATTGTGACAAACACGTATCATTACAGAAGTGTATTTTTTTCTAGTGCTCCCTCTAGCTATCTATGATCTTCTCTTCCCAAACTCTATTCATGCTACATCACAAAGTTTGATCAAGTTGAATTCGGACCCTCCGGGTGAGGAGCACTCGGAGCCACCGATCCATCAAGGGCTTAAACTTCCAAAATCTATCAATGGTTCTCCGTCTAACCGATTCTTTTCACTCGGTCTCACCGAACTCATTGGGTTGATCTAGGCTTTCACCTCGGTGCAACTAATTGGAACAGCTCGGTCATACTGAGTTGCAGCAACCGCTTGCGATTCTGCATCTCGGTGCCACCGAGTCGTTCCACTCGGTCACACCGACAGTGATTGGGTATATATTTCTGCAGGTTGAAATTTTGGAAATTACTCCAAACTGTTTGGCCGCGCCTCCCAGCTCTGCCGCCCCTCTGGTCTCTGGATCATCTCCGTCGTTACCAGCGACCTCCTGCCGTTGGTCTCTGCCGCCGTCAACGGGATTCTCCTTCGCCGTTGTCGCTGTAGCGAGTTCATTGCCAAGTTAGGGTATGAACTCAACCCCGTTGTGCAATCTTTAACTACGATTCTTGCACAAAGGACAATGCCATGATCCTTGCCACGATTGAGATTGCTCTATCCAACCAAAACATCCTCTAGATTAGATTTGATGCAAAAACTTAGGGTTAGGTTTCTGCCGAACTCATCTCGGACCGACCGATTTGAAGTATTCGGTCTCACCGATTTGGCCCAGGCCATTGCACATGTACTACACGGTCTGACCGAAGTGTACAAATCGGTGTGACGGAGTTCACTTTCTCTGTGAAACCCTAGCATCTCAGAGTCACCGAACTATGTCTCGGTCTGACCGATTTCACATGTTTACACTCTAAAGTTGCTTCGGTATCACCGAGATTGTCATATCGGTAGCTCCGAAATGCTTTCTGTAGAAATCTAAAATTAAGTTTTTGTCTCAACTTTTTGCCAAAATAGTTGTACTTTGTGATGCTCATCTACTCTATCTCTACCTATCTATTCACAGGGTCAGTGTCAGTGTCAGCCATGTCAGACAATAGTGACAGCCAGAACAGGTCAGAGGAGCATGCAAATCTCAGTGAGGGCATTAGCCCCTCAAACAGCAACTATGAATGCAAATGTGATTGATCATATTATTCTTTAATGTGTGCTTTAATGATGATATCTTATTACTTGTGTATGATCAATCATGTTTACCTTGGTGATGAGTGCATGCTATTTATATTCTATCATTTTGAGCGCTGCACCAAGATGTATGTGACATGGAAGAGTAACCCATGATCCTAATCATTTGTGCATTTGCATTCAAAAGAAAATTTTAAATAATGCACAAATTTAGGGGGAGCTCTTCCTTATCAGCTCTTGCTTATCACATACTTCTCAAAGCGACGATAAATTTCATTCATATTATCATTTGTCGAATCTTTGATCTATATGTTGTCATCAATTACCAAAAAGGGGGAGATTGAAAGTGCAACTAATCCCCGAGTGATTTTGGCAATTCATAACAACATGTAGTTCATTAACCTAATATACATTCAAGTTGATTATTTCAGAAAGTTCAATGATTAGCAATGGCATGGACTAGAGATGTGGACCCCTCAAAATGCTAAGGACAAATATTGGCAAAAGCTCAAGACTGTTCATTTCTATTTTAGTGATCCAAGATCACATTGAGTCCATAGGAAAAGCCAATACTATTAAAAGGGGATGAGGTGTTGCTTAATGGTCTACTTGCTCAAAATGTTTAGTGATATGACCCAAATCCCTCAACCACTTTCTCAAATCCAAATTTGTCCTAACCCTAAAGTCAAACTCGACCCCATCGATTTGATTCATCCGGCGCCACCGAGTTCTTTTGACATAGCCATTGCCAGAAACCCTAATCAGTTCGGTCTCACCGATAGGGATTTCAGTCTCATCGAGATGGGATTGCAAACTCTTTGTTTCCCGTCGTAACATTTCAGTCTCACCGAAAAGAGCGATCGGTCCCACCGAGTTTGCAATGCAAACCCTCTGTTTCCCTTTCGTAACATTTCGGTATCACCAAAAGGAGCGATCGGTCCCATCGAGTTTGCCTGACCAACTCTCTATTTGCTCTTTGCTGAAATCGTTCTCAACGAGTTCATGTAATCGGTCACACCGAGTTGAGATTTTGCCCTAACCCTAGCGCATCAGTCTCACCGAGTTGCATGTCGGTCCCACCGAGAATCCTAACGTTCTCATTTTGAACTGAATCGGTCTCACCGAGTGAGGGAGTCCTGGATTAGGGGGTATCCGGACAGCCGGACTATATACAACGTTCGGACTATTGAAGAGTGAAGATACAAGACTCAAGACTTCGACCCGTGTCCGGATGGGACTTTCCTTGGTGTGGAAGGCAAGCTTGGTGATCCGGATATTATATTTCCTTCCTTGTAACCGACTCCATGTAAACCCTAGTCCTCTCCGGTGTCTATATAAACCGGAGAGGTTGGTCCTTAGAAGGCCGATCACAATTACAATCATACCATCATAGGCTAGCTTCTAGGGTTTAGCCTCTATGATCTCGTGGTAGATCTACTCTTGTACTACCCATATCTTCAATATTAATCAAGCAGGAAGTAGGGTTTTACCTCCATCGAGAGGGCCCGAACCTAGGTAAACATCTGTGTCCCTTGCTTCCTGTTACCATCAGCCTAAGACGCACAGATCGGGACCCCCTACCCGAGATCCGCCGGTTTTGACACGGACATTGGTGCTTCCATTGAGAGTTCCTCTGTGTCGTCGCTACAGGGCTCGATGGATCCTTCAACCATCATCAACAACACGGTCCCGGGTGAGGCCTTTCTCCCCGGACAAATCTTCGTGTCCGGCGGCTTCGCCCTGCGGGCCAATTCGCTTGGCCATCTGGAGCAGATCGATAGCTACGCCCCTAGCCACCAGATCAGGATCGGAAACCGAACTGCACGACGGACATCCGCGGAGACTGGATCTCCGACGGATTCGGGCCTATGCCAGGAGCACCGGACGATTCACAGCGAGCACGGCTTAGACCTGGCCGGACAAAGCTCAATTATCACCCCGCAGGAGCCTCGGACCTAACTCCGGAGCAGGCTGCGTTGCCTAAGGACGGGGGGCTGGACCCCGCCCTGCAGGTCGCGCACTCATCGGCGGTGGAGCCGAACACGGGCCTTACCTCTGTGGTGGCTTGTGAATCCGGACCCCCGGATTCGTATCCGGGTGTTGGTTCCGGTCCGCGCACTCCCGATCCAGTCGAGCCTGGTTGGGCTCCGGTAATGGAGTTCACCGCTATGGATATCTTCCAGCACTCGCCTTTCCGTGACATGCTGGACTCATTAAAGTCTCTCTCTTTGTCAGGAGGCTCTTGGCCGAACTATGTCCGGCTCGAGTGGGAAGCAGGCGATGAAGGAATTCGTTGCCCATGCATTGCCACAGTCGATGATTTAACCGGCGTACTGGACTTCAACTCTGAAGACATCGACGGAATAGACGATGATGCAGGAGAAGAACATGAAGCACCGCTCACTGGGCGGTGGACAACCGCCTATCCCTATGATATATATATGGTGGACACTCCGAAGGAAACCAATGGCGATGAGACAGCGGAGGATAATCCCTCAGGGAGAAAAGCAAAGCATGGGCGTCATCGGTGCCGCTCCAAGCCCCGCCACAGCAATACCGGCCCAGAAGACGAAACAATCCAGATGGCGCCGAAGATGAATATAACCCCAGTCGGCTTGCCTTTCAGAAGGCCGGACTGGCCACTGTGGGATACTTGGAGAGGGACAACTACACGCCCCCCTCCGAGGACGAGGCAAGCCTCGGCAATGACGAATTCGGTGTGCCTGAAGATCCAGTGGAACAAGCTCGCTTCGAGCGACGGCTCATGGCCACGGCAAAGAGTCTGCAAAGGAAGCAACAACAGCTTAAAGCTGACCAAGATTTGCTGGTGGACAGATGGACCAAGGTCCTGGCCACCGAAAGATACGGACCCGAGGGCACACAGGGCACAACCGGCCACCCCAACCTAAGCAGGAGAACCCAAGGCACATGCCCCAACGTCAACACACCACTACGGTCCAAAACAATACAAAGGACACAAGAAGAAGCATCCTCAAGCCTCGGCGCAATGGTCATAAGCGTCAAGTCAGGAAGGCTGGTGCTAATTCCAGCAACTCCCAGTCCGGTCAGCGGACAAAGAACAGCTCAGACCTATCCGGCCCGAGCCACACACTCGATCAACCATGTGAAATTCATGGTACTCCTAGAAGGATGGCAAAGCATACCAATAGAGAATGCTGGATCCTCAAAACAAAGCGGTTGGTCGCGTGCCGGAAACAATGAAGGGAGGCGTCTGGTCAAGAGCACCCCCCCATAGCATAAAAGTACGACCGATCGCCCGCGAGTGCATTAACCACGGCAACTCAATTGCAATACCTATGGACGTAGCAAACCGGGGGCTCCATAACACATAAAACCCCCGCAGGTGTGAAACCACAAATAACATCTCCTAAAAGATGCTAGGGGCAAAGGCCAAGTTTTACTGGCCCACCACTCTAAATGGTTGTCTTCGGATCACCAAAAAAATGCTACGCCAAATAATAAATCTTCGGCACCTTCCCACCATGCGGTAATTTACCGTATGCTAACGGGATGAACCACGTTGACTAGATTCCACGTGGTAAATCACTCAGGCAAACACCATATGATGCAATCACACCTATGGGCAAGGCCGAACCCCGCCCTCAGAGCGGAAATCATACAGCTGCCGGAGTAGCGAGTCGCGCATGCCTATCAAAATTTTGATATGACAACCAACCATCCAGACACCAACTGAGGAGTCTGCGCTACCCAACGGTATAACAGCTAGGTTTACCAGGGTCCGATCAGGAGCCCTCAGACCAACCACAAGAGGACGCTCGGCTACCTCCGAGTATTTTCCTTTACAAACTAACTTTGACGCAGAACAGGTTTGGTGATGTGGAATCGGCCAGGACACACAAGGAGCCCCCCTAAAAGAAGGCAGTCCAGATTCACTCTTGATCAACTCACAACTCCCTCCAGTCCGGCCATCACAGGTTCCGCCAAAAAACACTTCTTTTCATAACCATACATCGTACTCATATGCATAGACATATCATCTTACTACAATGCGTAGACTTAAATAACACTTACCGGCCGTCGCTTTTCATCGACACCTCATGTTGCGCCCGATTATGCCAGGGGCTTCACAGTATGGCAATAAAGTCCGACCACCTTCTCGGTCGCTCGACACCCCGAACTTATAGCACTATAAGCATCAGCTCCGAATCATGTCTTGGGTCATTGGTTGGGTTTGCCCGGCTCCCTTGTTTTGGTACCTTACGTTCCGTTATATCGGCTAAGGTAGCGCAGGAAGAACTACTGCAATTGTGTCCCGGATCTGCCGGACGAGCACCTCAGTAGAGAAAGCCGAAAACCGACTGTCATGATACAGCAAGAGCTGGTCAGCTGTTCGAGAGGTTGTAAAATCCTTCAAGATTTATTCCGCACAACGCCATTATAAATGCAGAGTGCGACGGATCGGTCTTCTGATTAGGCGCCAATAGAGCCCCTTGTTCGGCCTTCCGAATACTAGGGGTTGCACCGACCATACTCGAATTCCTATGGCTAAGTGAGAGTAATAAAGCCTTATAGTCCGATTGCCTGGTTCGTGGTGAGAAACACCTCCTTAAAAGGACCCAACTATGGGATAAAGAGCATTTAGATATATCCCGAACACCCCCGTATTCTTTTTACATGGGGGCAGAAGCCGACGACTGGCCAACTCTCAGGATTTACATACAATAAACAGTCGCACAGGAAGAACATATGTTCAAACAAAACATGCAATATATATAATAAAAATGCCATAATCCCATATTACAAAAAGTGGCACGAATTCCCTCAGGGAAATATAATGTCTTTGGCACACTTATCCGCCGCAAGGCGGGCCCCCTTCAATACACCTTCATAGTACAGTTCGGGCTTGCGGTGCTCCTTACCCTCTGGCGGCCCCTCAGTCATCAGCTTCTCACGTCAAGCTTCCCCCAATGCACTTTTGCACGGGCAAACGCCATGCGCGCACCCTCTATGCAGATCGATCGCTTAACAGCATCAAGCCGAGGACAGGCGCCCACAATCCGCTTCACGAGCCCGATGTAACTGCTCGAAATTGGCTCCGCCGGCCACAGCCGGACAACCAAGTCCTTCATGGCTAGTTTGGCCGCCTGGTGCAGTTCGACCAGCTGCTTCAGCTCATCGATAAAGGGCACCGGATAGTTCGGTGCCAAATACTGCGACCAGAAATCCCTCTCCGCAGACTTCTTTTCCTCGGTTCGGTAGAATTGGGCGGCATCTGATATGCTGCGAGGAAGATCCGCAAACGCCCCTGGAAAAATAAGAATTCAACTTGCTGCTTAGAATTCTTCCCATTATCATGAACAAATAGCTAAGAATACAGAAGGCCTTACCAGCCGCAACTTTCTGGGCCTCTTGAATGCCCCGTAAAGCACCTCGGGCTTCTTCCCTAGCATCTTCCGCGGCTTGGAGCGCTTGGGCGAGTTCGGATTCTTTCCCTATTAGACTCTGCTCCAAGCCCTCGCTTTTCTTCACAGCCTCCTGGAGCTCCTGCTCATTGTGACAACCACAACCTCATGTTTTTCACGAAGTGCTGTTCGCGGCAGCCTTCTCGTTAGCATCATCCACAGCCTTCTTCAGTGCCTCATATTCGGCACTCGCTCCTAAGGCATACAACACAAATACTTTTCAATAAGCACAATTACTTATTCGTGCCTAATGCAAGACAATGTTTCAACATACCTTGCGTATCCTCTAATTGCTTCCTTACGTGGCCAAGTTCTTCATCGGCCCGTTCCAGGCTCCGCTTCAGTTCGGACACTTCCGCATTATGAGCGGTCGTCTTCTCCGCAGACGCATGTTTTCCAACAAAGAGGAACACGCCATTAACATAAGTTCCCACGGCAAGAGAGGATTTGATCCCCTGCCCGGCTCCCTCTCTTTCGTCGGACAGTGTATCAGGGGCTACTACTCATATTATGATGATTCCTCAAAGGTTTCTTAGGAAACATACCTCAAAGGCCTTTATAAGGCCAAGGCAGGACTCGTTCAGGCCGCTCTCGGCGGACTGAATCTTTTCAACCACCGCACCCATAAGGGTCGGATGTTCATCGATGATAGACGCGTTCTTTAACGCTGTCGATAGACCGCCTGGCAACTCTGCTTGACCAGAGGTTGCCGGCGGAGTAGGCAGGCCTCCCACCGTCGAAGGTGGCCGCTCGCCCAATCCGGGAGCCTTAGAGGTCTCCTGGACCTTGTCCGGCTGTGGGCCGAACCCAAGATCGCCCCTGCTGACGGCACACTCAGGGGCCTTCGCTCCCGTGTGTCCGGCTCCAGTGATATGCCCCCCTGGTCTGGGCCCCATTAAGACGACACCTCAGTGTCGCGCCGGGACTTTGGGGAAGGGGCCTCTAGAGGCGTCTCGCTCGCGAAGGTGTCCGAGCTCAGCGAATCCTCGGATAAGGACTGTCCGGCGTGAGACCTTGCCGGACTGTGCAAAATATAGCAACAGTTAAAACTACTATACCCAAAAACAAACCCGGACACATATGCGTGTTCGGATTTTGTATACTTACGACTTCTCCAGGGGCTGGGCCTGGATGCCTCTGGGAGGGAACCTTTTCTCCTCTTGGGCGATTCAGCCTCCAGGGACGAGGAAGCTGCACGCTTCTTCCCACCTTCAGAGTGAGGCTCGTCCTCCTCTGCTTCTTCCTCTTCGTCTTCTGAAGAAGGAGCGTCGCTTGAGTCTTCGAATTTTGCGTCCGAATCCTCGCGGTGACGGAGGCCACTCCGGGTCTTCTTGACCTTCTTGGAGGCCTCCTTCTTTGGCGCCTCGTAAGGCGCGGGGACCAGCATCTTCGTTAGAAGAGGTCTGGCCGGTTCCTCCGGCAGCAGGGCCGGACAATGAATCTGCTCCACCTTCTTTATCCATCCCTGAGGTCACGACGAAACACGATTAAAGATGTCTCCCTCATGACATGCCAACCGCAGCGTGGATGGACAGAGCGTGGTTGTAACTTACCGGGCTTGCAGCATGGGATAATTGATACCCACGGTCCTCGGCGGAGCCCGGCCACGATTTGACGGGCTTGAAGAGCACCTTCCAGATATCCTTGTGGGAGGAGTCATAGAGCTCCTGAAGGGTTTGGTGCTCGGTTGGGTCGAACTCCCACAGAGTGCAGTCTCGGCCGACAAGGGAGAACCAGCGAACTAGCATCACCGACCACGTCGACGAGTTTGACGTCCCCTGTCAACCACACTGCGGGCCGCGTGCGGAGCAATGACAGCTCATCGGACGAGGACGATTCAGGCCCTTCTTGGGCGGGGCGTAAGCCGCGGTGAAGCTCCGGATCTGAACTCGGGAGCTGCAGCCCACTTTTTGCCGCGTGGTTCGGTGATATAAAACCATCGCTGCTGCCACTCCTTGACGGAGTCGTTGAAAGCGCCCTTGCCAAACGGCCTTGGGCATCTTGCTCACCATGGCGCCGCCAAGACTCGGCGTGTTCGCCACTCACCACCTTGGGCTTCACATTAAAAATCTTCAGCCACGGGCGAAGTGAGGTGAGATCCAAGAAAAGCCTCGCATACGACGATGAACGTCGAGATATTGAGGAAGGAGTTGGGGAAAGATCATGAAAATCAATCCCGTAGTAATACATGACTCATGAACAAATGGGTGCAGGGGAAACCGAAGCCCGCGGACAAAATGGGGAAGGAACACGACTCTCTCGTGAGGTTCCGGAGTGGGGACGACCTGTCCCGCCGGTGGGAGACGGTGGCCGATCTTCTGGGCCAGTAACCCGGCGTCCCGGAGCTTCTTGATATCCTTCTCCCGGACAGTAGAGGCCATCCATCTGCCTCGTGCTCCGGATTCGGACATCTTTGGGAAAACCTCTCTTTGGTGGAAAAGAAGAGTGCTTGGGTGTTAGGGCTTGAAAAGAGGGGAATGAGCTAGCGGAAGGACAAAGGCGTGGGTAAAGAGAAAGAGGCTTTGTCTCTTTATAGGGGCGGTAAATGCTTTTTGCGCCTCCCCACTTGCCTGGTGGAACCCGTTTGCCTCCCGTTCGCGGCGATTAGCGGTGCGGTTGGATTACCCATACCCATATTGATGAGAATCCCGTGATAAGGGGACACGATCTCTGCTTTGACAAGATGTGTCAAAGAAACCGCCTCGCAATATGCGATGTGGCTGGTTGTGGGAAAACGGTTTGAATAATGACCCGACCATAATGACACGTCACGTTGCCTAAAAAGTTGTCAACAGATTGCATTTGTGAAATATCATTCTCTCTACGGTGGCATGTGAAGATCATTTTGTGGATCCCGACATGGTTCAAGTGTTCGATAATTATTTTGGAGTATTCGGAGGAGGAACCCGCCCTGCAATGCCGAAGACAAGACTGCGCGCCGGACTTATCATCATTGAAGCTTGGTTCATGGGCTACTGAGGGAGTCCTGGATTAGGGGTTATCCGGACAGCCGGACTATATACAGCGTCCGGACTATTGAAGCTGAAGATACAAGACTCAAGACTTCGACCCGATGGGACTTTCCTTGGCGTGGAAGGCAAGCTTGGCGATCCGGATATTATATTTCCTTCCTTGTAACCGACTCCATGTAAACCCTAGCCCTCTCCGGTGTCTATATAAACCGGAGAGGTTGGTCCTAGAAGGCCGATCACAATTACAATCATACCATCATAGGCTAGCTTCTAGGGTTTAGCCTCTACGATCTCGTGGTAGATCTACTCTTGTACTACCCATATCTTCAATCTTAATCAATCAGGAAGTAGGGTTTTACCTCCATCGAGAGGGCCCGAACCTGGGTAAACATCTGTGTCCCTTGCTTCCTGTTACCATCATCCTAAGACGCACAGATCAGGACCCCCTACCCGAGATCCGCCGGTTTTGACACCGACACCGAGTTCACCTATTCGGTCTGACATAGTTGGGTCAAATGTGTGTAACGGTTAGATTTTGTGTGGAGGCTATATATACCCCTCCACCCCATTTTCTATTCAAGAGAGAGCCATCAGAACATGCCTACACTTCCACTACTCATTTTCTGAGAGACAACTAGCTAGTCATGTGTTGAGACCAAGACATTCCAATCCAACCACAAGAATCTTGATTTCTTGCCTTCCCCAAGTTGCTTTCCACTCAAATCATCTTTCCACCATAGCCAAATCAGTGAGAGAGAGTTGAGTGTTGGGGAGACTATCATTTGAAGCACAAGAGCAAGGAGTTCATCATTAACACACCATCCATTACCTTTTGGAGAGTGGTGTCTCCTATATTGGTTACGTGTCACTTGGGAGCCTCCGTCAAGATTATGGAGTTAAACCAAGGGGTTTGTAAGGGCAAGGAGATCGCCTACTTCGTGAAGATCTACCCAAGTGAGGCAAGTCCTTCGTGGGCGATAGCCATGGTGGGATAGACAAGGTTGCTTCTTCGTGGACCCTTCGTGGGTGGAGCCCTCCATGGACTCGCACAACCGTTACCCTTCGTGGGTTGAAGTCTCCATCAACGTGGATGTACGATAGCACCACCTATCGGAACCACGCCAAAAATCTCCATGTCTAAATTGCGTTTGCCTTCTCTAAACCCTTCCCATTACCTTCGTATGCAATGTTTTACATTCCGCTGTTATACTCTTAGAATTTCATGTGTAGGTTGATTGCTTGACTTGTGCTAAGTTGCTAAAATATGCAAAGACTTGAAATTGGGGAAAGGCTATATTTTTATTTGGTCAAGTAGTCTAATCACCCCCCCCCCCTCTAGACCTACTTTCGATCCTACGCTTTGCCTGATCATCCTCTCAAGAAAAATGAAATACTTGATATCTTTTATAATGGACTAACCGATGCTTCTAGGGACCACCTAGATAGTTGTGTTGGTTGTGTTTTCAGGGAACGAACTGTTGAGCAAGCTGAATTGCTATTGAATAATATATTGAGTAATGATAATGATTGGACACTTCATGAACAAACTCCTAAGCAACTCTAAAGAAAATAAGTATCCTATTTCTCAGTCCTGAAGATATGCAAGAGGCAAAGAAATCTATGAAGGAAAAAGGTATTAAAGCTGAAGATGTTAAGAATCTACCACCTATTGAAGAAATACATGGTCTTGATAACTCGACACATGTAGTAGAGGTAAACTCTCTCTATAGATTTGATGAAGGTGATATTCCTCATAATAAGTCTGCTAGTCAATTCTTGGATGAATTTGATAACTTTATTGTTAAACAAGAAACTTTCAATGCTTATGTTGATAGACAATTGAAACGTAATGCTTACATGCTTGACTGCTTGTGTAATTATATGAGAGAACTGTTAGTGATCTTTAGATTATTAGTAATCACGCTTCCATGGTTAGAACTCAAGTAGAACAAGTACTTAAGGCACGAGATGATTTGCTCAATGAGTTGAATAGTAAGAACAATGATAATGATGTTAGGGTTATGACAAGAGGTGGTAAGATGACCCAGGAACTTTTGTATCCTGAGGGTCATCCTAAGAGAGTTGAGCAAGATTATCAGTGAATTAATACTGATGTACCTAGTCCTCCTAGTAATAAAAGAAGAAGAAAACTGATAGGACTTTGCATGCTTCTAGTGAACCTGTTATAGACACACATGAGAATCCCAATGATATTTCTATTTCTGATGCTCAGACACAATCTGGTGATGAACATGAACCTAGTAGTAATGTTAATGGTGATGTTCATGTTGATGCTCAACCTACTAATGATAATGTTGTGGAGACTGAACCTGTTGTTGATCCTGATAACCCATAATCAAATAATCAATGTTATGATAAGAGAGACTTCATTGCTAGGAAACACGGTAAAGAAATAGAATCATGGGTTCAGAAACACATACCCTTTCCTCCTAAACCATCCAAGAAAAAGGATGATGAAGATTTTGAGCGCTTTGTTGAAATGCTTAGACCCGTCTTTTTGCGTATGCGTTTGACAAATATTCTGAAAATGTCTCCTTATGCTAAGTATATGAAAGATATTGTTACAAATAAAAGAAATATACCGGAAGCTGAAATTTCCACCATGCTTGCTAATTACACTTTTAGGGTGGAATACCAAAGAAACTTGGAGATCCAGGAATACAAACTATACCATGCTCCATTAAAATAAACTATGTTAAAACCGCTTTATGTGATTTGGGAGCCGGTGTTAGTGTTATGCATTTCTCTTTATATCGTAGACTTGATTTGAATAAGTTGACACCTACTGAAATCTCTTTGCAAATGTCTGATAAATCAACTGCTATACCCATCGGTATTTGTGAGGATGTGCCTGTTGTGGTTGCAAATGTTACTATCTTAACGGACTTTGTTATTCTTGATATTCCCGAGGATGACAGTATGTTGCTCATCCTTGGTAGACCTTTTTTAAACATTGCAGGGGCTGTTATTGATCGAAACAAAGGCAATGTCACTTTTCATGTTAATGGTAATGAGCACGCGGTACACTTTCCAAAGAAACAACCTCAAGTTCATAGTATCAACTCTACTGGAAAATTTTCAACTATTACTATTGGAGGTTTTGAATTCCCTCTCCCTACTGTCAAAAAGAAATATCATATTCTTATTGTTGGGGACATGCACATCCCCGTTGAGGTAACCTAGTGTTGTTCGAAAATTCTCCGGTTTCATGTTATTCGAAATAAGTTTGTTAATAAGAATTGATCAACCTTGTTAACGGATTCCTTTTGATGGGCATGAGATGTATGAATTTAGAAAGCACAACCTTTTGTACCTACCTTTTAATTTCTGTTATTTAGGATAAATAAAGCAAAAATAGTATTATCCGTCTGTTTTCTGAATTATCCGTGCAATGAAAAATGTCCCGAAAATAAAAGTTCTCCAAATGCCCTGAAAATTTAGTATGATTTTTTATAGAATATTTTAGAATTTCTGGCACTGAGAATGCACCGGTGGACCACAAGGGTGGAGGGCGCATCCTACCCCCTAGGCGCACCCCCCTGCCTTGTGGGTCCCATGTAGGCCCCCCTCACTTATTCCAGCACCCATCCACTTCGTCTTCCTTCAGAAAAAAATCATCATGTTGCTCAAACCCGTGTTCTTGCTCATCTTGCTGCCAATTTCGATCTCCTTGTGCAAAGCTCCATTTACAAAACTATTTTGGGGGATTGTTCTTCGGTATGTGACTCCTCCAATGGTCCAATTAGTTTTTGTTCTAGTGCTTTATTTATTGCAAAAAAATTCTGCCGTGGTGACCTTGTTCTTGAGCTTGCATGTCAAATTTATATGGTCCAAAGTAGTTTTGATGCATGATATTGCTTCTGGGCACTTGTGGGAGTAGTTGCTATCAATCTTGTTGAGTTTGGTTCACTTTTATTTTGAGTCACTAAAAATTTCAGAAATTTTTCAGAGGAAGAATTTTTTTAGGAAAATGTACCAATGTGGTTCTTCGAGGAAACAAGCACCGAGGTTCACAATATGTGAGCCGGACCCTGAACCACCAAGGGAAACTCAAGTGCGGCCTTATGAATGGCCGTCGGATGAATTCATGGTTCATGCAGGTTTCAGGATGAGTTTGATACATACATACAAAATGCTGGCCTTGAAGACTTCGTGTCAGATAAGTGCCAACAATACTATCACCTCACTGATTCATTTGTGCGAAGATTTAAATTTACATACCAACACAATACTCACACTCTCCTATTTGATCTTTATGATAAATCTTATACCATGGACCTAGAAGATTTTAGTGATGCATGCAAAATCCCACAATGGGGTACTCTTTATGAGCCTCGCAAAACTGAGTACAATGATTTCCTTGCTAGCATCACTATAAGGGAAACTAGAAATACTTCCCAAGCCTCCATGGGGAGCATTCATTTTCCTGCCATACATTATTTTGCTCTCTTCATAGGCAGATGCATTAATGGTAAACATGACCATAGCCACCTTTGTGCATCGGTGTTGGGAAACGTAGCATGCAATTTCAAAAAATTTCCTACGCTCACGCAAGATCTATCTAGGAGATGCATAGCAATGAGAGGGGGAGAGTGTGTCTACATACCCTCTAGCCACCTTTGACAACGCGGTTGATGTAGTCGAACTTCTTCTAGCTCCGACCGATCAAGTACCGAACGTATGACACCTTCGAGTTCTGCACACATTCAGCTCAATGACGTCCCTCGTCTTCCTGATCCAGCAAGGCATCGAGGTAGTAGATGAGTTACGTCAGCACGATGGCGTGGTGACGGTGATAGTGAATTGATCCGCGCGGGCTTCGCCTAAGCACTACAAAGTTATGACCGTGGGAGTAAACGGTGGAGGGGGACGCCGCACACGGCTATGCAATAGTCTGGGGTGGGCTAGGTGCGCCCCCCACATATATATAGGTGGGAGGGGGAGGGGAGGCAACCAGGGCATGCCCTAGGGTTGGCCACCGCCCCCTAGGGGCCTTGCCTTGCCCTGCGCCCCCCCCCCCCCCCCTTTCCATGTATGCATGAAGGGGAAGGAAAGATGGGGGTGAGGGATGGGAATCCTAATCCACACTTTCCTTTCCCTTCCCCCCATTCCTTCTCCTCCCCCTATAGCCTTATAGGGCGCACCATCCCCTTGTGGGCTGGTGTGTTCCTTCACAAGGTCCATATGGCCCATAGGATTGCCGGGGGTACCCGAAACACCTTCCGGTGACCCGATAAGTACCTGATACCCTCCGGAAGACTTCCGGTGTCCGAATACCATCGTCCTATATATCAATATTTACCTCTTGACAATTTCGAGACCCCTCGTCATGTCTGTGATCTTATCTGGGACTCCAAACAACATTCGGTCACCAAATCACATAACTCATATAATATTATATCATCATCAAACGTTAAGCGTGCGGACCCTACGGGTTCGAGAACTATGTAGACACGACCGAGACACCTCTCCGGTCAATAACCAATAGCGGAACCTGGATGATCATATTGGATCCTATATATTCTACGAAGATATTTATTGGTCAAACCGTTATGACAACATACGTTATTCCCTTTGTCCATCGGTATGTTACTTGCCCGAGATTCGGTCGTTGGTATCTTCATACCTAGTTCAATCTCGTTGCTGGTAAGTCTCTTTACTCGTTCCGTAATACATCCTGCAACAAACTAATTAGTCACTTTGCTTGCAAGGCTTCTTAGGATGTGTATTACCGAGAGGGCCCAAAGATACCTCTCTGATGGATGGAGTGACAAATCCTAATCTCGATCTATGCCAACACAACAAACACCTTCGGAGATACCTGTACAGCATCTTTATAATCACCCAGTTACTTGTGATGTTTGA
The DNA here is from genome assembly GCA_021605145.1 of Aegilops bicornis. Taxonomy (NCBI): domain Eukaryota; kingdom Viridiplantae; phylum Streptophyta; class Magnoliopsida; order Poales; family Poaceae; genus Aegilops; species Aegilops bicornis. Next base: position 543,285,894 of record CM038671.1, read on the forward strand.
TAGCACACAAGGTATTCCTCCGGTATCTGGGAGTTGCATAATCTCTTAGTCGAAGGAATATGTATTTGGCATGAAGAAAGCAATAGCAATAAAACTGAACGATCAATATGCTAAGCTAACGGATGGGTCTTGTCCATCACATCATTCTCCTTATGATGTGATACCGTTCATCAAATGACAACACATGTCTATAGGAAACTTAACCTTCTTTGATTAACGAGCTTGTCTAGTAGAGGCTTACTAGGGACACGGTGTTTTGTCTATGTATCCACACATGTATCAAGTTTCCGGTTAATACAATTATAGCATGAATAATAAAAATTTATCATGATATAAGGAAATATAAAATAACAACTTTATTATTGCCTCTAGGGCATATTTCCTTCAGCCTCCCACTTGCACTAGAGTCAATAATCTAGTTCACAGCGTCATGTGATTAACACCCATAGTTCACATCGCCATGTGACTAACACCCAAAGAGTTTACTAGAGTCAATAATCTAGTTCACATCGCCATGTGATTAACACCCAAAGAGTACTAAGGTGTGATCATGTTTTGCTTGTGAGAGAGGTTTAGTCAACGGGTCTGCCACATTCAGATCCGTATGTATTTTACAAATTTCTATGTCTACAATGCTCTGAACGGAGCTACTCTAGCTAATTGCTCCCACTTTCAATATGTATCCAGATTGAGACTCGGAGTCATCCAGATTAGTGTCAAAGCTTGCATCGATGTAACCCTTTGCGACGAACTCTTTGTCACTTCCATAACCGAGAAATATTTCCTTAGTCCTCTATAGGTACCTAAGGATAATTTTGACTGATGTCTAGTGATCTACTCCTGGATCACTATTGTACCCCCTTGCCAAACTCATGGCAAGGTACACAATAGGTCTGGTACACAGCATGACATACTTTATAGAGCCTATGTCTGAGGCATAGGGAATGACTTTCATTCTCTCTCTATCTTCTGCCATGATCGGGTTTTGAGTCTTACTCAAATTCACACCTTGCAACAGAGGCAACAACCCTTTCTTTGACTGATCCATTTTGAACTTCTTCAAAACTTTGTCAAGCTATGTGCTTTGTGAAAGTCCTATTAAGCGTCTTGATCTATCTCTATAGATCTTGATGCCCAATATATAAGCATCTTCACCGAGGTCTTTCATTGAAAAACTCGTATTCAAGTATCCTTTTATGCTATCCAGAAATTCTACATCATTTCCAATCAACAATATGTCATCTACATATGATATTAGAAATGCTACAGAGCTCCCACTCACTTTTTTGTAAATACAGGCTTCACCGAAAGTCTGTATAAAACCATATGCTTTAATCACGTCATCAAAGCATATATTCCAACTCCGAGATGATTGCACTAGTCCATAGATGGATCGCTGGATCTTGCACACTTTGTTAGCACCTTTAGGATCGACAAAACCTTATGGTTGCATCATATACAACTCTACTTTAAGAAATCCATTAAGGAATGCAATTTTGACGTCCATTTGCCAGATTTCATAATTATAAAATGCGGCAATTGCTAACATGATTTGGACTGACTTAAGCATCGCTACGGGTGAGAAAGTCTCATCGTAGTCAACTCCTTGAACTTGTTGAAAACCTTTTGCGACAATTCGAGCTTTGTAGACAGTAACATTACCATCGTCGGTCTTCTTCTTGAAGATCCATTTATTCTCTATGGCTCGCCGATCATCGGGCAAGTCAACCAAAGTCCACACTTTGTTCTCATACATGGATCCTATCTCAGATTTCATGGCCTCAAGCCATTTATCAGAATCTGGGCTCATCATAGCTTCTTCATAGTTCGTAGATTCGTCATGGTCTAGTAACATGACTTCCATAACAAGATTACCGTACCACTCTAGTGCGGAATGTGCTATGGTTGACCTACGAAGTTCGGTAGTAACTTGATCTGAAGTTTCATGATCATCATCATTAGCTTCGTCTCTAGTTGGTGTAGGCATCACGGGAACGGTTTTCTGTGATGAGCTACTTTCCAATTCGAGAGAAGGTACAATTACCTCATCAAGTTCTACTTTCCTCCCACTCACTTCTTTCGAGAGAAACTCCTTCTCTAGAAAGTTTTCATTCTTGGCAACAAAGATCTTGCCTTCGGATCTATGGTAGAAGGTGTACACAATTGTTTCCTTAGGGTATCCTATGAAGACGCACTTCTCTGATTCGGGTTCGAGCTTATAAGGCTGAAGCCTTTTGACATAAGTGTCGCAACCCCAAACTTTGAGAAACAACAGCTTAGGTTTCCTGCCAAACCACAGTTCATACGGTGTCGTCTTAACAGATTTAGAAGGTGCCCTATTTAAAGTGAATGCAGTTGTCTCTAATGCATAACCCCAAAATGATAGTGGTAAATCGGTAAGAGACATCATAGATCGCACCATATCTAATAAAGTACGGTTACGATATTCGGACACACCATTAAGCTGTGGTGTTCCAGGTGCGTGAGTTGTGAAACTATTCCACGCTGTTTTATATGAAGGCCAAACTCGTAACTTAAATATTCGCCTCTGTGATCAGATCGTAGAACCTTTATTGTCTTGTTATGATGATTCTCCACTTCACTCTGAAATTCTTTGAACTTTTCAAATGTTTAGGACTTGTGTTTCATCAAGTAGATATACCCATATCTGCTCAAATCATCTGTGAAGGTCAGAAAATAACGATACCCGTCGCGAGCTTCAACACTCATCGAACCGCATACATCGGTATGTATTATTTCTAGTAAGTCATTAGCTTGCTCCATTGTTCCGGAGAACGGAGTTTTAGTCATCTTGACCATGAGGCATGGTTCGCAAGTATCAAATGATTCATAATCAAGTAATTCAAAAAGTCCATCTGCATGGAGTTTCTTCATGCGCTTTACACCAATATGATCTAAACGACAGTGCCACAAATATATTTGTCACGCCCTCGATGCGGCTATATCTCCCACGTGTCGAAGCACGACTTAGAGGCATAACCGCATTGAAAGCAATGTCGCAAGTGAGGTAATCTTCACACAACCCATGTAATAAATAAGGGAAAGAGATACATAGTTGGCTTACAATCGCCACTTCACACAATACATGAGTAAAACATTACATCATACAGTACAATCAAGGTCCGACTACGGAACCAAAATAAAAGAAGACTACCCCAAATGCTACACGGATCCCCGATCGTCCCAACTGGCTCCACTCTTGATCAAATAAAACCAAACAACACAATGAACAAGATCTTCGTCGAGCTCCTCCTTGAGCTCGGATGCATCACCGCACGGTTTCATCGGCACCGCAAGCTGATTTTGGAAGTATCTGTGAGTCACGGACTCAACAATCTCACTCCCGCGAGATCAAGACTATTTAAGCTTAAAGGTAGGGACAGGGTAGTGAGGTGGAGCTGCGACAGCGACTAGCATATATGGTGGCTAACATACGCAAAAGAGAGCGAGAAGAGGAGGCAAGGCACGGTCGAACCACTATGATCAAGAAGTGATCCTAGAACAACCTACGTCAAGCATAACTCCAACACCGTGTTCACTTCCCGGACTCCGAGAAGAGACCATCACGGTTACACGCGGATTGGTGTATTTTAATTAAGATCAACTTCGGGTTTTCTACAACCGGACATTAACAAATTCCCATCCGCCACATAACCGCGGGCACGGCTTTCGAGAGTTCAAACCCTGCAGGGTGTCCCAACTTAGCCCATGATAAGCTCTCGCGATCAACGAAGGATATTCCTTCTCCCGGGAAGACCCGATCAGTCTCGAATCCGGCTACAAGACATTTCGACAAAGAATAAAACAAGACCCGGCAAAGCCGCCGGATGTGCCGACAAATCTGATAGGAGCTGCACATATCTCGGTCTCGTGGCACACTCGGAGGAGCAGTCCAAACAACAAAAACCCCCCCTCCAGGTGCCTTGCGGGGGCGCTGCACCGGGCTCTAGTTCGGGCCAGCACCCGAAGGAGCACTGGCCCGGGGGGGGGGGCTAAAATAAAGATGACCCCCGGGCTCCGGAAACCCAAGGGAAAAAGGGCATAGGTGAGGCAAATGGTAAAACCAATGTTGGGCCTTCTTTGGAAAAGTCTTATTCAAAGCGAACTGTCAAGGGGTCCCATAAATCACCCGACCGCGTTAGGGACGCAAAATCCGGGAACATAATACCGATATATGACGGAAACTAGGCGGCAAGAGTGGAACAAAACACTGTGCATAAGGCCGAGACTTCCACCCTTTACCAAGTATATAGATGCATTAATAATATACGATATATTGTGATAACCCAACAAGTAAACATGTTCCAACAAGGAACAACATCTCCATGTTCCAACAAGGAACAAACTTCATCTTCACCTGCAACTAACAACGCTATAAGAGGGGCTGAGCAAAGCGGTAACATAGCCAAACAACGGTTTGCTAGGAAAGGATGGTTAGAGGCTGACATGGTAATATGGGAGGCATGATAAGCAAGTGATAGGCATCGTAGCATAGGCATAGCAAAAGAGCGAGCAACTAGCAAGCAAAGATAGAAGTGATTTCGAGGGTATGGTCATCTTGCCTGAAATCCCGCAAGGAAGAAGAACGAGTCCATGAAGAAGACAAACGGACGTAGTCGAACGAATCCTCACAACTCCGGAACGAAACCGAAGCTAACGAGAGAAACAACCCGGAAAGAAACAAACAACATAGTAAACACACAATCACATAAACATGGCATGATGCACAATCAAGTATGATGCATGTCCGGTTTAAATAGCATGGCATGGCAATATGCACAAACAAAACTACAGGTTAAGTGGAGCTCAAAATGCAAAACACCACATCAATTATTTAGTTCACTCCCGGTTAGGTACTCAACAATATTAAATGTTGTTAAACATGGCAAGAGGTGAGGCATAAGTAAACTAACTATTTAGGCAAATTTAAATGAGGCCGGAAATAACAAACAACAATTCGGAAAATCCCCATATGCAAATTATGGATTCGGTACTGATCTGACCTAAAGCATATTTTAGAGTTGTTAAACATGCAAAGTAATGCTACCATGTTAAACTAGGCATTTTTCTACCCCATTTACATATATAATTTATTTAAAATGGAGCTACGGTTATTAAGTTATGCAATAAATCATTTTAGCATGGCATTTAAGCAAATTAATGCAAACAACAATTTTAAACATTTTAATTGTTGTTATCATGATGCGGATGACATGTGCAAGTTTATGCAATTTTTATGAAAATGTTGACAAGAGCATGTTACGAGGCATTATGTCACCGTGGTGGATGAAAGGGGTGCCACGGCAACGAATCCGAAAATGGTGCCACGGCAACACATCGGTTCCGATAACTCGATTGAGATATCGGTACAAAGGAAAGCGTGTGACGGAAGCGAGTCATGCAAGATGGTGGGGTGATCCGATTACGGGTTCCCACGGAACGGTGGCATGGCAAAAGAGGGGCATCGCAAGGATGATTCGATCACGGTCGGTCATCTCGGTGGTTATACCTTTGAAGCGTGCGTTCGGGGCGGAATGCGTTTCGTAGAGGGAAGTAGACGTTCTCGCGATGATCGTCGAGGGAAGTAGTCGTACACGGCGACGGTAGAGGAAGTAGTGTTTCACGTTCGTCTTCGAAGAGGTACTTGACGGGTCCGAATCCCTTCGGGGTTGTCGTGGTACTTGCGGTCTCGCGATGGTAGTCGCACCGCGGCGTGGGGAAGTAGACGTTCATGTTCGATGGCGGTGGTACATCTCGTCCTCGGAAGTAGTCGTTCATGTTCCGTGGATGTTCGGGGTCCACGGGGTCTTCGAGGGTCGACGGTAGTGGTACACGTTTTCGTAGATGTTCGAAGATGGACTTGGCGCATCCGATGTCTCCGGGTCAAGGTAGTGGTACTCGGCAATCCGAAGGGTACTTGGCGTTTCCGGGTTCGGTGGTCGTGGCACGTATGTAGGTGAACTTCGACGGGTCAACAACCTCCTGGTACTTGGCGAAAACCTGAAGATGGCCTTGGCGTCCCCGGTGTCTTCGGCCTTGGCGTGAAGCGAGGCGGAGGCGAGCAGAGGACCGGAGGTCGCAGGGACAGCTGGGGCGAGGCCGCAGCAACCGGCGGGCATCGGTGAGGGGGGTGCACGGAGCGCGCGCCGCCGGAGTCGGGCCGAGATGGACGGGTCGAGGCTCCTCCGGGCGACGGAGCTGACGAGGCGATGGCGCCGGGTAGACGAGGAGGCGAGCTTGAGGATCGGGCGCGGCGCTCTGGTGGAGCTTCGTCGGCGACGAGGAGGCCACCGGGGTCCGGCCTGGTCGTTGACGGAGGCGACGGGATCGGGTTCAAGGTCGGCCGAGAGGGTCGGGCGAGATGCCACGGCGGGCGGCGCTAGGAGGAGGAAGCAGGCGCGCGCCATGGTGGAAGCAGCAGCGAGGAGGTCGGGCGGTGGTACGAGGGGCTCCTCCCCGTGACGGCGCTGGAGGGAAGGGATCGAGAGAGAAGGGATCGGAGAACGCAGGAGGCGGAGGCAGAGGAGAGATCGGCAGGAGGGTCGGCCTAGGGTTAGAGGGGTGCGCCTGGTGGGCCTTGGGCGGTCTGGAGGCTAGGCCGGCTGGTGGAGGAGGAAGGCCAGGGCCGGTGGGCCTAGCTCTCTCTCTCTCTCTTTAAACTCTTAAAACAGAGAAAAGAAAGGAAAGGGAAGAAAAGAAAAAGATTAGAGAAAGAGTTCGGGCCTGGGGATTATTTTCCCGGACTCATAAAAATATGAGGAATTTAACAAAAATGGCCCAAAGATTTTTGGTGGAACTCCGGAATATGATAAAAGAAATTTAGGGCAAAGTGTGGAGACCAAACTTGAAGTAGAAAGGGCACGAAATTATTTTGCAAGTGTGTTAAGATCAATTCCAAATAAATGGAATAATTATTATAGCTCCCTAATAATATTGGGACGATATGTTATAAAGAGAAGTCACCATGTGAATCCCTCGGTTTAAATGGATCGAGAAAAATCCATACAATTTATTTAGTTGTGTTTTGAAAATTAATGATATGATGGCATGATGAGATGATGCAATGCAAGAGATGACATGATGAATGCACAAACAAAACAAATCGCACGACAAAACTCGGAAACCCTGGAAGGCAACTGAAGCTCCGGTCTTGGGGCGTCACAATATTGCACTATCATTATCAACTTTGCATCTTTTGGCATCATTATTATGGATATGTGCATCACTACAATCGAGATTCAATAAACCATTCACATTGGGTGTATGACCATAGAAGCTATTATTCATGTAAACAGAACACCAATTATTCTCTGACTTAATTGAATAACTGTATTGCAATAAACATGATCCAATCATATTCATGCTCAACGCAAACACCAAATAACATTTATTTAGGTTCAACACTAATCCTGAAGGTAGAGGGAGAGTGCGATGGTGATCTTATCAACCTTGGAATCACTTCCAACACATATCGTAACCTCGCCCTTAACTAGTCTCTGTTCATTCTGCAACTCCTGTTTCGAGTTATTAATCTTAGCAACTGAACCAGTATCAAATACCCACGGTCTACTACAAACACTAGTAAGGTACAAATCAATAATATGTATATCAAATATACCTTTTGTCGTATTTGTCACGGCAGATGTCCTTAGTGTCAGGACTTAGTCGTGAGGCCAACGCATCTATGTGGTAGCTTGAGAGGGGTTGAGCGGAATCGAGAGACGCAACACAAGACAGGGATTTAGACAGCTTCGGGCCCCGGGAAACATCATCCGGTAAAAACCCTACATGCTGTTTGAGGCTAGGTCTCATTATCATCACGAGGGAGTCGCCGTAAACTGGCTCTCCTTTTTGTGTCTAGCCCTAAGATTGCTTCTTCTTGCTTGTAGCCTGTCCCTCTTTGGGGAGCCCTGCCCCTCCTTATATATGTTGAAGGGGTGGGTTACATGTGGAGTCCTATTAGGATTAGGACTAGTCTATATCTAATGCAAACCGGATACAAGTCCTGGTCTTAACTCCTTGTAAGGTAAATATTCGTCATGCCTTTCCTCTTAAATCGGCCCACAATAGTTGAACCAGCCTTCATGAACCGCCAGACGGGCCACTAGGTCTTGTCGCTCCTCTGACCCATCCGCCGGGTCACCAGTGAGTTACAACGTCATGGCGAGTTGCTGGTAAATTGCCAGGTCTGGGCGGGTCACCAGATGAATATCGCCAAGTGCCAGCGGGACCTCAAATAAACCGCCAAGTCCGGCCGGGTTAACTTCCGGCCGGTTTACATCGCGGGGTATATCCCCGACGCCTTTGTTCACTTTGCCATCCTTCTTATCCGCCAAATGTTTGGGGCAGTTCCGCTTCCAGTGACCATTTCCTTTGCAGTAGAAGCACTCAGTTTTAGGCTTGGGTCCAGCTTTGGGCTTCTTCACGGGTGTAGCGACCAGACCTCAAACAGTCTGATCTCTGTGCATCAGTGTCATCCCTGGATTGGTAATGCTGACACGCACAGTACTTGAAGGATTTATAATAGAGTAGTAATCACACACTTATTACATCAAATGTCTCAAAAGAGAACTTATTACAATAAATATGGCTTAAGGCCATCTAATACGATAACAGCGGAAGGCTTGGAAGATAAAGTGAGTCCATCAACTCCAACGGCATCACTGAGTGAAAGACCACTTCCTAAGGCTCCTTGCTCGTCATCTGAAAAGTCTGCAACATGATACGTTGCAGCCCGAAAACGGATCAACACATGGAATATGCTGGCAATGTAACACAAGAGAGTAATGAACAGAATAAAGCTATCACTATATGCATATATGGCTGGTGGAGGCTGTATGGTTAATATGTTTTACGAAAAGCCAATTTTTCCCTACAACAAAGGAATGAATTTATTTAACTACAAAGTTGGTTGAAAAATATTGAGAATGGTAAACCCCATCTCAATACCAATTAAAAGGTAATTAATAACCCCAACAAAATTAATTTAGAGTGATGTGATCCACATGATAATCCAAGAACTAGATACTCAAGATGTCCATAACCGGGGACACGACTAACCATGATTAGTTTGTATACCCTGCAGAGGTTTGCGCACTTTTACCCACAAGACTCGATGTCCTCCGTTTGATTTCTCGCACTACATGATGTTTGAGAAACGGATGACCGAGACACAGTCTTTCCGAAGAGGTCCCCTTAACCGATAGATAGGCATGTACACCTACAATCCCCTACATCTGCTAGCCCACCATGGAAAGGTTTCCCACAACTTACTCAACTATGCCAGAGCCCTAATGGCATGTGGCTGCACACGGAAGTTTCTAGCATGAATAATCTTATGATCCCTTTGAGCCTGGGTGGCAGTCCATAGAAGAATCACACGGTACCCCGGGATTTCCAAAAATACAGACAACACTGGGTTCCCCAGGTGCCTCAATCCACCCAGATGTGTATTAAAGTTGCCACCTTAAGTTAAACCATTAAGTAACAATCTCACAGCTGTCATGGAATACACTCAAACCCAAACCACGTCTACGAGCATAGCATAGCAATATAAGCAACATAGAAGTAACTCCCTTAGGTTTGATAATAAACAGGTGAATAGGTACTACCTCATCTACTTTGCAATACCCACAATTTAATCAGATCCTAACCATGCAATTGTTTGAGGATTGATCTAATGCAATAAAAGTGGGTAGTAAAGAGGTATGATCAAAGTGTTACTTGCCTTGCTGATGATCAGTGAAACCTAGAGACTCGTAGTAGCACGCTTCGCACTCCGGGTACTCTATCACAAACAAACAAGCATACAATAAGCAATCAAGAAATGGCACAGGTAAAACTCAAATAAGAAGATCTAACCAGAAAGTTCAACTTAAGAACTCCGGTTTGCAAAAAGAATCAAATCCAACGAAGCAACAAAACTCAAACTGTGAAAGAAACAAGCTTCATTTACTATTATAGACTAAAGTCAAATTTTACTGTAGCAAAAACTTGTTTAAGTTGATTAAACAGAAAGAGGGCTTCGAGACAAAACTCTAGGCGCTTGAATTGCCTGATTCCGATAAACGAGCGAAAAGATAAACTAAAACGAAAATCGGATCAGAAATCACGATCGAAAATAATCGCGAAAAAACCGAGAAAAATTAAAACTGACGAACAGACTAACGAACGAACGTTCGCTGTCTGCGGTTAAACGGTGAAAACCGTTCGTTAAAACGAATGAAAGAACGGGCGTTCGCTAAATAACTAAACTGGAAAAAAATAAAACCAATCTAATGAAAAAACGCATCTAGGTTTTTACCGAAAAACCGAACCGGTCAAAGAAAAACGGCGACGGCGGTGGCAAACTCCGGCGGCTCCGGCGAAATCCGGCGACGACGGTGGGTGGTGGCGGCGGGCTCGCGGTCGCGGGCGGGCGGCGACGGCGCAAGCGGCGCGGGCGGTGCGGGTCAAGGCTAGGGTTTCAAGGGCTGGTGGGTCAGGTTGCGGCCTCGGCTTATAAAGCCTTCGGCGGATACGCCCAAAGTCCGTGTCTCTTCTTTTTTTTAAAATTATTCCGCGCAGAAAAACGAATAAAAAAAAACTAAACGGACTCCAAAAATCCTGAAATAAATTTTCCCCATCCTCTGAAAAACTAGCGGACAAGGTGAACATTTATTTGGGACTCTAATGCAATTTTGAAAAAACGCATATTTTTCCTAATTCAAATAAAATAACGATAAAACTCCGAATAAAATTCTTATTTGATTTTAATATTAAATCTCCAATATTTATTTATTTTGAGGAAGTCATTTTATCCTCTCTCTTTTATTTTCATAAAAGAAATATTCAAAGAGAAAATAATTTAAAATCAAACGATCCTCTTTTCAAAATTTGAGAAAAACTCAAATATGAAAATAACGAAATTCCCAACTCTCTCCGTGGGTCCTTGAGTTGCGTAGAATTTCTAGGATCAAGCAAAAATGCAATAAAATATGATATGCGATGATGATCTAATGCATAACATTTCAAATTGAAAATTTGGGATGTTACAAACCTACCCCTCTTAAGATGAATCTCGCCCTCGAGATTCGGGTTGGCTAGAAAATAGGTGAGGGTGATCCTTCCGTAGGTCTTCCTCTCGTTCCCAGGTGGCTTCATCTTCGGTATGGTGGCTCCACTGAACCTTGCAAAACTTGATAACCTTGTTGTGTGTAACTCGGCTGGCAAACTCGAGAATCTTGACTGGCTTCTCCTCATAGGTCAAATTGCTATCCAACTGTATCGCTTCCAGCGGCACTGTATCTCTCAAAGGAATATTAGCCATCTCTGCGTGGCATTTCTTCAACTGAGAAACATGGAACGCATCGTGAACTCCTGACAGTCCTTCGGGCAATTCCAACTTGTAAGCAACTTCTCACATACGTTCCAAAACTTTGTATGGTCCCACAAAACGTGGTGCTAACTTTCCCTTAACTCCAAAGCGCTTCACTCCTCGAAGTGGGGATACACGAAGATACACTCGCCTCCAACTTCAGAACTGTCTCCTTGCGTTTAGAATCCGCATAGCTCTTCTCGCTGGATTGGGCTACCTTGAGTCTATCACGAATCAGCTTAACCTTCTCTTGCACTCTTTAATCAAATCTGGTCCAAACAACTGTCGGTCTCCAACTTCATCCCACAACAACGGTGTTCTGCACCTCCTTCCGTACAATGCTTCGAAAGGGGCCAGCTTCAAACTGGCTTGATAGTTGTTGTTGTAAGAGAACTCTGCATAAGGCAAATTGTCGTCCCAACAAGATCCATAGTCTAGCGCACAAGCTCTCAACATGTCCTCCAGAATCTGATTGACTCTCTCAGTCTGTCCATCTGTCTGCGGGTGAAAAGATGTACTGAACTCTAGCCTGGTTCCCAGAGTTTCATGCAACTGATTGCAAAACTTTGAGGTAAACTAGGTTCCTCTATCTGATATAATGGTCCGCGGAACTCCACGCAAACATACGATCCTGGTCATGTATATCTTTGCCAACTTAGCACTGGTGTAAGTGGTCTTCACTGGGATGAAATGAGCTACTTTCGTCAAACGATCGACTACAATCCATATCGAATCATAGCCCGAACAAGTCCTGGGCAATGCCGTGATAAAATCCATGCCTAGCTTATCCCACTTCCATTCGGGCTTCGGCAATGATTGTAGCAATCCTGCTGGCTTCTGATGCTCTGCCTTCACTCTCTGACATACATCACAAACTGCTACATACTCCACAATATCCTTCTTCATTCCGGTCCACCAGAAACTATCCTTCAAATCCAATTACATCTTGGTATTTCTTGGGTGAATTGAATATGGCGAATCATGGGCTCCATGCAGAATCAACTTCCTGATCTCCTGATCATTTGGCACATATACGCGGTCTTCAAACCATAAGGTATCGTGCTCGTCCTCACGAAATCCTTTAGCCTTTCCTTTGCTCATCATTTCCTTTATCTTGGCATTCTCCTTGTCCGTCTTATGAGCTTCTCTGATGTTATCCATCAAAGTAGATTGAATCTCCAAAGCTACTACATAGCCTCTTGGAACTATTTCCAAACATAGCCCGCGAAGATCCTCTGCTAACTCCTTGGGTAACCCTCAGGTCATGAGTGTATTGACATGACTCTTGTGGCTCAACGCATCGGCTACTACGTTAGCCTTTCCGGGATGATAATGCAATCTCATATCATAATCCTTAATGAGCTCCAACCATCTCCTCTGCCTAAGATTCAACTCCTTCTACGTGAAGATATACTTCAAAATCTTATGATCCGTGTATACCTCACAATGGTTTCCGATGAGAAAATGTCTCCAAGTCTTTAACGTATGCACTACGGCTGCTAACTCCAAATCATGCATAACATAATTTAACTCATGGGGTTTAAGCTATCATGAGGCATATGAAACAACTCTCCCTTCCTGCATAAGCACGGCTCCAAGTCCTCGATGAGAAGTGTCGTAATACACTTCATAATCCTTGAGTTGATCTGGCAGAATCAACACGGGTGATGTAACCAAGCGTTTCTTCAACTCCTGAAAACTGGCCTCACATTCCTCAGTCCATTTGAACTTGGTGTCCTTCTTTAACAACTCCGTCATAGGCTTTGCAATCTTCGAGAAGTTCTCAATGAACCTCCGGTAGTATCCCGTGAGTCCAAGAAAACTCTGGATCTCTCCAATTGACGTGGGTGCTTCCCAATTTGTCACAGTGACAACCTTGGTGGGGTCTACTGCTATTCCTTCTCCGGATATAACATGTCCAAGGAATCCGACTTCCTTCAACCAAAACTCACACTTGCTGAATTTGGCATATAGCTGATGTTCTCTGAGCTTCCCAAGTACTAAACGCAAATGATCTTTATGCTCCTCTTCATTCTTCGAGTAGACCAGAATATCATCAATGAACACCATGACAAACTTATCCAAAAAGTCCATAAACACCTTGTTCATCATGTTCATAAAGTAGGCTGGTGCGTTAGTCAGGCTAAATGACATAACGGTATACTCATATAGCCCGTACCTCGTGGTAAAAGTTGTCTTAGGTATATCCTGCTCTCGAATCTTCAGCTGGTGGTACCCTAATCACAGATCGATCTTGGAAAACACCTTAGCTCCTTGCAGCTGGTCAAACAAATCATTGATCATCGGTAGTGGGTACTTGTTCTTGATCGTCACCTCATTCAATCCTCGATAATCAACAACCATCCTCAATGATCCATCCTTCTTCTCCACTAGAAGCACTGGGGATCCCCAAGGTGACGAACTTGGGCGAATATAACCTTTATCCAGTAACTCCTTTATTTGCTTCTTAATTTCCTCCAGATCCTTTGTGGGCATTCTGTACGGTCTCTTAGATATAGGCCATGTGCCTGGCAAAAGCTCGATCAAAAACTCAATGTCTCTATCCGGTGGCATGCCTGGCAACTCTTCTGGAAATACGTCTGGGAAATCCTTCACCACTGGTACTTCCTCCTGCACAACTCCTGATAAGGAATTTACTTGAGTCCTATTCGGCACATGTCGGGATACATATTTGATCCTTCTTCCTTCTAGGGTGGCGAGCAAAATTGACTTACTGGCGCAATCGATGTTTCCTCCATACATCTATGGCCAATCCATACCCAGAATCACATCCAAACCTTGCGACTCCAAAATTATCAGATCTGAGGGGAAAACATGCCTACCTATTGTCAATGGCATCTGAAAACATCCTTGGCTTGCTATATACTCTGCTCGTGGCGAGCTTACTAACATAGGTGTACTAAGAACTTTGGTGGGCAGTTTATACCTATCCACAAATCCCCTTGATATGTATGAATGCGATGCACCAGTATAAAAAAGAACGACTGCAGTAAATGACTTAACCAAAAACTTACCTATTACCGCATCTGGCTGGGCTTGAACCTCCTCCATGTTAACGTGGTTCACTTGTCCCCTGTTGAAAGGGTTGGGCTTCTTCCCAGAGCTTCCATTGCCGTTTCCATTCTTAGCTTCAGGACATTCATTGGCGTAATGTCCGGTCTTCTAGCACTTGTAGCAAGTAACGTGGCTTAGGTCATTCTTGGCGGGCGTTGCCGGGTTGGAACGGTTCTGTCCGTTGCTTCCTCCATTACCATTCCCGTTCTTGGGGCCACTATGATTGTGCGAACTTCCTCCAGTGTGATTGTGACCTCCATGGTTATGCTGAAGGGGTCCTCCAGAGTTTGGGGTAAAATGGGGTCTCTGCTGAGCTCCAAAATTATACTTCCCTTGTCAATACTTCCTCTTGCGGTTGTCAATCTGCTTCTGCTTCCCTTCTATCATGAGAGCTCTATCTACCAACTCCTGGTAGTTATTGAAATTTGCCACCATCAACTGCATGCTCAGCTCATCATTCAGTCCTTCCAGAAACTTCTCCTGCTTAGCTGCATCCGTAGCGACGTCATCTGGGGCATAACGTGCTAGCTTACTAAAGTCATCCACATACTGGCCAACGGTGCGCCCTCCTTGGCGTAAGTTGCGAAACTCACGCTTCTTCATGGCCATAGCTCCTGTTGATACATGGGCAGTGCGAAAAGCCTGCTGGAACTGGTCCCATGTAACAGTGTCGATGGGGTAAGTGGCTGTGAAATTCTCCCACCATGATGCTGCGGGTCCATCAAGCTGATGTGCGGCAAAACGCACTCTCTCCGCATATGTGCATCCTGCAGTGGTCAACTCCCTTTCAATCTTGCGGAGCCAATCATCTGCAACTATCGGCTCGGTGATATTGGAGAACACCGGCGGATTCAGCCTAAGAAAACGGGCTAAGTGATCAACAGGTGGTGGTGGTGGTGGGTTGTTGTTGTTGTTCCCCTGATTCTGATTCTGGACTAGTATCTGCATCAATGCATTCTGCTGCTGGATCAACTGAGTGAGCTCCGGTGGGAAAGTAAATCCATTATCGCGTCTCGGAGGCATTTGTTGGGTTTAGAAAAGGTGAGAAAACAGAATAGAATGAGGTCTAGTGGAAAACACTACCCATATGCACATGAGACAAACACAAACATATCACTCAATCAATCAAACAAGGGCATACAATCGGTCTAGAACTATCTTTACAAAAGTGCTCGGACTATACTATATACACGATGGAATACTACTACTGATATGGTGGTCGACTAGAAAAATTGATCGGTCGAAGACTCCATGATATCCACTCCAGCATCATCAACATAGTCATCATCACTATCGTCGGGGTCCGAGTCGGTCTCGTCGATGATGATGTAGTTCTCTGGGTAAGTGGAATCGTCATCTTCTCCTCCTGGCGCGGGATCTCCCATGAATACTCCGATCTTCCTTGTCAGGTCGTCATTCTTCTCCACTAGTACGATGATTTCCTCCTCATAATCTTCGCGTGTAGCCTTGAGTTCTTCCTCAAGCTCCGTGATCCTTGTCATCGCCTTCTTCAAATCTGTCATGCTCACAAGACATCAGGTTCTCCTGGCGTCGAATGTGCTGGTTTAACTCCTGGATGAAAGCTGCAATTGATCTATCCTTCCTGGTGCTGATCATCTCCCCTTGCTCATCTCAGCGCCCACAAATCCGGTAGATAGTATCCTTGAGATCCTTGTGGTAAACTTCTCCAATGTGTCCCATGGTGATGTGGGCTGCCATACTCTTTCCTAGACACCAGGTTGGTGCATCAAAGGAAAACTCTATGGGCTCAGTGACTGGCGTGAATGTCCTTCCTGGAACTTGAACTTTAATTATCCAGCGCTCCTCTTCTGGTAAAGTGGCGTTGTAAGTCCCAGTGAAGCTTGGTATTCCGATGTTCAGGTACCTAGTGACTTCCTTCAAGTGGCGTCCAAAAGGGGTCTCTTCATTCGGTTGTGTGAACTTGATCCTTGCATCCGCCATCCTAAAGAGTAGAAAATGGAGAGGAGTTAGAAACGAGAAGAGAGTAGTGATATAGGGCTTTAGCTTAGTGGTCGTGTCCTACAGTCAGCGTGTGCTCTGATACCATCTTGTAGCAACCAGACCTCAAAGCGATCGATCTTTGTGCATCGTTGTCATCCTTTGGATCGGGAATCTTGACGCATACGATTACTTGAAGGATTTATAACAGAGTAGCAATCACACACTCATTACATCGAATGTCTCAAAAGAGAACTTATTACAATAAATATGGCTTAAGGCCATCTAATATGATAACAGCGAAAGGCTTGGAAGATAAAGTGAGTCCATCAACTCCAATGGCATCACTGAGTAAAAGACCACGACCTAAGGCTCCTTACTCGTCGTCTGAAAAGTCTGCAACATGATACGTTGCAGCCCGAAAACGGGTCAGCACATGGAATATGGTGGCAATGTAACACAAGAGAGTAATGAACAGAATAAAGCTATCACTATATGCATATATGGCTGGTGGAGGCTTTATGGTTAATATGTTTTGCGAAAAGCCAATTTTTTCCTACAACAAAGGAATGAATTTATTTAACTACAAAGTTGCTTGAAAAATATGAGAATGGTAAACCCCATCTCAATCCCAATTAAAAGGTAATTAATAACCCCAACAAAATTAATTTAGAGTGATGAGATCCACATGATAATCCAAGAACTAGATACTCAAGATGTCCATAACCGGGGACACGACTAACCATGATTAGTTTGTACACTCTGCAGAGGTTTGCGCACTTTTACCCACAAGACTCGATCTCCTCCGTTTGATTTCTCGCACTACATGATGTTTGAGAAACGGATGACCGAGACACAGTCTTTCCGAAGAGGTCCCCTTAACCGATAGATAGGCCTGTACACCTACAATCCCCTACATCTGCTAGCCCACCATGGAAAGGTTTCCCACAACTTACTCAACTATGCCAGAGCCCATAATGGCATGTGGCTACACATGGAAGTTTCTAGCATGAATAATCTTATGATCCCTTTGAGCACAGGTGGCAGTCCATAGGAGAATCACACACGGTACTGGATTTCCAAAATATGAGACAACACTGGGTTCCCCAGTGCCTCAATCCACCCAGATGTGTATTAAAGTTGCCACCTTAAGTTAAACCATTAAGTAACAATCTCACATCTGTCATGGAATACACTCAAACCCAAACCACGTCTACGAGCATAGCATAGCAATATAAGCAACGTAGAAGTAACTCCCTTAGGTTTGATAATAAACAGGTGAATAGGTACTACCTCATCTACTTCCCAATACCCACAATTTAATCAGATCCTAACCATGCAATTGTTTGAGGATTGATCTAATGCAATAAAAGTGGGTAGTAAAGAGGTATGATCAAAGTGTTACTTGCCTTGCTGAGGATCTGTGAAACCTAGAGACTCGTAGTAGCACGCTTCGCACTCCGGGTACTCTATCGCAAACAAACAAGCATACAATAAGCAATCAAGCAATGGCACAGGTAAAAATCAAATAAGAAGATCTAACCAGAAAGTTCAACTTAAGAACTCCGGTTTGCAAAAAGAATCAAATCCAACGAAGCAACAAAACTCAAACTGTGAAAGAAACAAGCTTCATTTACTATTCTAGACTAAAGTCAAATTTTACAATAGCAAAAACTTGTTTAAGTTGATTAAACAGAAAGAGGGCTTCGAGACAAAACTCTAGGCGCTTGAATTGCCTGATTCCGATAAACGAGCGAAAAGATAAACTAAAACGAAAATCGGATCAGAAATCGTGATCGAAAATAATCGCGAAAAAACCGAGAAAAAGAAAAACTGACGAACAGACTAACGAACGAATGTTCGCTGTCTGCGTTCAAACAGTGATAGCCGTTCGTTAAAACGAAAGAAAGAACGGGCGTTCGCTAAATAACTAAACCGGAAAAAATAAATCTAATAAAAAAAGCATCTAGGTTTTACCAAAAAACCGAACCGGTCAAAGAAAACGGCAGCGGTTATGTGGCGAACTCCGCGACGGGCGGGGTGGCGAGGCGGCGGCGCTGCTCCCGGTGGTCACGGCGTCTGCAAGGCGCTGGCGCTAGGGTTTCGGTTGGGCGGGCTGGTGGGCTGCGGGGCTGCGGCCTCGGCGGCTTATAAAGCCCCCCACCCCCCCGGACGGAGTCCCGGGCGGATACGACCCAAAGTCAGTTTCTCTCTTTTTCTAATTATTCCGCGCAGAAAAACGAATAAAAGAAATACTAAACGGACTCCAAAAATCCTGAAATAAAGTTTCCCCCGTCTTCTAAAAATCTACCGGACAAGGTGAACATTTATTTGGGACTCTAACGCAGTTTTGAAAACGCATATTTTTCCCAATTCAAATAAAATAACGATAAAACTCCAAATAAAATTCTTATTTGATTTTAATATTAAATCTCCAATATTTCTTTATTTTGAGCAAGTCATTTTATCCTCTCTCTTTTATTTTCATAAAAGAAATATTCAAAGAGAAAATAATTTAAAATCAAACGATCCTCTTTTCAAAATTTGAGAAAAACTCAAATATGAAAATAACGAAATTCCCAACTCTCTCCGTGGGTCCTTGAGTTGCGTAGACTTTCTAGGATCAGGCCAAAATGCATAAAATATGATATGTAAGTATGATCTAATGCATAACATTCCAAATTGAAAATTTGGGATGTTACAACGGGAGTTGCAACTTGCTTGCCATTCTTCTTGAAGTTCCCTTTTCTATCCCTTGCCCTTTTTTCTTGAAACTAGTGGTCTTATTAACCATAAACACTTGATGTTCTTTCTTGATTTCTACCTTCGCCGATTTCAGCATCGCGAAGAGCTCGGGAATCGTTTTCGTCATCCCTTGCATATTATAGTTCATCACGAAGTTCTAGTAGCTTGGTGATAGTGACTAGAGAACTCTGTCAATCACTATCTTATCTGGAAGATTAACTCCCACTTGATTCAAGCGATTGTAGTACTCAGACATTTTGAGCACATGCTCAATCGCTGAGCTATTCTCCTCCATCTTGTAGGCAAAGTACTTGTCAGAGGTCTCATACCTCTCGACATGGGCATGAGTCTGAAATACCAATTTCAACTCTTGGAACATCTCATATGGTCCATGGCGTTCAAAACGTTTTTGAAGTCCCGGTTCTAAGCCATAAAGCATGGTGTACTAAACTATCAAGTAGTCATCATACCGAGCTTGTCAAATGTTCATAACGTCTACATCTGCTCCTGCAATAGGTCTGTCACCTAGCGGTGCATCAAGGACATAACCGTTCTATGCAGCAATGAGGATAATCATCAGATCATGGACCCAGTCTGCAATGTTTATACTATCATCTTTCAACTTATTTTTCTCTAGGAACATATCGATAAATAAGGGAGCTATATCGCGAGCTATTGATATACAACATAGACTTGCAAATACTATCAGGACTAAGTACATGATAAATTAAGTTTAATTAATTGAATTACTTAAGAACTCCCACTTAGATAGACATCCCTCAAGTCATCTAAATGATACGTGATCCAAATCATCTAATACATGTCTGATCATCACGTGAGATAGAGTAGTCATCAATGGTGAACATCTCCATGTTGATCATATCTACTATATGATTCACGTTCGACCTTTCGGTCTCCAGTGTTCCGAGGCCATGTCTGTACATACCGGGCTCGTTAAGTTTAACCCAAGTATTCTGCATGTGCAAAACTGTCTTGCACCTGTTGTATGTGAACGTAGAGTCTATCACACCCGATCATCACGTGGTGTCTCAACATGACGAACTTTCACAACGGTGCATACTCAGGGAGAACACTTATACCTTGAAATCTTAGTCAAGGGATCATCTTATAATGCTACCGCCGTACTAAGCAAAATAAGATGCATAAAAAGATAAACATCACATGCAATCAAAATATGTGACATGATATGGCCATCATCATCTTGTGCTTTTGATCTGCATCACCAAAGCATTGTCGTGATCTCTATCGTCACCGGCTCGACACCTTGATCTCCATTGTTGCGTCATGGTCGTCTCGCCAACTATTGCTTCTACAACTATCGCTAACGCATAGTGATAAATTAAAGCAATTACATGGCGTTCGCATTTCATACAATAAAGAGACAATCATAAGGCTCCTGTCGGTTGCCGATAACTTCTACAAAACATGATCATCTCATACAATAACGTATATCATATCATGTCTTGACCATATCACATCACAACATGCCCTGCAAAAACAAGTTAGACGTCCTCTACTTTGTTGTTGCAAGTTTTATGTGGCCGCTACGGGCTTCTAGCAAAAACCATTCTTACCTACGCATCAAAACCACAACGGTGATTTATCAAGTTGGCAGTTTTAACCTTCAACAAGGACCGGCCGCAATCAAAGTCGATTCAACTAAAGTAGGAGAAACAGACACCTGCCAGCCACCTTTATGCAAAACTAGTTGCATGTTTGTCGGTGGAACCGGTCTCATGAACGTGGTCATTTAAGGTTGGTCCAGGCCGCTTCATCCAACAATACCCCGAATGAAAATGAGACATTGGTGGTAAGCAGTACGATGATCACCGCCCATAACACTTTGTGTTCAACTCGTGCATATCATCTACGCATAGACCTGGCTCGGATGCCATTGTTGGGAAACGTAGCATGCAATTTCAAAAAAATTCCTACGCTCACGCAAGATCTATCTAGGAGATTCATAGCAAAGAGAGGGGGAGAATGTGTCTACGTACCCTCGTAGACAGAAAGCGGAACTGTTGGACAACGCGGTTGATGTAGTCGAACTTCTTCTAGCTCCAACCGATCAAGTACCCAATGTACGACACCTCCGTGTTCTGCACACGTTCAGCTCGATGACGTTCCTCGTCTTCTTGATCCAGCAAGGCGTTGAGGTAGTACATGAGTTCCGTTAGCACGATCGCGTGGTCACGGTGATGGTGAAGTGATCCGCGTAGGGCTTCGCCTAAGCACTACGAAGATATGACCGTGGGATTAAACAATGGAGGGGGCGCCACACACGGCTATGCAATAGTCTTGGCTGTTCTAGGGGCGCCCCCACATATATATAGGTCGGAGTGGGAGGGGTGACAGCCAGGGTGCACCCTAGGGTTGGCCGCCGCCCCCTAGGGGCCCTACCTTGCCCTATGCCCCCCTTTCCATGTATGCATGAAGGGGAAGGAAAGAGGGGGGTGAGGGAAAGAAGTGGGAATCCTAATCCACACTTTCCTTTCCCTTCCCCCTTTCCTTCTCCTCCTCCTATAGCCTTATAGGGCGCACCATCCCCTTGTGGGCTGGTGTGTTCCTTCACAAGGCCCATATGGCCCATAGGATTGCCGGGGGTACCCGAAACACCTTTCGGTGACCCGATAAGTACCTGATACCCTCCAGAATACTTCTGGTGTCCCAATACCATCGTCCTATATATGAATATTTACCTCTCGACCATTTCAAGACTCCTCGTAATGTCCATGGTCTTATCCGAGACTCCTAACAACATTCGGTCACCAAATCACATAACTCATATAATATTATATCATCATCGTACGTTAAGCTTACGGACCCTACGGGTTCGAGAACTATGTAGACATGACCGAGACACCTCTCCGTTCAATAACCAATAGCAGAACCTGGATGCTCATATTGACTCCTACATATTCTACGAAGATCTTTATCGGTCGAACCGTTATGACAACATACGTTATTCCCTTTGTCCATCGGTATGTTACTTGCCCGAGATTCGATTGTCGGTATCTTCATACCTAGTTCAATCTCGTTGCCGGAAAGTCTCTTTACTCGTTCCGTAATACATCATCCTACAACTAACTCATTATTCACTTTGCTTGCAAGGCTTATTATGATGTGTATTACCGAGAGGGCCCAGAGATACCTCTCCGACAGACGGAGTGACGAATCATAATCTCGATCTATGCCAACCCAACAAACACCTTCGGAGATACCTGTAGAGCATCTTTATAATCACCCAGTTACGTTGTGAAGTTTGATCGCACACAAGGTATTGCTCCGGTATCCAGGAGTTGCATAATCTCATAGTCAAAGGAATATGTATTTGACATGAAGAAAAGCAATAGCAATAAAACTGAATGATCAATATGCTAAGCTAACGGATGGGTTTTGTCCATCACATCATTCTCCTAATGATGTGATCCCGTTCATCAAATGACAACACTTGTCTATGGTTAGGAAACTTAACCATCTTTGATTAACGAGCTTGTCTAGTAGAGGCTTACTAGGGACACGGTGTTTTGTCTATGTATCCACATATGTATCAAGTTTCTGGTTAATACAATTCTAGCATGAATAATAAACATTTATCATTATATAAGTAAATATAAAATAACAACTTTATTATTGCCTCTAGGGCATATTTCCTTCAATCGGATCTTAGTGTCCTCAAGTGTGCAGTGTTGGGTGATAAGCGATATAATTTAGGGGCTATTATCACGAGGAGGTTACACCTTAATGCTAAAGATGGAGATTTCTTTGGTGGAATTTATGCCACCCGTTTAGCTAATTATCTTGAGGTACCCATAAGGGAGAATGCCATTGAGTTACCACATGCTTTTTGTTGATTATAATGCTTTGGTAAGCTATTAGTTTCTTGTGAGGAATGAGCAGTCCCTCCTGTACCGACTAATCTTTGACCGACAACGCACTGTCCATATTACTCTTCCTGCTCCTGCCTTCTTTAACTTTCAGGTAAGAGGGAGATATCTTATAACTAGAGAGGAGGCGAATGAGTATGAGAGAGAGGTGGAGGCCGCTCGCCTCCATGCTGCATCCCTTCATGCAATCGCTGCCGCATCCCAATACAACCCCAACTATAACTTTGGATATCCGTCAGGCCAGTCGTGGCCATAAACCAACTTGGGCCAAAAGCCTAAGCTTGGAGGAGTACGTATTTCTCACCAACGTTACATTCATGTTCACACACTCATTCTAGTTGTTGATGTTCATACTTTTTCATTGTATTATCCATGCTAGTTTATTTTATTTTCCTGCTTTCTTCTTGTGTGTTTGAAAAAAAAACAAAAAAATAGGTGTAGCTTCCTTGTAGTTCCTTCCTTGTTTAGTTTTAGTATTAAAAGAAAACCCAAAAAGATTTCTCGTTCTTCTTTTTCTTGTTGGGAGCTTTCCCGTGTAAATAGTTTTTCTCGTTCTTGTTTTACTTTCTTCAGAAAAACAAAAACTCCAAAAACATTTCAGTGTGTTTCTTTGAACTTCTTTTCCTTTCTTTGGGTCGAGAGGAGAAGACCACGATGAAAATGTTGAGTGGCTCTCATATGCATTATTGTTGATCTAACAAAGAGCCCATATTACATTGTCTTCTCCTTTGAAATAAATGTTTGCAGATTCCTGCTTAGTCCAATGCACGTGCACTATTATTATTATCCACACCATTCTGTCATGCAAGTGAAAGGCAATAATGACGATATATGATGAAATGATTGAGATGAGGAAAAGCCGGTATGAACTCGACCTATCTTTTTTTTAAATACGATTAGTTCATCGTTCTTGATTCAGCCCATTATGAATGAAACATGTTTGCAATGACAATTATAGATTATAATTACTCATGCCATGCTTAATTAGCTAGGAGTTTATAATGGTTTAACTTGCGTGCCAACATGTTTTTAAAATGGTTGTGATGTAGTATGATAGGATGGTATCCTCCTCTGAATGATTCAAGTGGCTTCACTTGGCAAATGTTCACGCATGTAGTTGAAACAAAAAGAACATAGCCTCCACGATATTTATGTTCATGGTGATTTATATCCTACTCCTGCTCGCACTTAATGTTGGTTAATCTCAATGCATGATTATGACTGTTGTCGCTCTCTAGTTGGTCACTCCTCAATCTTTTGCTAGCCTTCACTTGTACTAAGCGGGAATTCTACTTGTGCATTCATCTCCATACACCCAAAGTTTTTCCATATGAGTCCACCATACCTACCTATACGTGGTATTTACCTACCGTTCCAAGTAAATTTGCATGTGCCAAACTCTAAACCTTCAAATGATAATCTGTTTCGTATGCTCGAATCGCTCATGTAGCGACTGGTGGCTATCAGTATCTTCCATGCTAGGTGGGTTATTCTCACGACGAGTGGACTCTGCTCGTCATTCACTGGTAACCGGGATGCCCAGTTCCATGCTCAAATCAAATCAAAATATCAAAACAAAACTCCCCTAGGATTGTTGTTAGTTGGACGGTACCCGTTGTTTTGACCAGTCATGGAATGTGCTTGTTGGTGGAGGGGGTATAAACTTTACCATTCTGTTTGGGAACCGCCTATAATGTATCTAGTATGGAAGATATAGGAGATCTCTTGGTTGTTATGTTGACAATGAAAGCATACCGCTCAAATTATATTCATCTCTGTTTCAAAAAGTTCAAGCTTTGGCACCTCTGCAAATCACTGCTTCCCTCTGCGAAGGGCCCACCTATTTACTTTTATTGCTGAGTCATCATTCTCTTCTAAAAATCACCAGTTAGAGAGCACCATTGTCATTTGTATGCATTTTTATTACTTATATTGAGTATGACTATGACTGGATCTCCTTTACCATGAATTACAATGTTCTAGTCAGTCCTTGATCTTCAGGGGTGCTCTGCATTTATGTTTTGCGGTCTCAGAAAGGGCTAGCGAGATACCATTTTGTTATATCATATCATGATTGTTTTGAGAAAGTGTTGTCATCCGAGATTTATTATTATTGCTCGCTAGCTAATTATGCCATTGATATGAGTAAATGTGAGACCTAAATGTTATTGTGAATATGGTTAGTTCATAATCTTTGCTAAAACCTGAATGTTGTCTTTACATATTTGTAACAACAAGATCAAACAGAGTTTGTAAAAGTTTTCTTGTCACTTTCAGTTTGTCAACTGAATTGCTTGAGGACAAGCAATGGGTTAAGCTTGGGGGAGTTGATATATCTCCATCGTATCTACTTTTCCAAACCATGATTTGAATGGAACTAACCCGGACTGGCGCTGTTTTTAGTAGAATTGCCATGGTGTTATTTTTGTGCAGAAATAAAAGTTCCCGGAATGACCTGAAAATCCACGGAGAATATATTTGAAATAAATAAAAAATATTGGAAAAAGAATCAACAGAGGGGGACCCACCTGCTGTCCACAAGGGTGGAGGGCGCGCCCCCTACCTTGTGGGTCCCCTGGACCTCCACCGACCTCAACTCCAACTCCATATATTCACGTGAGGGGAGAAAAAAGTTCAGAGAGAAGGATTCATCGCGTTTTACGATACGGAGTCGTCACCACCTCCTGTTCTTCATCGGGAGGGCAGATCTGGAGTCTGTTCGGGGCTACGAAGAGGGGAAATCATCGCCATCGTCATCATCAACCATCCTCCATCACCAATTTCATGATGCTCACCGCCATGCATGAGTAATTCCATCATAGGCTTCCTGGATGGTGATGGGTTGGATGAGATTTATCATGTAATCGAGTTAGTATTGTTAGGGTTTGATCCCTAGTATCCGCTATGTTCTGAGATTGATGTTGCTATGACTTTGCTATGCTTAATTCTTGTCACTAGGGCCCGAGTGGCATGATTTCAGATCTGAACCTATTATTTTTTCATGAATATATTTGTGTTCTTGATCCTATCTTGCAAGTTGTAGACACCTATTACGAGTTATGATCTGCGTACCCCAAGGTGACAATAATTGGGATTTTTTCCGGTGATTACCGTAGTTTGAGGAGTTCATGTATTCACTAAGTGCTAATGCTTTGGTCCGATTCTCTATTAAAAGGAGGCCTTAATATCCCTTAGTTTCCGTTAGGACCCCCCTGCCACGGGAGGGTAGGACAAAAGATGGCATGCAAGTTCTTTTCCATAAGCACGTATGACTATATTCGGAATACATGCCTACATTATATTGATGAAGTGGAGCTAGTTCTGTGTCACCCTAGGTTATAACTGTTGCATGATGAATGCCATCTGACATAATTATCCATCATTGATCCATTGCCTATGAGCTTTTCGCATATTGATCTTTGCTACGTTACTTTGCCGTTGCCAGTTTTACAATTGCTACCAAACTGCTACTGTTACTTTTATCACCGTTACTGTTACTTCCATACACTACTGCAGGATGCTGCTAACGCGACACTACGATCAGAGACCCTTCGAGAAGCTGTGTGCGATGCCATAATCGCAAATGGTGCTATATGAAAACCGTCAGAAATGTGTAAAACGTTTGCGATGACGGATGCATCAAACACGGTTCAGGTTTTAGTTGTGTGTGCGATGAAGGGCATACGATTCAGTTCAGTGAACTGTTTACGATGAGGAGGAACAAAAGAAACGGGCAGCCAGATGGAGGCATGTGCGATACACAGCATACGGTTCACTCGGATGAACTGTTTGTGATTAGGCAACACAAAAGAAACAGTCAGCCAGATCAAAGGTGTGTGCGATGTACAGCATGCGGTTCACTCGGATGAACTATTTGTGATTAGGAAAGAGAACAGAAATGGTTCAATATAACAAGATATGTGTGATAAGCGGCAAACAGGTCTGTAATCAGAAATGTGTGCCAAGACCGATAATAGCGCAAACGATTGCTTCTAATAAGACGTATGTGATATGCTCTGTCTACACAATATCTATTGGCCATTGTGGGACGGGCAGTCATCCGGATACGCCATAAGGATGCGAAGAGGCATTCCTATCAGCAAGGCCTAGCTATTCCACCAGTAGCTTATGTAAGAAAACTATCAAGTGTGCTTAGGCTGGAGCAGCCATCGGATGGGTGACTGGATGGGAAGTTGTGTCGATGTTAAATTAGGTGATGGGATGGGTCATTTCGGTCAAATGACCGAAATGCCCCATTCCCTCAGCTAATTTAACCTCGAGGTCCTTGTTTTTTTAACACATGTTAAAGAAGGTCTACCACATTACTTTTTGATAATGTGCGATACGTGGCATGCTGTTGATCCATCCGACCTATTTGTGATGGAATAGGCCGTGTGTGTTGTGGCCAAACGCTTGCTAGTATTCAACCGTTTGGGATTGATGAATTCACCACCGACGGGATCCCTAGTGTGGTCCATGTTCATCTGATCATCATTTACTTCTTGTGCTAGCTCGATGCTAAGTTTCCATTAATTGATGGCGTTTTATGAACACGCCACTATTTCCCACCATTTCTTCACCTGTTTCCCGCCACCCTGCTATATTGCGCATAGGGGGCGCGCGACGCACGGAGGCCACAAGCGCAGCCTGTAGCACATCCACCTTTTCCAAGCATGCCAACCCACGAAAGCGCCACCTCTGCCATCAACCTCGTTGACAAGGAAAACGAGCAGGCGCCACGGCCCATCGAGGCTGAGGTGCTCCCCGGCAACGTGATGGATGACGCTGTGATGTGCGTTATTGCCAGGGTTGGGCAGACCTTTGGCGCATGGTGCTTGAGCACCGTGGATCAAGATAGGCATGTCAGTGCCGACAGGCTGCAGCTCGCCGCACAACATGATCGATGGCGCGCCGCAGAGCAAGCTAGGCGCGTCCGCGCCAATAGGCTGCGGCTTTCCGCACGGCGAGACCGTTGGAGCGCCGCAGAGCGAGAGGCGTGGCGCGCCGCACAGCAAGAGCGGATCCATCGGCGCTTGCCTGCTATCGACATGGCATTGCAGCTGGGTACACGTCCCGTCAGTACCCCCATTCCTCGCCAGGAGTGGGCAGAGGCCCTCGGCCAGATTTGCACCGGATGCCGCCACGCCAGATTTGCACCGGACGCCCATTGCGCCGTTCGCATGGGTGCCGCCGTTTGCCTTGTCCGCGGCCCGCTGGATGCCAACGCGCTGGTCTGTAGGCTCGACCGCCTCCTTGGCCCAGGTGTCCACCTGGGCGCAGTAGAGGAACATGGCCGTCGCATCCTCGAGCTGGTGATCTCCGATGAAATAGCCAACTTGGAGCTCTAAATCGCTCTCCAGATGTACCGCGAGCGTTTCGACCGCTTGGACGAATGCCTGCATGAGTTCAGGCAGAGCCAAGAGCTACCCTAGTTAAGGGCTGCTGGTCATGGTCTCATGGACGCGTTTTATTTTGAAAAGTTGTTTCGACATGGATAGCTTTGTATTCACATCAATCATAGTATTGCTCTGTTTATTGCTCTGTTTCAATGTGTGTGCTTTGTTTTCCATTCTTATATGTTCTGTTTCAATGTGTGTATATACGCTTTCCATTCTGTATATGTGGATGATAACAGCTAGATTAAAATTGGTATATAAAATAGATAGAAAATGGAATTCATAATATATATATATATTAATTGTTCATTAGATCATCACAGAAGATATATATATATATATATATATATATATATATATATATAATATCATCACATATACGTGATGATACTTAACTACTAGGTACAATGCATAAAATTGAAAACGAACAATACTAAAACTAATAATCCCTCCTGGGCCAGTATTCCGGCAGCCCCTCGCCAGCAGCTCCCTGGTGCGCGGCGTCTTCCCAGTACGGAGGCAGTACTCCGACTCCTCCGCCTCGCAACGCTTGACGTACTAATCTGCCTCTTGTTGGCGGACGCGCGCGGCCGATCTTTCCATTTCGTTGGCCGCCCACTGGAGCTCCTCATCGATGGCACGCTGGAGCTTATCGGCCCACCTCCATGCAGCGACGAGGCTCCCAGCGCCTACGACCTTCCTCGCGAAGTACGTGTCTTCGTACACCTCCTCGGCACGACGACGCGCCCGCCCCCAAAGCTCCGCCGCCTCCTTTTTCCATGGGGCATCACGGGCTTCATAGGCCGCCTGGTACCTGGCTTCCTCCTCCGCCATCTCCTTCTTGAACGCCACTTGCCTGGCTTTCTCAGCCGGCGCCAGCGACTTCCACAGAGAAAGATTGTACTGGCCCCAAAACCAATCCAAAGTTGGGGGGTCCGGCGCAACCTCGTCAGGCGGCGCGTAGGGGTCCTCATCGCTGCTAATCAAGTGAGCGTTCTCCGGGGGCGGCGGCTCCTTGTCGGCGCGTTGGCAGACCGGCGGCGCCATGGCAGAGATTTGAGACTGAGAGAGATAGAGAGAGAGAGAGAGGGCGAGCGAGGGGAGGATGTAGATGGGAATGCAGGCGGGACGACATGAGCAAGGTAGTATTTATTGGCGGCCGGAATCTAGATCGACGAGGACAGTACACACGCCGGTCGCCGGAATTTACGAGTAATGTAGTTTGAATTACACACAATTCCCGCAACAAATCCGTGTGTGAACATAATAGCTGACGGTTGCCAATACTGAACTGTGTCTAATTAATGACCCCCGCCAATCACCTACCAAACCTCGAGCCACGAGATAGAGTGTCAATCATGTGAGGTCCGGTTGTCTTGCCAGATCTTTACATTTTCTTTTTTGAACACCAGATATTTACATCGTCTGATGATATTTTAACTCGCACACAAGTACACAAAAATATGATTTTTCAAACCGTTTTGGTTAGGCCCTGCATGTAGATGTAGTTCAAATTTGAATAACGGTCATTAAATGGTTAGAAAATCACTTAAATGTCTTTAAAAGGTATTAGTGCACGTTAAACGTAGGAAAAATTTGAAGGCCATAAGAGGAAGCTATCTCCCGTTCGTCAACAAACATGCATTGTTCCCTCTCGAAACCACAAACCTTCTAGTGAGTTGCTCCGGTTTGTGAGGGGTGTGCGTCCAAACTTTCGTCAAACAGGCCAATTTTTTACCACATCATCTTGGTGGCATGACATTAAATCAAGCAAGGTTTCATGTTTTTCTGATCGTTTTTTAATTTTTTGGAATTAAAATGCCATGGCATGCACTCCATGCATGTGCCCATGCCTTGACACCAATATGTTCGAAAATTCATTCGAATTTACTGCACATGGAATTAACTCGCACACAAGTACACAAAAAAATGATTTTTCAAACCGTTTTGGTTAGGCGTTGCATATAGATGTACTTCAAATTTCAATTACGGTCATTAAATGGTTAGAAAATCACTTAAATGTCTTTAGAAGGTCAAACAACCCCTGAAATTTAACAAATTTTCACATGACAGTTGTACTAGTGCACGTTAAACGTAGGAAAAAATTTGAAGGCCGTAAGAGGAAGCTATCTCCCGTTCGTCGTCAAAAATGCATTGTTCTCTCTCGGAACCACGAACCTTCTAGCGAGTTGCTCCATTTTGTGAGGGGCGTGTGTCCAAACGTTCGTCAAACATGCCAATTTCTATACCACATCATCTTGGTGGCATGACATTACATCAACCAAGGTTTCATGTGTTTCTAGTCATTTTTTCTAGTTTTTGAATTAAAATGCCATGTCACTCCATGCATACGTATGCATGTGTCCATGTCGTGAGACCAATATATTTGAAAATTCCTTCTAATTTACTGCACATGGAATTAACTCGCACAGAAGTACACATATATGATTTTTCAAAACGTTTTGGTTAGGCGTTGCATGTAGATGTAGTTCAAATTTGAATTACGGTCATTAAATGGTTAGAAAATCACTTAAATGTCTTTAAAAGGTCAAATGACCCTAGAATTTTCCAAAATTTCACATTACAGGTTGTAGTAGTGCACGTTAGACGAGAAAAAATTTCAAGGCCGTAAGAGGAAGCTATCTCGGTCGTCATCAAACATGCATTGTTCCCTCTCAGAACCACGAACCTTCTAGCGAGTTGCTCCGGTTTGTGAGGGGTGTGTGTCCAAACTTTCGTCAAACATGCCAATTTCTTTACCACATCATCTTGGTGGCATGAAATTAAATCAAGCAAGGTTTCATGTTTTTTTATCATTTTTTAATTTGTTGGAATTAAAATGCCATGGCATGCACTCCATGCATGTGCACATGCCTTGACACCAATATGTTTGAAAATTCCTTTGAATTTACTGCACATGGTATTAACTCACACACAAGTACACAAAAATATGATTTTTCAAACCGTTTTGGTTAGGCATTGCAAGTAGATGTAGTTCAAATTTGAATTATGGTCATTAAATGGTTATAAAATCACTTAAATGTCTTTAAAAGGTCAAAAACCCCTGAAATTTACCAAATTTTCACATGATAGTTGTATTAGTGCACGTTAAACGTATAGGAAAAAAATTGAAGGCCGTAAGAGGAAGCTATCTCCCGTTCGTCATCAAACATGCATTGTTCCCTCTCAGAACCACGAACCTTCTAGCGAGTTGCTCTTGTTTGTGAGGGGTGCGTGTCGAAACGTTCATCAAACATGCCAATTTCTTTACCACATCATCTTGGTGGCATGACATTACATCAACCAAGGTTTCGTGTGTTTCTCATCATTTTTCTATTTTTTGAATTAAAATGCCATGTCACTCCATGCATACGTATGCATGTGTCCATGTCGTGAGACCAATATGTTTGAAAATTCCTTCTAATTTAACGCACATGGAATTAACTCGCACACAAGTACACATATATGATTTTTCAAAACGTTTTGGTTAGGCGTTGCATGTAGATGTAGTTCAAATTTGAATTACGGTCATTAAATGGTTAGAAAATCACTTAAATGCCTTTAAAAGGTCAAGACCCCTAGAATTTTCCAAAATTTCACATTACAGTTGTAGTAGTGCACGTTAGACGTAGAAAAAGTTTGAAGGGTGTAAGAGGAAGCTATCTCCCGTTCGTCATCAAACATGCATTGTTCCCTCTCGGAACCACGAACCTTTTAGCGAGTTGCTCCGATTTGTGAGGGGTGTGTGTCCAAACTTTCGTCAAACATGCCAATTTCTTTACCATATCATCTTGGTGGCATGACATTACATCAACCAAGGTTTCATGTGTTTCTGAGTTTTTTTTATTTTTTGGAATTAAAATGCCATGTCACTCCATGCTTAATTGTGTCATAGTCGTTAGACCAATATGTTAATTCTTTCCAATTTACTGCACATGGAATTAAATCGCACACAAGTGCATGAAATATGAGTTTTCAAACCGTTACGATTAGCTGTTGCATGTACATGTAGTTCAAATTTCAATTACGGTCATTAAATGGCTAGAAAATCACTTAAATGTCTTAGAAGGTCAAATGACCCCTAAAATTTTCCAAAATTTGACATGACAGTTGTATTAGTACTACAAAATTTCTCGTTCATTTAAAACACCATCCGTTGGCACTTTATTCCAAATTCGTCTTTCACAGCTAATAAAAATATCTACAACATCACACAGTTGCTTCCTAGGAACCGCTTATGGCGATGAAAATATCTGGGTCTATTTAAGTCTCCCTCCTTAAGCTTCGCCGGCTCGTCTGCTCCAGTGCCGGCAACCCCAGAATCCACGAATCCCGATCCCCATTCCCGCACCCACTTCTTGCAAAGATAAGGCCGTGGAAAAGCTTCGTGAAGGCCCGTACGATGGCCGCGTCCCCCCCCCCCCCCCCCCGAGCGCCGCCGCTTGCGCCGAGAGTGCCAGCGCATCCGCATTGAGCATGGCCGCTTCCGTCGAGAAGGCGTCTGCGGCAGCCGACAGGGCAGTTGCAGCAGCCGAGACAGGTGCAGCTGCTGCTGCGACGGCGGCTGCAAACGC
Organism: Aegilops bicornis; assembly: GCA_021605145.1. Taxonomy (NCBI): domain Eukaryota; kingdom Viridiplantae; phylum Streptophyta; class Magnoliopsida; order Poales; family Poaceae; genus Aegilops; species Aegilops bicornis. The sequence goes on from CM038671.1 coordinate 543,318,928, forward strand.
CGAAAGCGCTCGAGCTGCCGTCCGTGCCCCTGATGTTGCCCTGGCCCGGGTCGAGGCCATCCACGCCAAGATCAAGGATGCACACGCCAAGATATTCCAGGCCACCTCGGACTCCAGCATGCAACCCACGCTTAAAAAGGCGGCGGTGGCCATGCAGCACCTGCTTCCTCATGAGGTCGCCGAGCGAGAGCTGGAGATGCAGGAGGCGGCGGAGATCGAGGAGCGTCGGGAGGAGGAGTTGTGCGTGGCTGAGGTCGAGGTAGAGAAGAGTCTGTCCATTGAGGAATCGGTGGTGGAGTACCAACGCGGGTTGTGGAGCAGCCACTACTAAGAGTACTACAACCTTGAGGGCGGCGCCCAGGACGAGGACGAGGACGATGACACGGTCGACTTTAGCAGGGGGGGACGCGGAGTCCGCCAATGGCGGCATGCCGCCAAGACAAGTCATTGACGTCTCATCTCACACCGGCGATGCATAGGTCGGCGCGGTGGCGGATCTTTAATTATGCATACTTAGGCTTTGTTTTTAATGCTGGTCTTTTGTTAGAGCAATGTTTAGGTCAACTGGCTCTGTGTAATTACTAAAATTGCTTGATTCAGTAAGTGTGTTCTGTCTGCTGTACGCTCTTTTGTGTGCCCAATTAACAAGCAATGTTAAATTATGCAATGACGTACCCGGAGAAATTTTCACCACAATTTGAATTATCAAACTCATCCCATGCGCGTAAAGCAGAAGAATCATTTGCGATGCACACAATCGTTCAAAGTGAATGGTCCGGCGGCACCATGCGCGTTCAAAGTGAATGTGCCCATGACTTGAGACCAAAATTTGAATTATCAAACTCATCCCATGCGCCAGAAAGCGTAAGAATCGTTTATGATGCACAAAATCGTTCAAAGTGAATGGTCCGGCACCGCCAAGAAAGTTTCCTCCACATTTCCAAAATTTTGGCCTACCGCCAAAATATCTACCCTCGCCCCCCTTCCCCCCTTCCCCACCCCCTTTTCTCCCCGACCACAAGTCACATTTCCCCTGTTTCCTCCTTCATTCCTTCCTTGCTAAGCTATAGCCGCTTCCTCGCTCTCGCCGGCTCGCATCCTACCGCCGGGGTCGCCATAGTCTTCTTCAAAGACATCTCTAGCGGTTCCTCCTCCGGCGACTACTACTTCAACACCCGGGTATGCCTCTCTTCTCTCTCTCGGGCTATGACTTGGAATGAAGGATTTTTACCCGGAGGTCGATTTGAGTCGTTTCTTCCTCTTGTAGCTCCCTAAGACCATCAGTGGCAACAAATTGAGCGGGGTGGATGGAGATCTATCTGCTCATTGTCACCATCAATCTCCATGCGTGAATCTACTTTCGTTTGATTTTGTGGACACTGGGAGGAAGTTTCTGGCATGTGCAGAGAAGGTTAGACCCTCTTCCGTTGTTACAAATCATTTGTTAGATGTGATTCAGACACTGTCACGGTCCCAACCCATTCATACCACACCTTCAACCAAACTCATCCTAATACAAAGGTCACGCTTTGTACCTAGTATCTTAAATTGTTGCCATCTCATCAGCGGTGCCATTAGAAAATTATTTGGCACCGCTTCAAAGAGTTTGTGCAGCCAACTTTGGTCCACACATCCGAGCAGCCAAGCAGTAAAATACTAAATCTTTATGGCACGAAGGAACTGGGCATCAGAGCAACTACGTGCGCCGGAGTCCGGGTCCCTGATTTTTTTCCCGCTACATCGGCTCGCCAATTCAGGGCACCGGTGCGAGATGTAGCAACAGTTGTCTTTACACCAGTTTTGGCATACATAGTGGACGGCCTTAGTGCTATTAGTTCTATGTTACTAAATTTGTGCATGTACACACCTGTTAGTATCAATTTGATGTCATCCAACCACCTGTCGCTATGTCACAGTGCTTATATTTACCTTCCTCATAAAATGTTCAATTTGTTATTTATTGTACATGAGTAAGAACTTGTAGCTTCGTTGTACTTAATTATAGCTTCTGATGTTCCATAATTTGGTTGTTGTCTCAGTACCAATTATTTCATTTGCACATTGATCTTTCTGAGAAGATATGTCATAATTAACATGTTTCTTCAGTTTTTCAAAATAAGCATTGGTGATTTTCTATGTAGCTATAAACCCATGTCCCCTACAATTGTTACTAATCTAGTTTTAAATATTATAGGATGAACGGAAGTGTTATTATTTGGAGTGGGTTGATCAAGAGTGGCCACAGTCTTTGAAGATGTGCCTAACGAAGCTCTGGAGTATGTATGCGGAAGTGAACACAGCTAGGCTTAGAGAAATTCTTGTCAACGCTGAAGCATATTTCAAGATGCGAGATAAAAAGTTGAAGCTGGAGAATGAGCTCAGATTTTTTTTAAAAGACTTTGCTAAGATGGTGTTGGCGAAGGAGGAGGCACTTTCCCCGTTGGCCCGTGCAAAACGGGTTCTTACTGAACTGAAAGCAGAGGTGGATAAGACGAGCCTGGATGATCTCAATTAGGGAATTGAATATATTGTTCTTATGAAGTTGAACTAGCTATGTGTTGTACTGTGTTGTTTTCATGTAGCTACCGTACTGTGATGTTATAATATATTTATGTGCTTGGTATGAAATTGGCAAATAGCTGTTCGATATGAAATGTGAATTTGCGTAATACTGGAATTATTAATTGTAAACTAATAAACCTGCTAAATGTGTCATGGACCTTTGCAAACGGTTCTAGCAGTAAAAGCGGTTGCGATGGATAGCCCAATGCCACACAATTTTCTTCATAAAATAGTGTGTGATATAGTTGATAAAAGCAAACAGTTAACCAAGGAAGACCATGTGTGATAGTTACACCTTTCACACACGAGCCTACACATAAAACTGTGTGGGGTGTACGTCCGAACGGAAACATTTTCCCTGGATTGACTGTGTGGGATGTACATAAGAACGGAAACATATTCCTTGGATTGACTGGATGTGATATACATATGAATGGAAATGTTTTTCTGGGATTCACCATGTGGGATGTACATACCTACGGAAATGATTTTCTCGGATTACCGTGTGGGATGTACATACCTACGGAAATGATTTCTGGGATTCAACGTGTGGGATGTACATACCTATGGAAATGATTTCTGCGATTCACCGTGTGGGATGTAGATACCTACGGAAATGATTGGGTTTTGATGCCTCGGCCGATCACACACGGCCTCAGCCTGGGTCCCAGGAGGGCCTATCTGTGACGCCCCCGATTCAATCGTACACTAATCATACACGCAAACGTGTACGATCAATATCAGGGACTCACGGGAAGATATCACAACACAACTCTAAAAATAAAATAAGTCATACAAGCATCATAATACAAGCCAGGGGCCTCGAGGGCTCGAATATAAGTGCTCGATCATAGACGAGTCAGCGGAAGCAACAATATCTGAGTACAGACATAAGCTAAACAAGTTGCCATACATGGCTGATACGTCTCCAACGTATCTATAATTTTTGATTGTTCCATGCTATTATATTATCCATCTTGGATGTTTTATGGGCTTTACTATGCACTTCTATATTATTTTTGGGACTAACCTATTGACCCGCAGCCCAAAGTGCCGATCCTGTTTTTTCTCTTGTTTCAGTGTTTCAAAGAAAAGGAATATCAAACGGAGTCGAAACGGAATGAAACCTTCTGGAGAAGTTGTTTTTGGAAGGAAAGCTACCCGATAGACTTGGAGTACGCATCAGGAAAGAAACGAGGGATCCACGAGGTAGGGGGGCGCGCTCACCCTCATGGGCCCCTCATGGCTCCCCTGGCGTACTTCTTTCACCTATATATACCGATATACCCTAAAACCTTTGGGGAACAAAATAGATCGGGAGTTCCGCCGCCGCAAGCCTCTGTAGCCACCAAAAGTCAATCGGGACCTTGTTCCGGCACCCTGCCGGAGGGGGGATCCCTCAAGAATGGCCTTCTTCATCATCCCGGCGCTCTCCATGACGAAGAAGGAGTAGTTCACCCTCGGGGCTGAGGGTATGTACCAGTAGCTATGTGTTTGATCTCTCTCTCTCTCTCACGTGTTCTTGATTTGGCACGATCTTGATGTATCGTGAGCTTTGCTATTATAGTTGGATCTTATGTTGCTTCTCCCCCTCTACTCTCTTGTAATGGATTGCGTTTTCCCTTTGAAGTAATCTTATCGGATTGAGTCTTTAATGACTTGAGAACACTTGATGTATGTCTTGTCGTGCGTATCTCTGGTGACAATGGGATATCACGTGATTCACTTGATGTATGTTTTGGTGATCAACTTGCAGGTTCCGCCCATGAACCTATGCATAGGGGTTGGCACACGTTTTCATCTTGATTCTCTTGTAGAAACTTTGGGGCACTCTTTGAGGTTCTATGTGTTTGTTGAATAGATGAATCTGAGATTGTGTGATGCATATCGTATAATCATACCCACGGATACTTGAGGTGACATTGGAGTATCTAGGTGACATTAGGGTTTTGGTTGATTTACGTCTTAAGGTGTTATTCTAGTACGAACTCTAGGGCTGTTTGTGACACTTATAGGAATAGCCCAACGGATTGATTGGAAAGAATAACTTTGAGGTGGTTTCGTACCCTACCATAATCTCTTCGCTTGTTCTCCGCTATTAGTGACTTTGGAGTGACTCTTTGTTGCATGTTTAGGGATAGTTATATGATCCAATTATGTTATTATTGTTGAGAGAACTTGCACTAGTGAAAGTATGAACCCTAGGCCTTGTTTCCTAGCATTGCAATACCGTTTACGCTCACTTTTATCACTTGTTACCTTGCTGTTTTTATATTTTCAGTTTACAAAAACCTATATCTACCATCCATATTGCACTTGTATCACCATCTCATCGCCGAACTAGTGCAACTATACAATTTACCATTGTATTGGGTGTGTTTGGGACACAAGAGACTCTTTGTTATTTTGTTGCAGGGTTGCTTGAGAGAGACCATCTTCATCCTAAGCCTCCCATGGATTGATAAACCTTAGGTCATCCACTTGAGGGAAATTTGCTATTGTCCTACAAACCTCTGCACTTGGAGGCCCAACAACGTCTACAAGAAGAAGGTTGCGTAGTAGTCATCAATGGCTAGCACAAACTGGGATACAGATCGAAAGAGGCGCATGCCTCCTGCCTGGATCCTCCTAAACTACTCCTAGTCGGCGTCAGGAGCCTGCACGTAGTAGTAGGCCCCTCCGGTGTAGTAGGAGTCGTCGTCGACGGTGGCGTATGCCTCCTGGGCTCCAGCATCTTGTTGTGACAACCAGGAAGAAAGGAAAGGGGGGAAAGATGGAGAAAAGCAACCGTGAGTACTCATCCAAAGTACTCGCAAGCAAGGATCTACATTACATATGCATGGGTATCTGTGTAAATGGGCAATATCGGTGGACTGCACTGCAGATGCCAGAATAAGAGGGGGATAACTAATCCTATCGAAGACTACGCTTCTGGAAGCCTCCATCTTGCAGCATGTAGAAGAGAGTAGATGGTAAGTTCACCAAGTAGCATCGCATAGCATAATCCTACCCGGCGATCCTCTCCTCGTCGCCCTGTGTGAGAGCGATCACCGGGTTATATCTTGCACTTGGAAGGGTGTGTTTTATCAAGTATCCGGTTCTAGTTGGCATAAGGTCAAGGTACAACTCTGGGTCGCCTGTTACCGTGGACACGGCTATTCGAATAGATCAACTTCCCTGCAGGGGTGCACCACATTACCCCACACGCTCGATCCCCTTTGGCCGGACACACTTTCCTGGGTCATGCCCGGCCTTGGAAGATCAACACGTCACAGCCCCACCTAGGCACAATAGAGAGGTCAGCACGCCGGTCTAAATCCTATGTGCGCAGGGGTCTGGGCCCATTGCCCATTGCACACCTGCACGTTTCAAACGCGGCCGGAAGCAGACCTAGCCCCTTAATACAAGCGCAGGCTTACAGTCCAATCCGGCGCGCGCCGCTCAGTCGCTGACGTCAAGAAGGCTTTGGCTGATACCACGACGCCGGCTGCCCATATCTTGTCCCACGTGGCGGTTAGTGCATATAAGGTCAACGACCCAACTCAAATCAAATACCAAGATCTCGTTAAGCGTGTTATTATGAAATAACCATGGACGCCGATCAGGGCCAGGCCCACCTCTCTCCTAGCTGGTCTCAACCTGCCCTGTCGCTCCGCCACAAAGTAACAGTCGGGGGCCTTCGGGAACCCAGGCCCACCTCTACCGAGATGGAGCCACCTGTCCGTCTAGCCCCCACATCGGAATCACTTGCGGGTACTCAACGAGCCGACCCGACTTTAGTCACCACATGTATCATATAATATGTATGTAAGTATATACCATGATCACCTCCCGAGTGATCACGGCCCGGTAGTATAGCATGGCAGACGAACAAGAATGTAGGGCCATCGATGGAATACTAGCATCCTATACTAAGCATGTAGGATTGCAGGTAAAGGTAACAACAGTAGTAGCAAGGACAGGCTATGCATCAGGATAGGATTAACGGAAACCAGTAACATGCTACACTACTCTAATGCAAGCAAAAGAGAGAAGAGTAGGTGATATCTGGTGATCAAGGGGGGCTTGCCTGGTTGCTCTGGCAAGAAAGGTTCGTCGTCGATGTAGTAGATCACAGGGGTACCGGCATCGGTCTCAGGGTCTACCAGAAAGAAGTAACGGAGGGGGGAACACAATAAATAATAGAGCAATCGAAGCATCACAAAGCATAACATGACAAACGCGGTGCTGGATGTGCCCTAACGTGGTAGTAGGCGATATCGGGAAAGGGGGAAACATCCGGGAAAGTATCCCCAGTGTTTCGCGTTTTCAGAGAGATGAACCAGAGGGGAAAGTTGCATGTTCGCTATGCTAGGGATGTGTGGCGGACGAACGGACTGTGTATTCGGGTTTGTCTTGTCGTTCTGAGCAACTTTCATGTAGAAAACATTTTCATCTGAGCTACGGTTTATTTTAGATTAATTTTAAAAGATTTAAATCATTTTTAGGATTTATTTAATTATTTTAAATCAACATTATCCAGAATAGTGTTTGCTGACGTCATCATGATGTGAGCAGTCAACAGTCGGTTGACTTGGTCCAACTGACACATGGGTCCCACTGTCATTGACTAAGATTAACTAAACCAGATTAATTAGTTTAATTAGTGATTAGGTTAATCTAAACATGATTAATTAAGTTAATTAATTATTTACTTGATTAATATTTTTACTTATTATTATTATTATTTTAATTCCTTTTTTATTAAAACGTTCCAAGGGCTGGGCCCCGTTGTCCAGTGGCCCAGGGCCTTAACGAAAAAAGGGGAAGCAGGCGCCGAGCGCGGTTGCGGGCGCCGTGGCGGGCACGGGTTAACGGGGGGTGGAGTAGAGCGGAGCCACGGGCTCATGGCGCGATCTCCGGCGGTTGTGGGTCGCGCGGCGACCGAAAGTGGCTGGGGCAGAGGGTGCGGCCAGCGACGCAACGGCATGGGGCGAGAGAGGAGCGCGGCGATGGCGCCCGAGGCCATGAGCGAGCGGCAGGGCTCGTCGGCGAAGCGGCGCCACGCCGAAAGCGGCGTGCGCGCACGCAGCCGCACAACTTCTGAGGGAGGACGCGGGAGCGGTGAGGCAGCGGGCGCAGAGCCTGAAAGCGCGGCGGCAGCGCCAAAGGGAGCGGGCGGCACGGCTGGCGCCAAGGGGAAGGAGGCCAGCATCGGGTGCGGGAGCGCCTTGGCCAATGAAGCGGTGCGGTGAGCGCGCATGGGGCGCGTCCGTGTGCGCGGCGGGGGCGGGGCGAGGGAGAGAGGAGGACCAGGGTCCTCATCGTGGTGCGTAGGGACGGGGCAGCGGTGCGTGAGAAGGAGGACGGAGACGGCGCATCGTCGAGGAGGTAGACCGGCGGGGAGGAGGAGGCAGGCCGGTGAGGTTGTCCTGGTCGATGGCGAGGTGGCGATCTAGTCGGCGCGAGGCGTGGCTATGACTTCCGGGCGCGGCGCGAGGAGAGGAGGCGAGAGTCAACGGGCGACGGGCAGCGACGGGCGTCCTGGTCGTGTCATCGACGGGCGGGGTGTGGTCGCCCCAATCCCGTTCTGGAGCGGGGGAGTGGGGGGAGAGAGCGAGTGGGGGAGGGAGTGCGTGGTGGGGGGTTAGGGTTTCAGGACGTGGGAGGATAAGGTAGTGGGTGGTTCGGCTGGTTGGGCCTTTGCCCAGTTGGGGGGGGGGGTCTTTCTTCTCTTTTACTTTTCCGTTAATATTCTTTTTATTTATTTCTTTTCTGTTTTCACTTATCTCTTAAGTTTGTTTAGTTTTATTAATTAGTGCAATAGATCCTAAATTGGTAGTTCTAATTATACCACAACCACATTAAGTCGGGAACTTTAAATAAAGTAGTTTTCATTTGTTTTAATTTTTTTAAAGCGTTTAAATTAATGTTTTTGCTACTGTTTAAATCATTTTAGAGTAGTCTAACATTTTATAAATGCGTGATTTCTCCACCATAAATACCTATGCGTTATTTTGCACAACCCAAACATTTTAGTTTTAATGTTTGAAAACTTTTACCATTTGACTTGATTTTGAATTTGAATTTGAATCGGTTTCGAACTAACGCGAGATTAGGAACAATAACCGTGGTGACGTGGCATCATTAATAGAGGTTCACTGTAGCTTAATTATCCGGGCGTCACAATTCTCCTCCACTACAAGAAATCTCGTCCCGGGATTTAAGAGGTGGTGTAAGGGGGAAATTTGTGGTTGTGAAATTCTAACGGTTCTTCTCGGTCTTGGTTGCTCTTCTCGAAGAGGTGGAACCATTACGTTGATGTCTTTATTTCTCTGCTTCAGGTCGTCATGATGAAATCGGCATTCTTCCTTCGGGAATTCCATCGTACTTACGTAAGAATAATGGGTGGGTATTCCGGGAGAACGGACCTTTGCAAGGCTGACTATCTGGTCAGTAACATCGAGGAAGGTGGCGGAAAGTAACTCTTGAATTGAAACTATAAGAAAATATCGATAGCAATGTAAGGAGGTATCATGGGAAGTTTCGAGCGGGCAGGCAATCGTTCGATGCCTGTTACAGGACATGAAAGGGGTTCAAAGCAATGGAAATAAGTATTGCCTCTAATACCAAAATTGATGATCTCTCGGAAGGTGACTCATGAATTACATACGAGGCCATGCGCGAGGAACAACCTGGGAAGCAGGGGGTACAGGAGGGTCAGGTTTCGATCCTGTGGAACTGTGGGTTATGGGCCCACCATGTGGTTAAAAGTAGGAAAAGCATTGACATCTTGCACGGTCATGATAGCAAGACATGTCAGAGGGTAGCCTATCAGTTATGTTGGCAAAAATGTCGATTCCAAGGGTGAGGGATGAAGAGAACCCCTGCTCGTTGAACGAGGCGGACCATTAGGCAAAGTTCTCGTCCATCGGTGGCTACCGAAATGTCATCAATAGTAGTAACAGGTTCCTACTGAAACAGTTGTACACCAAGGTGTTTACATAAGCAGAAGAATATTACTGCTTAGAACTTATAGATCACAAGAAAGGTTAAACAAAACAATCGAAAGGAAAAGGTGATCATCAGATTAAATAGAACAATGGAAAGGAAGATGTGTTTAAACACATATTTCAGGGGTATATCCTTTCCAAGGAGAAGCAGAGCATGATACCCATGACAGGATAGAAGGTAGAAAACCATTTAGGTAAGGGGAGAGGAATTTCATGACGTTACCCATACAATGGTGTTTGGATAATTTATCAAGAAAAATTAAGCATTGCGCTTCAAATGTTCTTATGGAAGACCGGAGTACCACAAACATGCTTCGAGATAGCATTGACATGGTCATCAGGTGAAGATCAGACTTTGGAAACACAACGGATCCATCAGGAATAACTTGTAGAATAAGTCTTACAATTTCATCATGGAAGAATGGATAACCTTGCTGAAAAGGAATCTATAACAATAGGGCCTCCGGCCAGGTGTGCTAAGACGACATCACCTTACCGGGTCACATAAAGACCAATGTTATAACTCTTGGAAATATGTTCCAACCATCGTATCTGACCGAGATTCAGATATGACTGGTGTCTGGATACCCCAGTCTCAGGGTGACTAAGAAGAAAAGGTAAAACACCAATTGACGAGACGACATTGTAAGATTCTCGGGAAATGATCAATGGAAGCGATTTCCGAAACAAGAGTTCACCATTAAACCAAGGAGAGGATGAGGAGGTGGCTGATGGACTCAGCGACTATTCATCGAGATTAACAAAAGATGGATTTCCACAATGATGTGAACAAGGAGGTAACACTTTTCAGATCAAACGATATAATGATGCATGCTCGAGGAAAACATACACAATTAAACATTGGTTGAAAAGTGCACCCGAAATATGGGCTGGGTTGCACGACCAACGTCGGAATGGTGATTCAATAATCAATAGTCTAAGAACGAATGGCCGACCATTAACTTCAAAGAGATAGGGTTGCTAGAAGGGCAGAATCCAAACAACACCGTTCACTTGTTGGTACCCCGGTTGGAATCAACACGAGGACCAAGAAAGAATGGTGATGGTGAGAAGTATTATTATACCAAGAATTCTTAAGAGGTGGAGCAATCCTCACAACATCCTTGTCATAAAAGATATTAATACTTCAAGGTAGAACATCATACAAGCTGGATAGAAAGTTGCATCCATAACAAGAACAAGTTTGTGTCGGGGGGGAGGCAATAAAGTGGTCGATGACAACACAAATCATCGAGGGCAAGGATGGTATTTCTCATCATGAATTCAATTGGTATCCTGGAAGAGCTCAGAATGCTGATGATGATCACGACAAATTTTGTCGAGAGGCTCCACGAAGATGTAATCGATCGGCGATGACATCAAGTCAAAGGAATGGTGAAGCGACAGGTTAATGGAACCAAGGGTACGACACAAACTTCAAACCAAGCTTGTTGTTCAAGGCGAAATGATACAACAAGGAGGATCAACATAAGGTTAGTTCATCATTGAAAATTGGGCTCCGGGAAGGACCAGGTAGCACAGTTAATATTTAGCACAATAATGATATAGCCAAGCAGGCTAGGAATGACGGATCGAGTACAAACTCGTAAGCAAAGAAGAATACTAAGAGTTGTTTAGTCGTGGTGCGGACTCGATTCAGTTATCGGTGTCCTTGAGAGATTAATAACTCAGAGCCCGTGAAAAATTTGGAATCGGTGAGAAGGTAGTACTTGATGAAGAACTCATAAGAAGTTATGCAGTTCCGTGACAATCTCGAGATACCAGGGAGTAATACTCGACGACAAACCAAAGTAAAGGTTGGACAGGCGTATTGATCCACAGAAGACAAGTGCTTAAACTTGCCCGAGAAATGGGATCAAAGAAGAACATATGGTCGGAACCACGATTGCAAAGGATCAATTCACCGGTACCAAAGGATATTATACCAAGGAAATAGTTATTATTACAAGAAGCTTCCATGATAGGATCTACATCGTGTCCATGGGCATGAACACAAAGGTTCAAGGTCGACTCCCACTTCCTCAATGCATAACCTTCCATTCACCTCTCGTATTTCCAAAATGACATTAGTTGTTGAATGTTTTACCGGGTGCAATACCAGATAAGTATGACCCGTGAAATCTTTCGGGTTCACACAGGTTAGGGAAGTCATTGGTTCAACCCATCGGGGCATCTAGGAATATATACCACAAACTTCGGAGTAAATATCACTAGCTCAAAAGCAGAGCATGGTTAACAAAAGCAGAGGATACAATTTACCAAAGGCATTATATATCAGGGGGAGAACTGACAAGGTTATTGGATATGAAGGACATTGTCGGATAATAACCAAGCAATTGGTCTCGCGGACCACAAGGAATCTGATGTGAGTATCAATACTCAATCAGAAGGAAAAATATGCAAAGGCAACAGATTATAGAAACGACTGACTAATTCAAAGCTCAAATGCAAATGAATTATGATTTCCAAATCAAGGGGTCAGAAGCAAACGCTCTGACTAAGAATGGATAAGTTGAATAGACTCAGGGGTACAATCGATGGCAATTTGATTGGTCAAGATCCAGTTCATGTTTAAAATGACGTCTGAGTCGAAAGAAGGAATTCTAAGATTCTTCTGAGGATTGCAAGCAATCGCAACATATTGAATCAACGGACTCAAAATGATAATGACAATGGATGTCAACAAGATTACTAGACTTATGGGATTATCATAATGCAAGCAGGTAAGAAAGAACAAGAGCAATAGGCTACTGAGGATTTTCGAAAGATCGAATAGTATTCCAAAGAATATTGTGAGTCACATGAACAACTGGGGATGAATGGATACTCAGTAAGTGCAAGAATTATACGTAGGGGTATTCAGGTGGCTTAGAACTGCAAGGCAGTGGGCACAAAGTTTTCTCGGGGCAATAGAGAGAATATCGGGGTATCTTGTAATAACAAGACCAATTCGGAGTAATTGTATGAACAATAAGTGTATATCGTTATCCATATGGATATATCGGTAATAGGGAACTGAAAAATCAGAGGGCACAAGTGTCTCGGGAATGATCGAAGAGTATCTTCAATATCTTTTGGTGAAGCAGTCGATCATCTGGAATGAAGGGGATCTTCGGGTGGATGTGATCGCGAGATCCTAAAGTTAGATTTTAGCAAAATCATTTAACCCGAATAGTAGAGAGATCAGATTCCTAGAGCATAGATCGAGGAGTAAAAGATCCTAATACCACCCAAATGGCAACGTGGGCCCATGGGCCGCACAGCCAAGTTAGTAAAACAATTTTTATCGACTAGACTCAACTTCGGCCAAGGAGTGTGGAAGGGGGATTCATACAGGCAGTCGGCTCTGATACCAACTTGTGACGCCCCCGATTCAATCGTACACTAATCATATATGCAAACATGTATGATCAAGATCAGGGACTCACGGGAAGATATCACAACACAACTCTAAAAAAAATAAGTCATACAAGCATCATAATACAAGCCAGGGGCCTCGCACTACAAAAAAAGACACATCCGTGACATTTTGGGCCGAACGAAAAAAATCTATGATGATAATTGTGACAAAACCCGGTATCATCATAGATGTGGTGGGCTCCTACTTCTATGACAAAAAATCATGACAGAAAATGGGCTTTTTCGTCTGGGCGGGCAGACGCAGCTGCATGACATTCTTTGGGCTGTCCATGACGGAAAAACCGTGGTAGAAGCGAGGGGAGGAAAATTTCGGGAGTTGCGGTTACGGTGGGAGGTCGGGGCGGAGCGATCTGCGTTTCTCTCGCACGACGCTGGCGTGTGTGTGAGGCGTTGGCTCGAATCTGAACCTGCGATTGCACCGCAGCTACGCTAAGCATCGAACCCGAGCGATCGATCGATGGCTGTTAATCGAACCCGATGGAGCGATTCTTCGCCATCGCCGCTAATGAAGCCGATGGATGCTGCCTCGGGATGTCTGATGAGTGTTGCGGGGGTTTGGATGAACAGTGAGCGGTGGCGTTGCATCTGGATGAACAGGAACCCGTGGTGTGGAGGGCTGGATGAACAGTAGACGGTGGAGGGGTGGCCGTGGAGGGGTGGTTGAACAGGACCCCGTGGTGTGGAGGGCTGAATGAACAGTAGACGGTGGAGGGCTGGATGAGCGAGTGGCGGTGGAGTAAGCGGCGCGGTGGAGGCTGGATGAGCAGGAGCCCGTGGAGGCTGGAGGAGGTCGACGGTAGCCCGTGGAGGCCGGAGGAGGTCGACGGTGGAGATGAACAGTATCCCGTGGAGTCCTGCTTTGCGATGCCACACCTCCCCCCTGCTTCGACCGTAGCGCTCCAACTCAAGTCTGTTACGTCCGTTTTGCGGTACGCCACACCCCTCCCGATCAACAGGACCCCCGTTTCGATCGTAGGAGGTCTGTTTCCTCCATTTTGTGGCACGCCACGCCCCTCCCAATCAACAGGACCCCGTTTCAAACGTGGCCGGTCGAACACAAGGCCGTTTCCTCCGTTGTGCGATACGCCAGGCCTCGTTTCCATCGCCTGTTCCGTCCAAGCCCTCCCGATGAACATGACAACGCATTCCGTTCCGACCCAGCCGGTTGGCTCCCCATGAACAAGATGACGACGTTGTTTCTCTGTTCCGACCCAGCCATGTACGTATGCGCGATAGGCGTTAGAGACCCTGCCTGTATGTACATACGTGGCCGTATTTTCTTTCTTCCACCCTCGCCGATGTACGTACGTGTATGCTACGTGCGCGCCTCTACTATGATACGTGCGCGCCTCTACATCCACCAAAGATATATGTACGCATTACCGTTCACACCGAATGACAATGCTACGTGCGCTTAGACCAGGTGGGTCCCGACCGCCAAGCACTTCCTTGCGCGAAGATGTAGCTGGTGGGTCCTAGCGGTCGGGGCGAATCATTTTGGTTTTTGCCGGACGCACTTCCTTGCGTGCGAAGATGTAGCTGGTGGGTCCCGGCTCGAAGCGAATCGTTTTTTTTGCCGGACGCACTTCCTTGCGTGCGAAGGTGTAGCTGGTGGGTCCTAGCGATCGGGGAAACACTTTTTCGCTAAATATGGTGGCCCGTCCGGTGGGTCCCCATTGTCGGTGGAGGAATAATTATTTTATGCGCATAATAAGGAGGCACTTCCTTCTTTGCGGCCGTGGACCCGGTATCGACCTCTCCACATACGATCCACGTCCAATGGAAGTCGTTCCTTGACCACGTTGACCACGCCGCGCCCGAGAGCACTAGGGCGGTGGACGACAATGAGGCCTAGGAAGGGGCGGCGGAGCCGGGAAGACGCGGCGGTGGATGCCCACGCGTAGAGGAGTACGAGGTTTCACTGGTTCGCTGCGGTGTGAGGCTGCCGTCGCCGCAGAATAACAGGGGTGTGGGTGAGTAGAGGGATGGCCTGATCAGCGGTGGGAGTAGTAGGGGGCGGTGAGGCCTCCGCCACATCGCAGCCGGCCACGGGAGGCAGGAGCACGAGGCACGACCGGCGCTGGTTTGGGCGGCTGGAGCAAGAAGAACAGAGGTTGAAGAAGCACTACAGCCTTTGGATGGAGATCGTACGGTCACTGGAGCTAGAATCGTACATATTGACTAAGTTGACAAAGCCCTCCGTCCCCGTCAACTTAGTAGGCCCACAAGTCAGCCTGCCACTATACTGGGTCCCAGCTAACAGGGGGAGTATTAATTTTTTGTGTGTGTAATAAGGAGGCACTTCCTTGCGTGCGAAGATATAGCTGGTGGACCTGAGCTGTCAGCGGCGGTAACGTTTTTTTGTGAAATACTGAGGCCCTTTCAGTGGGTCCCTGATGTCAGGTGGACGAATCATTATTTTGCGTGTAATAAGGAGGCATTTCCTTGCGTGCGGCCGTGGACCCAGCTGTCGGCCTCTCCACGTACAGTCCACTTAAGATGCATGTCGGTTGTTGACCACGTTGACCAGGCCGCGCCGAGAGCACCAGGGCGGTGGACGACGGCGAGGCCTAGGAAGGGAACGACACAAAGGCAGGGAAGACTCAGCAGTTGTTTCCCACACGGAGGGGAGTACGACTGAACGAGGGTTTACTGGTTAAATGCCGTCGCCGGAGAATAATGAAGGTGTGGGTGAGCGGAGGGATTGCTAGGCCAGCGATGGGAGTACGATGGGGCCGTGAGGCTCTTGGCAGACAGACCGGCCGTGGGGAGGAGGGAGCAGCAGTCCCTTGGCGCTTGTTTGAGCGGTGGAAGCGAAGAGCAGAGATTGAAGAAGCACGACGGCCATTGGATGGACATCCAACCGTCCTTTGCTTGTGCATCAACCTTTTTAGGAAAGCCTCAGATCTGTGGAAAAGCGACATACAGCCCATCTGCCATTATTTCTAATAATTTACAGCCCATTTGCTAATTCTTAAGGTTTTTTGGAGCCCATATTCTTTTTGTTAGCATTACAGCCCATATTGTGGCCACGGTTAAAAAATTATCTGAAATTTTGCATATTTCGATGCGTTCGAACTGTTTTTAACCCGAAATTTCGACTCACATTCAAACTGATTTTAAAAATAAATGTATATCAATATAAAATCCAACAAATTCTCCACACATAAAAATTAATGTAATTTAAAATCTTGAAATGAAAAAATTATATTTGAAACTAATTGCCGGTTTGATGTGTTTTAAAAATGTACAGCCCGTTTCTCATTACTGATGGGCCATTTTCTCGGCCAGCCGAATGAAAAGCTCTCCTCGTCTTGAAAGATTTGCAGCCCAATAGGCCTGACAAAGCGACTTAATTGGCAAATTACAAAAGAACTGGGCTGTGGCCGTGGACCCAGCTTTCAGCCTCTCCATGTACAGTACTCTTCCGATGGAAGTCGTTCCTTGACCATGTTGACCACGCCACTTGAGAGCACCACGGCGGTGGGGACGCAGCCGAAGGCCTAGGAAGCGGACGACGGAGCAGGAAGACGCAGCGGTGGAAGCCCGCGGAGAGGAGTCTGAGGGTTCACCGTTCGGTGCGGTGTGAGGTCGTCGCCGCCAGCAGGCTGGCCAGTGGGAATAGTAGGGCGGTGAGGCCTCCATGGCAGCACAGCCGGCCACGGAGGCAGGAGCATGCGGCACAACCGCGCTGCTTTGGTAATTTGGAGCAAGAAGACCAGAGGTTGAAGAAGCACTACGGTGTTGGATGGACATCATACAGTCACTTTGGAGCTAGAATCGTTCATATTGACTAAGTTGACAAAGCCCTTGGCCCGTCAACTTAGTAGGCCCTAAGACAGCCTCCCACCAAGGTGGGTCCCAAATAGCCGGGGAGTATTCATTTTTTGTGCGTAATAAGGAGGCACTTCCGGTGGGTCCAAAGGCGGCAATGAGGAAAGTTTTTCTCGAAATATGGTGGCCCGTCCGGTGGGTCCCAGCGATCGGGGAAAGCGATTTATTTCGCAAAATATTGGTGGCCCGTCCGGTGGGTCCCATTGTCGGTGGAGGAATAATTATTTTCCATGTAATAAGGAGGCACTTCCTTGCGGCTGCCGTGGACCCGGTATCGGCCTCTCCACGTCTGATACTCTTCCGATGGAAGTCGGTCATTGAGCACATTGACCACGCCGCGCCGAGAGCACCACGGCGGTGGACGACGGTGAGGCCTAGGAAGGGGACGACGCGGAGCCGGGCCACGGGAGGCAGGAGCAGGCGGTAGCATAGCCGGCCACGGGAGGTAGGAGCAGGAGCCATGACCGGCGCTGCTTTGGGCGGCTGGAGCAAGAAGACCAGAGGTTGAAGAAGCTGTATGGCCGTTGGATGGACATCATACGGTCACTAGAGTATTGACTAAGTTGACAAAGCCCTCCGTCCCCATCAACTTAGTAGTCCCACAAGTCAGCCCAACAATATGGTGGGTCCCAGCTAGCAGGGGGTATTCATTTTTTTGGGCGTAATAAGGAGGCACTTCCTTGCGGGCGAAGATATAGCTGGTGGGTCCGACTGTCGGCCAGGAGGAATGTTTTTCATGAAATCTGAGGCCCTTCCTGTGGGTCCTAGCTGTCAGGTGGAGGAATCATTATTTTGCGCGTAATAAGGAGACATTTCCTTGCGTGCGGCCGTGGACCCAACTGTCAGCCTCTCCATGTTCAGTCCACTTCCGATGGATGTCGTTCATTGACCACGTTGACCAGGTCACGCCGAGAGGACCAGGGCGGTGGACGACGGCGAGGCCTAGGAAGGGAACGACACGGAGCCAGGGAATACTCGGCAGTTGTTTCCCACGCGGAGGAGTACGAGGTTTCTTGGTTCGCCCGCCATCGCCGGAGAATAACAGCGGTGTGGGTGAGTAGAGGGATGGCTAGGCCACAATGGGAGTAATGCGGTGGGGCCGTGAGGCCTGCGCAGCAGCATAGCCGGCCACGGGAGGAGGGAGCAGGCAGTCCCGCCGCTTGTTTGAGCGGCTGGAGCATGAAGAGCAGAGATTGAAGAAGCACGACAGCCGTTGGATGGACATCCAACGATCCTTTGCTCTCGTGTGTTGACTAAGTTGACAGTAGGCGTTGCGTGCGTCAACCTTTTTTTTATGAAAGCATACGCGTCAACCTGTAGTAGGCGCACAAGTCAGCCTCAAATCTGTGGAAAACGGCATACAGCCCATCTGCCATTATTTCTAATAATGTACAACCCATTTGCTAATTCTTAAGATTTTTTTTGGAGCCCATCTTCTTTAGCATTACACCCCATATTGTGGCCACGGTTAAAAAGTATATGAAATTTTGCATATTTCGTTGCGGTCAACTGTTTTTAATCCAGAAATATCGATTCACATTCAAACTATTTTGAAAAATAATTTATATAAATATAAAATTAAAATAATTGTCCACGCATAAAAATCTATGGAATTTAAGATCTTGTAATGAAAAAATGAAACTAATTCCCGGTTTGATGTCTTTTAAAATGTACGAGGCCATTTAAGGCAAACCGAATGAAACTCTCCTCGTCTTGACACATTTGCAGCCCAATAGGCCGATAAAACAAGTAGGCCTTGTTTGGGTATTTCTTTAAAAATAGAACTGGCTAGCCATTTTCAAAGAAGAAAAAACACAAGCCCGGGCTCATGATGTGGTAAACATAAATAAAACCACAGCTAGGCAGACACAGCCCGTTGTTACCACGATCCGTCGCTAAAACTAGTATAAATAACAAGCGCTTGTTCCTCATTGTCTCAAAAAACTGCTTGTTCCTAAAAACTACTGGCGACTTCTTTGGGTCCCTGGTGTCAGCCGCTCGTAGTGTAATTCTCTCGTTTATTGACTACGTTGACGATGGCGTGAGCCCCAGATGTCCAACCATTAGGAGGAACCATATTTTTGGGCTTGTACTATAGAGGCACTTGCTTGCGTACTGCCATGACGCTGGTGGGTTCCTCTTGTCATCCTCTCCACGTCTGATCATCTCCTTGTTCCTCTCGGTTGTTGTGATGTTGACAACGCAAGAGGCGGCGCACCAGCGCGCGGTGAGCGAACCAAGGCCGCATAAGGCGAAGGGCGACGGCGAGGCCTTGGGACGGAATGAACAGAGCCGTTGAAGATGCGCCCGGTCCAACGTGGCGGAGGAGCACGAGGTTGGCTGGTGGGGGTAGTGGGGCTAGTCACTTGGCTTCAGAATGCACAGTGAGCTCAAGCAGCCGTGTGAGTGATGTTATTTCCCTTGGTTGTGATTTGTTAAAATATTTCACTCTAAATTAAAGCGAATGGCAAGCCATTTGCCTTGTTTCAAAGAAAATAGGACAAATCCTGGCCGAGTTGAAAAGGGCAGGAACATCTAACTCTAGCTTACAAACCTGCAAAAGCACGAGGGTTGATTGTTCATCGAGGTTTACAAAAAACCCAGATTGAAAAGGGCAACAACATCTAACTCCGACCTTTGTTTTCGCATCCACGGTCAAATGGATCGGTCAGTCCATAGAATGAACATCTGGATCATAAAATTTCTTGGATTATGACCACAATATGTTGTAAATAGAAGCCCGACACGTTCGTAAGCTCTTTTGCCCACTTGAAACTCCTTTTTTGCTCTTGACATACCCATTCGTCAAAACCATGCTGCCGATAAACTTAAGCAAGATGGACAATAGTAACCTCGCATTCAGCAGGAAGAATGTGACAAATCTTGTGTTTGCACGGTTGGCTACATATCATTCTAGCGTTATTGTCTTCAATCGAATCTCATGAGAAGTGAGAAAATCCCGATGCTTACGAATCCATCGATTGGTTATAACTTTCTTACCCCGTCCTGTTGCCTAAATAGACATGAAAACTGAAAACAGTTAAGGTCTAAAAGAAGAGTGTCGAAAGAGCAACAGCTGAACGGTTAATTGTAATACAATATATGCGGGCTTCCAATGTGCGTGAAATTATCACCTTTATATACAACTTCTCCAGACATGGAAAGCATTGCAGCAAGCCAATAATCTTGTTCAGATCAAAACTATTCATTTGGATATATAAGATCTTGACAGAATCCGGCACCATTGATAGGCCATCCATGGAGAAACTCTTCATTGAGCATAGAACATAATATTAGTACAAAATGTGTACTCCAAGATGATATATAAATTATGCGCAGAAATTTAAAATGCAGCATATGGTTACAAGTGTAGATGATAATATAAAGTACACAAGAACTGTGGAGCCAAACACCATATTGAAATGAGCACAGAGATCATGTATTACACCCAAGGTCTCCAGTTTAGGCGCAGAGAGGACGGTTATTTGCAACGGTGAATAACTAGAATCAAGGATCAACCTTTTAAGTGAAGGGGCATCTTGGATGATGAGCTGCCTTCCGTCAAAAGAAATTCCAATTCTTACAAGGTTAGGCGACTTTATTTGGAGACAACCGATTCTAATCGGTGAAAACAAGCACCAAGCACTCCGGTAGCAGAGGCAACTGGAGTGGATGATGCTGTGCAATGAGGCCTCCGATATCTGAACCCGCACAAGTGAAAGTTTCTTGAGAAATGGGAGTTGAAGGTTTAGTACCATATTATGCTGGAAGGTAGCACAAGCAAAGGTGGCAGTGTGGAGAGAGGAGGAAAACCGCGAGATGGACATCGGTCTTTGAGGGCACAAGTTCATGGCGTTACGTATGTGGTATGTGATTTCCAGGGAATAGTAGAACTCAAGCGGTTGTAGTTCTGTGAATTCGAGGATTTCAGCAGGCGTCCACCGTGCAGGGCATGGTATGCTTGCTCGGGTAGCATGGACGGGATGCAGAGGCTTTGAACGGAGCCCTGGTGGGAGGAGATGATGGCTCTGGGGATTTCAAAATCATTGAAGAGAGATAGCTGATGACAGTCGAGATTAAGGGGCACGGCGCGCCATAGAGGGCGCCACCGAATTGAGAGGGCTTGGGTGCGACAGTAATCCTTGGTGGGGAGAAGCGAGGTGATCTCCCCAAGGATGGCATCCGGGAGATCGCTGATGCGGTCCACCCGAGATTCTACGGGTTCCTGGGATCTGGTGGGGGCGGGATCGCCGCTTCTCCCATGTTGCCGGGTGGGATCTACAAAGTCGCCGCTAGCGAAGCCTCATCTTCTTAGCTGGGGTCAGCCGACTCCATTTTCCTCGAGGGCGTCGCGTCGCGCTCACGGATTTGAGCAGAGTAACGAATGACGAGCCTAGTTGTAGTGCGAGCGAGGAAGAAGGGGAGCTGGGGGTTTTCTATAGGAGTGAGCAAGAAGGGGAGCTGGGGTTTTCTGTAGGAGTGAGGTGAGCAATTTGGGGGTACGAGTGGAGCGAGCTGACATGAGGTGGGTGGGAGCGAGGAGGAAGAAGAGCACCCATGTTTTTTTTGTGGGGGAGGGGGCGGTGTGCTGGGTGTGGGTCGCGCCTTTTGAATTGATTTTACTATTTACTAGTGTGGATTGGCTGTTTTGTCTTGGGCCCAGAGAAACAATTACTACTAGTACAGTGGAGACACTCTACAGCTACCCAGAAAACAATTACTACTAGTACAGTGGAGACATTCTACCTCTTCTGGCTCCTCCTAGGTCATTGAAACGTCTCCCTCTACTGAATGCCGTTATACTTTTGTCACCGACATGCGGGCAATGGAGCGCGCGGGCCCAAATGCCATCCACCAAATTAGCAGGCAGTATGCAGGAGGAGAGTAACCCTTGTCAGAAGGCCCAAAGAACGAGCCGTCGTGTCACAAAACCCCACCTCCCATGATCTAAGTTTGACGGACGAATCAACCATCATTTCACTCCTCGTTGAATCCCCTTCTCCCTCACCGTCTTCAAGAAAAGGCAACACTCGCATCTGCCACTGTTCTTCTCTCCCAACGAAGGGAAGGTAAGTGGATCCGTGATGTTGGTATATTTTCGTTCAGAGAAAAAAAAGAACTTTTGCAAAGCAGTAACCGATCCTCACTCTCTTTTTTGTTTCATTGTCATTGCGATTGTGTTTTCCTTTCAGTGGTCTCCTAGTATTCGTCAGTTTCATGATGGACTAAGGAGAACCAGGCAAAGATCTGCCAATATTGGAGTAGACGCGGGAGGCTGATCCCCACGAGACAGAGAGCTCCAAGAAGATGGAGGCGGCCACCGAGCCGACCCCTGATACGCTCACGGCCACTACTGAGATGGTCAACGCCCGTTTGAGGTTACAACCCCGTGGCACTGCAGAGCAGTTTTCCCCTTCGAGGATGTGTCCCCCATTGAGCTGCCCAAGGTGATTTCCTTCTTTGCCGATCTCGACTGTGGTTTTTCATCTAAGTATGTGGTGATTTTTTTAGAAAAGGAAGTATGTGGTGATTAATAATGCAAAATTTATTAGCTTCGATGCCATGCTTTACATAGTGGTTTAAATAACTTGTGGTTCTTGTACTGAAAAGTAATTCAGAATTTGTTTCTATTTTAATTAGAGCCCTGATGCAGACAAGGATTGTGTGGTTGTGCATGTCACTCGCTATGAAGCGGACGACCTGAATATACGCCTTTGGGAAAACAGAGTTCTTAGGCTGTTGGATCACGGAAGCCATTTGCGCTTATACCAATGAAGAGTTGTATTCCAGCCTCACTGTTGTCAGGCGTGTTGTCCAGGGTGTACTAAAGCACAAGAAGTTCAAAGCTACTCCTTCATTTGTGAGGCATACTGTTCTTGTCAAGCTTCCGCAGGAAGATGACGTGGCATGCTTCCACAAACAAGTTTACCAGTGGCAAGGCCACAAGGTTGTCTTCATGAAGGTTCACACGATTGAGCTGCTGCGGGACTTTCTCGATGATGTTCATGGCAAGGTCCGTCTTGTGTCCAGCCAAATTAGATCAAGGCATGAAATAGTTGCCCTGGCTAATGTTTAATAGTAGTTTGGTTTGTGTCTAATTATCCGAACCTTGCCTGTTATCGACTCCTCTGGGGCTAGTGCTCTGTTTGAATCCATCTATGGGAACTGCTGCTACTTTTGTGTGCCCGTGAATCATGTGAGAACCATCGTAATTGTTGCCGAAACAGATGTGTCCTCACTAGTTTTTTCATGAATATGGCATGGTAAGACATAAGTTGTCACGGTTTATCATACGAGCAGTGTGTGTTTTGATGAAATAGTGCATTCGTTCGAGAACCGTGCACCGACGTATATATAAGTACTTGTAAACACTGTTGGTGCTACCCCACTTGTAAGGCCATTGTGCAAAACACGGCACATTGGCTCAGCTCGCTTCAACACTAGGCTATCGACCAGCTAACAATCAACAATCTGTCATCGACATATAAGCAACTACTATGTATCTTGTTACGATGGTTCATGCAGTTAATTGAGGCCATAATGTAATAAATTCCAAACGTTCACACGCTACTCCGGTAGCTCATGTGGAACACTCACAATTAAACTCGTCTTCATAAAAATCTTGAAAAGCATAAGTTAAGCAATTTTATACATCTCAATGATTCATAGAATATAACAAACATATACTAGTTCATAGCAAAAGACAAAGTTGTGAGAAGGTTTACAAATCAGGAAAAAACAAGCAAGGCTTCTCTGAGCAAAGGGCCTCCCGCAGTTTAAATTTCCTGGAGTTCACTCTGGTTTTTTCTTCTTGCTAGCATTCGTGGTTAGGTTCTCTCATTCCGTAATAACCAGTTATAATTGTGGTCTCAATGGAATCTTTGAACTGAACCATGCAAACGGTATCTTGACCAGGTAAAATTCTTGTGCATTCCACTAAATTTAAGCACCGCTATTTGCAGAAATAAGCAGACCACAATGCCTCTTGTCCGCGCACCTGTCAAAAAAACCGCCGTGCAGCCGTGCCAGCTAGTCCTCGGTCCATGGATGAACTGGTAGAAAGTGCATTCCGGACTAGGATGCAGTTGTTTTCGCTCGTCCCTGCACTGCAATCTGGAAGTAAAACGTACGAATCAGCTTCTGTTAGATCGTGTTGGTCATTCTACCTTAGTTACTACCAATGTAGGGATACCTTGAAGACGGGAGGTTAGACGACGGCAACGAGGGATAGCCATCTCATTTTGCGCAGTTGTACTAAAACTGAGGTGTGTGCTTTTGATTGCGCGGATAGAAACGATACGGAGACAGACATCCCGAAATGATATGGAGACAGACATCCCTGTTTGCGCATAAATCTGAAATACGGTTATTTAAACAAAGGACACATATTACTACTTTCCCCGTTTTCTCTTAGAACCAAGTCCTAGATTCATGCTACAGATTTCCCACTTTCTTCCCTGTTTGAACCAACGCTTTGAGTTCACTGTATGAACTAGCTTTACTTCTAATAATAGTAGAAGTCTAGGTGGCTTTGTAACAGCGGACGAAAGTAGAAAAGGATCCACACGAAGGGGGAAGAGCTGGGGCAGTAGAGCAAGGCAGGTTTCGAAGGAATATATACCTGAGGGTCGTCGGCATGTGGCAAAGACGGCGTCGGGAGGCCGCATCTTGGCCACAATACCGCAGGAGGAAGAAGGGGTCGGAGGCCCTCCTGAGCCGGTGCTCTCTCGGAGAGAACGGCACGGCCGCCGATCGAGACGTGCGGGCAGCCGTTGGTCTCCTCCCTCGCCGTCGACGACAGCGTGAACGATGCACCTACACCCCCTGCCCCGGTCGAGGTTGTCCGGCCGGATTTCTGACCAGCCGTGAGCTGAGAGAGAAAGTGTGGCCACCTATGTCTTGCTTAGATCTGGAGAGCATGAGAGAGTGCACGAGAGGAACCCTAGTAAAGCAAGCGCTAAGGCTCCTGCTTTTATATATAGAGGAGTGATTTTGTTGTACTGGCTTAAAAAAATGCGCTCCTACATGTACCCATGAAAGTGGGTGTGAGAGAACTAGTGCGTCGTGCACCGCTTCTCTTCGTGAGAGTACAATATATACTATGCCCAAAGAACGTTAGCCGCAAGAGTAATAGTATAAGTGTGTGACGTGTGAGCTAAAATAAAATGTGCGTGCTGCCTTTTGTTTTTTAGAAGTTACGAGGGTAGGGTGTGAAGAGCACATATGTGCGTGATGTCTACCTGCAGATAGAGGATGGAGTGCGACGTGCGAGTCTCTGCAAGAGGACTCGGGAGAGTCGTGACTTCGTGAGGGTGCGTGTGCGTGAGAGAGAGGGGGCACGTATCAATGCAATGCATGTGTCCATAAATCATTATCCAACAAACGTTAAGCCACAAGCCTTTTCCCGATTTAACGCCAGAAGAACCGTTAGATCGGCATCCGACGATTGTCGGTTTGCCATGTCATTTAATGTAACAGCCACTCCTCCTACACAAATCTTCCACGTGAGTGTTAGCAACTGCCGTATGCTCCCACCATTCTGAAATGCAGTGCATATAGCTTTATTGAAAATTAGAACCTCGCAAACTTTTACCGAGTTTTCGTGTACCAAATTGCACATGTAGAATACCCTGTATATATCATTTCATTCATCTTCGATGGGTAACTATAAAGATGGGTGAGGAGTCTACAAAGAAAGACCATCGTATCACCCGCAGCAATTTCAACCATCCTTTAGTGTCAAGGAATATCATAGGAACTCTATATGATATGATTTTTATAGGATTTTTTCCTTTAGAGCCAATTGGTTCATAGGAATAGATTCATATACTCTACATTTCAAAGGAAATAAACATGAGATCATTTCTATAGCTTTAGAGCCACTTGGTTCATATGAATGGATTCCTATACTCCCTTAATTTCAAAGGAAAATAAACATTAGCGTATGTTCAATAGAAAAGTTCCTATGATATGAACCAAATTACATCTCTTTACTAATCCCTCCTCATAGGAATTGAGATACATGTCATCTCTAGATTCAATAGAAAAGTTCCTATGATGTGAACCAAATGACATCTCTTTTCCAATCCCTACTCATAGGAATTGAGATGCTCCATGTCATCTCTTTTCCTACAACTTCCACGTATGTATCTTCTATTCCTAAATAGATAGTACAACCCACTAGTAGCTTTTTTCCAAAACATGCAACTATGGCACAAGAACTATATAGTGGGCCAGTAACTTTGAAAGATGGTCGCTGGATGAAGCTAACCCGACAGTGCAGAGATGGGCAAATCCGAGCACTCCTGGACGTTGGATATCATCAACATTCCACCAGATCTGCCACATGTACAATTTAGAAGACTCCATGGTTGAACTTAAGCATAATGCACAAACCTCAAAACACAAGCACTTCTCCTTTGTTCTAGAATCTTCTGTATCATAATTGATTATTTTTTTCTAAATGTATTGCCATCATTTGTTTTTTACTTTATGATTTACAATGCACAACCCCATGAATCTTAGAATTTTTATAAAACTAATTGATTTTGAATGAGATGAACTATAAGAACTAAACGAACATCTACATCATGCATATATGACTCAAAGCTTTACATGCTATAGTGTGTATTTGGTTTCGAAATCTCATGCGTTCAATACATGTGTACCTTACTAGTTTTGAGTAGAGTAGCAAATTTCACGCGGCCCCGGGTATATCAAAATGCAGGGCCCATGCCTCATTGCCTTTCGGTCGAACCTACGTCCACATTTTTTGTACGTGTTATATCTCCACTGGTCCCCGAACCCAAAATGCTGCCTCGTTCCCGTAAAACCAAGCGGCCCACACATATTTAAGGCGTCGACTCGAACCCGTTTACTATGACGTGGCCCCGCACGCTGTAGTACTCCTACAAACCCTACCGCTGCACTCATCATCGGTTTTCTTCAAGAGGACGAGGGAGAAGCCGATTTGTAGTGGAGGCGCTTTAAAAAGGATCAGAGTGGAGACCCCTACCCTAGGGTGCCCTAGGTAGCTGCCGCACGCATCATTGTTTTCTCTTTTCTTTATGCTCTTGCGGCGCTAGAGTGAAATGATGGTTGCTTCGTCCATCCAAATTTTAATGCGGAAAGGTGGGGCTTTGTGATTTGACCCCTCATCGCTCATTTTCTACTCTCAAGGCGCTTCTGAGCAGGGTGCCTCCAATTCCAACCGCTGCTCCGAACTATAATTTGGTGCATCGTGACGTGGAACAAGACGGTGGATGAGCCACATGTTCCGCCAAAGGGTCCCGAGGAGTCCCGGACTAGGGGTGTCCGGATAGCAGACTATCGTCACGGCCGGACTCCAAGACTATGAAGATACAAGATTGAAGACTTCGTCCCGTGTCCGGATGGGACTTTCCTTGGCGTGGAAGGCAAGCTTGGCGATACGGATATGTAGATCTCCTACCATTGTAACCGACTTTGTGCAACCCCAACCTATCCAGTGTCTATATAAACCGGAGGGTTTTAGTCCGTAGGACGAACAACAATCATACCATAGGCTAGCTTCTAGGGTTTAGCCTCCTTGATCTCGTGGTAGATCTACTCTTGTACTACTCATATCATCAATATTAATCAAGCGGGAGTAGGGTATTACCTCCATCGAGAGGGCCCGAACCTGGGTAAAAACATCGTGTCCCTTGTCTCCTGTTACCATCCGCCTAGACGCACGATTCGGGACCCCCTACCCGAGATCCGCCGGTTTTGACACCGACATTGGTGCTTTCATTGAGAGTTCCTCCTGTCGTCACCGATAGGCCCGATGGCTCCTTCGATCATCAACAACGACGCGGTCCAGGCAAGACTTTTCTCCCGGACAGATCTTCAGATTCGGCGGTTTTGCACTGCGGGCCAATTAAGCAGCCATCCGGAGCAGATCGAAAGCTACGCCCGCCATCGTGTCAGATTTGGAAGTTTGAACTATACGGCCGATATCCGCGGAGACTTGATCTTCAACGGATTCGAGCCGCAGCCAAGCGTGTCGCACTGTCTTGATGGGCATGATCTAGCTCTGCAGTCGAACAGTGCCCTGGAGGCCGCACCATCATCCGCTCCGACCCTTAATCCGGAGCCGGATTCCACGATCGAGGATGAGTGGTTGGACACCGCCTCGGGGGCTATGATCTCTACGGCGATTGAGCCGAACTCCATCCCTGTCCTTTGCGAAGACCTTGACTCCAGGGTGCCGGACTCCTCTCTGGACTCCGAACCCTCCGCGCCCCTGCCAATCAAATCCGATTGGGCGCCGGTTATGGAGTTCACTGTCGCGGACATCTTTCAGCACTCGCCCTTTAGCGACATCCTGAGTTTACTAAAGTATCTCTCTTTATCCGGAGAGCCATGGCCGGACTACGGTCAGGAAGGTTGGGATGCGGACGACGAAGAAATTCAACGCCCACCCACCACCCACTTTGTCGTGGTTTTGTCACGGCAGATGTCCTCATGAAAGGACTTAGTCGTGGAGCCATTGCTACGGGTTAACTTGAAGGGGTTAAAACGGACGCAAAGACACAAGAGTTATACTAGTTCAGCCCCTTCAATGAAGGTAAAAGCCTACGTCTAGTTTGTGATGGGATTGATGTGGTCTCGATGACTAGGGAGCAAATAAGCTTCGCCTAGGCCTCGAGCTGTTGTTGTCTGTTCTTAAACCGCCCCAGGTCGTCCCCTTATATACACGGGTGACGCCCGTCGGTTCCAGAGAGTCCCAATCTCCGGTTCATATTCGTATCCGGGTTGGTCTCTATCTATTCCTAACTTACAATACAAGTTTACATATCAGGCCGGTTTACGGCTACAGGTTCTAAAACGACTATAGGCCTTGAGCCTTACTTTCATGCCTCTTGGGCTTTTACACCTGTTGAACTACTGATGAAGTTAACCCGGCCCAGATAGGCCGGTTTACGCCCAGTAGTAATATCCCCAACATTAGGCCCCAGATTGATTTGAACAGGTTCATGTCAATCCTTGATAAAAAAACCTTCATCTTCAATACCTTCTTGAAATCGTTGAACCGCCATGATGTCACCTTCTCCGATTCTTTTGTAAACCGGCATGACGTCCCCATAAAGATAGCATTCATGATATCTTCTTTGTTTAATAGATCCACAATAATCGAGGCGACAGCTCCGCTTCCTAGGTTTGTAGCTCCTTGATTCCCGCGCCTGACACAGGTATCTTGCCTTATAAATAGGACCGAAGGGTCATTCCTTTTCTCCCCTTCGTCCCCTTTCTCTTCGTCTTCCTCGCGTCGCTGGCCTCGGAGCTCCGCTGCCGTCGTCGACCTCTGCACCGTCTTGGGCCGCTGCCTCAACCTGAACGCACCAGAGAAACGCAGACTCTTCCACATCTCTTCAACTCAGGTAGGTCCTCGGTTCCCCTCGACCTAGATCCGTTCTAGGGTTTCTTGTTCTTGCCGTGCTCCATGAACTGCTCATGCTCATACCAGACTCCTGGATGGATCTGTGCCACCTTGTTCTGGTTAGCGGTAGCCTTTAGCATCCGCCTGTAGTCTCGTGCTCACGTCCATAGATCTCGGACATCATCTCTGCTCATTGCATCAATATCGCCTCGATGTATTCCTTTTTAGATATTTTTCTTCTTTTCTGATCTGGCTTCAGATCCTTCATTGTAGAGAAATCTTGCGAAACCTGTTTCTGCACACTTAGCCGTTCACAACCTCAATTGTTTTCAATATTTAGACCTTAGACCAAAGCGGTTTAACTTAACATAGAAAAAATTAGATAAAACGGTATACACCATTAGTCCTTGTTGAACCGCCAGAACTCCTTGACCAGATACTGTCGCTTCATAGAACTCCGGTTTAGGCGTATTTGTCTCCGATTTAGCATTGTACACCGGTTCTCTCTTTGTCCCAACATATTTCTTGAACCGGATTTATATACTTTTTGTAGATGGCTAAACAGGTGTATGAGTGCAACTGGGCTCCTTCCCGTGTCACCGAAACTCAATTAAACAATCTGGTCCTCACTGGCGCTTTAGCCAGTAAAAATAGTATCCATTGGAGGGTTACTGGCAAAGAATGTCCACCCACACCTCAAGAAGGAGAGGTTGTAGTTTTCGCAGATCACCTAGCCCGGGGTTTCAATCCGCCCGGTTCAAAATTTTATCGAGATGTGCTAGCCAATTTTCAACTCCGTCCACAAGATACAGGCCCCAATTCTGTTACCAATATCTGTCATTTCCAAGTGCTCTGTGAGGCATACTTTCAGGAAGAACCTACAGTTGAATTGTTTAGAGACTGCTTCCATCTAAACCGCCGCACAGAGTTCACTGACGGGCCAACACAGAACTGGGTGGTGTGGCGATTCAAAAAAGAAAGTAGGTCACTTATCCTCATGTCAAACTGCACAGTCACCCCAAGGAATGGAATCAAACATGGTTTTATTGCAGAGACACTTCACCTGCCAACGAGAATCCCTTGCCCGGTTCGCCCGGAGTGACTCAGCAACACAGATCCCTTTCCACGAAGGTTAACTGCTAGTGAGAGAAGTAAATATGCTCCTCAACTCTCCAAGCTCAGAGCCTTCATGGCGAACGGTTTAACCGGAATTGATCTCGCATGCTGTTGGATATCATGGAGCATACTGCCCCTCTCCCAGCGCTCCGGTTTAATGTGCGAGTACACTGGTAGTGTCGACGACCCCCTCCGACACATTAATATCCAGCTTACCGATGAAGAGGTCACCGAGGCGGTGAAGAAGATGTTGAACGAACCGGAAAACCTCTGTCTGGACCGTCTGATCCCCTTCGTGCTACCAACAAACCGCCATCCGTAAGACTTTCGACTATTTTTTACTAAATATATTACTGCCATCTCCGGTATCACTTTTAACATAAACCGCTGCTTAATCAGGGTGATGATCCGCTTGGAGCAAGAAACGCCCACAAGAGAAGCCAGAGAAGCCGGACAAACCGGAAAAACCAATCCGCAAAAGACCAAAGCTGTCAAGAAGACTGCTCATAAGAGGAAAACCATCGCCTTCCTCGATCCGGGCCGTGGATGATGATGTGGGTAATCCGGACCTTGAGGTAGAACTTGATTCGCCTTGGCTTACTTTTCACACGCCTAATTAATGATGATATTTGTCGATGATGTCAAAACCAAGAATGTTGATGTTGTAGAGGTAACTATTCTCTCCTCTCGATTCAAATCCTTTGCCTTCACTAAAAATCCGTCAGCAAACCGGAAAATTAAATTTTATCATCCCTTGCTTACTTGGATCCCAAATTTCTTATGAAGACTCAACAGCATGAAGCTCGCCGCACAACTCGGCACAATGCCGTGTAGTTACCTCCATCGGTTTACCGAATAAATCCGATTCGAAACGCTGCTCGTGAGGTCTCTAATTTGCTTGTCGCTTGCTTATCCTAAAGCAGGCTGGTTTCACAACCCCTTAATCCGTCTTCGATTCCGATTATCGTGTCACTTCCCACTCCTCATCTGGCGAGTCATCACCACTCATTGCCGCCGCTTAAAAACGGTGCTTGGGTAAGTTATACCTTTCATATTGTTTCTACTGCATCATTGTGTAGTATATGCCGATTTAATCGTTGTTGTGCCTTTTCGGCCAAGCCTAGGCCAAGCAAAAAGGCTCGTCTCGATAAAGCGGCCGACGAAGAGATCGCCCCTAAACCGGACGGCGCCCCAAATCTTGAAGCGCCATCCGTGAAGACACGCCCAATGATCCGCCACAAGAAGATGACGATGTTGTTGCTGAAGAAAGGCCTGTTGACACCGCCCTTCCTGCTGACCAGCCCAGAAGCCCAACCCGGATTGAAAAATCCACCAGTCCAATCCGACCTGCTGACAAACCGACGGCCCCTGGTTAAACCGGTGACTCCAAGGACGATGACATCGTAATTACTGGTTTTGGCCATAGCGAACCGGGTAATCCAGTCGCTTTATCCAAACATTCTACCAAAGAAGAGTTTGCCACTATGAGCAAGGGCAAGTGGGATGTTGATCTGGCAACTTATGCCGCCTCGAACCCCAAGACCTTCATTCTCGCTACTTGAACCGGTCATATACCACCGTGACTATGAAGTCGGCACAGTGAAAATGATGAAAGAGAAATTCGAGGTAACCTCCATGTTCTTTTCTCGCTTGAATATTTCAATTTTTGTTAACTCTCCTAGTCCCCAAGGGCCGGTTCAACTTAGCATAGTTAAACCGGACTTAGTATAAACTCAATGCTTCGTAATCCACCGATGTAGCCCCTAAGGGCCGGTTCAACTTAGCATAGTTAAACCGACTGTATTTTATATCGCCGCATCATAACATGTACGATCAAATAGCCATTAGCCCCCAAGTGCAAAGAAGAATAATTGTATTGAGCTTGGTACTTTTTGATTTTATTGATAGATGAAGATCAAATATGCATTAGCCCCCAAGTGCCAAGTGTATAACCGGTTATGCATCGGGACTTTGAAATGACGATATTTAACATGCTCCATTTTTGTTGCAGAGTGAGATATGTCAACAAGCCTCACAAATCCATGACCTTCAAGAAAATCTGAAATCTCAACAAGCAGAAACCTCCAAGGCCAAGGATGAACTGAAAACCGCTTTAACTACTATGGAGCAGCTCAAGGAGTGGTTCAAGTCTGAGTGGGCCGGCTGGGATACTGAAAAGGCCGCTTTAACCAAAAAGGTTGAAAATGCTGAGGCTGCCCTTAAACCGGTTGTAGATGAGCTGACCAGCGTGAAGCGGCAAGTGCATTCCATGACTGCTGCCATCTTCGGTAAGTTTCCTTTGGCTTCTATGATAATCTTGACTTTCTTATGATAAGTCCGGTTTGTGATTTCTCTTGCAATGCTGTAGGCACACGCATTGGCCACTTGGGGTCAGACGTTCGGAAGAAATTGAAGGCTGCCTATACCTTAATAGAGCGATTGTACCTTTGGAGCGCAGCGGATCATCTCCATCGCATCACATAACAATCCAGCACCTTCCTTAATTCAAGATACTCTTAGGAGGCTGTCCATGCTTCCCGCCCGGATTGAAGAGTCAAGAAATCTGCTGCTCAACCGGCGCCATCAACGCCTTTAATCCGGGCCAAAGCATGGGTGCGATTCGATCCCGCTGAAGCAGCTCAAGGCTATCCCAACTGAAGGAAGACGGCTCGTAATTCAACGAAGATGACCTAAGAGCGATAAACCGGCAAAGGCGCCTCCGCTTGCCGATTAGTCAAGAGGCAAACTTGTCCCATTATCAAGCCCAAGATGACGATCGTAACAAGCGGTAGCTGCACCTATTCCTCAAGCGGAGAACTCGATCCCTCGGATCCGTAAGCATACTTACGCCCCGATATTGAACCAACTTCCCCGATCCATGAGGAGGTTGTCTTTCAAGATTTAATGGGAATCGATCGACCACTTGTTGACTTCCAGCTGGGGTAGAGATGAAGAAGCTGAAGCGGCGCAGGCGACCCACAACCATCGACATCGGGCAGCGAGCAAGCATGAACCTAAGCCGGTTTGAAGAGCTGCTTCATTACATTCCGCCAAGAAACAATGATCTTATTTGGGCACCGTGTTGCCTTGTAATAGGATAGCCAACAATCTTGCTTTCAATATGCCTTCGTGCATAGGTGCTGATACTTTTGCTTGAATGATCGAAACTTTCAATCTTATATTGCCTGCAGTCACAAAATCTTAAACCGCCATGGCAGTTTGTGCCGCCAGCCGGTCTTGTGACGTTCATATAAATATGAAGTGAAATATTACGGTATATAATCAAAATTTATGATACAAAAATACCTGCCATCGCTGGGCATAAAGTTGGCTTAGCCAATCTTGAAGCAGAGGTTGTATAAACCCTTACCGTCAAAGGAGAGAACAGCTCCTGTTATTTATAATGCCGGTTTACCACATAAACCGTGTCGGGTCATGATAAGCCCCCTGTTACTCCATAATAGGATGTTAACAGAAAAAACATCAAACCGATGAAATTATCTCCGGATTGAAAAATTGACTGAATTCCGTCAACTGACAGTTTTGAAACCGCTTTAAAAATGTTGTCGGTTTAAGAAACACAACAAAAATCAAATAATAGTTATGAAAACAACATGGGAGCAAAGGCAATGATAAACCATTTGCAAAAATAAGGCTTTACTGAGCCGATCAGATGGTGTTACCATGGTCGGACACGACCAAGCTCCCTATAAGGTGTAGCCATGGTTCAAGTCAGCCAAGTCCCCAACTGAAACCGTGGCATTATGCCGATCAAGTGGCGTGGCAATGGTTCAGGTTCGACCAAGCCCCCAAGTGACTCTATGGCCTTAGGCCGATCAAAAAGCGTGACTGGTTCAGACTTGACCATGTCCCCAAGTGATCTGGTGGCTTTCGCCTATCAAAAGGTGTTGCATTGGTTCGGACACGACCAAGCCCCCAAGTGATATCATAAAGCTTTTTAGAAAGCAAACTCAGGGGGTAAACCGGAGGTCGCTTTAAGACAGAACAACTCCATGTAAACACACATGATGTAATGTAACAGATACCCCGCTTTAGCCGAGGCTCCGGTTTATTACTTTATTCATAATATACACCGCCATAATATGTACATAAGTAGAGCCGATGGCTCGGGTGTAATAAGGCGAAGATGAGCTATGTTCCACGGCCTGTTGGTCTCCTCCTCCGACGCGGCGCGAGTCTTTATGCTCTCGAATATCGATCGATAGTAAATGCGACCCGTTGTGCAGATTCTTGTCGACCACGAAAGGTCCCTCCCAAGGTGGGGATAGCTTGTGCATATCGGTCTGGTCTTGGATGAGCCAAGCACCAAATCTCCTTCTTGAAAAGTTCTGGTTACGACCGGCGACTATGGTAACGACGAAGATCCTGTTGGTAAATCGCCGAGCGGGCAGCTGCTATGTCACGCTCTTCATCCAGCCGATCCAAAGCGTCCTGCCGTGCCGTCTCGTTGTCCGCTTCAACTTAAGCTGCCACACGAGGTGAGTCATGACGGATGTCACTGGGGAGAACCGCCTCCGCTCCATAAACCATAAAGAACGGCATGTATCATGTGGATCTGTTAGGCGTAGTGTTGATACTCCATAACACAGACGGTAGCTCCTCTACCCAACAACCCGTGTCCTCTCGCAAAGGGACCATAAGCCGGGCTTGATGCCTCTCAAGATCTCTTGATTAGCTCTTTCCGCTTGACCATTGGACTGTGGGTGGCTATCAAGAAACGCTGCCGGATGTGCTCACGTTCGCAGAACTCTTTCATGACACCTTTGGACAAATTGGTACCATTATCTGTGATGATACTGTGTGGAAAGCCAAACCGGAAAATCACCTTTTTGATGAACTGAACCGTCGTAGTTGCGTCACACTTGCTAACAGGTTCTGCCTCCACCCACTTTGTAAATTTGTCGACCACCACCAAGAGGTGGGTCTTCTTGTCCTTGGACCTTTTAAAAGGTCCAACCATATCCAGCCCCCAAGTCGCGAACGGCCAAGTAATTGGAATCATCCTCAATTCTTGGGCCGGTACATGAGCGCGTCTGGAAAACTTTTGGCAACCATCACATCATATGACCAGATCTTCCGCATCAGCATGGGCAGTCAACCAATAGAAACCGTATGGAACGCTTTAGCCACCAAGGATTTTGAACCGCGTGGTGACCACAATCTTCTTCGTGGATCTCACGCAATATTTCACAGCCTTCCTCAGGGGACACACAGCGTTGAAACGCCCCTGACACACTGCAATGATGCAATTCGCCATTAACAATGGTCATAGACTTAGATCGCCGAACTATCTGCCGGGCCAACGTCTCATCTTCTGGTAACTCGCCCCGGTTCATGTACGCCAGATAAGGAATCTTCCAATCCGGAGTGACGTGCAGAGCTGCCACCAATTGAGCCTCCGGATCAGGAATAGCCAAATCCGCTTCACCAGGGAGCTTGACTGACGGGTTGTGCATCACGTCCAGAAAAACATTGGGCGGGACCGGTTTGCGTTGAGAGCCCAACCGGCTTAAAGCGTCCGCTGCTTCATTCTTCCGACGGTCCACGTGGTCCACCTGATAGCCCTTGAAATGACTCGCGACAATATCCACCTCACGACGATATGCAGCCATGAGTGGGTCCTTTGAATCCCAAGTGCCGACACTGTTGAGCCACTAGGTCCGAGTCACCAAGCACTTAACCCGGCTTAGATTCATCTCCTTAGCCATCCGAAGACCATGGAGCAAGGCTTCATACTCAGCTGCATTGTTAGTACAAGGGAACATTCAGCGGAGAACGTAACAAAACTTGTCACCTCGTGGGGAAGTTAATACGACTCCAGCCCCTGAGCCTCCAACCGCCTCGATCCGTCAAAATGGATGGTCCAATATGTATGATCCGGCTTTTCTTCAGGCGCTTGCAACTCCGTCCAATCATTAATGAAATCCACAAGTGCTTGAGACTTCACCGCCGTCCGAGGCACATACTTCAAACCGTGTGGCCCAAGCTCTATAGCCCACTTG
The DNA here is from genome assembly GCA_021605145.1 of Aegilops bicornis. Classification (NCBI taxonomy): domain Eukaryota; kingdom Viridiplantae; phylum Streptophyta; class Magnoliopsida; order Poales; family Poaceae; genus Aegilops; species Aegilops bicornis. Next base: position 543,355,296 of record CM038671.1, read on the forward strand.
GCAATCCGCCGCCGCTTCCGGTTACAGATGATATCACCTAAGGGAGCTGAATCGACCATCGTGATGGGGTGCCCTTGGAAATACCGTCAGCTTCCGGCTTGCCATAAAAACTCCATACACCAGCTTCTGCCAATGCGGATACCTTTGCTTAGATTCAATAAGCACCTCGCTGATATAATAAACCGGACGTTGAACCGTATGCTCCATCCCTGCCTCCTTCCGCTCTACCACAATGGCTACGCTGACCGCCCTGGCGTTAGCAGCAACATATAGCAGAAGCGGCTCCTTGTCGATGGGAGCGGCAAGCACAGGCGGGTTGGCCAATTGCCGCTTTAAGTCCTCCAACGCTTCATCGGCGGGCCGGACTCGCATAAACCGATCTGTCTTCTTCAAAGATTCGGTACAAAGGGATGGCCTTCTCTCAAGGCGGCCGATAAACCGCTCAACAAGGAATCTGGCCTGCCAAATGCTGGACATCATTAATACACTTCAGTTTAGCCAGGGAGGTGATAGCCGTAATCTTCTCCGGATTAGCTTCAATCCCCCTGTTGGACACGAGAAAGCCCAATAACTTGCCTGCCGGAACACCAAAAACACATTTGGCCGGGTTGAGCATCATCTTATAAACCCGCAGGTTGTCAAAGGTTTCTTTCAAATCGCCAATCGCTGTTTCCTTCTTCCTCGACTTGACCACAATATCATCCACATATGCGTGCACATTACGGCTGATCCGGTTATGCAGCAATTACGTACACAGCGTTGATAAGTTGCTTGGGCGCTCTTGAGCCCAAAAGGCATAGACACATAGCGTAAGGCTCCAAAGGGAGTGATACACGCCGCCTTCTCCTGGTCCTTAATCGCCATCTTGATCCGATGATACCCGAATACGCATCCAAAAAGCTCAAACGCTCACATCCCGCAGCGGCATCAATAATCTGGTCAATGCGGGAGGGCAAAGGATCTCCGGACAAGCCTTGTTAAGATCTCGTAATCCACACACATGCGCCAAGTGCCGCTTTTCTTAAGAACCAAAGCACCGGATTAGCAAGCCACTCAGATGGAAAACTTCAACAATAAAGCCACCGCTAAGAGCCTCGCCACCTCCTCTCCAATGGCCTTACGCCTTTCCTCGTTAAACCGGGCGGAGAAACCGCTTCACCGGTTTGTACTTGGGATCAACATTAAGAGTGTGCTCACGAGTTCCCTCGGTACACACCGGCATGTCGGAAGGCTTCCATGCAAAAATGTCCCGATTCTCACGGATGAACTCGATGAGCGCCGCTTTCCTATTTTGGATCCAAGTTGGCACCGATGTTGAATCGCTTGGACGAATCGCCAGCACGAAGTCAACAAGCTTAGTCTCACCGCCGATTTGAATTTCGTACGGATCATGCTCAGTAGTTGGCTTCTTCAATGGAGTCATGTCTCACGGATCAACATTGTCCTTATAATACTTCAGCTCCTCGGTGGCACAAACCGACTCACAGAAGCCGCATCACCTTCCTCACACTCCAAAGCGATCTTGCGGCTCCTGTGAACCGTTATTGTCCCCTTGTGACCCGGCATCTTGAGCTGCAAATAGATATAACAAGGTCGTGCCATGAACTTGGCATAAGCCGGCCGCCCAAACAGGGCGTGATATGGACTTTGGATTTTCACCACTTCAAACGTCAATGTTTCCGATCCGAGTCATATTCATCTCCAAAGGCCACCTCCGAGCTATTTTACCAACCGGATATGCCGACTTGCCGTACCACACCATGGAACACTATATTGGACGGTTTGAGATGTTTATCTGTTAACCCCATACGACGGAAGGTCTCATAGTACGTGATGTTGATGCTGCTCCCTCCATCCATAAGCACCTTGGTGAACTTATAACCTCCCACCGAGGTGCCACCACTGGGCTAGCTGACCCGGATTGTCAACCCGGGAGGATGATCCTCTCTACTCCATACAATGGGTTGCTCGACCAGCGTAGGTAATGAGGCACGGCCGGTTCAACAGCCGTTGATCGCCCGCTCAAGCTTCCGGTCTCGCTTGTCTAAGCTTAGTGGTGAAGACGTGGTACCGCCCACTATTCAACCGCTTTGGGTTGCTCTCATAACCCGATCGCTGCTGGCCGATTGTAACCACCTTGGTTATTCTCGATTGTTCCGATTGTTATGTCCGCCGGATTACCATTAAATCTCGAACCGAAATTTCCTCCATCGTAATCTGCCCGGATCCTGAACCGTCACGAGCCTTGATCATACCGAGAGAATTAGAACTTTTGAACTCTTGCATAATGTAACAATCCTTCCAGAGGTGATTTGTCGGCGCCTCCTTCGTCCCATGCTTCGGACAGGTTGATTCAACAGATAGTTCAAGCGGTCCGGATTGGGATTAGGCGCCCACCTCGATTTGGTTGTTTACCCTTGCGCCATCGGCCCTTGTCCCTGCTAGCGTTGGTGTTGGCTATGAAGTCCATGTTGCCATTCGCTTTACGCTTGCCTCCACCATTACCTGCCGAGTGATGTTGCTGGCCTTTGGAGTTGCCGTTCTTCTTTCCCTTCCCTGTCTCGTCATCATCAGACTCGGGATCCTTGGTACTATCAGAATCAGCATACTTCACTAAAGCGCCCATGAGAGTGCCCATGTCATTACAAAACTGCTTCATACGCCCCAACTTCAACTTCAAAGGCTTAAACCGGCAATTACCCTCCAGGGTCAAGATCGCAGAGTCAGCGTTGATCCGGTCTGACGAGTGCAAGATTTCCGAAACGCGGCGCACCCAATGGGTTGTTGACTCCCCTTTACCTTGGACACAAGCCGCCAAGTCCACCATGGACATGGGCTGCTTACAGGTATCTTTGAAATTCTGTATAAACCGGGTCCGCAAATGGGCCCATGAACTGATAGAATTGGGTGGCAAGCTCTTCAACCAGGTATGGGCCGTGCCTTCGAGCATCATGGTGAAGTACTTTGCACACGCAGCCTCATCCACATTCAGCATCTCCATGGCCATCTCATAACTTTCTATCCATGCTTCTGGAGCCAAATCGGCGGTGTAGTTTGGCACCTTGCGCGGACCCTTGAAATCCTTGGGCAAGCGCACATTGCGTAAAGCGGGACGAGGCAAGGCACCCCAAAGAACTAGAGGTAGCTCCGTGCTCGACCGAGATGGCTCTGGACGAACCGGCGTAAGCGGGTAAGCCCGATGCTACGCCGCTAACTCGGCATCCTCGCGGCGCCGGGCCCGGTCCACCACCTCCGGCATTATCGACGCCACCGCCGGGTTGTTGCCACAGGCGCACCACGCCGTGCATTACTTGATACAGCCGGTTTATCCACGTGCTCGCTATAGCTCCGGCTTGGGCGGGGTAGAGTGGATCCGTCGCTGCTATACTGAATATGCTTCTGTTGGACCAAAGCTGTCCTAAGGAGCTCCTTGACCCGACGCTGCTTCTACCGCCTGTGGTGAATCGCCTTCAATCGGAATAGCCTCCAAATGCGTCAAGCTGCAACAAGGTTATCCATCGGATTGGAGTAGTGACCGGAGGTGTCTGCATAGCCCGAGGTGCACCGTGTTATGGCGACGCAGATCTATTAAGCGAGGCTGAACCGGCGCGCGCTTTGTCCCAGTGCTTCCGCCCGGTTACCACCCGACAGACATCGGGTTCCCGCCCGGGTGTTGAAGAGGTCTCTTCCTCAAGATCAAGGCAAACGGGATCAGTATTTCCTCTTCAAGAATTCATGTGACGCGCTTCGATCCAAAGATGAGCCTATAAGCTGCGCATCTAAAGCGGCCCGCTTCTGCCCGTCATCCTGGCGTCTGCAGCTGCCAGATCCGCTTTAGCCTCGAGTGATTTGTTCCTTCACCTTTGCAATCTCCGCGTTATGGCGCCCCTGTCCGCCAGTTAACCTCTCGCCATGAGCACAGCCAACGATCGAATAGGTCTGATAAAACTTGAGCCGGGCGAGCGCAGGCCTCCTGCCCGGCAGCCGTCGCCATTGTTGAACCGGCAACCATTGTCACGGCGGTCGAAGAGTGAAGCACCGCTTGTGTACCGCCATGAATATTCCAACCCGGTTGGGCAGATCGAGGGGTCCGAATACATCACCATCGGAACAGCCCCCAATCCGGCCATCTTGTAGCTGATATAGAGATTCTGTTTCTCCGGTCGACGACTCATCGTCAGAGTAGACGACGGTTTCGCCACCAGATTCTGATCCGCCCTCATAGCTTCCTCCGTGGATGACTCCCACAAAGGCACGCTTCACGGCCGGTTTAACCTTGGCGGGTCTCGCACGCTGAGCCGTCTCGACGAGGTCGGTGCAGATGTCCGGCTCAGGCCCTGGCTCACCGATCTTGCCGATGAAAATGTGTATGCCACCAAAGGGGACCCGGTACCCGTACTCAATCGAGCCGGCCTCGGGGCCCCAGCCTGCATCGTCGATGTAGAGCTTGCCGCGACGACTCTTGGTCATCCGCCCACAAGATAGCCTTCGAGTCGCTTCGAACTTGCCCTCCAAGATCATCAAACCATCGTAAGCGATAGCCCCACGGTGGGCGCCAACCGTCGTGGTTTTGTCACGGCAGATGTCCTCATGAAAGGACTTAGTCGTGGAGCCATCGCTACGGGTTAACTTGAAGGGGTTAAAGCGGACGCAAAGACACAAGAGTTATACTAGTTCGGCCCCTTCAATGAAGGTAAAAGCCTACGTCTAGTTTGTGATGGGATTGATGTGGTCTCGATGACTAGGGAGCAAATAAGCTTCGCCTAGGCCTCGAGCTGTTGTTGTCTGTTCTTGAACCGCTCCGGGTCGTCCCCTTATATACACGGGTGACGCCCGTTGGTTCCAGAGAGTCCCAATCTCCGGTTCATATTCGTATCCGGGTTGGTCTCTCTCTCTTCCTAACTTACAATACAAGTTTACATATCAGGTCGGTTTACGGCTACAGGTTCTAAACCGACTATAGGCCTTGGGCCCTTACTTTCATGCCTCTTGGGCTTTTACACCTGTTGAACTATTGATGAAGTTAACCCGGCCCAGATAGGCCGGTTTACGCCCAGTAGTAATATCCCGAACACACTTCGTAGCCACTGTCGAAAGCTTACACGACGTGCTCGATTTCGACTCTGAAGACATCGACGGTATGGACGACGATGTAGGAGACAACCATGAACCAGCACCTACAGGATGCTGGACAACCACCTCATCCCATGATGTATGCATGGTGGATACACCTAAAGGAAATGAAGACGAGGAACAACGGGACGCTACGAAGGATAAATCCCTCGAAAAGCAGTCAAAACGGCAACGTAAACGCCCGAACAAAGACCCGCCTCAACGAGAGAACCAGCCATAGAGCAGGGCGAACCGGTGGACGCATTTAACACGCTTATCGAGCAATCGTCCTAACAAGACAACTTGGATAAACAACCCGTCCCGGCGAAGACAACGATCGGACGATCTCACGCCGGACAAATTGTTGGAGCAAAATAACCTCCGAAAAGGCTCGCCGCCATCGCTGCGTAGCTCTAAAAAGCAGAAGCGGAAGCTCAAAACAGCGGAAGATGCACTCAGGATCAGATGGAGCAAAGTATTCAACACCGCAGACAAATACAGCGACAGTCGCCGAACAAAGAGCTATCCAAAGAGAAAACTACTGCCCGAATTTGACGAAGAGGCCACAGAGCCCCCACAATCAAAAAATAAGAAGGCCACCCGGTCGGATGGACGACCCCACGGCAAAAAGAGAGCGGCAAATAGTGCCGCACACAAGCCGGCACGCGATCCGCATAAGGATTCACATCAAAAGGATGGCCCAGTTAGGTCCATCTATGGGCCGAGAAAGCAAGCTCTTCAAAGCAATGCAACACGCCAAATATCCGAACATCATGGCACACCCAAATACAGGCGCCGCACCCCTATGTTTCACCGATGAGGTGCTGGATCATGAATTTCCAGCCGATTCAAGCCCGTAAACATAGAGGCATACGACGGAACAACAGACCCTGGAGTCTGGATTGAGGATTACATCCTCCACATACACATGGCTAGAGGAGACGATCTCCACGCCATAAAATACTTACCCCTCAAACTCAAAGGGCCAGCTCGGCATTGTCTTAGAAGCCTCCCCGAAAATACCATTGGAAGCTGGGAAGAGCTCGAGGATGCGTTTCGGGCAAATTTTCAGGGAACCTATGTCCGCCCTCCGGATGCAGACGATCTAAGTCACATAACTCAACAGCTCGGAGAGTCAGCCCGGAAATTCTGGAACAGGTTCCTTACTAAAAAGAACCAAATAGTCGACTGTCCGGACGGCGAAGCCTTAGCAGCCTTCAAACACAACGTCCGAGACGAATGGCTCGCCAGACACCTCGGCCAAGAAAAGCCAAGAACAATGGCCGCATTAACAAGCCTCATGACCCGCTTTTGCGCGGGAGAGGATAGCTGGCTAGCAAGATGCAGCACCAGCGACCCAAGTACATCCAAACTCAAGGATGGAAATGGGAAACCACGGCGCAACAAGGACCAGCGCCGGATTAAGAGGAACGGTCCAAAGAGCGCGGCAGTCAACGCCGGATTCAAAAGCTCACGGCAGAACAATAAAAAATTGCCCCTTAAGGACAATAGCGATGAGCTATCCAATTTAAACAAAATCTTGGACAAGATATGTCAAATCTACAGTACTCCCAGGAGGCCTGCAAACCATACCCACAGAGATTGTTGGGTCTTCAAACAGTCCGGCAGACTCAACGCCAAACACAAGGGGCTCGACACACCAAGTGAAGATGACGACGAGCACCACAAGCAGAGCCCCGGAAAACAAAAGAATTTCCCACAAGAGGTTAAAACAGTAAACTCACTTCACGTGATCAAAGGGAAAAAAGCAGGCGGCGCCCACTAAAATGCGCGCCGCTGCTGGTTGTCAAAACCAATCACCTTCGACCATCGTGACTATTCCGAAGTAGATCGCCTTGATATTGGATCCTGTAATCGACGGATTCCAATTTACACAAGTCCTCATGGATGGCGGCGATGACATAAACCTGATATATCGTGACACAATCCGCAGAATGGGGATAGACCCAACCAAAATTCGCCAGAAAGCAACACCTCCTTTAAAGGAGTAATGCCAGCCCATATGCCCATTGTACGGGCTCCCTCATCGCTAGAAGTTGTGTTCGGTTCATCCGACAACTTCCGTCGCGAAAGGTTAATCTTCCATGTCGCCCCGTTTAAAAGTAGCCATCAAGCACTATTGGGACGCGAAGCTTTCGCCCGCTTTAACGCAATACCGCATTATGCATATCTCACACTTAAAATGCCCAGTCCACGCGGCATCATCTCATTAAAAGGGAGTATTAAGTGTTATTTGAGCCCGGAGGAACGTGAGACTGCCTTGACAGCCCCACACCCATCCGGCTCCGCTAGTCAAAGAACCTGAATTGGTCATTCAAACCCCGGACACGGCTAGACGAGTCCGGCGCTTACTAGCGGCATTACCCCATACAAGGGCTGCATGCATGTATCACAAGAGACAATAAAGCTCAATTTTATTCACTCCTTAGAATCGTACTCTGTTTATTTAATATAAAGTACATCTTTCGCACGATCCTTTTTCTTTTAAACTAAGTTCCTCTCTTTTACAGATGAACAATGTGCTACACCCGCCAGATACGCAACAACGGAGACACAGCGCAGACGTGCGATGAGGGACCCGTTGCAAGGATTCTTTTCAGATTAAGACCTGCGTAAACCTTTTTTACTGTCTCTTGTTGATAAACATCCCCGGTTTCTTACTATAACCAAGGAGGAGGTCTGGCGTTTTGGCATTGGCCGCACCGAATTTTTTATGCGTGCACGGACACCGAGGGCTTAGGGCATTATTTTGCCCGTTTTATAAAGACCGAATACCTTAGGGAGTATTCGCGTCTCGAGATTAGGCCTTATATGCATCAGCTCCGAATCATGTCTTTGGTCAAACGTTGCTTGCCGGCTCCTCGTGTTTTGCTGCCTTTACGTTCCGTTTTATCGGCTAACGCGGCACCGGAGAACTATCGCGATTGTGCCCGGTTCGCCGGGCGAGCACCTCGAGAGAAAGCCGAAAACTGATCATGTCATGATATAGCGAGAGACTGGTCAACCACTCGATGACTCATCGGAATGTTTAGAATTCCTCCGCATTAACGAAGGACCGGTTTTCGTCAGCACACACGCACTCGACCGGAGAGTGCGGTGCCCCCAGGGGCTATATAGTAGCCCCACCCTCGAACTCCTATGGCTAAGTGAAAGTGATAAAGCATTATAGTCCAGTTGCCTAGTTTGCTACGCACCTCCTTAACAGGACCAAGACGTTGGATTAAGTGTGAAAAAGCGCCTTCTTTGCAAACACCCCCGCACTATGTGCGTGGGGGCTGAAGCCAAGGACTGCCATCTTTCAGGTTATATATACATATACATAAACGGCCGCACAGGGAGTAGTTTACTACTTGAACGCACAAGTATAAAAAGCTCGTATATTATATCGAAACATTGTTTTCACAAATCATACATTTCATTTAAACATAATATCCTTCGAGCACTGCGTCTCTATCAAACGAGCGCCCGGCAGGACTTCCTCAAAGTAGTGCTCGACAGGTACTCGGCTTCTGTACGAATATCGGGATGCAACGTTGGTGGCCTTCATATCTTCCCAGTATGTCTTGACACGGGCCAGAGCCATCCGCGCTCCCTCAATACACGCCAACCGCTTCATTGCGTCGATACGCGGTACCACACCAAGGAACTGCTGCACTAAACCAAAATAACTCTTCGGCTGGGGTCCGCCCGGCCACAAATAAGTCATGACATGCTTCATGGCAAGTCCGGATAGTCAATTCAGCTCGGCCCATTCGGCCAACCGATCGGTCAACGGAAGAAGACGCTCCGGACTATGGAATTGCGACCAATATAGCTCTTCCTTCAGGCCCTTCCGCCTCGGAAGTGCTCAATCACGTCCGCAGCGCTGGCCGCTAAGTCCAGATAATCATCCTCCGAACTCCACAACTTGTCCAATTGAGCATACTTTGGATCTGTATATTTCCTCCGCAGCAGAAACGGTTTTCCAGCCGCAATCGCCCTGGCCTGACTCAGCTCCTCCTTGGCAGCTCTCAAAGCCGAACGGGCATCCTTGGATTCGGCGGCGGCCTTTTTTAGGCCCTCTTGCTCGCTTTGACGTTCTTTTTCAAGAACCTCGCAGCGATCGGTAGTATTCTTCAACTTTCTGGCCATTTCGGCCATTTCCTCCTTGCTTCGGCAGTGAGCAGCCCGTTCGGCTTTGAGCTCTTCGGCCGCCCTTAAAGTGGCCGCATTACTACTTCTGGCTTGCTCTTTCGCTCGGGCGAGTTCCGTCCGTAGCTCTTCCACAGCAGCGGCACCATCTGCATTTAGCATACAAATAGTAAGATATAGGTGTCAAGCACACTTACTAGGTGTCCACGTAGGAGTCGCATACCTTGTGACTCGTCAAACCGTTTATTGACCAGCGCGATGTCCGCATCCGCCTCGTCAAGTTGCCGCTTTAGTTCGGCATATTCATCAGTCCGGCTGGCCACCGGACGCCCCGCCACCTATTTAGGAGCGGCGACATGTTATAACTGAGGTTTTGATCCTCGGCACGCTGTCAATTTTGACCACATACTGAGTCTCAGGGGCTACTATCTATACAGGGCGCATTCTATATGCATAACTGTCAGAAGGTACATCATTTTTGCGTACCTCGAACCCCGTCAGTAAGCTTCTGGCGGCTTCATGCAATCCGCTCTCCGCGGATGCAATTCTTTCAATCACTGTACCCATTACAGCACGGTGATCTTCTAAGATAGCCGCTCGCCCAAGCAGATCCTTGAGCTCCTCTGACCGCACACCACTTGGCGCCGGACCTTCCGGCCTCGCCGGACTTGGGGGAACCCTCCGCGACGACACCTCAGGGTCATCTGCCTCGCATGAGGGTGCGACAGGTGGAGGCGTTTCGCTCTCCATCATCTCCGGAAGAAGATCCCCCGAAGACGAGCTCTGCTGAGAAGGGCTGAGGTCCAAACTACAAGGTACAATTTCGGTTATCTTCATAAATAAATGCATGGATGTTCCTTATTTACAAGACCCCTTTTTTTTACTTACGGCTCGCTGGAGGGCTGATCCCCTTGGGGAAGTAGTGCGGCTGGGTTACTTCCCAGCGCCGGACTCTCTAACAAAGATTCCTTTCCCCTCTTTGAGGCCTTGACCTCCGGATCTTCCGAAGCGGTCCTCTTTTCTCCTCGAGAGATGGGACTTTTAATCCCTCCTTCTTGGATAGCCTCCTTCATAGAGGCAGTTGCTTCCCCGCTCCCCCCTTCGCCTTCTTCAAAAGGCGCGACCTTCAACATCTTGGTCAGCATGGGATCCGGCGTGGTCTCCGGGAGGGAGCCGACACCTTATTAACTTTGCCTTGGTTATCCACTCTTGTTCAAAGAAACGGCTCCTTTGAAGGGCATATATATATATATATATATATATATATATATATATATATATATATATATATATATATACATACATATATATGATAGATGAATGAACAGCTTGTCCGGTTACAGGACTACTTAATTGAGTATCTGGGCGATTGCAGCTTAGTCTTGCGTCCTCAGTCAGGTCCGGACACTTCTCTTGTGATCCGAAGAACAGTTTATACATCTCCACGGGCGTCGTGCCCATAAAATTTTTGAGAGCTCGTGGTCCCTCTGGATTGAATTCCCACAGGCGGAGGGGGCGACGTTTGCAGGGCTGAAGGTGCCGGATCAACATAACATGTGCCACTGCAATCAGATTGATCTCCCTCTCTTGGAGGTCTCAAATACTACCTCGCAAAGAAAGGAACGTCCTTGGGCGGCCCCAGTCGAGCCCCTTGTTGACCCATGACGCCAGCCGCTGTGGTGGACTCGAAGGAAGGCGGGAGCGCCACCCATTTGGTGCCCCCGAGGCGGTGATATAAAACCACTCCCGTTGCCACAAACCAAGCTCCTTTTGAAAAGAGCCCTCGGCCACGGAGCATCAAGACATTTGCTTATGACCGCCCCTCCGCACTCTGCTTGTTGCCCCTCGATCATCTTTGGCTCCACCTTGAAGGTCTTGAGCCACAATCCAAAGTGGGGGGTAATATGGAGGAAGGCCTCACATACGATAAGGAATGACGAGATATGGAGGATGGACTCCGGATTCAAGTCATGGAAATACAGCCCATAATAAAACACGAGCCCCCGCACAAAGGGATCCGTCGGGAAGCCTAAACCCCGAAGGAAGTGAGACACGAACACCACGTTCTCGCCGGGCTCAGGAGTGGGAATGACCTGCCATGGAGCAGGTAGCCTATGCGAGATTTCGCCGGTTAAATACCTGGCGTCTCGCAGCTTTAGCACATCTTCTTCCGTTACGGAGGAAGACATCCATCGGCCGTGCTGGTCGGAGCCGGACATCTTCGAAGGTCCGAAGCGCCTGAATCTGAAGCTTTGGGTGTTAGAACTCGGAGCGCGAGGCGAACTCGATGGAGGGTGTAAAAAGAAGAGGGCCTTGGTCTCATTATAAAGAGGTTGAATACCAAGAGCCCACCCCGTGGTCGACTAGGACTCGCCTTTGATAGAGGAGGCGTGCCGACGGGCACGGTTGGGTTACCCACGTCCGTATTGATGAGAATCCCGGAATAAGGGGGCACGATCTATGCTTTGATAAGACGTGCCAAGGAAACCGCCTCGCTAAACGCGCTAAGGTGGAGCGGTAAAAACGGTTCATATAAAGGCCTGGCCGGGTGTGATGTCACGCGCGGAATACGTCAGCAGATCTGTGCAAAAATTATTCTCTCTACGGTGTTATGTGGAACTTGTTTTGCGAGCGGACACTATCCCGGTGTTCAAAACCTTCTATAAAGTATTCGGAGGAGGAACCCGCCTCGCAATGTCAAGACAATCAACGCGCCGGACTCGTCATCATTGAAGCCTGGTTCGTGGGCTACCGAGGGAGTCCGGACTAGGGGTGTCCGGATAGCCGGGACTATCGTCACGGCCGGACTCCAAGACTATGAAGATACAAGATTGAAGACTTCGTCCCGTGTCCGGATGGGACTTTCCTTGGCGTGGAAGGCAAGCTTGGCGATACGGATATGTAGATCTCCTATCATTGTAACCGACTGTGTAACCCTAACCTATCCTAAGGTGTCTATATAAACCGGAGGGTTTTAGTCCGTAGGACGAACAACAATCATACCATAGGCTAGCTTCTAGGGTTTAGCCTCCTTGATCTCGTGGTAGATCTACTCTTGTACTACTCATATCATCAATATTAATCAAGCAGGAGTAGGGTATTACCTCCATTGAGAGGGCCCAAACCTGGGTAAAAAGATTGTGTCCCTTGTCTCCTGTTACCATCCGCCTAGACGCACAGTTCGAGACCCCCTACCCGAGATCCGCCGGTTTTGACACCGACAGGTCCTATTAAGTGTGTCGCCATTTCGTGTGCGGACTGACCCTGCTTGAGTTGCCACGCCAACACGACAGGAGCAGCCTACCACTTGGTTTTGCTCCTTGGTGAATCCCGACTATATTGATCTAAAAAGATACATGCTGAACTACCCTCTCCGTCTCAGTTTTTTATTTGTAGGCGTCTCGGTTTATAGGGCCTGCACGTAGTTCTAGGTCATCCATTTGACTAACTAAATATGAGTTACTATGTCACAAAAAGTATATCATTGGATTCTTATTGGTTGATATGTGAAGAAACAAGAAACGAGGTAGAAGTTAATGCAGCGCGCCTTAGTATTGTGGGATTATTTGGTTTTCGTAAGATGACGTGCGTTTGGTTTGCAAGGGTGGTCATGAATGGGTTGGGACCGTTCAGAAAATAGACATGTTTGGTTATAAAGCACATGAATTGTTCGAGTCAAAAAAAGAGAATATGCCTTGAAGATGTTGAACCATTCCACCCAACCAAATCGGTCGAATCAAATGGCCACCCTTTGCATGCATGACTATGTGAGCATGACTGGTGATCCCGTCTTAAATAATTAGCTCATCTCTTATATTCAGCCAAACATATGAATTGAATGGTTCAATCCCAAAAAATTGAATGGTCCCAATCCATTCATACGATACCTTCAACCAAACGCATCCGACGGAGGGAGTAGTTGTATTTAAAAGTCGAGGGCGGGCTTTTCCTGTGCGGTAGGCGGGGGCGATTCCGCCTAGTCGGTTCGACAGAGACGCGAGAAGACAAGGGAGTAGGCTGCTGCAAACGTAGGGCTGTGTGATTTGACAAATGAGGTACTCTTTGGACAGGTGGGGCCCCGTGATTTGACTTGCCATTATCATTTTAATCAAGGCGCCACGACCGGGCGTGGAGTCTCCCGATTCCCGACCACCTCCATACAGTGCCTCTCCCAATGCTCCACCATGTAGTAGTAGAGGCTGGCTCTTGCATGAGAGCCCACTTCTCCACTTTTTCCTTGCCTCTCTTTCCTCCACATATGCAAAAATGCCATGTAAAGTGCACTATTGTGCTTACTTGCTCACAGTGCTTAAGCTTGCCACATAGGCATAGAGTCCGATGTGGCAAGTTAATCAAGAAGAGAGAGACTAGTTTGGTGACCCAAGGAAGAAAGCGGTGCTAAGCGCGTGTACCTAGGTGAAGAGACAATTTTGAGTCTATAGCTAATTAAATGAAGCAAACTTAGCAACACCATTTCATTGGAAGAGGTCACTCCTTGGCAAATGCAATAAATACTAGTACTCCCTGTGTCCCATTATATAAGAACGTTTTGACACTACACTAGCTAGTGTCAAAAACGTTCTTATATTATGGGACGGAGGGAGTACGAAGAAAGAGATAGAGAGGAGTAAAAAAAATACACTTATAGCCAACCTTGTTGTAGTATGAGTTACTAAGTGATGACTATGTATGACATGCCAACATCAGATAGCCTAACGCACCGTGTTAAATCTCCAAGGGCGCGACCGCGCGAGCGACGCGACGGTCGTGGTAGGCGCGACCATGATACGGGCTGCTGGCAGCCCTTGGATCTGAGATCAAACGGTCGCATGCTAAGTTGTTGAAAATTTTAAGAATAACCCTCCAGGATAGGATATTCACCCATAGGTCTAGAATCACGCCATGCAACCGTTCGATCTCAGATCCAAGGGCTCTCGGAAGCCCGGATCATTGGAGAATGGAAAGCCACTACCCTGCTGTTCGCACGCTGGCAGTTCGCTTCTACTCTTTCCCGCACGTCCTTTAATACTACGGCGGTTCGCTCCTAGTCGTCCCGTCCATTCACATTACGGCAGTTCCACTAATCCTAACCCTCCTCCCAAATCCATGGCATCCCAAATCTCCCCGATCGGCGGTGAGTACAAGGTTAGAACCATCACCGGCGATGAGTTCAACGTCATCTACACCCGTACTTCCACGACGGTGAAAGGATGCCTTTCTCGCTTCAGACACATGTTCGAAAACTCACATGATGAGTGGGTCACTGGGCTAGATGTTGAGTACACCACAGTCGTGGGACAAGAGAAGGATCTAAAGGACGAAGAGAGGAAGAAGCCCGCCGTGATCCAGGTTTGCGTACATAACGTTTGCTTGGTCTACCACATATGCCATGCCGACGTTGAGTGTCGAGATTTTAAGAACTTCCTCGAGGACAAAACAGTCAAATTCGTTCAGTAGACTTTAAGAACGACAAAGAAGTCCTGCGTCGGATAGGCCTCGTTGTAGGCAACCCTTCGACCTCCGTAAGAATCGGCTGGTGCCCTCTCGTCGACCCTCAATGCCGACCTGGCAGAGCCATGGTTCATCCTTCGCATCGCAAACTGGAGAAACCTCATTACACGTTTCATCGTCATTCATGGCAGCGGAATGTACTAGATATAGACCACATCCACTACGCTGCAATGGATGGCTACCTTTGTTTCAATATCTACAAGGGTTGGATGAAGAGAAACAGCCAAGTTGGCGGTTCAAGCAAAGAAGTATCGGCCAAGAGGAAGAGGGACAAGGAAGAAGTTGAGGACGTGGACGAGGACTCCGAGTAAGGTGGCAGTGTCGTTGCTCATGGCGGTTCTAAACTTCTAATGCAAAGGTTCTACCGGATTAGTTGCATAGTTTAATTTGTGTGTGCTTAGTTTAATTTGAGGGGTGTGTTGTGTCGAGCCCCAGCAGAACTATGTTATGTTTCTTCTCGTTACTTTAACTCTTCAGTATGTACATACTAGTACTAGTATTTCTTTAATAGAATTTAGCACCCCAATTAAGCACGTACTAGCTTTTTTAACAGTATTATATGCATAATTTGGCGACGAGCGCTCTCTATATGTACCACCTTTTTTTAAAATTTCAATTTTGCTTCATGGCGCAATCCATTGATAGTGGAGTACTACTGTACAAAAGTATACATTTTTTAAAAGGCTAGCGTACTGTTCATCACATATATATATAGCCAGTTAAATTCTCAACCTAGAACGACGTGCATGCCATGTAGTAAACCGATCCGGAGGAAGTATAGTAAAAATGAGGTGATTTTACCCAGCGATCGGCGGGGGAGCATGGCCTGTCATGCGGTCCCACGTGTCATGATGTACCAAGGCGATGCGCATGTCCCTCTTGAGGCAGAAGAAATACTAGTATGTGGTTTGAGATGATGTCGAACCGAAGTGTGAAATAATGGTTGCTTCGTCCGTCTGGGAAGGTGCGGCATTGTGATTTGACGTCTCATTGCTCATTACTAACACTGGGCTGGTACGAGTGGGGTGCGTCCCCCCTGCTGTTCTGCACTGTTATTTGGTGCTTGACACGTCGACCCGGTTGCTATATGTCCCACATGTCGGTGACAGGAAGTACAGAATTCATGAAAGGGAGCGTCGACGGAGGAGTATACTACTTAATTCATGAAAGGGAGCGACTTAGTTTTGGAAAAATCTGTTTTTACCAGTACGCATCCACTAGGGTTTATAGGGCTCATCTAAAAACATTCGCTTTTCCGCTTGATAAGTCTCAATTCTAGTACTATACTAGTAGTAGTACCATTACATGTTGGATTTCGAGGTGCGTTAGATCACCCGACGCAAGCGATGTCAAGAGGAAACTAACCAATGCATGTACAAGTTCATGGAAATTTAGTGGTCATTCATGCATTCGTTCTAATTAATGCCTCGGTAAACATAACTTCTTGAGAAAAACGAGTGTACTGTGCAAACTACGAAATTAATTCGACCACTCACCGTCTACCTTGGTTAGAGATATTTTGAAATTGAGCCATAAACTGGAAAGAAGGGAGTAGTAACTTTTGTCTCGATTACTATTTGTGGCCTTGTATAGATGCAAAATGTATTTTTTTATAATGGCCTTCTATAAGTAAATAGAGGGAGTACTAACCAAAGTACGTAGTAGGGACGAGGAGTAAACGGAGGGTGTAGTAAAATTTTCTCCTCGTGTTGCGAGCCACCGCGCGCGTGGGCGAGGGAGCGGGCGTAAAGGCGTACAGTAGTACTCCAGCTTCACCTCATCTTGCGAGCACCGCGCCTGTGGGCGGGAGACGGCGTACTAAGCAAGTTTCTCCTCGCTCATGCGAGTTGACGGGACACATCAAAAATACACCAGTGTATAGAGCCTTGCCTCTAAGGTAGGCCCCACATGGATTGCCTCTTTTTTTAATTTAACATAATGCGTCAAGTTGCAATTTGTTTGTTCACACGTGGTAGACGATCCTCCCTCCACCAAGTGGACAACCAAGACATCGTGCCAAATTACCACGTGGGCTGCCTTTTTCGTCTGAAATGAGCTCCACCGTGTACCAGCGGGTGTGGTTGGGAAAGAGAGGCAGAATGCGTGCGTCGTGCGTGCACCTGTTCTCTTCGTGCACGTCCCCCACCTACGTGGGTGTGTGTGAGAGAGATACAAACCTAGACATAATGCACCGCCCATTCCCATGCCTCCGCCCAGTCCGACCACCAGTCACCACCACGGCACCACGCCCCACTCCTCCTCACCTTATCTCTCATATTTCTCCCTCCATTTTTATATACAAGGGGCCACTATCAAAATTACAATTTGTAGATATACAAGGCCACTAACACTAATTGATGCAATATTAATGGTGTTTGCCTCGTGGTACTAGCAAAGGAGGACATTAATTATCCCTTGCATGCATGCGGGAGTTTGTAAAATAAATGTATCTTGATGTTCCGTGCAATGCACGGGCATCTTGCTAGTCCATGAAAACAACACATGGCAAAATTCCACGGCGAACGAGGGATTTGAATCTGTTGGGAGGGGCTGTTTGGATCTTGCCCGGGGTAGCCAAAATATTGGTGACCCTTTTGTCCACCGGTGCCTTTGCCACCGATGAACGAGGAACAGCTCGGGTGCTCATGCTGTCATGCATCCTCCAGTAGCAAGATGTTGGAGATGAGCTACGCACGAGCTGTGTTTTTAATCCCACAACGCCGCCCGAGCCGCCCACAGACCGACCGGCGACCCGCAAATTATGCCATCAACCGTAGCCGCACACATTATGACAACAACTCAACCAACCGGACGAAATTCACGCAAACACGTAGGCAAACTGATACTCATTCACGCAACCACCGGAGTATTTCATACAAACACCGACGGAAATCATATAAAATACCGGATTTTCACACAAACATGACGGATTTCATTACATTCAAATGAACTACGCGGTGCTAGTTCGACAGACAGGTATATAATACATGGCCTAAATGGTCGCCGCCGATCGATTTGTGTTCCTCATGTCCGGCAACACGATCACTGGACTGCAGGGAGCCCCGGAGGTATATGCTTCAGCGCAAAGGACGGCTCGCTTCCCCACTGCCCAACTGATATCATTGGTATATACCGAAGATGATGGTGGCCGGCACCGATTCGATTTCATCACCGGCCACTACTTCGCCATGGCCGGCACCGGCTTGAGTTCATCCTAACATTGACCTCTTCCGTGGAGCCCATGCGGTGTTGACGAAGGTCCTCGCAACAAAAGGATCCGGCAAGACACCTGCTGTACGGGGCGTCGCCTCGCGGTGGCCTTCATGGGACCCAAGCGCGGCGTCCTCCCGTGTTCTACTTCTCCTCGATGATGGCGGCGACGCGAGGCGCTGGCCACCGACTCGTCGCTCTCCGCTGCACCGGCTTGCCGCTGCTTGCATGGCGCGCGCCCGGCATGGGAGTCTCGGCCACGTAAATGGGAGACGCGTACGAGGCGGCGGCGTGGGCAAGCGGCAACGCCCGTCTTGCTGCTCCTCGTCGAGCTGGCCTGGAGCGGTGAGTTGCTGAACCACGCGCCGGCTTGGGGCGGCAACTGGCTTTGTCGGGCGAGGGGAGGGAGGTGGTTCAGCGAGCTGCATAGCTCATATCCGGCGGGCTACCCAGCCGGCTTGGATGCGGAATAACTACTATTCGTAAGCCATTGTAAGAGTGGACAAAATGGTGGAGGAGATAGGGGAGCGGCGGAGGTGTGCGATTCTTGGCCGGCGTTTGGCCTCGTTTAAATAGGAGATTAAATAGACGGCGGACGGGAAGAGCTCGACCGGTGTTGCGTTTAACGCCGGCCCAGTCATGAACGGACGTGTGTCCACAGTGGGTTTCTCGGCTTCCACACGGGCGGGTTTCATGGAGGCGTTTGAATGCGGCACGGAGGCGTGTTCAGCCGGGCGTGCCGCGAGTGGCGCCCTCGACTCTGACCTAGGACACCGCACCGTTCTTCACTGACTGTGGGATCTTTGGGTGCATGGCCTGCATGTCGATGACCAACGCCGGCAGCGCTGTGAAGGAACCTTGAGTGGGCCAGGGCGGTCAGAAGCGGGCATTTCATAAACCGATGATTGTTCATTGAGTGTGACGTCATCTTTTTCATGTAGTTAAGCGTGTGTCTTGCATCGTGTGATGTGTGCATGCAGGCATGCGAGTGTTGCGTGCGTGCAAGGGTGCGTTTCAGTGTTGCATGCATGGGTGCGTATGTGCAAGGGTGCGTTTCAGTGTTGCATGCATGGGTGCGTACATGCGTGTGTTCGTGAGTGCATGTGTACATGTCAGTGTTGCACGCCAGCATGCGTGCGTGTGTACGTTATGTGTACGTGTCAGTGTTGCACGCATACATGCGTGCGTGTCTTGCATGCGTGCATGTGTATGTGCGGGTGAGGCTACACGTCAGTCGACTGACTTTTTCATCTCTGGTCATTAGATTTTCCAGCCGTTGGATCTGAAATCAAGGGCCTCCGGTTTATCATCAAACTCCACCCCCGAACCGCCGCCAGCCGCCCACCCTCTCCCGAAACCACTCCCCATCGCCCGGTCGCCAAGCACCTTCGAGAGAGTGGGCGGCATATATGATCTTAAGATTTTACGAAGTCACCATAGGTGCCTCAGAGTCGAAAGTGGAACGTCTCCTCCCCAATCGAACGCATTCGCCGTAAAATACTGAAATTAACACAAGATAAATGCGAGCACCGGACTTTAACCTTGGTGGGCTCGAGAAACCACTGTCCTCTAACCATCCAACGACATGTTGGTTAGCACGACAAAATGTATGTGGTGACCGTGATGAGCTTATTCTTAAGTCTAGTGACCATATCGTGCTTTCGCTTCAAATACAATGACCGTAAGTGTCGTCAACAAAATACGGAGCACGCATCAAATGCAAAGTCCGTCAGTGTCATCAACAAAATATGGAGACGTATCGTGAGCTAGATACCGTTGTACTATCGTATATGCTTATTTTCTTAGTGGCTGATTGCGTGTGTGGTGTGGTGGGCACATCATTTCTAGTTGTGGTGGGTCAACATAAAGACTCATGGGTCGGTTCCATCCTGCGCCACATATAGGTTGGACCGAGACGTGTTATACGGAGACCCATGTTGAGGACTTGGCGTACAACACGAAGCTACTAGAGTCGCGGAGGACTCTATCCCCACTGGTGATAAGCCGACTATATATGATTTGTAACCCTAGGCCCTTAGTATGTTATACAAGCTTGGGGGCTAGTTAAATCGATAGTATATATACACACGCACAATGCTCGGTATTCACGTGTACTTTGTACACACCCCTAACACTAATTCTACGCATTACCGGGGAGTAGGCTCTTTCTTCAACCGCAAGGGTCCGATCCGAACTAGGGTAAAACTTTGCCTCAGATACCATCCAGCCTAACAGCCAGGGGATATCCTACCGAATGATATGATGAAATCATATCTGCCAACTACTATTAGAGAGGTGTGTCGGGGGCAATGTGTGGGAGAGAGGCCTAAAGATAATGTGCGTCAGGGAGACACGTGAGGCACATATATGTGCATATAGAGGGCTAGTAGAGACCGTGCATGTGTATATATGCATGTGAGAGAAATAGTGTTTTCCAACTGAGATTAGTGAAAAGAGTGGTACATAGTAGTCGAAGAGAGATAGAGAAACAGAGAGAGCATGTGCGTGAGACACCCCGACACCCTGAGAGAGATTGTGAGCATGTGTGAAAGAGAAATGCCGATGCATATAAAGTGTGTGCACTTATGCATTAGATAGAGAGATATCTACGTGTAAAAGGCGGTTCTACGCATTAAATTAAAATATAAATGGCATTATTATTTTTGGATGAGATCATGAATTCTGCAAAATTGCGTATGGATGAAAATCGGTCTATCAGACACCCATACTCTATTGAATTCTAGCATGTGCATGTGTTTATTTCATATTATCGATCCATAGAGTGAGAGCGGTCTGAAATACAGGCAATGGATGCTTTTGCAATTCATATATAAACATTAATTAGTGCACTCCATGTTGTTAGTGTGAAGCACTTTATACATTTGTCACTTGCATGGATACATTCCAAATTGCTAGCGACGAAATAAAATACATGTCGAATTCAACATAAAGGGGGTTTCAAAGATTCGAATTCATAGGAGGTGCATTCATCTATTTGAACCCGAGATAATGGCATTTGTAAATCAGATGTAAAAGGGGGCATCAATCTTTGTTGTGAGTTTGAACATGGTATATATATTCATACGCATATCTAACTTTTTTTGCAACCAAGGAGATTATACCGGAACCATGCATGAACTGAGGTAAGTTGCATATTTTTTAATATATACTGTGTACAATGTATATTAAAATGTACCCCTCCATTCCAAAATAATCGTAGCTTTAGGATTTTCAAGAGTAAAGATTTGTGAAGTTTGACAAATCACGAAAGTTCAATTCAAGAGAACCGAAACGTTAATGCTTCTGCTCCAAAATATTGAGCGAAGCACCAAATAGGCCTGTGGTCACCCGAAACCGCGCGAGACTAATGTTTGGTGGTAGGAAATTACTGTCCTGACTCTGTCCCGTGTAGCCTATCGGCCCGATGTCCAAAGGTCTAAACCAGGGTAGGTTTGTAACTTCACCAAGACGCCAGTCTCAACCGCCTCTGAGAAGCATTCATACGCCGTGGGCGCCTAAACACCCATGCGCTCGGCCGAAATCTATCCCGCCCACATTTGGGACACCTGACATGACTGTCCTACCCCAACCCGCAATATGTCCGAAATTTTAGATGGGGGCAAAGTTTGTAACTTTCCCCAAATTTCAAACAAGCGCCAGATCAAACCGAAACATTGTTCCCCTTAGTTCCCCGCCAGCCCGCCTCCCTCCGCTTTCCCCATTCATACTCCGTGGGCGGCAACGCCCTCTCCACCAGCCGCGAAACCCCAACCTCCTCCGTCCTCCACCCCATAGCGGCCAATCCACCGCCGCTCCTCCATCACGCCGGAGCCGGTACCCGACGCCGTCGTCAACACAACCGCAACCGCAACGCCCTCAAGGACTTAGCAAGCCGAGGCAGAGCTGCCTCCCACGACGCCGACGCCGACATGCGCCGTGCAGGAACCACTCCGACCACGCTGTCTCGTGCCTCACCGCTGTGGCTCCACCGTAGCAACCGGCCCACCGCACCGGAGCTGTTCCCTTCACGCCGCTGCTCGCCGCCTCGGATCTGCTTCCCGCCAACCGGCTGCACGGCCACCGCACCACACTCAACAACTTGGCCATGGGTTCATCCAAGGCTGCACTGTCCTCCACAACTTCGGTTTCCGGCGAACAACAAGATCGTCGGAAAAACAGAAGGAGGACACACAAGATCGCCAATGTAAAGAGGTACTCCTCTTCCCTTATTCGTGCAAATCTTACGTCTCCGCTCACATCGTATTCATCCCACGAAAGAAACTAGTTGAGCGCTTCTTCGTGCATCTTCTTTGTGATACTAAATGCACAAGGTTTCCTCCCTTTTACTATTTCACCTTTGCTAGAGGTCAAGAGTCTGCCGGATTTCAATTCAGGGTCACGAACCGCAATTAAAAGAAGCAAGACCCGCTTAGGGCGCTGCGGAGCACCTAGTCTACCTGTTCCCCGGGGAAGCGGTGCATCGGTGTCTATCATAGGGGTGTGGGGCGCAGGAGCTGCTTGCGCCCGATCTGGAGGTCGGCGGGGCTTGAATGGATGGCCGGGGGGCGGTGCCAAGCATGGCGGTGTGGTGAGGTCAAGGGGAGGGCGCAGGCAGGGGAGGAATACTGGGCCGGTGGTCGCTGGCGTTTCAAGGAAGATCGTCAACACTGACTCGCTGGAGGTAGATGAAGGCGATCTCCCCGTTCTTTGTACATCGGACGGCGCAGAAAAAATGGGCTGGCCTATTTGCTTTCAGTCGACTGTTATTTTCATAGAATCCTGTAGTAATTGAGTGTGCCATGCATGTTGTAGAGCTATCATATGTCTCCCGTCATTTATTTCTCACTGACCTGCTATCTGCTACCTTTACACTGTACTAATTGTGCACACACTTCACCCATACTCACACTATTGTTTTTTTATGCATGGGTATTTCAGACTCTGACGCAGTGTTGATGAATGCAGAAAAGAAAAGACAGAAGTCGCTCCAGCAGTGTAATTCAAAGATAAGCGATGGCGTTTCAACGCTCTAATGGCTGCAATGTCGTGAGCTGGAGACAGAAAAGTAGCTCTGCGATTGATGATCTCAATTTCCACACACAACCATCACAGTGCTTGCTTTAACTTCGCTATCAAATGTGGTTGCATGTTGCATATGGTGTCTAGCTTGTATTGCTTCCAATTTGGTTAAATTGCATCTGCCTTACTTTACACATTATACCTTTGATAATGACATGCCTTCCTGTTTTTGATACATACTACATATGTTTATTAACCATGTTCGTACATCAAACTAATGCTCTTTTGTATCCCTCGTCAATCACTTATGATGAGACAGTCACCCAGGTGGGTTACTGTGAGACGCCCTACTCGTTTAAAGAGTGCAGTGTCATCCTCCCCACATGATTCTCAAGAAACAACAAGGCTAAATGAAGATAGTCAACATAGCTCTCTAGTTGATCATCGTAATACCCCACACCACCAACTCAGGTGCTTGCTCTTACTTGGCGGTGTGATATGTGGTTGCATGTTGCATATGGTGTCTACCTTGTAATGCTTCTAATTAGGGTAAATTGCATCTGCTTAGTTAACACATTATACCTGTGAATATGACATGCCTTCCTGTTTTTGGTACATACTACGTCTTTCTATTAACCATGTTCTTACATCAAACTACTTCTCTTGTGTATCCCTCATCGATGCTCCTAATTTGTTAAATTGCATCTCCTTAGCTTACACATTATACATGTGAATATGACACGCCTTCCTGTTTTTGGTACATACTACATCTGCCTATCACACCATGTTCTTACATCAAACAACTGTTCTTGTGTATCCTGCATCTAACGCTTATGATGAGACAGTCACGCGCGTGGGTTAATATGAGACGCAATACTCTTATAAAGAATGCAATTTCATCCTCTCCACATGATTCTCAAGAAACAGCAAGCCTAAATGAAGATATTGAACGTTGCTCTGTACCTAAAGACAACACTTCCCCTACACCACCATCACAGGTGCTTGCTCCAACTTAGCGATGTGATATGTGGTTGCATGTTGCATACGGTGTCTAGCTTGTAATGCTTCTAATTAGGGTAAATTGCATCTGCTTAGTTTACACACTATACCGTGAATATGACATGCCTTCCTATTTTTGGTACACACTACATCTATGTGTTAACCTTGTTCTTACATGAAACTACCTCTCTTCTCAGATCCTGCATCAATTACTTACGATGAGTCACCTTTATTCGCTGCATATTGCACATTATTTCTAGCCTGTTGCCATGTATTGCTTCTAATTTGGTCAAATACATTTGTTAGGGCACCCTTTTAATTTGGCGAGTGATATTGGTTTCATCTTTCATATGGTTTCTAGCTTGCATCGATTCTAACAAGTTCAAGCACCTTGTGCTTAGTTTACACTTTATACATCATACATGTCAATATGTCACGCCGTCCTGTTTTTCATACATATTCCATCCTCCTATCATGCGGCTGCCTTACATGAAAGTAGTGTTCACAAGATCATGCATCAATAAGTTCAAGAGCAAATTTTATTCCTTTTTCTTGTGGGTTTGACTTGACAAGGCAAAATCAAGAAAGAGGAAGGAAAAAAATAAGGAAGGCGATGATGGTGGTCCTCTGCTGAACGTAAACAGAGCATCTGCACCGATTCTCCTTGTACTGATAGTGCATTACAAGGTCCAAGTCTCCGCTCCCTTACTCCACCATCCAAGGTGCTTGCTCTAACTTGGCAGTGTGATATCTGGTTGCATGTTGCATATGGTGTCTAGCTCGTATTGCTTCTAATTAGTGTAAACTGCATCTGCTTAGCTTACACATGATACACGTGAATATGACACGCTTTCCTGTTTTTGGTACATACTATATCTGTCTATCACACCATGTTCTTACATGAAACTACTCTTCTTGTGTATCCCGTGCATCAGTCACTTATGATGGGACACCTTTAAGTTGGCGATGTGATATTGGTTTGCGTCTTGAATATGATTTCTAGCATGTATTGCTTCTAGTTTGATGAACGCCACCTATGACGAGACAGTTTTAACTTGGCAAGAGTGATATTGATTGCACCTTCCATATGGTGTCTTGCGGTGTTTCTAATTTGTTGAAGTGCCTTCGCTTAGTTACCACATCATAGGTGTGAATATGTCAAGCCATCCATTTTTTTCGTACATATTCCATCCTCGTATCATGACTTTGCCTTTCATCGAGTAGTGTTCGTCAAGATTATCATGCATGAATGAGTTCTGAAGAGTGAATGATATTCCTTTTTCTTGTCGGTATGACCTCACAATGCAAAACCGATAAAGCTGAAGGAAATTGGCAAGGCATTGGATGATGGTGGTCCTTCCGAGCAACTGAAACGGAGGTTCTCTACATATTCTACTCCGCCATCCTCCCAACAAGATACGCAAGACAACGCAAGGCTAGACAGTCAACGTAGTTGTGTAGATGATGAGCACATCTCCCCTACTCCACCATCACAGGTGCTTGCTCTAACTTGGCACTATTATATGTGGTTCCATGTTGCATATGATGTCTAGCTTGTATTGCATCTGCGTAGCTTACAACTTATACCTGCAACGATCACTTACCCATAAGACACATTTAACTTGGGGATGTGATGTAGGTTGCATCTTGCATTGTCTTCTAGCTTGTACTGCTTCTAATTTCTTGAAATGGCACTTATGACGAGACACTTTTTACCTGATAGAGTGATATTGGTTGCATGTTCATATGGTGCCTAGCTTTCATTTTTTTCTAATTTTGTTGAAATGCCTTCCGCTTACTGTTTTTTCATACATATTCCATCCTCCTATAAATGCGTGTGAATATGAAATGCTGTCTTTTTTTGTATATATTCCATCCTCTTGCGCTTGCCTTACATCAAAGTAGTGTTCGTTTGTATCATGCATCAACCAGTTATGCAGAGCTAATTTTATTCATCTTCTTGTGGTTTTGACTTCATAAGGCAATATCAGAAAATAGGACGGAAAAGAGTAAGATAGGGGATGTAGGTGGTACTCCTTGCCGCAAACAGAGACTCTCTAGATTTGCCATCGCTATCGCTAATGAAGTCAAGTCCCAAGTCTACATGATGAGTTCATCTCCGCACTCCACCATCGCAGTGCTTGCTCTAAGTTGACGGGTGATAATTGGTTTCATGTTGCATATGTTGTCTAGCCTGTATTTCTTCTATTTTGATTAAATTGCACCTCGCTGAGTTTATACGTTATACATGTGGATATAACATGGCTTTACGTGTCTAGAATACATCGCATCTATCTATCATACCATGTTCTTACATCAAAATCTTTGCTGTGTATCCCGCATCAGACACTCATGATTGAACGCTTTTAACATGGCAGTTTGATAGTGGTTGCATCTTGCATTGATTTCTACGTCGTACTGCTTCTAATTTTTCGAATTGCCACTTATGACAAGACATTTTTAACTTGGCAGAGTAATATTGGTTGCATCTTTCATATGGTGTCTAGCTTGCATTACTTCTATTTTCTTGAAAATCCTTCTACCTAGTTTGCACATAAATGGCTGTGAATATGTCATGCCGTCTGTTTTTCTTACATATTCCATCCTCATACGGTTTTCTTACATCAAAGTATTGCTTATGTCTCAGATCATGCATCAATGAGTTCTCAAGAGTGATTTTATTCTTTTGTGTTGTGGGTACAACTTGACATGGCTAAGTCAAAAAGAGCAAGGAAAATAATATAGTAGGGAGTCTTTGTTACTCGTCGGGTGAAACAGAAAAGGCTCTGCCGTCGAGATTCTCTTGGTACTTATAGTGCAGAGAAGGTCCAAGTCCACCGCTAAATCTACAAACACAATATCACTCGCTCCACCAACCGCAGATCCGCTTCAACTGCATCAAAGATCTCAACCAGTTAATCGTTTGTTTGCTCGGGCTGGCGGTTCCCAAGCTGCCTTCACATCTAACACTACTTCCGAAGCATCATTGACACAACAGGACTTGGCAAGATCAGATGAACCTCATGAGCATCAACACCAAGACGGTACTGACCGAGTCAAGTTGCGATTGCATGCTCCTTTATATGTACTCTCACGCTTGATGTACACTAACACTTTCCATATTCGTTGTTGAACTAGCACCACGGGCGCATAGCGAAACAGACATCGGGATAATGCTTGACAGATTAACAAAATCTAAAGGAGGAAGAATGGAGATCCATTTTGAGGCAGGTTTAAAAAGGCCACGTGATGCTATAGAGTCGGCCAAGTTAGTATCGAGGCAGCCGTTGCCGTTAGGGTGTCATGCGCGTATCCTCCCAACATGGATCCAAGACAGGAATGAGAAAGACAATACCCAGTTTAACACCTTCCTTGACCATTTATCCGTAAGTAATGTTATTCATCGCAATTAGTAATATTGTCTTGCTCCCCATACTTTCTAGCTTCCTCCTAATAAGACTCACATTCTTTTTTCAACAGATGAGGTTCAAGTTGGATCCAAAAGATGATGCGACTAAATAAGCATGCACTCATGTTTTCCACCGCTCATGACGAGATCGGTACCACCTTAGAAAATCTCACTTTGAAGGCAAGGCTAACAATGAAATCGCCCAAACATCTCCAAAGTGGAATATATTACAGATGAAGATGGACAGCCCTCGTTAAACACCGGTCCGATCCAAAGTATCGTAGGCTATATGTATTTGATCGCACCACATATTGAACTTGTATTTATGTATGTGCCTTACAAGTGTATCTTCTTCTAGGCTAACTGCTTGAAGAACAAAACCAACTCAACAAAAGTGAAATTCCAACAGACAACATGATCTCGTAGCTATATTGCACATCTGCGAGGCTCTTGTAAATAGTCGCTACTTCCTTTTTTGTGCCATATTATCGTATCTATATTGACTTGTTCCAAATACAACGGAAAGCCCGTGCGGACCAAAAAGAACTGAACCGAATGTAGTGCAAATCTTCAAGGATTGCCACACCAAAGAAGATGAAGGGCATGAGCACACCGCATCAAGCCATTGTTGTAAGTCCTTACTCCTCCGCCTTTGAACTGATTGGTACTGTGATGTGTTCATTTAACTACTTGGTTTGCAGCCAATGTCAGTTACTCTGTTCACTCTTATACACAGTTTTCTTAACGTATCATTTCACCTTACATGGTTTAAAAGAGATGAAGGATATTCTTTTGGTCATGATATGTAATCTAGTTGTTATGTTCACGTGCGCGGACAATGATAAAATAGCCTGTTTGTTTTATATCTGTTTGCCCATGATATGAATGATGTCATACTATGTTCATCCTACTTTAAACCATGTCTCTTTATCCTTAGATGTCAACGAATGTGGGGAAATAGACAATACAAGAGGGCATGCTACATGGACATATGTTCCGAAAGTGATTTTATTATGTAGTTGGCACTACAATACATGCTAATGTATTACAGTAGTTCACCAAAATAAGTTATGTATAAACGTTTAACCTACTTTGTTTGTTTTTGTCTCATTGGTAACTCACTGGTACACTAATCTACAAGTTCAAACTTTCAGGAAGCTATGGAACAAATGATTGAACAGCCACAACCACGAAGGTGACGAGGCTACTACAGCACAATGTCACCTCTTGTCATAGCGTCAAGATCTCTCCACTAACAAAGGCAAAAGCACCTTCCTGCGTAATTCGGGGTTGGTTGTCAAGGTAACCTCGTCCAAATCGCCTATTGAATAAAAATCTTCCCGCTAGATGTAGTGATATATGTGCTCCAGACACAAGTCCAATCCCTAATGGACGTTGTTTCGGAAACAAGAATAGTGGTTGAGAAATGCCATCAAGATATGAATGGTTTTGAAACCAGACTATCAGACATTCGCTTCGTTGTTGAAGAGCAATGGCGGAAAAAAGGTGGAGATCGTGCTGCTCCATCAGATTCTACAGCCTGAAACATTAGCACTCATGTCAAATGATCTGTGCTTCTATACATCTGATGGTGCTTTTATCTGGAAGGACTGTAAACTTTATGCCAACAGGCCTTTTGTTGTATGATTGGAATTTATTTTGTTGTGATACAACATTTATGATGCTGCCACAGGCTGCAGTAATTATGACGCTATTTGTGTATAGTGTAGGTTTATCTTAGTAATGTATTCGGACAAAAGCTTCGTAGGAGCCCAACATGCCAACATTCATCGGGCCCATTCCAATTGGGCTAAAAACGATTACGGGCCGAAATTGGCATGTAGCCCACTAAAAATATCCGGGCTTAAATTAGCATAAGCTTTCAAATTTTTTCCGTAGGCTCTGTGCCCATAGTGGGCCTTTAACAGCCTAAACATAATTTGGGCCCTCAAGAAAAGTAGGCCGCTTATTGTGTGTAAATATGTCAAGCCCATAAAAAACATGGGCCTTTAATAGACCGAAGTGAGATTGGGCCCTGATTGTGCCAAATAACCCAATCGGACTTAGCAGTCGAAATGGTGGCCCATTTACCATGCGGATATTTGACAGCCAAAATTCGGACGGTGTCAGAATGCGCCGACCTAATACACGGGTTTTAACAGCCGAAACTTCGGTCGGGCTAGATTATCGTCATTTTTATATGGGCCGTTAATGGGCCCGATATGACGTTGGGCCACATATGGCCCATGGTTTAAGTCCGGTGTTAACGGGCCGAAAATGATAATAGGCCGAAAGTGGGCCAAATCTATAGTGGGCCTCTAACAGGCCGAATGACAGGCATGGCCGAATGTGACCCAAATCCTTCACGGTCGTTTATGGGCTGAAAGTTTTGATGGCCTGTAAATGGGCCCAAATAAAGTCGGACCTTTAACAGGACGGAAATACACCGGGCCGTAATTCGGCCCAATTACTTAGCGGACTGTTAACGGGCCAGAAGTGACCATGGGCCGCATTGATGACAAGTTTAGACCAGGCCGTTGACGGGCCGATTTGATAGAGAATGTTGGGCCTTTAGTCGGGTCGGCCCATTATGGTCTGCAGAATCTTGTGGGCCTTTTAGTCGGGCCGCCCATTGTGGTCCGCAAAATCTTGTGGGGTTTTAGTCGGGCCGCCCATTATGGTCCGCTAAATTTTGTGGGCCTTTAGTCGGGCCGCCCATTATGGTCCGCTAAATCTTATGGGCCTTCGGTTGGGCGGCCCATTTAAACTTTAGGGCCACTTTTGGGCCACCCACGTGTCAACATATCATAGGCCCATCTCGACCGCTGGATGAGTGACACTGCGTTAACGCCGAGTCGACATCGCGGATCCGCCACCAATGAGATTTTTACACATGGAAAATCGGCATTGGTCGTGGCTGTTAACGGGTTATCGGATCCAAAATCCGACCCGATAGCTTAACGGCGTTCCATTACGGTGGATGCCACGTGTTGGTCACCCTTGACGAAAGCACTTCTGTGACGCGGGATTTATTGTCATGGAAGTGGACACTTCCGTGACGATAATTTTGGTAATGTCATGGAACACTTCTACGACAGCACAGGTATGACTATCTTGATTCTGTCATAAATTTGTCATGGATGTACATGCATGACAAAAAACACGACCTACTGTGACAAACACGTATCATCACGGAAGTGTATTTTTTTGTAGTGTCGAGGGCTCGAATATAAGTGCTCGATCATAGACGAGTCAACGGAAGCAACAATATCTGAGTACAGACATAAGTTAAACAAGTTGCCATAAGATGGCTAGCACAAACTGGGATACAGATCGAAAGAGGCGCAGGCCTCCTGCCTGGGATCCTCCTAAACTACTCCTGGTCATCGTCAGCGGCGTGCACGTAGTAGTAGGCACCTACGGTGTAGTAGGCGTCATCGTCGACGGTGGCGTCTGGCTCCTGGGCTCCAGCATCTGGTAAGACAACCAGGAAGAAAGGAAAGGGGGAAAGATGGAGAAAAGCAACCGTGAGTACTCATCCAAAGTACTCACAAGCAAGGATCTACACTACATATGCATGGGTATCTGTGTAAATGGGCAATATCGATGGACTGAACTGCAGAATGCCAGAATAAGAGGGGGATAACTAATCCTATCGAAGACTACGCTTCTGGCAGCCTCCATCTTGCAGCATGTAGAAGAGAGTAGATGGTAAGTTCACCAAGTAGCATCGCATAGCATAATCCTACCCGGCGATCCTCTCCTCGTCGCCCTGTGTGAGAGCGATCACCGGGTTATATCTTGCACTTGGAAGGGTGTGTTTTATCAAGTATCCGGTTCTAGTTGTCATAAGGTCAAGGTACAACTCCGGGTCGCCTGTTACCGTGGACATGACTATTCGAATAGATCAACTTCCCTGCAGGGGTGCACCACATTACCCGACACGCTCGATCCCCTTTGGCCGGACACACTTTCCTGGGTCATGCCCGGCCTTGGAAGATCAACACGTCGCAGCCCCACCTAGGCACAATAGAGAGGTCAGCATGCCGGTCTAAATCCTATGCGCGCAGGGGTCTGCGCCCATTGCACACCTGCACGTTGTGAACGTGGCCGGAAGCAGACCTAGCCCCCTTAATACAAGCGCAGGCTTACGGTCCAATCCAAATACAAGGCCACTCGGGCCACGACGCCAAGAAGGCTTTACCGATACCACAACGCCGGTTGCCCATATCTTGTCCCACATGGCGGTTAGTGCGTATAAGGTCAACGACCCAACTCAGATCAAATACCAAGATCTCGTTAAGCGTGTTATTATGAAGTAACCACGGACGCCGACCAGGGCCAGGCCCACCTCTCTCCTAGGTGGTCTCAACCTGCACTGTCGCTCCGCCACAAAGTAACAGTCGGGGGCCTTCGAGAACCCAGGCCCACCTCTACCAGGATAGAGCCACCTGTCCTTCCAGCCCCCACATCAGAACTTGCGGGTACTCTACGAGCCGAGCCGACTTTAGTCACCACATGTATCATATAATATGTATGTAAGTATATACCCATGATCACCTCCCGAGTGATCACGGCCCGGTAGTATAGCATGGCAGACGGACAAGAATGTAGGGCCATTGATGGAATACTAGCATCCTATACTAAGCATGTAGGATTGCAGGTAAAGTAACAATGAGTAGCAAGGACAAAGGCTATGCATTAGGATAGGATTAACGTAGCAAGAATATGCTACACTACTCTAATGCAAACAGTAGAGAGAAGAATAGGTGATATCTGGTGATCAAGGGGGGCTTGCCTGGTTGCTCTGGCAAGAAGGGTTCGTCGTCGATGTAGTCGATCACAGGGGTACCGGCATCGGTCTCAGGGTCTACCAAAAAGAAGTAACGGAGGGGGAACACAATAAATAACAGAGCAATCAAAGCATCACAAAGCATAACATGACAAATGCGGTGCTAGATGTGCCCTAACGTGGTAGTAGGTGATATCGGCAAAGGGGGGAAACATCCGGGAAAGTATCCCCGGTGTTTCGCGTTTTCGGAGAGATGAACCAGAGGGGAATGTTGCGTGTTCACTATGCTAGGGATGTGTGGCGGACAAACGGACCGTGTATTCAGGTTCGTCTCGTCGTTCTAAGCAACTTTCATGTAGAAAACATTTTCATCTGAGCTACGGTTTATTTTATATTAATTTTAAAAGATTTAAATCATTTTTAGGATTTATTTAATTATTTTAAATCAACATTATCCAAAATAGTGTTTGTTGAAGTCATCATGACCTCAGCAGTCAACAGTCGATTGACTTGGTCCAACTGACGCGTGGGTCCCACCTTCATTGACTAAGATTAACTAAACCAGATTAATTAGTTTAATTAGTGATTAGGTTCATCTAAACATGATTAATTAACTTAATTAATTAATTAATTAATTAATTAATATTATTATTTATTATTATTATTATTGTTATTATTTTAATTCCTTTTTTATTAAAACGTTCCAAGGGCTGGGCCCCGTTGTCCAGTGGCCCAGGGCCTTAACGGGCAGAGGGGAAGCGGGCACTGGGCGCGGTTGCTGGCGTCGTGGCGGGCGCGGATTAACAGGGGGTGGAGCAGAGCGGAGCCACGGGCTCAGGGCGCGATCGCCTGCCGTAAGCGCGGCGACTGAGCAGGCTAGGGCAGAGGGTGCGGCCCAATGATGCGGCGGCAGCGAGAGGATCACGGCGATGGCGCCGAGGCCATGAGCAGCGAAGGCCGGGGCTCGCCAGAAGCGGGCGCAGACGCCGAAGGGCGGCGACGCGCTGGGCGGCAACAAGCAGGGGAGGACGCGAGCGGCGAGGCGGCGGCAGCAAGCAAGATGTAAGGCGCGGCGCAGCGGCCAGGGAGGGGCGGCACGGCCTGGCGCTGCCAAGGGAAAGGAGGCCGCGATTCATGCGCGGAGCGCGAAAGGCGACACGACAGAAGCGGTCGCGTGAGCGCGTGGGGCGCGGCCTGTGGCGCGGGGCGGGCGAGGAGAGAGGAGGACCGGGTCTCACCGGTGCGGGGACAGGCGGTGCGTGAGAAGGAGGACGGAGACGGCGCATCGTCGAGGAGGTAGACCGGCGGGGAGGAGGAGGCAGGCCGGTGAGGTTGTCCTGGTCGATGGCGAGGTGGCGATCTAGTCGGCGCGAGGCGTGGCCGCGGCTTCCGGCGGGCGTTGCGCGAGGGAGAGGAGGGGCGAGGAGTCAACGGCGACGGCAGGCGACGGCGGTCCTGGGTCGTGTCATCGACGGGGGCGGGGGTGTGGTCGCCTCGATCCCGATCTGGATCGGGGGAGTGGGGGGGGGGGGAGGGGGAGAGAGCGAGTTGGGGAGGGAGTGCGTGGTGGGGGGTTAGGGTTTCAGGACGTGGGAGGAT
This sequence comes from Aegilops bicornis, assembly GCA_021605145.1. NCBI lineage: Eukaryota > Viridiplantae > Streptophyta > Magnoliopsida > Poales > Poaceae > Aegilops > Aegilops bicornis. The sequence continues at coordinate 543,389,099 of CM038671.1, forward strand.
AAGGGAGTGGGTGGTTCGGCCGGTTGGGCCTTTGCCCAGTTGGGCCGGTGGCCTGCTGGGTCGAGGCCCAGTTGGGGGGGGGGCTTTCTTCTCTTTTACTTTTCCGTTAATCTTCTTTTTATTTATTTCTTTTCTGTTTTCACTTATCTCTTAAGTTTATTTAGTTTTATTAATTAGTGCAATAGATCCTAAATTGGTAGTTCTAATTATACCACAACCACATTAAGTTAGGAACTTTAAGTAAAGTAGTTTGCATTTGTTTTAATTTTTTTAAAGCGTTTAAATAAATGTTTTTGCTACTGTTTAAATCATTTTAGAGTAGTCTAACATTTTATAAATGCGTGATTTCTCCACCATAAATACCTATGCATTATTTGGCACAACCCAAACATTTTAGTTGTAATGTTTGAAAACTTTTACCGTTTGACTTGATTTTGAATTTGAATCGGTTTCGAACTAACGCGAGATTAGGAACAATAACCGTGGTGATGTGGTGTCAATAAAGAGGTTTACTGTAGCTTAATTATCCGGGCGTCACACTATCCCCGACGATTTCTGGGTCGCGTGGGAAGGACACCCTATCGCACACACTCACTTGGCGACGGTGACAAATGCCGTCGCGGAAAGGGGTAAAAAACCGTTTGTTTAGGACCGACGCGCATCAGTGATACTACTTTGCTCCAGATACTAAGTCTTCCATGTGTGGTTGAATTGATAACTCAGCTGCCAATACTTGAGAATATTCTTTGGCCCCCGTTGTGACGAATCAACAAATTTGGGTTGAATACTCTACCCTCGAAAACTGTTGCGATCCCCTATACTTGTGGGTTATCATCCTCCCGCATGTTGAAGATTTCTCCTCTACCCCTCTTATTTAGATCGGCAACATATCCATTCGGATCATCGTCCTCGCCGTCCTTCTCCTCCTGCTGCTATCTGACGGCCCATCCTTCTACTGTGTGTCCGTGGCCGGCTGGGTGAATATGCGAGACTGGGTGTAGCTCGGTTGCGTGTCCGAGTGGGTGAACGTGTCGGATTGGGTGTACTGCGATCCCGGTTGGGAGTACGAGCCGGCCTGGGTAGGCTCCAAGTCAGCCACCTGCCCGTCCTCGTAGCAACCTCCTCCTCCGCCTCCCTCATGGATGATGTCAAACATCTCCCTATCCACGATGTCGTACATCGACTCGCCCGCTTTAGGCATACCAGCGAACAGGGTGCGGGCACCCGACTCCTCCCCGCATGGCGCTTGCGACTGAACAAGCTGCGGCGATGAAGACTCCAATAAAAGCAGCGACGTCGCATTGACGTCGATGATGAAGGGCACTTGCCTGGCCGCGGATGCCAGGGACTGCCTACCCAGCTGCTTGGTGGCATAGTACAGAGCCTTGTAATGCTCCTGCCATGGCAATGTCTGTATCATCGGTGAGGGTGGCGGGGCCCGACCTCCACGACAAGCACGCCTACCGCCTCATCCGCCACCAGCACGCCCTCTGCTGGCCTTCTGCTTATTGATTATTTCGATCATCATGTGAACCTTCTCCTTTCGATCTAGCTTGATATGCTTCTCCAAAGTTTGCTGAGTTCGAAGGCAGATCTCATATAGCGAAAGATTTTCATCCTCCGGGACTTCAACAACAGTCTGTTTAACCTTTGGTGCATTAGCTGGAGCATTCTCTTGACGAACAGCATGAGCTTTGCCTTTGTCATTGTCCTTGATAATTCGAAGAGTATCGCAAACAGGAGAGATGTAAGACTTCAGGATATAGGGGCAAAAGTACCGCTTCCCAGTAATCTGCTCACTAGCATACTGAACCCATGGGGCATAAGGTTTCAGGGCTTGAGGGGCTTCAGCAGCATATGCCAAGTTCTGAATGAATAAGTCCGGCAGGTCAAAACGAATTCCTATTGGAACGGCCTGAAGTGCATTTCAGACAATTTCTTCGATCTTGTCGGGGCTGTTATTGCACAGGATGTGGAATGTGACCAAATTGTCATAGATCAAGTTCTTCGGACTTGATTCATGAGTGCAAGCATCTTCAACGGACGGCAACCGATTTGAATGCGGTAGATAACCGTCCAATCCCGTCCGGTCGCATCTTTTCGACATCGAACATTCATGAAGACTGGGACGAGGCACGGGCGGTGCTCTCAAGCGATGCGCCATTTTAATGTCGTCTCCAGTGACCGGCCATATTTGCTATGGGCCAACATGAATGCGGCATAGGGAGCGGAGGTGCGATTGCATGAGAGAGGGCCCGTGCATGAGAGATGTTTTTGTGTGGGACCGCAGTGTGCTGCGCGTACTCGCAAATAGTCCTGGCCATGGGAAGCTCGGCCCGACGCTGCTCCCTAGCCAGGCTCGGGCCTAGATTTTGGGCCCGATGACCGGGCCCGGGCCCGTCATTTTTGCACTTTTCTGAAGGGCCCGGCTCGAGGCCCGGCGGGCTTTTACGAGTTTAGGCCGGGCTTGGGCCCAAAAACAGGCCCGATGGCCGGCCCAGGCCTAGGTTTTTTGCCTCGGGCTTTGCTAGGCCCAGCCTGACCCGAGGTTTGGCCAGGTATACCCGCAAACCTCCACCTGATTTGTGTACGGTTCACGTATTCGAGACAAATGTACGCGCGTTGATCCGGATGTTTGCGGCGTTTTAAGAGAAACTCCAACGGGGCGACCCAAATGGACACGGATTTTGTCCTTTTTTGTCCGTTTGGGTCGCCCGTCCGCCTAGCGGACATGAGGCGGACAAGCATGGTCTACGGATGCACCCAACGCGCCGCTCGTGGATGACCCAAAGCGGACAAGCAAGATGCAGATTTCCTACCGGCGCCGCCGGGTTCCTCCGTCGCCACAGCCTGCACTGGAAGCATACGAGATCGAGGTGGGCGGGCGGAGTCGACGGCCAGCTCCGACGGCGACCTCCCACCCCTGCTTCCACGCGCCGCCGTCCACGTCGTCAAACTGGATCCGGTGTAGAGGTCCCTAGAGGCGACGGCGGTCGCGGCGGCCTCTGCCGCCACGGAGTCGTGGCGGAGGGCCGGCCTGTGGGGTGAGGCGGGCGCGAGGGCCGGTGGGGGACGACGCGGTGGACCGGGAGGAGAGGAAGTTTAGGCAGAGGAAGGCGATGAGGAAGAAGAAGCAGGCGGCGGCGAGCTGGAGGAGGCGGCGGCGAGCTGAAGGACGTGGCGGGAGGAGGAGGAGGCGGAGGCGGGGTGGGGGCCGCGGCCGCCGACGCCCGAGAAGAGATGCATCGCCGCCGACAAGGAGTTGCTGCTGGTACGACTGTGGGAGGAGGCGGAGGTGAGGTAGGGTCGCGGCTGGGGTGGTTTTCTCGCTCGGTCACTGATACATGGGTCCAGGGGCGGACACGAGAGGAATGCAGCAGACGAGGGCGGACGACGAGAGCGCCCGCTTTTGTCTGCGGACCCATTTGTGGCCCATTTTTGCGTTCAGTTTGGGTCGGGAGGGATGACAAGCAGACAGCAGGCGGACACGCGCGTACGTTTGGGTCGCTCCGTTGGATCAATTTTTATGTCCAGATGACCCAAATAGACGAAATGGGTCGTCCCATTGGAGTTGCTCTAACGTCTGGGACTCTGGGTTGGAGATGCTGTGAGTAGCAAATCTACCTCAACGGCACGGAGCGTGAAGTGGGGAGCATTACGGGCCATTTCGCAGAAAAACAGTGATCTACCCGCCGCGACCACGCTGGTTTCTCTTCCTCTCCCGTGTCCTCTTGCTACAGCGCCGCCCCGCAAAGTGCGCGTTGGTGACCCGACCACGCGAAGCATCCAGAGCTCTGCTCGCCACTGCCAACTCCATGCCCCAGCCCCAGCCCCACCACCACCATCTCGCCGCCTCGAGCCCCCAACCCTAGCCAACCGGCCCAATGCCTCCCCGTCGCCGCCTCCTCCTCCTCCTCCTGGCCCTCGCCTGCTCCGGCGGGGGCGCCGCCGTCGACACCGCCCCCGGGAACGCCACCTCGTCGCCGCTCGCCTGCTCCGAGCTGTCCCGCGTCTGCACGGCATTCCTCGCCTTCCCGGCGGCCGGCAACGCCAGCGTGCTCCAGTCCATGTTCGATGCCTCGCCCGGCGACCTCACCTCCGACCCCGCCGCCAGCCCGGGCTACGCCTTCGTGCGCAAGAACTGCTCGTGCCTCGCCTCCCGCACTTACCTCGCCAACACCACCTACACCGTCCCATCCGCGGTGCCCCTCAACGCCACCGCGGCCCAAGTGGCGACCGCGGCGTACGCTGGCCTCGCCATTCCGCCGCCGGGCGGGGCGCTTCAGCGGCCGCCGCGCCCCGGCGCCGTGGTGGCGCTCCACCTGATCTGCGGCTGCTCGTCCGGCCCCTGGAACTACCTTCTCAGCTACGTTGGCGCTGACGGCGACACTGTGGAATCGCTGTCGAGTAGGTTTGGGGCAAGCATGGACGCCATTGAGGCCGCCAACGGCATGCCCGGCCCCGACCCCATCATCACGGGGAAGGTGTTCTACATCCCACTCAACTCGGGTGAGCCAATGTTCAGTGATCTTTGATCAAAAGCTTATACTATTTGACATATTTACATTTCCTTTAACTTCTGTCGGCTTGTCGTGTAGTAGTTGCAAGCGTGTTTCTCTAATTAATTGATCGCGACGATTTTCTGATTCTTTGGATTATGAGTCTGTGCGTGCGAACACAGGCTGCATATTTCTTGTAGCTGCGCTGAATTGTCAACTGTTTCATGAAGAAGTTAGATTGTTTTGTGTCAAAACATATATTTCTGACAGTGAATATTTTATACACTTGTGTGTTCTTTAGCGAGGTCAAGAACAGCTAGAACTGGGTGTGCACAGTTGATTTCCTTCTTTAGATGATTAGATCCATTCTAATGGGAACTTAAGAAGGTCTAGGAATGCGATGTTTACCTCAAATTGTATATTTCCTGTTTGGAAATGTTCGTCGAAATAATCTCATGGTCAAGTCAATTGCCTTCAGATAACATACTAAATGGACTAAATTATCCCTTCAAGGTTTGGTAACACCTCTAGATGCGCATCTAAGCTATTTACAGTGGTGCACAAGGAGATACACATTATAGCATTGAGTGATTTCAGTTAACACCATCATGTGCCTAATTTGGTTTTCTTTTTAGACAATTGAAGGATCATTCTCCTGGCCTCTGCATCATGTGATACTCACATACAAATTTTATTCAGGCGAAAGGTGTCGTGCCAAAGTGTCTTAATTACAACTTACTTACTTGTGTTACCAAATACTTGGACTCTCATCATTTCTCGAGATCTTAAATGATAAGCTTCTTAATATGAGGCAACATCGGCGTTTTCAGCCTCATATGCCTCCCACTTATCTTTCTAATTTTGTGGACTTGAAGTTTATTTACTGTATATACATTTACATTTAGTAGTATTATTTCCCTCCTCTTGAAATAATTACTGTCGTATTTGGTGTCATCAACTTTCTCACTGTTCTTTTTTATTTCACAAAAAAACTAGGGATGTAGGATCGGACCTCCGTGGAGTCATAAAAGTTACATTATCACAAAAATTGTCTTCTACATATGCTGCATAAAAGATTTACAATGGTGATTATATTTCTGAGTTATTTCCATTTAACAAAAATCATGTGATCGATTTTTTTGTTCAGTGGTAACAACTCTTACAAAAGGCAAGTATCAGATTACATATGTAAAGAATTTAACTTCCTCTCCTCTACAGTGTAATGCAATTTTTTGGAAGGAAAATTTTAATTAATTTTATCATGCAAAATTTCTGCTTCAATCTGTTTTTACCTAATTAGTGTATATAACTTGCAGTTCCTGGCCAGCCTTATGCTGCAATGTCTTCTGCCCCTGTTTCTGCACCAGCACCCACTCAAAATACTTTGCCAGGTACTTAATATAATTCATTCCTTAATGTTTGAGTAGTTTATTTCAATATTTCTGGATCAATATTAGTATTGATGTTCATTTGCAATACTTGTGCCCTCATATATTTGATCTTTCTGTTTCAGTTTTTTAGCACATTATTCATGTCATTATATGGCTGCTATAGTTCTCTTCAAGTATTGATATAAAAAAATGTAATTCTTTTATGCAAGTTGAAAATGTAAAATTTGGTACTCCCTCCGTCCCAAAATATAAGAACGTTTTTTACATTATACTAGTGTCAAAAACGTTCTTATATTTTGGGACAGAGGGAGTAACTAGGAGTATGTCCGATCAACATTTTTCTTATTGTAATATACTCCCTCCGTAGAGAAATATAAGAGCGTTTAGATCATTAAAGTAGTGTTCTAAACGCTCTTATATTTCTTTACAGAGGGAATACTAACCAAGTATTCTATGACGTACAACTGCAGAAACATCAGATCATCATTCAGCAAAATTCCCTTATGGATGGGTTATTGGGGGCATGGGAGTTGCACTTGCTTTGATTGCTATCGCTCTCCTTGCACTTCTGATGTGCAAATCCTTCCACTACAATCACCAAGGTTCAAATAATCAGAGAAAGAGTCCAAACCAGCCAATGCCTCATAATTTTCAACTACTTAAGAGCGGTAGTTTCTGTTATGGTTCTGGACGATATTTCTGCTGCCAATTTGGCAATGAGAAGCAATCAAGAAAGGGTGGTGGGGAACATCATATCAATGTTCCAAAAGGTCAGCACACCTTCTGTTAACCCTACTTGGACTCTCATCATTATAACACTTCGGGAACATGCGTTTCACAAAAGTTCATATGTGTGGATATATTTGGTGACACTGAAGATAGTTTATAGAAGTGGTATTTTATGAGTAACAGAAGTCCTTGATGGAGTCGTGTTAACCCGAGGGACTTCATAGACCATCTGTCAGTGTTTTTATTTGCATCGTCTGCGACCTGTCCTACAGTGGTTAAGCAAGCATACAACTTTCATAACCTGTTCAGTCACGCATGGCTTCAACTAACCAAATACAAATGAGCATCTGTCCCCAAGTACTCTGTCCAAATAAGACCCAAAAAAACTAGAATGTTGGGTAGAAGTTCACGGTTAATACCATTTTAATGACTTGGCATGACAAGCTATTGCTAGCACGGGCTAATTTAGATTACTTTTATTTTCCCTTTGCTCCTACCATACATGAGCTATTCTGACTTGTGAGTTTATCTCTATTGCAGGTATGGTAGTAGACGTGTTTGATAGAGAAAAGCCTATTGTGTTTACATATGAAGAAATACATGCATCGACCGATCTTTTTTCTGATGCAAATCTGCTGGGACATGGTACATATGGCTCTGTCTACTATGGGGTTCTTCGAGATCAGGTCTGAGATCCGAGGCTCCAAGCTGACCATTTCTATGGAATACTGGTCCTGTGACGTACTTTGCCAATAACAAGTGATATTTACAGGAGGTCGCGATAAAGAGAATGACATCAACTAATACTAAAGAATTCATAGTGGAGATGAAAGTTCTTTGTAAGGTTCATCACGCTAGTCTGGTATGTCATTTTACAGTTCTCACAAAATGCTCAATCTAGATTATATATTAAATATCTTGTTATTTTAAACTTTAATTTGTGACCCATGTTTTGTCAAAGGTAGAGTTGATTGGCTATGCAGCCAGTAAGGACGAGCTGTTCCTGGTTTATGAGTACTCTCAGAAAGGTTCACTCAAAAACCATCTTCATGATCCTCAAAGCAAAGGTATACTGTTATCTGGTACTTGTTTTATGTAAGATTACTTAACCTTAGATATTGTGACTTCTTCATAAGGTATTTATAAATTTACTAATGTGTAAACCCTACCTTTGGCGTTTAACTGAGCAAACTTCCACATGTACTGGTTCCAGCACCTTTGACATTGTATTTTACCTTCAAATAACTTCTGCAAGCTTACTGCTTGAGGACTGTTTAGCTTGGTTTTTACTGCTAATTTCTTAAGCTAATTTGTTTCTGTAGCCTTATTTATACTTTTTACCACATGGTTATCATTATTGATTGATATTTTAATCTTCCAGGTTACACACCACTTTCTTGGATTTATAGGGTCCAAATTGCTCTTGATGCTGCTAGAGGACTGGAGTACATTCATGAGCACACAAAAGATCATTATGTTCATAGAGACATCAAATCAAGTAACATCTTGCTCGATGGTTCTTTCAGGGCGAAGGTTAATTGTTGATCCCACATTTTTCGTGCATCAGTTATACCAGTGTATAGACTGACACAGAGTTACATTTCTGTGTCTGTAGATTTCAGATTTTGGTCTTGCAAAACTGGGAGTAAGGTCCAATGATGCAGAGGCTTCTGTTACCAAAGTTGTGGGTACTTTTGGTTATTTAGCCCCAGAGTGAGTACGCCTTGCTGGTCGCCTGGTTCTGGTTCAAGAAACAAACCTTTGGCTGTAGCTTTGATATCTAGCCATATTTCATTGTTCTTGTAGATACCTGCGGGACGGCCTGGCAACTGCGAAATGCGATGTTTATGCTTTCGGGGTCGTACTTTTTGAGTTAATATCTGGAAAGGAGGCGATTACAAAGGCCGATGCAGTTGGTGCAAGTTCAAACTCTGAAAGGTGTTCCTTGGCATCAGTTGTAAGTTCTCTAACTTGTACACAGGCAGTCATCGAATCTAAAGCTCGTGGGTTTGGAAGGTTTACATGGTATTTCGTCGACTTCTTTTTACACTTTTGAGTCCAAAAGATTTGAGCAGCTGTGGTTTGACTGGGCAGATGTTGACTGCACTAAGGAATTGCCACAATCCAACGTGTGTGGGGAGCTTGAAAGACTGCATTGACCCTAATCTGATGGATCTGTATCCTCACGACTGCATATACCAGGTATGGCCAGTTGGCCACTGAACAACACTAGATAGCCTTTTGCCTGCACATTTCACATCACCTTTGCTTCAAAGCTAAATCTGTCGCTCTCAGCCCTCTAAATTATCTTTCCCTTGTAAAGATGGCTATGCTCGCGAAACAATGCGCCGATGAAGATCCTGTTCTACGGCCGGACATGAAGCAGGCAGTGATCACCCTGTCGCAGATACTGCTTTCGTCCATCGAGTGGGAGGCGACGCTGGGTGGGAATAGCCAGGTGTTCAGTGGTCTTGTGGCCGGAAGGTGATGATCCACCCTGTAAAACTGGCTTTGCTTGGTTGCTGCTCTGTGCTCTTTGTGTTCTCCTTCCTCTGATCTGCCTGAGAGTATTCTCCCATGCATATTGTTGTCCTAAATTTCACTGGCCCCTTGTCCAGTCGAGCAAGTTGAGAGTATCGAGCACGATGAGATATATATTTCATGGTTGGTCGTACAGAATGTTTTTTTTTGAACGGACCAGCTGTTGGCTGGCATATATTGAAATCATAGCAGGGAGCAGGCGGGAAAACATTTAAGGTGGAGTTTGATCCAGCGATCAAGGAGAGAAAAAAGAAGAACTGAAAAGAGAGACACAAAAAAACAAGTAGCCCTTGGCTACGCTGCTAGAGAAACTCTCAGGGGGGGGGTCCCAGAAAGGGTGCTCCAGGTGCGTCGCTCCAGCTTGGCGCCGTAGCTCGACTGTTCTTGTGATGCTCGCTAGTGTTTCTGCATGATTTGCTATCTTATGCCTGAAAATGCATTCGTTGCGCTGTTGCCAAATGCTTCCCAGTAGCAGAATGATCATTGTCTTGATCCCCTTCCTTTGCTCATGCGCTGCTTCGCTGATCATTTTTTCAATGATCTCCACGGCCTTGTTCTTGTGTTGCCAAACTGTGGGGTGCAGGGAGGTGCATCCGCGGCGTTGCGCATTTTTTTCCCAGATTGCTAATGAGAAGGGGCACTGCCAAAACAAGTGGTGTGAGGTTTCCAAGTTTCTGAGGCAGAATTGGCAGAAATACTCATTTGGCCATCCTCTTCTCTGCAGCCGGTCATTACACCAAAGCCTGTTTTTGAGGAGTAACCAGACCGTAAACTTGAGCCGCGCCGGTGCCCATGCTTGCCAAAGCATCTTTTTGAAGCTGGTCTTGATCATTCCTTGGAATTGGCAGTTGTATGCCGAACTGGTGGAGAAAGACCCTTGTATGCCGAACTGGTGGAGAAAGACCCTGAGGCCGTGTGCTTCCACTGAATGGTGTCTCGCAGCTGCTCATTTAGATTCAGGTTTCTCGAGATTAGCCATCTGTTCAGTCGGATCACTTCTGGCCATAGATGTTGTGTGTTTCCATGGGCAAGGTCCTGGATCCAATTGTCATTGAGGATTGCTGCATGTACTGTCCTATTCTTTCTCCTTGAGTGCTTGTGTAGGTCGGGGAATTCCAGCTTAGTGCTTTGCAGCACTGTCGAGGCTGTTCCAAGCTTCATTGTCTTCCCATCTCCCAGTGTCACCGTTGTTGAAGCATTGAAAAGGTCTTTGTCTCCTTGGTCACATGGTAATTGCATCCCAACCCAGGGTCTGTTGGGTGTGGTCCAAGAGAACCAGAGCCACCTAAGCCTGAGTGCACGGCTGAAACGATGCAGGTTTGAGATGTCGAGGCCACCATTGTCGATCGGAGTGCACACCACCGGCCAGCTTACTTTGCACTTCCGGCCACTGATCTCTTCATCTTGAGCCCACAGGAATCGCCGTCTGATCTTGTCCACTTCGGCCAGTATCTTCTTTGGCACCTTCAGAACGGTCAGGGGAAGGTTGGTAGTGCACTCAACACACTTCTGACGAGAACTCTCCTCCCTGCAATTGACAAGAGACGTCCTTTCCAGCCTGCCAGCCGGGCTCTGATTCTGTCTAGAATGAACTGCAGATGCACAATCCGTAGCCTGGAAATGGTGACTGGCAGCCCAAGGTAGCGCAGGGGGAAGTGATCTTGCTGTCCTCCAAAGTTCTGGAGCACCTGCTATAGGTCAATGTGGTCACATCTTATGGCAGTGACAGAAGATTTCAGCATGTTTACTTTAAGTCCCGAGGCGTGCCCGAAGTTGTGGATGATGCTCATGAGTGTATCGATCTCCTCTTTCACTGGGTTGGCAAAGATGATGGCGTCGTCTGCATATAGGCTCACCCGCAGTGATAGATCCCTGCCTGGAAGCGAGTCAAGCTCGCCAAGCTCCATGGCGCGTTGGAGGAGTCGGTGTAGAGGGTCTATGGCAATGATGAAGAGGAGTGGTGACAGCGGGTCACCTTGTCTAAGCCCTCTGTAGTGCAAAATTTTCTTGCCCTCCGCGCCGTTAAGCAAGAAGGAGGAGGTCGATGTCGATAGAAGCCTAGTGATCCAGTCGCGCCATCTAGCTGAGAAGCCTAGGGCTTGGATAAGTTCGAGTAGGTATTCCCAGGAGACATTATCAAATGCTTTTTGCGATGTCTAGTTTGATAAGCAGTGCCGGTGTCTTCTTTCTGTGTAGCGCTCGAACTGCACTTTGGACATAAAGGAAGCTGTCGTGCGTGCTCTTCTTTGCCAGGAAGGCAGATTGTGCCGGCGAGATGATGGAGTCGATGACGTTGGAGAGGCGCATGGAGAGGACTTTGGTGATCAGCTTAGCTATGGAGTGGACTAGACTGATGGGCCTGAAATCTGAAACTGCTGTTGCGCCGTCCTTCTTTGGGATCAGAACCACCAGGGCAGAGTTGAGTGCGGCAAGATCGTCGCCGGCTATACAGTAGAACTGGTCGAAAGCCCTCATGATGTCGTGCTTGATGATTTGCCAACAGCTACGGAAGAAAACTCCGATGAAGCCGTCCGGTCCCGGAGCCTTTTCCGCCGACGAGACCTTGATCGCTTCCCAAACCTCATCCTTAGTGAAAGGGTTATCAAGGCCACCTCCTCTGATTGTGGGCAGTTGAAGTTGGCTCCAGTTGATGGTTGTTGGTCGAGTCCCTTTGCAACCGAGGATGGAGTTGAAATGTTTGAAGATGGCTGCTTCCTTGTCTTCATGCGACGTGGCGACCCCGTCGTTCGTTAGTAGGCTGTGGATGTAGTTCTTCCTTCGGCGTGACCGAAACTTTGCATGAAAAAATTTGGTTCCTGCGTCGCCCAGCTTGAGCCAAGTCAGTCGAGAGGCTTGACGCTTGCGCGCTCGCTCGATCGCGGTGAGGCCAAGCAGTCTCTGCTTGAGAAGTCGCCGTAGGTTGAATTCCGGTGTGGAGAGGCTGCGGGATTCCTGGGCTATGTCGAGGCGCAGGATGATCTCTGTTGCTATGTGGAACTGTATCTTAGCATCACTGAATAGGGAGGAGCTCCAGATCTTCAGGTCTTTTGCAGTGCGCGCCATTTTGATGGACAACCGCTTGAAGGCACATGAGCTGTGTACTGGCCTGCTCCAGGCATGGTCGACCGTGTCGAGGTAGTGCGGGAACCGCGGCCAGAAGCTTTCGAATTTGAACTTGGCGGGACGGCGAGGGGCTGTTGCATCCGCGAGGAGCAGAGGGCAGTGGTCCGAGCACGCGGTGGACGCCGCCAGCAGTGTGCTTGTGGGGAAAAGATCTTCCCAGCTGCTGTTGCAAAAGAACTTGTCGATGCTGACGAGCGTCGGGTTCTCGCACTCGTTACTCCATGTGAAACGGCGATTTTTGCACTTGATCTCTTTGAGGCCGGCGATGTCAATTGCCCGCCTGAACATGCGCATGACCCTGCGGTTGAGGTGATGGTTGTTTTTGTCTCTCGCCTCATAGATGAGATTAAAGTCTCCGTTGATGAGCCAGGGTTCAAAGCCGGGGAGCGATTCTAGCTAGCTCGTCAAGGAATGCCGCTTTTCTAAGCGCCGCTTCTTGGGCCGTAAACCGTGGAAAGCCGAAGCTTTTGGATTGCTCGAGAAGCGTCACCTTGGCGTTGATCGCGACCGCCTATGGCGTGGGAAGCGATGCTAACTAGCTCGGTGTTCCAGAAGATCGCCGCTCCGCCGCGGGAGCCGATCGCAGGGAGTACGACGCAATCAGTCAGGGCGGCGCCACCAATTTCTCTGACGATGGTAGGTGTCCATACATCTATCTTGGTTTCCTGCAGGCATAGGATTGCTGCTTTGTGCGCTGCGACTACCTCGCAGATCGCCGCCCGTTTCGCCGGCTGGTTTAGGCCGCGGACATTCCACGACATTATTGGGCAGAAGATTTCATTCATATGGAAACGGTAGTTGCTCCACCATCGAAAATTCTAAATGGCCTCGGGGCCGATCTGAACACCACCAAACTAGCAGGGGCACGCCGGCTTCCACCAATAGCGCCCAAACCACGCCGGCGAGAAGCAGAACACGCTACTAAAACAGAGGAAAGGAAACTAGCTCTACCCGGCGGGATGCCGTCCGCCACCGGAGACTAATACTTAGTTGTGCTAACATGACTACACAGAGGCCGCAGCGGCTGCTCCCTCAGGCCCTGCGAGGCTTGCAGCGACGAGCAGGGAGTCCTTGTCGAGGCGCATCAGTTTGGCGATGACGGCGATGTCATTGTCTGTGAGTGGCTCGTCGAAGCGACGGATGAGGGCGTCTGCTACCTCCTTGGTCATCTTCTCCTTGGGCCCGAGCAGCCCGAGCTCCTTTACGATGCGTAGGGAGGCGCGCTGCGAGACCGGCGTCTTGGAGGTCTTTGGCGGCTTTGGCGGCCAGGCACTGGTAGGGGCCCGAGCACACGCCTTGGGTGGTGCGGACGGGCGGCGCAGTGGGGTGTTGGCGATGATCGGCGCAGGGGCTTCGGTGAACAGACGGTGTGGGGCTGGGGGAGGGGGGGGGGCGATTTCTTCGTCGTTGGTGGTGATCTCAAGCTGGCAGACGTGAGTGGTGACCGCGCCGAGCTGCATCTCCAGTGTATGAGCGGGCGTGGGGGCGCACCTGTTGAACTGTCCGGTGGCCTGGGGGTTGGTGGCGAGCGTGGGGGAGAACGCGGCGTCACCAAGCGCCTCCATCTCGGCGTCGCCTTACGCTTGCCGTTGTCGAAGTCGAGGGGAGCGGCAACCACGGCATCAGCAGCGTCCTGGACGTCCGCCGCCGAGTTGTCGATGATCACCGATGCTAGGATGGGCCGTTTTGCTTGTCTGAAGAAGTCGTCAACCGGATCTTTTCCTTTGCTGTTGCCGCAGGCGTCTTCTGCCGCACCCGAGCCCGACGCCCTCCGTGGCGAGCGAGGGGCGGAGGGCCGTCGGTGATGTTGATGCGCCTCGCCCGCAGACGGCCTCCTGCCGCCCGCGGCCGTACGCTCTTGTTGTGGCGCCTGGTCAGGGGGCGGAGCGGCGGTGACGCGGAGTGTGCTGCTTCGGTGCGCGGCCCCGACGTAGCAGGGCGTCCTTCCAGGATCTGCGACCAGCACCGCCAGCTCCGCCAGTGTCGTCGTGGTCACGCCCACCGCGTGGCATGCCGCGGCAGCCCAGGTCGGCCACCGGGGCGCGCCCAAGGCGATGGCTGTGATCACTCCTCTGCCCGTCCTCGACCTCCATGGTCCAGGTGGCAAGGATCACGGTGAAACGGGGCCGGTCGTCAATGTCGGAGTCGGACGACGGCAGCCCGCTTTGGGCAGAAAGTCAAGAGCGCGGCGGCAGGGTCCATCCTCGACCACGCCGACGTGGATGAGCATGGTGTAGTCCGTGGTGCCCGGCGGTGGAGCAACGCGCCGGTCGGGCGGCGAATAGCCCTGCATCTCCTCGACGCGTCCCGCACCGCGCGGCAGGACCCCGAGCGTGTGCTTGGTGGGGATGTGGTTGACGTCATTCGTCCAGACCCAGCAGGCAAAAGTCTTCGTGTGGTCGCGCTCCTGCGTCCTACTGTCGAGGCGGTCGACGCGCACCTTCTTCCCGGGGATCTCCTCGATCCCCTCCAAGGACCAGTACTGCATAGGCACCTTCTCGATGACGACTCTGACGTGAAGCTGGAGCGTGTCGAAGGCGGCGTGGTCGTGCTCATGCCACGGCGCGATGTTGAAGACGGCGCCGTCGACCCTGATTGAGCCACGACGTACGACGTTGACATGGTGCGTGGGCTGGTTGAAAATGACGTGGTAGTGCTCCGGGTGGTGGGCCGTGACGCGCAGCTGGCTCACCGGGACGGCGAGCTGCGCCTCCAGCGCGCGGCCCACCGCCATAGGGGAGGTGGCGTTGACGCTGTCCGCCGCAGTCATGGTGATGGCGTGGTTGCGCAGGAAGAAGATGGCCTGCTTCGTCGCCGGGGAAGACATGGTCAGCGAGTAGCTCTCTCTGGGGCGGCGGGAGGGGTCGACGTGGCGCTGCATGGCCGGAGTGGTGGTGGGCATGGTGGATGCAGCCGACGGCGGGAAGCAGAGGCGTGAGTGGATTGGCGCCGGAGGAGCGGCTTGTCTAGGCCTGGAGCGCTGATTTTGTGGGCACTGCTTTTCTATGTGGCCGGGCAGCTCGCAGAGGATGCAATGGATGGGATCACGGCAGTCGGCGCGGCGATGCTTCTTGCTGAGGCAGCGGAAGCAGCGCCGCGAACTCGCTGAAAGCAGCGGCGGCGTCCGCATTAAGTCGCGGCGCCCGGTCCGCTGCACCCTGTATGCGCGCATGCCGCCCAGCCGCCGAGGCGGCGCTTCTTCTTCTGGTGGCTGACCGCTGTCGACCCACCGTCCATCCCCGAATCGGAAATCTGGGCAGCTGGGGGGGGGGGGGATGGGGCGACGATGATGGATTTAAGGCGCTGCGTAGGGGGTGGCGGTAGCCCGGCGTCGCTTGAAGGCGCCGCGACCAGTGGCAGCGAGGATTGCGGCTGGATCTGCGGTCGGTCGGCCGGATCTGGGGAAACTTCGAGCTGCGTCTCCGGCACCTCGGACGGACCAGGGGAAACAGGGGTATCCCACGCTGGTGGATCCGGTCCGGAGCTTGCGCTGGCAGCTGGCGATGGCGGGGGGGACGTCGCCATTAAGGCAGGTGGGTGGCCGCCGCGGCCGGAGCGGCCAGCGGCGCGGGGCGAGAGAGGAGACGGGGCGAGAGAGGAGATCTAACTATGCATGTATACCTGAGCGCTTCTTCCAGTGTTACTTCGCTTGTCGTTTCAATCGCCTCCGCCATCGCTTGTCTTCTCTCTTTTGGGAAAATGTCTGTCTATTGTTTCAAATAGAATGTGAGCCTCGGCCGTACCGGGTGTTGCCCAATAGTGACTAGTTCCATCCAAGGAAGTGAATATCGAGATACATCTTCGTGCCATCAACTTGGTGTCAAAGCTCTTGTATAGAGTAGGTCTTCGCTCTTTCTTCAGTCAGATTAGTCACTGCCACTGGTGCATTGCCGTTGGGAATGGAGAATCTAACAATTCCAACTTTCACCACTCGACAAGCTATGCAACGGTTGTGCAAGCAATTTTGCACAAGTTGTTTCTTTTGTTTGTACTGATGGCAGCCGATCACTTTCCGGTTTCCTGCCCCATTCTTTTCAGTGATGTGTAGTATCAAATGTGTATTTTTTTTCGCGAATACGCAAGTTGCGTATCATTTCATTGATAGGTAGAAATCGAGAGTTACAGGGGCCCAATTACAACTCCAACACCAACGGGAGAGCTAGAAACTAGGTTCGTGAAGAGACCGGGATGCTCAGCCCGGAAAAAGAAAGGTAGGCGCCTAAGGCGGCTCGAATTGCGTGATCGCGTCAAGTCCTCGAGCCCAGCCAGGGCCCAGTGTCCGTGGCTCGTCAAGAATGTTTTATGCGTTACTAGGTCGGTAGATGGGCGGGCGGAGTCAAAGAGCACAGACATTACGGTGCCTCCATATGCTCCAAGCAGAAGAACGGCAAGGGAGGCGAAGCCTTTGCGAAGCGAGCTGGGTGTTGAGGGTGGCGGCGCTCCACCGGTCGATGAATCTGTCACGAGCTGTCGGGATCGCCGCAGTCAGCCTGAGGCCCGATAGCACACGGTGCCATACCTCACGGGAGAACGGGCAACCAACCAGGAGATGGTCGATCGTCTCGAGGGTCTGGTCGCAAAGGACACAGGTAGGGCTGTGGGGGAGGCCATGGCGGGCGCCAAGGCTCGCATGATCCGGCATCGGTCGAGAGTGACTAGCCGGATGAAGACCTTGTAGCAAAGCGGAGCCCACGTTTTCGGATCAGCTGGGCGTGCGCGCCGTGGTGGAACCAAGAAAGAGGGCATCATAGCAGGATTTTGCAGTATCGCCGAAGCCGTCCACCGCCAGCGGATGGCGTCAGGAGCTGAGGAGAGGGGGGTGTCGCGGACGCGACGCCAGAGCTCTAAGTACTGAAGAGCCGCCATGGGGCCAAGAGCTCCTTGGATGTCCTGGGTCCAGGAGCGAAGATGAAGGTCGTCCGCCACCGAGCAGGTTTTCCGGCGCCGTTTGGGAACAAGGGCAAAGATCGCCGGAGCAAACTCGGCCACGCATTGTCCCTGGATCCAGTGATCAGTCCAGAAGCGGCAGGTGTGGCCATCACCAATGGTCCAATTGGTAGACGCCTTGAAGATCGCGCAGACCTCTGTGTCATGGGGGAGCTCGAGGTGTTTCCACGGCCGGTTGTGGTCAGTGTGCTGGAGCCAGAGCCATCGGACCCGGAGGGCAATGCCCACACGAAAGAGATCGCGCCGCCAGCCGCCGAGGCCGAGGGCATGCACACCTGCGCCAGCTTGACAGGGCAGCATCTCGACGCTGCATCTTTGCGCCCGTGCCACAGAAGTCGCGGATCACCCGTTGGCACGCTTGAGGGTGCGGCATCGAGCGCGATTGCCGCCAGATGTGAGTCGGCATGGCGTAGAGGACGGACGAGCAGCGCAAGCCTCTCGCCCCTAGAGAGCAGGGCGGCTCGCCAGGTGGGCAGCTTCTTCCGGAGGCGAACAATGAGCGGATCAAGGCGGAGGATGGTAGCTTACGGAGTGATGAGGGAGGCCGAGGTAGGTAATCGGAAACCGGGCAATAGGGCATGCCAGGCGGCGCTTCGCCTCGCAGACAGCTCATCGAGGCGGTGAATGGGAGAGATGGAACACTTGGCATAGTTGGTATGGAGGCCAGAGGTCACCCCAAAAATCCGGAGTATCTCTCGCACCGCGTCGAGGTCGTGGGCATCCGGATGACAGAAGATCACCACATTGTCTGCGAAGAGGGATACGATGGGGGTCGCGCATTGCGGAGTGAGGCGTCTGAGAACACCACAGCGGACGGCGTGCTGGATGAGGGAGTGGAGCATGTCGATGAAGATCGTGAAGAGCATCGGGGAGATCAGATCCCCCTGGCGAAGGCCCTTGGCATGGGGGATGGGCGGACTAGGATGCCCGTTGATCAATACCCTGGTGCTGGCCGTGGACAGGAGGATGGAAATCCATTCCCTCCACCGAGGGCCGAATCCAAGATGGCGGAGAGTCTCAAGGAGGAACGGCCAGGAGACCGAGTCGAACGCCTTGGCAATGTCGAGCTTGAGGAGGATTCGAGGCAGCTTGCGATGATGAAGGTGCCTGGCGGTTTGTTGGACAAGTAAGAAGTTGTCATGGATGCAACGGCCCGAGATGAATGCGCTTTGGTTCGGGGAGACCATTTCCCCAAGCCTGGGGGCGAGCCGGAGGGAGAGAACCTTCGCAAAGAGCTTTGCGAGGAGGTGGATCAAGCTGATCGGCCGGTAGTCAGAGAGGGAGGCAACGTCTGGTCTCTTGGGGAGCAGCGTGAGGAGGGCCTCGTTCAACCGCTGGAAGCTCTAACCTTAAGCTCGTATAACTTGCCAAAGGCCTCGACGATGTCGTCCTTGATGATCGTCCAAGCAGAGCGAAGGAACTCAATCATAAATCCGTCAGGCCCGGGCGCTTTCCCGGTGGGCAGGAGCTTGATGGCGTGCCAAATCTCGCCAGCAGAGAATGGGAGCTCAAGAGCCGAGAGGTCGAATGAGCGCGGCTCAAAGGCTGGGAAGTTGAGGGGGAAGGCACGCGAGTCCGCGGATCCCAGAGAGCCGGAGAAGTGCTCGAAAGCCGCCTGGGCCATGGCTGCCTCATCGGTGAGGCACTGGTCCCCGACCTGAAGCGTGTGGATTCTCTTCTTCTGGAGGCGCCGGGATGCGTGTATCCGGCGGAAAGCAGAGTTGGCAGCGCCGACGCATAGCCAAGAGAAATGTGATCGCTGGTGAGAGAGGGATCGCTCCAGGGATGCCAGACCGAGGTAGGTATGCTTCAACTTGCGGCGCAGCCACGTTTCCAGAGCGGAAAGGGGGCGGAAGTCTTGAGCCTTGTCGAGCCGCGCGATGATCTCACGTGCAAGAAGCAGTTGGAGAGAAATCTCGCCCATGCGCGGCGAGCCCCAGCCGCGCAATTTGCACGCTGTGACCTTGAGACGGTCGTAGATCCGGCGGAAGGGGTCCGGGTCCGGCTCCATGGAGTTCCAAGCCTCTGCTACCACGGCGAGATAGTGTAAGTGCATCTAGTGCCCCTTAGTGATTTTGGTGTATTGAAGACTTATAGGTTAAGGAGCTAATGCGTTTTTGTGAGTGTACACAGGTGTATAAGTCTATGAGGAGTTTGATATTTACAGAGAAAGTCGACCCCTAAAAATGAAGTTCTTCGACTGAAGACTTTGATATTCTGAAGACTTTCTGAAGACTTTGAAAGTGAAGAAATTGGTGTGACCTTGAAGACTTGGTATTCATTTGAGGAACATGAAGCGTGAAGACTTTTGTTTTCGTAGTTTCATTTTCTCTTTCTTGAGTCATAGGAAACACCGTATCGTTAAAGGGGTCGAGGAAATACTAAGGAAAAATTTCCATGTGATGCTCAACTCAAAATCCTACACCTACCAATCCCTTCGAGTGAAGCCTTTGGAAATCTCATACGATTCGATCAATTTCTTGATGTGAGACGAAGTTCTTCCGGTCAGCCGAGGAATTTGTTCGACCGAGGAGTTAGGAATTCGCCAAGTCGGATTGCCTACGATGAGGAACATGATAGCCCCGAGGAATTTGATATTCAAATTTCGACCGTTCTTGTCTTCTTGGCGCACCTGTCCCAAAATATCTTATCCACCTAACGGTCATATCATTAAAGGGAATTTATGTCTTATCATGTCGGGCTGCTCCCTAGGCTATAAATAGCCGCCCTACAACCACTAGCTGGTTGGCTGCTCGAGAGAAACTTGACACTTGTCATTTGAGAGCAACCCATCCTCTCGAGGACTTTGAGCGAAAATCATCGAGTGAGGAAAAACCCAAAACCAAACCCCTACAAACCCAAAGTGATTGAGCATCATCAAGAGATTGATCCTGCGTGGATCCGACGCTTGTTACCTTTGAAGACTGTGCTTCTTCCAGACGGTTAGGCGTCATGGTCTAGAAACATCCAAGAGGAATTGTGGATCGCCGAGTGACCAAGTCTGTGAAGGTTTGGAAGTCGTTTAAAGACTTACCACGAGTGATTGGACGAGGTCTGTGTGACCTTAGTTCAAGGAGAATACGGTGAGGACTTGGTGTCCTGAGCTGCGTGCTCGGCCGATCGGGTGTCCGGACTGTGTGTCCTCGAGTTTAAATACTCACCGCTCAACCAGACGTACAACCGAGACAGCAGCTTGAACTGGTCTACCAAATCATTGTCTTCACCAACCTAACTGGTTTTATTTCCTCAACCCTTTCATTTCCTCATTACTTTGTGTTGAGTGTTTGTTCATATCTGTGTTTGAAGACTTTGATCAAGACTTTCTCAATTTCCTCAGTTCAATTTCTTGATCTGTTTGTCTTCATCTTGTGTTATCCTGTGATTACGCTTTTCATTCGTACTGTGCTTGTCTTCATTTCATCATGATGACCATGCGTGTATTCTGTTATGCTTACTTCTGAGTACTTATTTCGCTGCTAATAGTTCTTCGTTAAGGAATTTCCTCATCGACAAATTCCTCAGTGAAGAATTCATAAAAATCGCCTATTCACCCCCCCTCTAGTCGACATAACGCACTTTCAGATAGCCATCCATCTTGGGCCAATAGCTTTCAAAGTGGAAGCGTTTGGCACGCCTGTGGGGTTGTGCGATCGATGAGGAGCGGGGAGTGGTCTGAGACTGTCGAAGCCAAGCAACGGAGCAGGCAGCTAGGTTGGGCAGCCTCTCAGGAGGGGGTACATAGCACACGATCATTGTGCACAAGCATGGGGTGACCTTGCTCGTTGGACCAGGTGTATCGACGGCCATGAAGGTATATGTCCGAGAGTTCCATGTCGGTGATGAAGCGGCGGAAGCGATTCATGGACCTGTGATTGATCTGGCCATTATTCTTGTCAGAGGCGGAGACAATCATGTTGAAATCCCCACCAACTACCCAGGGGCCCGCGCATGTGCTCCGAAAATCTTGGAGCTCGGTGAGGAATGCGAGCTTGTCGGCATCAGTCTGAGGGCCATAAACACCCGAGAGCCACCAGTGATGGTTGCCCGAGAGGGGAGTGACGAGCGCCGAGGCGTGGTAGGAGCCGATTTCAGGATGGGAGAGGGCAATCTTGGAGCTGTACCACGCAAGTAAAATTCCACCACATGTGCCAGTCGCGGGAAGGAAGAAGAAATCACCAAAAGAAGCCCCCAACGTCTCGGAGACCAACGAGGACGAGACCAACTCGAGTTTAGTTTCTTGAAGGCAAACAATACAAGGTCTAGCGGAGGAGATCACGCTACGAACTGCCGTGCGTTTAGCCCGTGAATTGAGGCCGCGCATGTTCCAAAATACAATGCTCAGATCACAATCCATGAAAAGGGTCGGGGGGGGGGGGGAGGCGAAGAAGACGTGGGGGGAGGGGGGGGGGGAGATTAACCCTCCACCAGGCACGGGCTTGCGGACGGGGCGCCAACAAGCGAGGATGAGGGAGGCAGGCTCCAGCCATAGAGATTCGCGAAAGCCAAGATCACATCCTCGGCGAGCGGCTGCTGGAAGAGGGCAGAGTAGCGGGCCAGAGTGGCATCATCTAGAGGCTCATCCTCCTTGAGCAGGCCCAACCTACGCAGCAAGACCCGTTTAGCCTTCATCTCGGAGTCAAGGCCATGGTCGGCCCGAGCAATGCGCCCACTGCGGCGAGGCGTGAAGTTGGGTGGGATCGCATTGCGGCGCTTTGCGGGGGACCGGAGAAGGCAGGATAGACGGAGCGGGGGCTTGCATGGCGCACAGGAAATCCACCAGGTTCGCCGGAGTTGGGTTGCATGCGGGTTGGACGTGCATGCGTAGGGGGCAGAGCGCCAATTCCTGCGGTGCATGTGGCGCGCATGAAGTGGGCGGGGCGCCCGCGGGATCCGATAGTGGTGGGGTCTCGCAGTCCACATTGGGGGAGGCGATGATGGGGCCAGCATCAGACCGCTGGGGAGGGGCTGTCGATGGGGGGGCAGCCGAGGGATCCGCGCCAGGGGAATCAGCCAGCGGCCCAGTCACGGGAGACACAGTCGCGGGGGCCACCTGGGGGGACACAGGTGATGCCCGAGGACTGGCGGGAGCGGGGCCGGGCGATGGAGGGTTGGTCCCATCGGCAGGCGCGACAACAGAGGAAGCGCCAATGGGATCCTAGGCCGGGCCCACCAGGGAAGCGTGGGGATCGGCCTCCACGGAGGGGAGGGGCCCCGCCAGGGGGGGCGACTGGATTCGAATCATGGCCAACGGGCGGTCGTCGATGGGGTGGCCCGCGGGGTCAGGATCGGTCTCCGCGGGAAAAGTCGCTTTGTCGGTAGGCGGGGCCTCAAGCTGGCGCACGGCAGTGTAAGTGCATCTAGTGCCCCTTAGTGATTTTGGTGTATTGAAGACTTATAGGTTAAGGAACTAATGCGTTTGTGAGTGTACACAGGTCTATAAGTCTATGAGGAGTTTGATATTTACAGATAAAGTCGACCCTAAAAATGAAGTTCTTCGATCAAGACTTTGATATTTTGAAGACTTTTCGAAGACTTTGAAAGTGAAGAAATTGGTGTGACCTTGAAGACTTGGTATTCATTTGAGGAACATGAAGCATGAAGACTTTTGTTTTCGTAGTTTCATTTTCTCTTTCTTGAGTCATAGGAAACACTGCATCGTTAAAGGGTCGAGGAAATACTAAGGAAAAATTTCCATGTGATGCTCAACTCAAAATCCTACACCTACCAATCCTTCGAGTGAAGCCTTTGGAAATCTCATACAGTTCAGTCAATTTCTTCAAAGGATGAGACGAAGTTCTTCCGTCACGAGGAATTTGTTCTGACCGAGGAGTTAGGAACTCGCTAGTGCGGATTGCCTACAGTGAGGAACATGATAGCCCTCTGCGAATTTGAGATTCAAATTTCTCGACCGTTCTTTGTCTTCTTGGCGCTTTGTCCCAAAATATCTTATCCACCTAACGGTCATATCATTGAAGGGCATTTATGTCTTATCATGTCGGGCTGCTCCTAGGCTATAAATAGTCACCCTACAACCACTAGCTGGTTGGCTGCACCGAGAGAAACTTGACACTTGTCATTTGAGAGCAACCCATCCTCTCGAGGACTTTGAGCGAAAATCATCGAAAGTGAGGAAAAACCCAAAAACCAAACCCCTACAAACCCAAAGTGATTGAGCATCATCAAGAGATTGATCCTCGTGGATCCGACGCTTGTTACCTTTGAAGACCGTGCTTCTTCCAAATGGTTAGGCGTCATGGTCTAGAGCATCCAAGAGGAATTGTGGATCGCCGAGTGACCAAGTCTGTGAAGGTTTGGAAGTCGCTGAAGACTTACCACGAGTGATTGGACGAGGTCTGTGTGTCATTTGTTCAAGGAGAATACGTTGAGGACTTGGTGTCCTGAGCTGCGTGGTCAGCTACTGGGTGTCAGGGACTGTGTGTCCTCGAGTTTAAATACTCAGCCGCTCAAACCAGACGTACAACTGAGACAACAGCTGGAACTGGTCTACCAAATCATTGTCTTCACCAACCTTACTGGTTCTATTTCCTCAACCCTTTCATTTCCTCATTACTGTGTTGAGTGTTTGTTCATATCTGTGTTTGAAGACTTTGATCAAGACTTTCTCAATTTCCTCAGTTCAATTTCTTGATGCTTTGTCTTCATCTTGTGTTATCATGTGATTACGCTTTCTGTACTCTATGCTAGTCTTCATTTCATCATGATGACCATGCGTGTATTCTGTTATGCTTACTTCTGAGTACTTATTCCGCTGCTAATAGTTCTTCGTTAAGGAATTTCCTCACCGGCAAATTCCTCAGTGAAGAATTCATAAAAATCGCCTATTCACCCCCCTCTAGTCGACATAACATACTTTTAATTGGTATCAGAGCAAGGTACTCCCTTGTTCTATGTGATTTTGGTTTAACCGCCTGGAGTTTTAGTTATGACGACCGCAGGTATGAAGAAAGTGACATGCCCTATCTTTGACGGTCATGATTATCCCAAGTGGAAGGCCATGATGAGGAAGCGCCTCATGGCAAGGGACAACGAGCTGTGGACCGTCACTGAGATTGGTCTTACTGATCTATGCAAGTCGGCGAATGCAGATGATATTCGCAAATACACTCGACTTGACTGCATGGCGAAGGATATCATCTGTTCCTGCCTATCCAGAGATCAATTCAGCACATTATGCATCTTTGCAATGCAAAGCTTATCCGGGACCGAATCTCCGACGCTTATGAAGGTCATCGAACCCGTCATGATCCCTGGTTTGAGGACTTCAAGGAATCTCCTAAAACGATGACTTTCGAGCCGAATCATCATCGCCCGCATCATGTCTCATGGCAAAGGGTGACGAGGTAACCGAATGTTCCTCATCTGAATTTAGTGACCGTGAATCGATGATGATGAATCGATGATGATATTGAACCTAGCTATACCAAACTTGTTTGCATTGCCACCAAACAACAACATGCCTTGGAAAGGTTCAAAACATGCTAGACAAAAGTGATGATATGTTAGGTGAAGAAATGGATCGCACTAAAGCCCCGATCGAAAATCTTCGAGACTTCAGTGTAGGTTTGATAACCTTCAAAGTCATCATAACACTCTCTTATCTGATCATGAGAAACTTTCTTATGAATTTCTTCAAAGAAAGCAAGATCTTGAGAAGCTAAGAGTGAATTATGAAGATCTTCTGAAGGAGCGCGATTCATTACTTGCTCAACAAATCAGCACTTCTCAGGAAGAATTTGTTCCTCCATGCTTAAAGTGCATTGAATGTGAATCTGCTAATTCTTCACCTGAATGTTCAAATGCTTCAACTGTTACAAATTCTTCACCTGCCTCTCGCTATCACTAATTCCTCATCCGAGGACATTGCTAGTATCACCGACGATGCAGGGCTGAAGGAACTGCATACCGATAGGCATGTACAAAAAGCCTCAAAGGGCATCGGACTCTTTGTGATGTGCTTAAAAGCAGATCCTCAACAGAACCCTAGGAAAGAGGGTATTGCCTTTGAGAGGAAACTCAATGCCGATGGAACATATTGGAAGCCCGAGCAGTATCCCAAAACCTCATGGGTTGCTGCAAAGGGACCTCCAGTTGATCCATCTAACTTATCTGGCTTTACATGCGAATCTCTTCATTCTTCTGATGAGTCATTTGACTCCAACTATAAACTATTCAAAAATCGGAATGGTGAAGTATTTGCTACGTATGTTGGCACTAACTGCAGGAACGGTTCCCCTATGAAGAAAATCTGGGTTTCCAAGAAGTGCCATGAAAGTCTTCAGGTGAATGTCCTCATGACACCACCTGTGAAGAATAGGAACCCCAGATCAAATTCTTCATATGGACCAAATTCTTCATATGGATCCAAGTCCTCATACGGACCAAATTCCTCACGTGGATCAAATTCCTCAAAAGGATCAAAGTCCTCATATGATTATCATCGTGCTAACAACTCGCTTTCGCAGGTAGAGCTAAGGGCTATGAATATGTGCATTATTCTTCAAACCAATATGTTCATAAGTCCTCGAAGAATTTCTCTGCTTATTCATATGCTTACCCTAACCCCTCTTATGTGAAACGAAATGGTTTGGCTTCTATGCCACCATTCTCAGATGGTGCTCGCAGAGTGATGAACTCTTTGCCACCCCTTCGATGTGGGTGGTGAAGAAAAAGAACTAATCTCTTCTGCAGGGTCAGGTCTCCAGACGTGCCTTAACGTCTGAAGAATTTGCTGGGGACCTGACAAAATGTCTGAAAGGACGCAGGCTAATCATGATGAAATGAACTTCCATTTCACACGTCCTCATACTGCTTATCTGTTAATAGTGACTGATGAAATTCATCTGATGAACTTGATATCATATTCTTCACTGATGAAGTATATGAGATCGTAAGTTGTACTAATTCATCTGCAGGATGATCAACCCAAAGCCACTGAGTGGGTTCTCGATAATGGATGTACAAATCACATGATCGGTGACAAGAATCTATTGATGGATGCTCCCTTATCACCGTCACATCTCAAGCATATCATCTTTGGCCGACAAAGGCAAAAGTCGTGTATTGGGTCTTGGTAAGGTTGCGATCTCTAAGGATAAACACATGGCCAAAGTCATGCTTGTTGAGTCCTTAGGATACAACCTCATGTCAGTCTCAATGCTTTGTGATCTTGATATGGTTGTTATCTTTGGCAAGTATCGTTGTGTTGTGATTATGGAAGTCGACAATTCCAAAGTCTTCAAGGCTTTAGGAGAGGAGACTTGTATATTGTTGATTTCACTACAGTGACCACAACCAGCCCCGTGTCTACCGCAAAAGCTTCGTATATTGGCTATGGCATCGGCGACTTGGTCACGCAGGCATGAGGAATTTGCACACGCTTGCAAAGAAGAAGCATGTCATTGGCATTGAAAACGTCAAATTCCTCAAGGATCACTTGTGCAGAGCCTGTGAAGCTGGAAAAATGACCAAGGCCAAGCATCCAACGAAGACTATCATGACCACTACTCATCCCTTCGAATTGCTTCACATGGAACTCTTTGGTCCCAATCATTACTCAGCTGTCGTTAATGATGCATCTCTATATGGCTTTGTTATTGTTGATGATTACTCTCGTTACACATGGGTACACATTGTTACTTACAAAAATCAAGTGCAGGAAGTCTTCAAACGATTTTCTTCGAGGGCTTCAACTAACTTTGGTGTGAAGATCAAACACATCAGGAGTGAAAATGGAACTGAGTTCAAGAATTCCGGTCTTGATGCCTATCTTGATGAACTTGGTATTACTCATGAGTTATCTGCTCCTTATACTCCTCAGCAAAATGGCATCGTGGAGCGCAAGAACAGAACTCTTGTTGAGATGGCTCGCACTATGCTTGATGAATACAAAACACCTAGTCGCTTTGGATTGATGCAATTGATCTGCGTGCCACATCATCAACAGAGTATATCTTCACAAATTCTTCAAGAAGACCGCCTATGAACTCCTCACCGACAAGAAACCCAATGTAAGTTATTTCAAAGTCTTGATTGCTAAATGCTGGATTAGAGATCCTCATCATAATTCTAAATTTGCACCGAAAGCACATGAAGGTTTTATGCTTGGTTACGGAAAGGACTCGCACACCTACAGAGTCTTCAACATCGCTCTTCACAAGATTGTTGACACTGTAGATGTGCGGTTCGATGAAACTAATGGCTCGCAAAGGGAGCACCTACCTTCTGTGTTAGATGAACCAGCACCTGAGGATTCTATCAAGTTCAAGGCAACTAAGGATGTCATTCCTACTGAAGAATCTGCTGAAGAATTCATTCTCAGACGCCAAGAACGCCGAGCTGATGCACTGAAGATAATGCTAAAGACAATGGTGCCGAGGAAAATGATCAAATTCCTCGATGACAACCAGCTCATCCTCGCGTTGCAAAAGAAGTGCAAGTGGAGAAGATCATCGATGACATTGAAGCGCCAGTCCTCTCACACGCTCAAAAGCTTCACATTTATCTAACTTTTGTGGGCACTATGCTTTTGTCTCTATCACAGAGCCCACTAAGGTAGATGAAGCATTTCTGGAACCGGAGTGGATTCAGGCTATGCAAGAAGAATTACATCAGTTCAAGCTCAACAATGTCTGGGAACTGGTCAAACGTCCAGATCCTCGCAAGCATAATATCATTGGCACAAAGTGGATCTACCGCAACAAGCAAGATGAAAATGGTCTTGTGGTAAGGAATAAGGCACGCATTGGTAGCTCAAGGCTACACACAAGGTTGAAGGAATTGATTTCGATGAAACTTTTGCACCTGTTGCTAGACTTGAGGCTATTCGTGATATTACTTGCTTATGCTAATCATCATGATATTATCTTATATCAAATGGATGTGAAAAGTGCATTCCTCAATGGTAAGCTTGAGGAAGAAGTATATGTTGCTCAACCCCGTGTTTTGAAGATCCAAAGAATCTCGACAAAGTCTTCAGACTTAATAAGGCCCTCTATGGTCTCAAACAAGCCCCACGGGCGTGGTATGATACATTGAAGAAATTCTTCGTGAAGAATGGCTTCACACCCGGTTCACTAGACCCTACTCTCTTACTAAATCTTATGATGGTGAACTGTTTGTGTGCCAAATATATGTTGAGGATATTATCTTTGGCTATACTGACCAACGTTATAGTGATGAATTTGCCTATATGATGAGTGAAGAATATCAAATGTCTATGATGGGAGAGTTGAAATTCTTCTTAGGTCTTGGAATTCAACAAAGGTGCAATGGCATATTCATATCTCAGGAGAAATACCTCAAAGATGTTCTGAGGAAATTCGGCATGCATGATTGCAAAGGCGTCAAAATTCCTATGCCCACAAATGGCCATCTATGCACTGATGAAAATGGTATTGACTTCGATCACAAGGTATACCGCTCCATGATTGGTTCTTTACTGTACTTATGTGCATCTAGGCCAGATATAATGCTTAGTGTTTGCATGTGTGCCTGATTTCAAGCTGCACCGAAGGAATCACACCATAAGGCTATGAAGCATATTCTTCGATATCTAGCTCACACACCAACACTAGGATTATGGTACCCCAAGGGATCTGCTTTTGATCTCATTGGATATTCTGACTGACTATGCCGGGTGATCGTGTGGACCGCAAGTCAACTTCCTCGCACTTGTCATTTCCTCGGACGATCTTTGGTCTGTTGGTCCTCGAAGAAACAGAGCTGCGTATCACCGCTTCATCGCGGAAGCTGAATACATTGCTGCTGGCTCTTTTTGTGCTCAACTGCTTTGGATGAAGCAAACACTCAAGGACTATGGAGTCAACGTGAAGAATGCGCCTCTCCTCTGCGACAATGAGAGTGCCATCAAGATTGCTCACAACCCAGTTCAGCACTCGAAGACAAAGCACATTCAGATTCGTCATCATTTTCTTCGTGATCATGTGTTGAAGGGCGACATCTCCATCGAGCACGTGAAGACTCAAGAACAGCTAGCTGATATCTTCACTAAGCCCTTGGATGAGAAGAGATTTAGCAAGTTGCGGTGTGAGCTAAATATCTTAGAATCTTCGAATGTTCTTTGAAAAGACACACATCCTAACACTTATGTAAAATTGATGACTTAGATGTGCAACACATGAAGAAACGCGTTTTCTTCAATCAATGAAGAAT
Organism: Aegilops bicornis; assembly: GCA_021605145.1. Classification (NCBI taxonomy): domain Eukaryota; kingdom Viridiplantae; phylum Streptophyta; class Magnoliopsida; order Poales; family Poaceae; genus Aegilops; species Aegilops bicornis. The sequence goes on from CM038671.1 coordinate 543,418,521, forward strand.
AACACTCTAAGTGTGAAGAAATTAATGAAGAATTTGATTCTCAGAACCCTACGACAATTGTACGCGGTGTCTGAAATCATCATTCTTATACGGTGGGTCACGCCACCACCAAAGTTGAAAATCCTCAATTTGAGTTTTTCCTCAGTTTTGAAATTCTTCAGTTTTTCTAATTCTTCAATTTTTCAAAATCTTCACTGGTTCCTTCGTTTTTCTTCATTGGCTATATATATATATATGAGTTTATGTCCTCTACAGCATTCACTTATAGTTATTTCTTCAAGCTGGTTTTTTGCTAAGTGAATGTGATCGGACCCTTCCCCCTCTATGCTATACTCAACCCAATCTATTCACAAATTCTTCATGTGCGTTCTATTTGAAACTCGTTCAAAATCTTCACCGTGTCCTGGTCACCAAGAAATTGCGAATGGAACTTTAAAACTGATCTTATCCAAATTTTCGGTTTTGCCGCTCAAACCGCTCCGCATCCCATGATGCATTATTCTACTCACCCACGATCGTACACGATCTCCACTACACAAGACGTGGGTGACACATGTCGTGAGAAGGAGAATGGTCGAGGGCACGTTAAATCCCTAAATCTTCGCGAACAGTTTTTCACCGCCTCTATAAATACCCTCCTCATCCATCCTCACTTCTTTTACCCGCCGACCTCTCTCTCCCGCTCGAGCTCCTCAAACCCTAAGCGTCGCCGCTTACTCCATCGTCAGCCCGGTGAGGAAGAGCTTCACCGCCTCGACCTCGTCGCCGTCGTACTCACGCCGACCATGAATCTTCACTCCGCCGCCGCCGTAGCTGTCTTCCTCCGCCGAAGTTAGGGCAAGGAAGATCTAACCCGACGAACTTCCCATCCGTTCTTCTCGGTTAAATGCGTGTTCTTCATTTCGGTAATTAAAAGTTACTTTTATTACTCTCCTTGATTCTCAAGCTTTCCTGAAAATCTTCAAAGGTGTTTATTCTTCAAATCTTCACACATATGAACACCACACACATCATATGATCTTGAACTGTTTTACTAAGCAATCATTTTCTTCAAGATTCCCTAATTGTGTGGATCTTCGATCTGTACAACTCTGGAACCTAAGACAAGAACGCTTAGTGAAATCCTTCAAGGCACATCCGGTCAAATTCCTCAAAACTTGTTCTTTTCGAAAAACCTTCTCATAACGCATATGACCTCTCCAAATTCCTCGCACTGTACTCTTGTTCACATCGTACTCATGTCTCTTTGAATCACTAGGTTCTCATCAACTTAACTCATTTGCAGCATTCCTCGAAGAAAAACTGCATACTTCTTCAGAGAACTCAATTGTTCAAATTCCTCAACTGAAGAATATGGCAGACGGTAAGAAGCCACAGAAAGGAGGAAAGAAACCTGAGGTTATGACTGCTTTTGAGATCCCTGAGGAAATTTATGCTGACTATTGTGTTGGGGAACGTTGCAGAAAATTAAAATTTTTCCTACGGTTTCACCAAGATCCATCTATGAGTTCATCTAAGCAACGAGTCAAGGGAGTGAGTTTGCATCTACATACCACTTGTAGATCGAATGCGGAAGCGTTCAAGGGGATGGTGATGATGGAGTCGTACTCGCCGTGATTCGGATCACCGATGACCAAGTGCTGAACGGACAGCACCTCCGCGTTCAACACACGTACGGTACGGACGACGTCTCCTTCTTCTTGATCCAGCAAGGGGGAAGGAGAGGTTGAGGAAGACAGCTCCAACGGTAGCACAACGGTGTGGTGTTGTTGGTGCAAAGAAGATTCGGCTGGCTTCGCCAAGCACGCATTTAAAGAGGAGAGGTGTTGGGGAGGGAGGGGCTGCCTTGGCTTGTGTATGCAGCCCTCCCCTCACCCCCCCTGTATTTATAGGGGAAGGAGAGGGGCCGGCCCCTCTAGATGGCATCTAGAGGGGGCGGCGGTTAAGGGAGGGGGCTTGCCCCCAAGCAAGGCGCCCCCTTGAGGGTTCCCCACAACCCTAGGCGCATGGGCCCAAAGGGGGCGCCCAGCCCACCAGGCTGGCTCCTTCCCCACGCAGCCCATGTGGCCCCCCGAGGTGGCCTCCCGGTGGACCTCGAACCCTTCCGGTGGCCCCTGCACAATACCGATATGCCCCGAAACTTTCCGGTGTCCGCTTGACAACTTCCCATATATAAATCTTTACCTCCGGACCCTTCCGGAACTCCTCATGACGTCCGGGATCTCATCCGGGACTCCGAACAACATTCGGTAATCACATACAAGTCTTCCTAATAACCCTAGCGTCACCGAACCTTTAGTGTGTAGACCCTACGGGTTCGGGAGACATGCAGACATGACCGAGACGGCTCTCAGGTCAATAACAAACAGCGGGATCTGGATACCCATGTTGGCTTCCACATGCTCCTCGATGATGTCATCGGATGAACCACGATGTCGAGGATTCAAGCAACCCCGTATACTATTCCCTTTGTCAATCGGTACGTTACGTGCCCGAGACTCGATCGTCGGTATCCCAATACCTCGTTCAGTCTCGTTACCGGCAAGTCACTTTACTCGCATCAGTAATGCATGATCCCGTGACCAAACACTTGGTCACTTTGAGCTCATTATGATGATGCATTACCGAGTGGGGCCAGAGATACCTCTCCGTCATACGGAGTGACAAATCCAGCCTCGATCCGTGTCAACCCAATGACACTTTCGGAGATACCTGTAGTGCACCTTTATAGTCACCCGATTCACGTTGTGACGTTTGGTACACCCAAAGCACTCCTAAGGTATCCGGAGTTACACGATCTCATGGTCTAAGGAAGAGATACTTGACATTGAAAAAGCTCTAGCAAAACGAACTACACGATCTTGTGCTATGCTTAGGATTGGGTCTTGTCCATCACGTCATTCTCCTAATGACGTGATCCCGCTGTCAATGACATCTCGATGTCCATAGTCGAAACCATGACTATCTGTTGACCAACGAGCTAGTCAACTAGAGGCTTACTAGGGACGTATTGTGGTCTATGTATTCACACGTGTATTACGATTTCCGGATAATACAATTATAGCATGAATAAAAGACAATTATCATAAACAAGGAAAAATAATAATAATGCTTGTATTATTGCCTCTAGGGCATATTTACAACATATTGCACACCTGATGAAGCAAAATTTGGCAAAGAAAACAAAAATCAGCGCAAGGTGCGCATTCAGAAGATTGAACGGAGATGGGCAAGGGAATGGAGGGACTACAGATATGTGACTCCAAAGTACATGAAGAAATTCGCTCTCAATCCTCCATGCCCAAGAGCTCCATTGGCACCTGGCCAAGTAGCTGATCCCACAAGCATCAAATGTGGTGAGGACTTTCCTGAAGAATGGGCTAAGCGCCAAGCTAAATTGGCAAGACAAGCCAAGGAGGCAGTGAAGAAATTCAATGAGGATTCTGCCACTACTATCACATCGAGGCCTCGGTCAAACCGAGGAAATCCATGCCAAAGAAGCCTCGCTCATAAGCCAAGTGCTTCACCATCAGCGCCCTCACGGCCAAGTTCCTCGCCAGCGCCCTCAAGGCAAATTCCTCACTGCTTGCTACAGCTCCACCAAGATCCTCAACAGCTCCTTCAAAGTCCTCAGCTCCTGTGCATCCGGCTACATGTCAAAGGACTGCTGGTTTCTCGATTGCCTCTCGAGTTTCAAAGAAGTTCCTCAAAGCACCAATTTCATCATCCGCCCGACTCTGCTGAAGACCAAAGCAACAACCGGACGAGGTCCTCGGCCAAGTCCAAAGAAGAAACAAGGTTGCATTCCATGTGCCTTCGATGATGAAGCTTCGATGATGAACTTGCGGAAATCATCGAGATCGCCAAGAAAGGGCCGCTAGAGCCAAAGGCACATCTGTACATCTTTGTTGGATCCGAGGAAAATCCTCGATTATATTGATCTCTCGCACAAGGATCCAAACACCCCTATGCCTGATTTTCATCTCGACTCGGACAAAGTCATATGTTGACCCATTTCATCGCCAAGAGAAATGGAAGTTTGAAAAGGCAAGAGAGATCAAGAAGGCTCAATACGTAAAGGAGAAGTTCCTCAAGAAAACGTTGTCAAAATGACACCGAGGAACTTCTCATGGTCCAGATCGAAATTCAAGACCTCAACAAAAACTTCGATTCTTATTATGTTGTTTGGCAAGGAGCCAAGGTCAGATTCACTAACTGACGAAGAAATTCACCAATGTTGCTGCCCCAACGCAACATGAAATTCCTCAGTGAAGCCTCAAATCACCCGATCAAGAACATGCCAAGACCGCCGATGAAGTTCAAGCGGCTGATGAAAATGCTAGTTCCAGGCTGATGATCCCATTCCAAATTACCGAAGAAATTACGTGGCATCCACTAGTGGTGCGCTGAAGAAATCGAACAAGACAGAACCCATCGATTGCGCCATACCGAGGAAATTCAACCAGATTCCTCAGCTCCTCCTGCGCCAACACCAACTCCAATTCTTCCATCTGCCTCTGATGTGAAGAAAACCAAGGCTGCAGAACGAGCTGCTGTGAAGAAACGGAAAGCATCAGGTATGTCAAATTCTTCGACTCGAAGAAAATGAAGCCAATGACCAGCTCATTCGAAAATCCAATTGATGCTGTTCCGATTTCCTCCATGCCATCAAAGGACCTTGTTCCTTTTGGAGAAGACTATGAGATCCCAATCGGATCTGATGAAGAACATCATTCTCATTGCTTCGCCGTGAGCAGATTGATGAAGAAATTGAAGTGGACGTAATCCCTTCAACCCCCAGCCATTTCCTCACCTATGCCTCGGTTCACAAAGAAGAGGCTGGTGTTGAGGAAATTGAAGATGAAGATGTGGATATAGGGTGCACCACACCTGTGATGAATGATGACTTTTGGGAAAGTCAGCATCCCAATACTCCTCTCTTCACCCTGCTCCAACAGATTCCTCAGTCCCCTGCACCAACAGTTCAAATGGACTCTGAAGAAACTCAACCCACTTGCTCTGTGCATGAAGAAATTCCAGCCACTAGTGCTGATGAACCTGCTTCACTGATCCTCGACTGACACTGTTGAGGAACAAGAAATCCCTCACCAAGAACCCTGAGCTCATGATTCTTGAGGTGGTGATGCAACTCACCGACACCCCTCTCGCTTAAGCAAAAGAATCCGTTCTCAAGCAAACAAAAGTTCAAGGCTGAAGATTTCTTTGCCGAGCACGTATTCTTCACTAACTATAATCCATATGATTCTGCTCGCATAAGGAAGAGGCGTTTCTGGACTGCCAGCCAAGCCAATTTCTATTCCTCAGTGCTCTTCAACAAAGACAAAGTCTTCGATCATGCTCATATTCCTCATGTGGACATGGAGTCTCTGCCAGGCTTTGAGCCGTTCTCGTTGTTCTTCACGACGCAGGACTTCTGAATTTCTGCCTTTGATATCTGTGGATCGGAATGAAGAACTCATTCTTCAATTCTATGCAACGCTGCACATCACCGGAGACGCCAAGACGTGAACTCATGGGTATTAGACCGATGTCCGAAAATACTCACTACAAGGCACCAAAGAATCAATTGCTTCGCGTTTCTACCACTCAGTCCTCCACTTGATGGTGCTCGTTGTATCTACAACGAACCAGAACTTTCAACTCACTATATGCAAGTGCTGATGAAGCCTTTGAAGCCAAGGCAGGCCCCAAGAACCAAATTCCTCGTCAAGGAATTATTTTATGTGCCTCGGACTGTCTATCGGATTCTGACGAAGACAATGAGTCCCATCAAAGGCCACGACTCAAATGATGAAGAAGTCGTTGGCATCATGAAGAATATGCTTTTCAACATCATCCATGGCATGCTCCTGGCCAACTTCCATGATTTCTTCATGAGGACTCGCAAACATTGCTATGTCACCATTTGAGCTGAAGCCTTATGCGCCTTTGGACAATGAGATTCATCGTGACAAGGTCTTCACTCAATTACAAGGCTGATACTCAACCACTTCAGCTACTTGCCCTCGATTGAAGTCCTCAAACGGACATTTATCTCAGCCGATGACAAGGGCAAGGCTATCAGTGATCGATGAAGGCATTCGTCCATTGGATGGACAGTTTCAGCAGCGACATCCTACTCCACCAATGATGACTCGCCACACATGACTCGCCGCAAATACCTCAGTCAAGCAAAGTCCTCAAGCTATCGCACCTGTGGTGATGACTGATCGTGAGTTACTCCTCGCCTTCATCGGAAGGTTGATCGCAATCATAAATGGGTCAAGCGTCAGCTTGGTTCAATTCTTCACAACATGACCTCAACACACATTGCAGTTGAAGAAAAACCACTACTACCTCCATGAAACCTTCAAACGCACTGGCTGTTCTTTCACATGTCTACAAGGCGGAAGAACTGACGTCAATGGGACTCAAGGAAGAATTTGACCGGTCTGCACCTCCTCCAAGAAATACAAGAAGGTCAAAGTTCCTTCCTTGGTGGCTAGCTCCTATTCTTCATCGCCGACACCGATGAAAATGAAGACTTGGACGACACCGCGGCAGTCCTACTACAACAACCGACCCCAACAACGCGGGCGCTCCTTCTTCAACTTGAAATACTTCAGGAGCGTTAGTCCTCAGAATAGATCCTTTTGTTCATGCGATGACAAAGGTGGAGAAATTTGAGTTAGTCTTCAAGCGTGTCTATTTTATTGCCCATATACAACAATTTATTTTTGTTAAGTTACAACTCTCGCTCTTCCTAAACTTTTATTGGATCGAGTTGTAATCTTAAACCCGATGGTGCTTTGATACTTTTGATGCACTATGCTCTGATTCTCTTGAGCTTCTTGAGCTCTGATACTCTTGATGCGTTATCTTGCATGCTTGTTCCTCATTAATGTTATCGCACGCATGCTGAATTACATGAAGCACCATATTTCATCATGCATTTCGAATTCTTCATATTATATGTCAAATGCGTGTATAAATTACAAGATATAGGGGGAGATCTCCATGATTCAACTCTTCAAATGTGCATTGCCTCAAAAGCAAATTCCTCACTATGCACATCTTCGTGGGGAGTTCTTCTATATCTTGCAATCAAATTCCTCATTATCAGTGATTTACACTTCATATGTTTATCCCGTTGAAAACTTAACCTATATTGTCATCAATCACCAAAAGGGGGAGATTGTAAGTGCATCTAGTGCCCCTTAGTGATTTTGGTGTATTGAAGACTTATAGGTTAAGGAACTAATGCGCTTTGTGAGTGTACACAGTGTCTATAAGTCTATGAGGAGTTTGATATTTACAGAAAAAGTCGACCCCTAAAAATGAAGTTCTTTGATCAAGACTTTGATATTCTCAAGACTTTCTCAAGACTTCGGAAGTGAAGAAATTGGTGTGACCTTGAAGACTTGGTATTCATTTGAGGAACATGAAGCGTGAAGACTTTTGTTTTCGTAGTTTCATTTTCTCTTTCTTGAGTCATAGGAAACACCAGATCGTTAAAGGGTCGAGGAAATACTAAGGAAAAATTTCCATGTGATGCTCAACTCAAAATCCTACACCTACCAATCCCTTCGAGTGAAGCCTTTGAAATCTCATACGCTTCAGTCAATTTCTTCTGATAGAGACGAAGTTCTTCCGGTCACCGAGGAATTTGTTCTCGACCGAGGAGTTAGGGAATTCGCCAAAGGCGGATTGCCTACACAAAGTGAGGAACATGATAGCCCCGAGGAATTTGAGATTCAAATTTCCGACCGTTCTTTACATGCTGGCCAGCTGTCCCAAAATATCTTATCCACCTAACGGTCATATCATTGAAGGAATTTATGTCTTATCATGTCGGGCTGCTCCCTAGGCTATAAATAGCCGCCTACAACCACTAGCTGGTTGGCTGCTCCGAGAGAAACTTGACACTTGTCATTTGAGAGCAACCCATCCTCCGAGGACTTTGAGCGAAAATCATCGAGTGAGGAAAAACCCAAAACCAAACCCCTACAAACCCACAGTGATGGAGCATCATCAAGAGATTGATCCTGCGTGGATCCGACGCTTGTTACCTTTGAAGATCTGTGCTTCTTCCAGACGGTTAGGCGTCATGGTCTAGAGCATCCAAGAGGAATTGTGGATCACCGAGTGACCAAGTCTGTGAAGGTTTGGAAGTCGCCCCAAGACTTACCACGAGTGATTGGACGAGGTCTATGTGACCTTAGTTCAAGGAGAATACGGTGAGGACTTGGTGTCCGAGCTGCGTGCTTTCGGGCCGACCGGGTGTCCGGATCTGTGTGTCCTCGAGTTTAAATACTCACCGCTCCAACCGTGACGCATAACCGAGACAACAGCTTGGAACTGGTCTACCAAATCATTGTCTTCACCAACCTAATCGGGTTCTATTTCCTCAACCCTTTCATTTCCTCATTATCTTTGAGTGTTTGTTCATATCTGTGTTTGAAGACTTTGATCAAGACTTTCTCAATTTCCTCAGCCCAATTTCTTCACCGCTTTGTCTTCATCTTGTGTTATCCTGTGATTACGCTTTCAGACTGCATGCTAGTCTTCATTTCATCATGATGACCATGCGTGTATTCTGTTATGCTTACTTCTGAGTACTTATTCCGCTGCTAATAGTTCTTCGTTAAGGAATTTCCTCACCGGCAAATTCCTCAGTGAAGAATTCATAAAAATTGCCTATTCACCTCCCCTCTAGTCGACATAACGCATTTTCAGGCAGGGTCAGGCAAGGACACGCACTGACGCACGGGTGGGGCCTGTTGACTGGAGACCGCTGAAGGGTGCACCCCAAGCACCCCGTGCCAGCCACGGAACAGCGGCGAGGAGCGCCGCTGGCGCTGACCGCCGGAGTGACCTCCGGAGTGGTGCCCGCGGGAACGCCCGTCCTGCGCAGGGAAATCATGCCGCTGGGGCCAGGAGGGAGGGAGAGGAGGTGATTCTGGCGGGGCGTCGCCCGCCCCGTCTGGGGAGCGCGGAGGGGCGGGCGGTGGCGTAGCCGGGAGATGAAAATCCTCGTAGCGGGCGACGTGGATGGACACCGGAAAACGGATGAGGCTGACGGCGAAGTTGGAAACTTGGTCCGGGTCATCACTGGCGACAAGCGTGCCAGGCTCCGGCAGGAGGAGCTCGGAGGTCCGAGGGATGGCGTCGGGGTTGGCAGTCCAGGTGCTGAGACGGAAGACGGACGTGTCGCGTCCATCATGCGTCTCGGGCGCCAGGTGCTCGATGAGACAGAACAGGGACATCAAGGTGTCCGCCGACGAGCGGTGCCAACCATGCTCGGGGATGCCCACGATCTCCAGCTCGACACGAAAGACGACGCGCACCGGCTCGCCTCCGGCGAGGCTGCTCCAGGGGTGAAGCAAAAGGCGGAACTTGGGCGAGCGGACAGGCACGGCAGCGACCCTGGCACGCGCGTCGGCGTCGGCGAAGCGGATGAGGAACCCTCAGGGTGGCGACGATGAACCGAGAGGGCCGAGACCGGCAGATCAAACTGGCGCAGGAGGAGCGCCTTAACGTCCTCGCAGGAGACCCTGTATGGCGGGGGCTGGGATGGTGGCGACGAGAGCCTTGTGCAGGGTCATCTCCGCCGCGATGATGTCGCCGGAGCGGGGCAGGTAGCACACTGCCCCGGCCGGACGAAGCGACGGGTGACCCGAGAGGGGAAGAGTCACCGTCGAGGAGGGGGCGCGCAAGGAGGAGCCGAGCATCCCGGAAGACTCGGGAGGCGAGGAGGGCGCGGGAGAGGGGACCGACGGGGTCGGGGACGAGGACGAAGGCAGGGCCGGCCCGGAGGACACGGGGCGGCAGGGGCCGTCGACGCTGGATGCAGAGGAGCTCGCTGGCCGCGGGGAAGATACACGCGGCCGCTTCGTGGCGGGGACCAGAGCACCGTCCGACGAGGGGGGGCGTGGCAGGGTGCAGTTCCTGGCGATGTGGCGTGGAACTCGCGGTAGCTTGCAGCCTGCACGTCCTTGCGACGATCGATGCGGGGTGGCCGGGTCGAACAGCGGGCAGCACGCTACCGCCGGAGAGGCCGCGGGCGGGCGGGGCGAAGCGGGCCGTGGACGGGATGGCGACGCGGGCGCTGGGAGCGCGGACGGCTGGCGACGAGCTGCCAGCCCCCCTCGTCAGGGGGCGGCGCATGAGCAGGCCGCGAGGGCTCGACGCGGTGGATCTCCGAGCGCGGACCGCGCCGGGCCAGAGGGGGCGAGGGGCCAAGCGGCGGCTGGACGGCGTCGCCGGAAGGGGACGCGGCCGAGCGGCCCACACCACAGAGCATCTCGCGGTAGGAGGGAGGAGGGGAGCACTCCCGACCAGATCCCGCGGAAGAGGGGCTCGAGTCGAGCCAGCGCTGGGCGCGCGGGCGGCCCGAAGAAGGCGTCGGGGAGGGGGAAGCCATGGCTAGGGCGGAGGCGGCTCGGTGGACGCCGGGGCCGGAGTGGCCGCCAGCGGAAAGGCTCGGGAGCGGGCAGGGCTTTCTCGGATCAGATCATGCATTACTTGCTCCAATAAACACAATCATCAAATCTGTATGACATTCGTAAAATCAGCCCCCAGCTTTAACAAGTTGGCTTAGAGCGGTTGTAATGCTGATTCTTGTTCTGAGTTGGAAAAGTTAGGCACCAAAAAGGTCTCAGAGTGTAATAACTTTTGAAGGAAAGGAACCACGTTCCATCGAGTATTCCGTCGACAGAGTTGCAATAAAGCTAAGGGCGTGTTTGGTTGCCTGCATGGAGCCCAACCAGGTCCGCGCGAGAAGGGAGAGGCCTGTTTGGTTGCCCGGTTTTCCTGTTGGGCCTGCATCGCACGCTCCTCAAAGCATCCCAGAGCCTGGCTCGCTGGAAACGCTCGGATCGGCAGTTTCTCGCGAGCCAGGCTGAGTGCGGCGCGAGGTGGCACGGGCGGGAGCGAGGCGAGGGCGAGGGGGGATGGCGGGAGATGGAAATCTGGCGCGCCGTCCCGGCGCCAAATTAGCCTCACCCCCTTTCACTCGCTCACCCATAGCCACTGCCCCCCTTTCTTCTCTACTGCCTCACCGCCGACGGCAGCTGCGATTTCAGATCTGAGCTATAGACGGCGGCGGAAGAGGCGGCGGCGTTTGCAGCGGATCTGGTGCTGCCCTTGCTGTTGGCCACCGTCTGGTCGACCTAGTCTGTGCCATGGCTCCCCCTACGCCATCCTCGTCCCCGATGCCGGTAAGCAGCACCCCCTCCCTCCCTTTGTTAGCTCAGTGGTTAGGCCGTTAAGCTAGGTGTAGGATCGATTTCCCACTGAACGAACCGTCGATGTCGACTAGGTTATGGACGCATTTAATGAGGCCGGATATTCCGTGCAGCATCACCGATTAGTGTGATTCGTGCATGGGTCATGTTCATGCACCGTAGAGCTGTTAAATGCGTCTTTGGGAGACCTTTGATCCGCTTATGGTCCATTGTTTCCAGAACAGGAGATGATCCAAAATCTGAACTACATCTACAACTGCAATGACGTCGAGGCTCTGTGGATGCTTAGAATGAAAAGAGCACCATTTGCCAGGCTTGTCGAGACCTTCAGGAGCAGGGGGATGTTACAAGATAGCATCAACACCAGTGTCCAAGAGCAAGTGGCCATGTTCGTCCATGTTGTTGGCCATAACCAGAGGTTCAGAGTCATTCACAACACGTTCAGGAGATCAATGGAGACCATCTCTAGGTACTTCAAGCAGGTGCTTTATGTTGTTGGGGAGCTTAGAGGAGAGATGATCAGGAGACCATCTGGCCAGACTCCACCCAAGATTCGCGGAAGCCCAAGATGGTATCCATACTTCAAGGTGAGCATTGACAATATACACTTTTCATGGCTTGATATGCTTGTATTGTTCAAGTTGAGCACTAACACAGACTTGTGATGCCATTTTCAGGATTGCATTGGGGCAATAGATGGTACTCATGTCACCGCCAGAGTTCCTAGGTCACAGTCAGCAGCATACAGGGGGAGGAAGCACTAAACAAGCCAGAATGTGCTTGTGCCGTTGACTTTGATCCAAGTTCACATATGTCTTTGGTCGGCTAGGAGGGGTCAGCATGATGCTAACATTCTCATTCTCATCGACAAAGATGAGTCGACTGATGGCATCAACATCCTCGACGGCAAGTTATACCTTGGAGATGCTGGCTATGCATGTCGGCCGGGTATTCTTCCACCCTTCAGGAAAACAAGGTACCATCTCAACGAGTTCTCTGGTAGGAACTATTCTAGGACTGCACAGGAGCTGTTTAATCTCGTACACTCCAAATTTTAGAGTAACTGTTGAGAGGGCATTCGGAGCTCTGAAGAATATGTTTAAGATCCCGGATTAGAAGCCATTCCACCCATACTCCACTCAGGTTAAGCTAGTTCTTGCTTGTTGCATTCTGCATAACTGGATCCTCGAGTGGGGCTTTGATGAACACGTGCCTGAGGAGGAAGATGTCGAGCCTGACGATGTTGTAAGCTCCGGCCATCCTGTGGAGGCATTTGACAATGACGCTTGGAAGAACAAAAGGTTGGAGTGGACAGAGGCGATGTGGCTTAACAGAGGTCAGTGCAGGATTTGAAGAAGATGGAAGAAGAACAAGAAGCAGTAGCAGCAGCAGTAGCTGAAGCAGAAGCAGAAGTAGAAGAGGAGGAAGATCTGGTAGCACCGATGAACTAGCCCTATTTAGCCAATGACTCTTAATAATTTGAACTGTCATTTGATAGTAGTTAGGATGAACTGTCATTTGTTTAAGTAGATGGCGCTACATGTTCAGATTCTGTGTGGTAAGCCCACCACTAATTAGAAGTGGTGCCAACACCTTATGCAGGTTGCAACCAAACACCACGTCATATGTGCGTCTAATGCAATGCGGGCAACCAAACGCCGGGCCGAAAATGGTTGTCTCATGCAACTAGGGGCATGCAGGCAACCAAACTATGTGCATCCAGGGTTTTTTGGCCTGCATCCCCTCAAACCGGCTCAATAGAGCCAGGCTCACTGGGCCAAGCTGAATCAACGATGTAACCAAACACGCCCTAAGACTGCCTTTGGGGCTGGGGCTGCGTACGTTTGGTACTACACCGCCGCCGCCACCACTAGAAGATCGAAGTGGAAGACAATCGTAGACCTACCTAGTGCCCTGAGATGAGAAAATTACAACTTATGATTGATAGATCGGGGCCTTCATGCACACCTCCATCGACAGAGAGGAGACCGGCAGTCTACCGGCGGAGGGTGACGAGGGAGGGCCTAGGCTGCCTATGTTTAGGGCTATACCTGGTCATCTGTCGGGCCGGGCCGATGCAGAAAACCCAGGCCTGAGCCCGGCCCGGCCCGGCCATCGGGCCTAAAAATTGGGCATGAGCCCGGCCCATCACGCTAAAAGCTTTCCGGGCCTCTTCCTTAAATGGCGAATACACCGGGCCCGGGCCTGGCCCGGCCCGGCCGTCGGGCTAAAAAACTAGGCCCAGGCCCGACCCATGGGCTAGGTCAGTCGGGCTTTTTCGGGCCGGGTGGGGTCGGGCCGTCCGGGCCGGGCTGCCCATGGCCAGGACTATTTAGGGCATCTCCAATGCTATCCCCTAAAATTGACACATTATTTGTCCGCGGACCACGTCCGGACGTCCGCCCCCAACCCCATCCGACCCCACCAAAGGTTGCTTCCGGTTTGGGGAAAATGGACATGCGGATTGACCCGCGGACGTTTAGGGGTCCCCACTAAATGTCAAAAGTTGTTAAAAGTGGTCCACATACCGTGGTGTGGGCATATACGGGAGTTTTGAGGGGCCGCTTCAGACACGTCCCTTCAGTCTGGTCGCTCATACGACATGCACCCCCACGGGTCCACCCACCGCTTCCCTTTTCTCATCCTTATCTCCTCAAACCACAATCGAACCGTGCAACCACACACCACGAGTCATCCATTATGATTCCTCCGTTGCTGCCTCCCTGATCTCGCCGGGGTGATGCCGGCCTACAGCACTGACACGCTCGGGCAGCCTTCACAATAGCGGATGATTGGCCGCAGCATCGCCACCCCACTTCTTGCAGCATCACAGATTGCATCGTAGCACGCTGGAGGCTTGTATCATCGCTGGACGACCATTATAGCGCGGTGTTGACCGCATTGCACCTACCACCGATGTTGCAAGCGCGGCCATCGGCCATGGGTAATTTCTCTCCTGCATGTTCGCTTGGGGGCCTTGAGGGAGTTGGGAGCATGCCACTAAGTTTGGTTGTAGCACTTGGGGTGCATCTCCGTCTTGTTGGGCGATGTTTTTTCTCTCCCACATTCCGAGTGCGGCCGCAAATGCTGCAAAGCGCTGGCTGGCCGGGTGTGACATCCTAGCTAAATAGGAGTGATACACTACTCATATCAAGAAGGTGCACCTTCTTTTTTAGGGGCCCATCCAAAAGTAACATCAAAATTAACGTGCTTAGCTTGAAGGAATAGGATGGGTGACCGACTAGAAGTTAATCCTGGGTACACATGAGTGAGGGAAAATGTGCAACAAAAACTAGTGTTGGTTTGTGGGTCACAACAGTTGAGGGATGATATCATAGTACGTACACGGAAATATTAGGGTGTGTTTGGTAGCCGGCGTGTAGGGTGCATGAGGCTAAAAGTTCCCTACCCAACCCACTTTCAGGTGTTTGGCAGGGTGTATGGGCTCTTCTGGGCATAGCCCGTCTGATGCTAAAAAGGCCCCGAGCTATGCTCGCTGGAGCACCCACATACATGCGAGCTGGGGTCAGCGAGGCTCGGTTTGACCCCCGCAAAAATCTCCTCTCGACCCACTAGGATTGAACGACCTCTCTCCTGAACTATTTTTCCTCTCGCTCTGTCGGCGTTCAGGAAACGGGGGTCCCTAGACTTGCCTGCCTGCGGCCTGCGGCGTGGCTCAAAGGGGGGGCCCATCACAGCCCATCTTCATCAACACAAGCTCAAGACCCTCGCGAGGGCCAGAAGCCTCATGAGGCGGACGGCAGGAGCTTCCTCAGGCCACGACCTCATCAGGCCGGGCTCTCGAGGAGGCGGAGAGATCAAGGCGGGTACCTCACGAGGTGCCCATGACGCAAGCCATGACGACCAAGGGTGCCAAGGGCGCCACCGCGCAGAAGTGTCCTCCTTTCCTCTTTGGTGCAAAGGGAGCAAGCGAAGGCGAGCATCAAGCAAAGGCGTCCATTTTGGTGCAACAAGACCAAGACCAGCCCAACGGCAGGAAGGAAGTCATTGTGGAGCCCAAGCCTGCGTCACCACCGTGAGCCTTTGACAAAGTGAGGACCAACTTTAGTCAGGATAAGTGTACTGGATGTTCCCCTTAAAAATGGCCAATTGTTGGCGCCCTTCCGCTCAATATTTGGGAAGAGGCCCAGGGCCTCTGTCTATAAATAGGACTAGCCTCCCACAGGGTAGAGGCATCTTGGATCGGGCATCCAAAAGAGAGAGAGAGAAGGAGAGGAGCGATTGAACTCCTCCTAGCAGTTCATCGCCCGGCCAAGAACAGACCCTCGCGTGGCTGTTCTTCCTTGTATTGTTCGTCACCATCAGCCCAAGAGGCAATCCACCACACTACAAACTAGAGTAGGGTATTACACCACAATGGTGGCCCGAACTAGTATAAACCTTGTGTCTCTTGTGTTGTTCCTTTCGTAGTTTAGATCCAAGCGAGGCGGCGGGTGCGTGTAGGTAGAGGGCGAGATCTCCGCGCGCACCCCAGTGTTTGAACCTCAAGGGTCTGCCGGAACCCGAAATCCGACATTTGGCGCGCCAGGTAGGGATCCACTTCTGCCACTTCGTGTCCCGTCGCATCGTCATCATCATGTCCGGCGACCAGGCGGGCAACCCCGGTCCCTGGGCGGCTTGGCCCGCCCACGCAGAGTTGCTTGTCTCGGGCGACCCCATGCCCCAGGCAGCTCACGGTCCGCAGGGCGCTGCGGGCCGCGGGCGACGCGGACAGGCTTCGACAACTCTCACGCCGCGGCAGGCGCAGTCAGCAGCGAGGGCCTCCAACCATGCCGCTGTCAGCGGCGCGTACACCGCCGGGAGCAGGCGAACTCGAGGGCCGCTCACGGTGGCCGAGCTACTGCGGTGCAAAGGCTCTTTGGAAGGCGGCCGCGACGTCTTTGCTAGAGCGGTGGCGAGCTCTGGGCTTTGCCGCCTCGAGGGCTCACCCCTTCTCGCACCCAGCTCCCACCTCGGGTCCAGGCGGCCAGCTGGGCTCCACACGCGTCGCTGGCTCCAAGGCTACTCCAACACCGGCCGAAGTTGTCAAGACCGGGCCAGTGGCGCTGCCTCCGCTCCCGGCCAGCGAAGAAGGACTCGCCGCGACCCACGGCCCCAGTGGGCCGCCGCGTTACCACCCCCAGGTGGGCGCCTCAAGCAGAGCTGCATGGCACGCGGAGCACTATGGCGCGGCCTTTGGGATGACGGCCCCAGAAGAATATGTGCCCCACATGATGGACCAAGGGCACCAGCATAAGGGTGAACAAGGCTCGCTCCTCAGCCCAAGCTTGGGGGACGAGGCGACAGAAGCTGAGCTCTTCCAGGAGCCCCGTGAAGGCCCCACCGGCCACGCTGGAAGCAACGATTATCGGGTACCGCTAATTCCTCAGGAGCAGGCATACGCTAATCATGAATCGCAGGAGGTGCAGGTCGCCATGCTGAAGCGGTTGCCCCGCTCCTCAGCCTCCTACCCCTCAGGAGGAGGGCGTCGGGGGCTGCAGGAGAGGGGCCGAGATCGAGCATCACCACCGCGGCGTTCGGAGCAAGGCGTTCTCAGGAGGTAGGCCCTCTGCTGGGGAGGTGCCTCAGGGCCTGCCCCTAGAAGAGGACCCGTGGTCGTCGGGGGAACCGCTGGCGACCGCTCTACCCCATCGGCGGCGTCCTGGTTTCCGGTCGTCGTTGATGGCACTAGAGTGCAGCACAAGGCGGGGACCTCATCTGGTGATATGAAGCAAGGCCGGTACCCGTGAAGAAGGCCCAGTGCCTGTGAAGCTCGCCGCCCCGTGATACTCTCACGTAATAATGAGTGGGGTTGTACACGGCCCGGAGTCTCAGGGGTGCCGGCCTCAGGCCCTGGGGCTCCCTCCCACGCCCAGTGGCAGCACTTAGCTCCGCGCTGGTGAGAAGACGTCCAAGACTAGACTAGGTGCCGGACGCGGCCTTTTTCTGCTTTCATTGCTTTTCCCTTTGGTTGTCACTTTCCCCCGCTGGATTCAAGTTGGATTCGAATTTGAGATTTGCGTGTGTTTGGGGAAAGGGGTGCTTAGTCTCGTTCGAGCAATCTCTCGCGTTCCAGTTACCGCTTTGCCTCAGCTGCCTCCCCTCGCGAGCACCTCGCGAGCCGGGTTGGGCCTAGCTTGCGCGCAGCCCAGACTGCAGCCGCCGCATCCTCTCAGGAGGTTTTACTGCAGATCCTACGGGTTCGATCAGGAGGCACTTGAGACGCCGCAACCCTCCACAGGCTATCTCAGGGCCCGCACGGGACAAAGGTAAACTAGCCAGCCACTGGCGCAGTGTCTGGTGATATAGCATCTACTAATACACAAAACACAAGTTTTACATGAGGGGCTCCCCCTCCCAAAATGCTCTCACAACCGTCAGGGCAAAACCTGAGCTCTATTCGTGCAGGGTAAGGAAACAGGAACGATGCGCAGTCAGTCGGATAAATCCCCCAATGCGTCCTCAGGGGCACCTCCTGAACTGTTGCTGGCGTTGCTGGCCTCGCCATTGCTCTCTGCGTTGTCGCCAGCAGCGTCAGGGCCGTTCACCACCCCGCCTTCATCAGCAGCCACGATCACGCCATCGTTATCTGAAGCGAAGGCCCTGACGAGGGCGTCCACGTTGTCCTCCACCCAGTGCGCCAGGTCGTCCCGGACGGCCTGGGGTACTGGGGCGATGGCGGCGTCGAAGTGGGGGTCCATATTCCGGAATGGCTGAAGACGCGAGAAAAGGGCGCCCGGCAGGCGCGGCTCCTCTCCTCCACCAACCAGTTGGTTTCGACCGGACCGCCTCCCAAACAAGGCCACCACGTTGGTGAAGAACCGAAGGTTGCCGGCATAGTTAACTGCGTGCGGCTCGCCAACAGCCGCCTCGCAGATGTTACCCAAGGCTGCGTTGGCTCTCTCCCGGAGCGTGGTGAGCATGGGGCCGTGCTCATGCTCCAGGATCCGCCGCTGGCGTATCTCGTCCGCATTCTGTCGCGCGATGGCCTCAGCCTCGTCCACCCGTTGGCGAAGAAGAAGCACCTCGGCACGGGAGGTAGTTAAATCCTCCAGCGCCACCTCAAGGGCGGCCCGAGAAGCATCGGCCCGCCGCGTCACTTCCTCCTGCTTGGCCCTCAAGGCAACAGTCCTACCTTCAGCCTCAGCTCGGATCAACCCCAGCCTCTCCTCAAACTCGCGCTCAAGGTTCAATCGCGCCGTCGCCACCCGACGTCCGACCTCCTCCAGGACACGGGCTTCCCGTGTCGCGACATCATCCTCCGCCCGCGTTACCAAGCGCTCCCTTGTTTCCAGGCGCTCATACTCGCGCGCGTTCGGCGGCTTCCAGGGTTAGTGCCTCCTCACGCTTCTGGAGCTCTGCTGGATCGCCTGAGGCCACCTTCATCGACGCAAGGGCCGTCTCGCGCAGCTCCACCTGCTCCTCCAGTGAGTGGCATCGGGCCAGGAGTTCCCGCGCCCGCTCCTCCGCCGCCTCTCGCCGCTGGTCAGCTTCCTGAGCCTCCTCGACGGCCCGAGAACGGACCTCCCGAGAGGCCGCCAGCGATGCCCTGGCCTCCCCATTGTCAAGATCACGCTGATGGCGCGCAAGGGCGACAGCCACCTTCAGCTCGCGCCTCTCAGCAGCCAGGCGCAGGCCCTCGGCCTCAAGGCGCGCGTCTTCATCAGCGAGCTCTTCACCAAGCAGGCTCACCGTGTCAGCCGCCCTCCGAAGAAACCCTTGGCGAAGAGCGTGACGCTCCCGGGCGCGCTCAAGTACATCTTCCACACCATCATCCGCCCCAAGCGAGCGCCCGGGGGCCCACAGTCGCACTCCCCCTCCGGGCAGGGGGCTGGGGGCTGGCGCCCTCGCCACGGCCGGGCACGCCTCGCCAGAAGCCCGGCCAGGAGCCAGCCCATCCCCTAAAGAAGAGCGCAGGGAATACCTCAGCCAACCGTGGTCGACGACCAGACGAGAAGCCCACAGCAAGCTGGCTATGCCACGAGAGGGCTCGCGAAGGAGGGTCGCGAGGTTGCGGGGCCGTGATGCGCCTCAGGATGGTTCAACTCTCCGACCGGCCTCACCACGAGGGCTCGGCTGCTTGGAGTGCTTGAAGACGGTGGAGAGGGCGGAGCCAAGGGGGATGGCTCCTCACCATCTCCGTGAGCTCGGCGGGAAGGGCCCTGCGGAGCAAGGATCAGTAAAAGCAACAGAAGGATCATGAGCTAGAAAAGGGGAAGTCTTACTCATCGGTGGCGAAGTACTTCCTACGCTTCAGCAGGCGACAAGGGTAATCGTCACCCAAGGCCTCCCTTCTCTTCCAGAGAGCCTCAAAGTCCACGCGGAAGCGACCCAAGAGTTGAGCGCAGGGGTCAGCCTGCGACGAGGAAGGAGCGTCAAGGCGACCCGCGTCGGGGGCGTCTACCCGATGCACGCCGCCGGCCACCTTGCCAAGAAGAGTAACTGGGGCCCCAGGGGCCTCGGCCCGAGCACCTGGGCAGCTGCTCGCCACCCCAGCCTGCAGCCTGGGCCTCGTGGAGCTGCTCCCTCAAGAGCACCGCCTGGCGCAGTCACCCCGACGGAGGCCCCCTCGGCCTCCGGCGGCCCATGCCTCCCTGCTCCGCCACTCGAGGAAGAGCCGCCGTGGCCGACTGAAAGGGCGACCACCACCACTGGGTTCTCGCGAGACCCCCGGAGGCCAGCGGGGCGCAGCCCCCATTCGTCGAAGACGGGCATCCGATTTACAAAGTCGCCCATGTTCGGGCAGAGAATGCAAGAAGGCCCCCCCCTTGCCGGATGCTGCCAGAGTGGGGTCCCAGTCAAGACAAAGAGCACCTTCCTCAGCGCCAGTGTCAGTCCTCTTCCCCGAGCCTCATACGGTCTTCACGCCCGAAAGGCCCACATCTGCGAGAGTGACATTGGAGAGGGAAACACGGCATAGCAGAACTCCTTCACCACCTTGGGCGCCACACGCCAAGCTCCCTCAAGAACGCATAAGCGGCGCCAGACGAAGACAAGCCGGAACTTCGTGAGCTGTCTCCTGCCCCACCTGAATTGGGGACATCAGCGAAGATGGCTCGACAGCAGGGGCTGGGCACCCCACGTCCACGCATACCACCGCCATGAACCTGTGCACGGGCGGAGGAAGGCTGAAGTCAATCCCTGAAGCCGCTGTTTCAGATGCAGCAATGAAGCTCACACACCCCGAACATTGGGTGGGTCAACAAGACGCAGAGAGAAGAAGTGGCGCAGCAAGGCAACCGAGGGAAGGATGCCCATCATCGCCTCACAAACAAAGGCGAAGACCGCCAGAAGAGTGATGGATTCGGGACCCAAATGCATCATATGGATCTGATAGTGGGAGAGCACAACATTGAAGAAATCGGAAAAGGGGGGAACCAGCCCCGCCCACAGGGTGTCGGCAAAATACCGGACCTCGGTGATTATCCTATCGATGGAGAAGTGGGACGCGGGCCAGGCCGTCGTCCGCCCACATTCGTTGAAGATGGTGGCCAAAGCCGAGCTAACCTTGCCCAGGCCCTCTTGATTGAGTATGATCGACCGGTCGACGGCGGGGGCCGCTGACGACGGTGAGCGAGGCGGAGGCATGGGCTTCTTCCCTCTTCCCTTCTTCGTCAAAGCCATGGCAACGGAAGGGGGGAAGGTTCGAGATTGGATTGGGAGCAGAAGCTGGAGTTTGAGAGGAGGAAGAGCGGGGGACGGTCGAGCAGCGAAAAGGGGAGCGGCTGTGTACGACTACGAGTCCGCCTAGCACGGCACAAAGTAAGGAGGCGTGGGGAACAAAGTGCCGCCCACGCCCAATCAACCACCACGCTGGCGCCTAAGGCCGCAGTCGTTAGGGGCTCATGGCGCTTGCCCTCTTCGCCTCTGCTCGGGCCAAGCCCGGGCGCCGCTTTGGGCCCGGGGCTACTGTCACGGCGTGCAGGGAACGGGTCCCAGACTTGCTCGCCTCATGCGGCCTGCAGCGTGGCACAAAGGGGGCCCATCACGGCCCATCTTCATCAACACAAGCTCAAGACCCTCGCGAGGGGCCAAGCCTCGCGGGGCGGACGACAGGGAGCTTCCTCAGGCACGGCCTCATCAGGCTGGCTCGCGAGGAGGCGGAGAGATCAAGGCGGGGTACCTCACGAGGTGCCCATGACGCAAGCCATGACGACCAAGGGCGCCAAGCGGGCGCCAGCCCGCGCAGTGTCCTCCTTTCCTCTTTGGTGCAAAGGGAGCAAGCGCTTGACGAGAGCATCAAGCAAAAGGCGCCCATTTCGTGCAACAAGACCAAGACCAGCCCAACGGCAGGAAGGAAGTCATTATGGAGCCCAAGCCGGCTTCACCACCAAAGCCTTTGACAAAGTAGGACCAACTTTAGTCGATAAGTGTACTGGATGTTCCCTTCAAAATGGCCAATTGTTGGCGCCCTTCCCGCTCAATATTTGGGAAGAGGCCCAGGGCCTCTGTCTATAAATAGGACTAGCCTCCCACAGGGTAGAGGCATCTTGGATCGGGCATCCAAGAGAGAGAGAGAGAGAGAGAAGGAGAGGAGCGACTGAACTCCTCCTAGCAGTT
Source organism: Aegilops bicornis (assembly GCA_021605145.1). Lineage (NCBI taxonomy): Eukaryota > Viridiplantae > Streptophyta > Magnoliopsida > Poales > Poaceae > Aegilops > Aegilops bicornis. The sequence continues at coordinate 543,440,327 of CM038671.1, forward strand.
CATCGCCCGGCCAAGAACAGACCCTCGCGAGGCTGTTCTTCCTTGTATTGTTCATCTCCATCAGCCCAAGAGGCAATCCACCACACCACAAACTAGAGTAGGGTATTACACCACAATGGTGGCCCGAACTAGTATAAACCTTGTGTCTCTTGTGTTGTTCCTTTCGTAGTTTAGATCCAAGCGAGGCGGCGGGGTGCAGGTAGGTAGAGGGCGAGATCTCCGCGCGCACCCCAGTGTTCGAACCTCAAGGGTCTGCCGGAACCCGAAATCCGACACGCTCGGACCACCCCTCCCTGACCTAGCTGCCACCCCTCGCCCCCTCTCTCTCCCGTGAACTCCATGGCGACTGCCACCCGATCTGCATCCCCGCCGGCCCCCTTGGATCTTGTACCTCGCTGCCGTCACCGCCGCCCTGGTCAACCTCGCGCCACGCCACAGTCTTCAAATCGCAACCGACCCACGTGAATCTCGCGGCTGCCAGGAGAGGTAGCTACTTTGCCTCCTCCCTCTGCCCTCCTCACCCCTTCCTTCCTGCCTCGGCCTCTGCGAGCCGTTGTTGCATGACCAGAGATTAGGCGTTTTTTCTATACAGAGAGCTCTTGTTCATATGTCGTATATGGTTTAGACACAAAATTGCTTCTCTGTTCCCTTATGATGATGGGTTAAACTGATTACAGTAGATGTATAACTTTTCATTGTTGTACCTATTATGCTCATATTGAAGTTTGTTCATTGCTTGTCATGCTGAAAAAAAATCTGATGTGCTTAGTTTTGATTTGTTTCTATTGTCATAGATGGATGAATTGGCAAGAAAACGAAGGCAATTAATTGTGAGAGGAGCCGGTCTAGTGGCTGCATTGTATGCATACAAGATGCTTATGTTTAGAAGATGTAGGCAACAAACAACGAGGATAACCGTGGGCAGCATGGCCGATCATGCCATATCTAGAGAGTCAAATTTGAGATATATTTATCACTCTAGTGGCATAAATTGTTCAAATCAATTAAGAATGAGAAAAGCTCCTTTTTTTCATTTATGTGCTATATTTAGAGAGAGAAATTTGTTGTTGGATAGCATCCATACTTCTATCAAGGAACAAGTAGCCATGTTTCTTCTAGTAGTTGGCCACAACCAAAGGTATATGACACTTCAACTGATCTTTGGAAGATCTACGAAGTCATTAGTAGGTATTTTAAGGCAGTGCTTTATGCTATTGGCTAGTTGAGAGATGACATGATTTGGCCTCCCTCCAACCATTGTCATCATAAAATACAAGAAAGCACTCGCTTCAATCCATATTTCAAGGTAATTACTTTTGCAAACAAATACAAAAAATCAATGGGACTTATGAATAACAATCATTTGCCTTTTTTAATTAGGATTGTGTTGGAGCAATTGATGGGACTCATGTGCTTGCTAGAGTCCCAAAAAGTATCTCAGCTGCCTTTAGGGGTAGAAAGGTGGGGACTACCCAAAATGTCATGGCTACGGTAGACTTTGATCTAAAGTTTACCTATGTACTTGCGGGTTGGGAGGGATTAGCTCATGATGCCCTTACACTTGCAAATGCATTGGGGAGGGATGGGTTGAAAGTTCCTACAAGTAATAAATTAGGGCCTACTACCTAAATATATTGTTATTTCTACCCATAGCTAATAGTTGCTATTTCATAGGAAAAATTTTCCTCGTTGATGCGGGGTATGCTGTGAGGCCGGGTTTTCTTCCACCATACCATGGCATGAGGTACCACTTGAAAGAGTATGGACGAGGGAACCATCCTCAAGATGCTAAAGAGTTGTTCAACTTAAGACACTCTTCTTTGAGGACAACGGTTGAAAGGGCTTTTGCCGCATACAAAAACCGTTGGAAGTTTGTCTACAATAAGCCATTCCATGGTTACAAGACCCAAGTAAAAGTAGTACTCGCTTGTGCAATTCTTCACAATTGGGTACTTCAATATGGTGAGGATGAGTATTTACCACCTGAGGAAACATGGGATCCGGAACCCAATGATGAAGATCACAATGATATTGTCCATGACAATATTTCTTGGGCTCATAAGAGAGACGAATTTGGAAATCAGATGTGGGCGAATAGAGGGCTAGCAAACATTTGATGTATCATGTGTCTTGGTGTTGTAAAACAATTGATGTGTTCCTTGGTGCTGAAACATGATTTTGAGCTGCTGAAATATGCTTTTTATGTGCTGAAATGTGTTTTTGTGTGCTGGAATTCATGTTTATGAGCTGAAACATGATTTTGAGCTGCTGAACTATGCTTATTTATGCGCTAAAATATGTTATTAACTTCTGGATTGTTTATGTTGTAGATGGATGATGAGGTTGCAAGTGTTGGTGCTCTTCCCAAGAAGGCCCCCAAGGTCATGAATTGGACTCCGCCTATGTCAGCGTTGATGTTGAAAGGCCTTTCAGAGGTGGAGGCAAGAGGTGCCAAGACTGATAAAGGATTCAAAGAGGTTAAAAAATTGAAAGCGCAAAGCGTATATCTTCTTTCGTTGGTTATGACGTGTCTACTACCCAAGTGCACAATCATATTCGCAAGTGGAGGAATAGGTGGACAAGGTTTGTCTATATGAAGGGTTTAACTGGGGCACTTTGGGATGATGACAAGAAGATGGTAGTGCTAGAAGAACAACACTATTTTGGCCACACACAGGTATGCATGTACATGTACGAGCCCTTTTTGAATGCTGAAATGAGTTATCTTAGTGCTCAAACAGTGTTAAAATGATATAGTTTTGCCGAAAATGATGATGTTTCATAGCTGAAATGATGTCTCAATTAATTATTTTTGTTCAAATGGTGTTGTAGGATCATCCAACAGATGCTGAATTGCTCAATTCTCCACTGGAGAACTACGACTATATGAAACTTTGCTTTGATAATAAGTATGCCACTGGGAAGTATGCAATGGGCCCCGGTGTGCCCCTAGGAACGCCTATTGTTGTGGAAGACAAGGATAAACCGAATGTCATGGAGGGGGAAGGAACAACAGATGAGGTATTTCAACATCAGCCTGGGTCTAACTTTGTACTTCCTACTGCTAGTGCCACTCAGGACCCTTCTCCTACTTCAAATAAGAAGAGAAAGAAGGCATCTGGCTTGACTGAGGAGGACTCAATCTAGTGTAGCAACATGACTGATGCTATGCGTGAGATTGCGAGTGCTATCAACAATACTTGCCATCCTGAGACACACCCTGACTTGTACAACGCTGTCATGGATCTTCTTGTGTTTGAGCAAGATGAGCGCTTGGCTGTTTTAGATTATCTCACAGAACATAAGGCAAAAGGCCTTAACTTTGTGAAGATGAATGATGAAGTCCGAAAAGTATCATTCAAGCGAATCTTGAAAGCCAATCCCGATTTTCTTTGAGTTGTTGTTTGTTGGTGCTTGATGAGACTATTCCTTTTGTAATGACTATTATAAAGTGTACTTCAAATGAGACTATGTAATATGAATCTAGTGATGCACTGCTACCAATTATGGTTATTATGTCTTGTAATATGAATCTAGTGATGCACTGCTTCAAATTAAGGTTATCATGTGTTATGTTAATTGTTGATTATTTTATTTATATTATCATTGTTCAGATTATGTTGGCATGGTAACATTTTATTGCTCGAATTGTTTCATGAATTGTCGAAATGTTGTTTCAATATTTGTCTTGGCGGCAAAAAAATCGTTCATGCAACATACCTCGACACTGAGCTACCAAACACAGTCTCGATTACAACATGTCTTGTCTGATGCAGCCTACCAAACACAATCTCAGCTCAGCATGCATGAGTACATACATTGCTACCAAACAACTGCAGTTGCATGTACTGAGCATGTCTAGACTAAGCATGTCTCACATGGGAACAACTATGCTAGGGTGGGAACAGCTACCAAACACACCCTTAGTCTCCGTCAAGACGGTGCATCACGGAACCAGATCATTTGACGTAAAAAGAACTACTGCTGAGGGACATTTTTTTACAGAAAGACTGCTGAGGAACGTAGACCACCTAGCGCAGTCCACATCCAACATCCGATGACGCTCACTGCGAACTACAGCCAGAGCTATATTTTGGTGGAACCGAGAGAGTCCAATCAACCCACAAACGACGACGCAACCCAATCCAGGGAGAGGGAAAAGACAGGAGAACGAAAAAAGGGCGCGTTCAACACCGATTAGCAGAAGCGGCGCCCGCTACAACACCAAGTGGGCTGGCCCATGAAGGGGCACTGTACAAAATGGTAATAAATAGCGCAAAAAGAATCCAATCTACCCACAAACGACGATGCAACCCAATCCAGGGAGAGGGAAAAGACAGGAGAACAGAAAAAGGGCGCGTTCAACCCCGATTAGCAGAAGCGGCGCTCGCTACAGTACCAAGTGGGCCGGCCCATGAAGGGGCACTGTACAAAATGGTAATAAATTGCGCAAAAAGAATCCAAAAAAATACACTCCTGCAAGGGCTCGAACTCACGCTCTATACTACCTGCAAGTGTTCGGCTAACCACTAGGACGTGTCGTTGGAAGTGACATAATGCAGTGCTAACACTTTCAAAACTATTATAGCAGCTCATACATGATTTCTTTTAAAAAACTATCATAGCTATTTTTTAAAATTGATGAACTTTTTTCAAAATCATTGAACTTTTCTTTGATTGTGAGCGTATGTCTCTATCTTCTATCTTCCTCTTGTTGTCTTCCTCATGAAGGGCTCACTCAATAAGAGCAATCTTTCATCATCACATTTTAAATAACTTGATCAAGCTTTCCCCTTTGTCATGAAGGAAACTGATGGTTGAAATTTTATGTAGAAACACCGCAAGATCAACAGAAAAGGCTGCCTTCATGAGGGAATAGATCTTGGAGGTGACAAGGTGCTTGTTGTTCGTACTTCTCAATATTTTCTCCTTCTTTTGTACTCCCCCCGTCCCAAAATAAGTGACTCGAGTTTGTACTAACTTTAGTACAAACTCGAGTCACTTATTTTGGGACGGAGGGAGTTGTATTTATCATGAAAGAGTCATTGAAGTTAATCGATTTTCCATCATCAAATTGCTTTGAACTTGATCAGATTGTCCCTTTTGCGAGGAAAGAAAGTGCTGGTTGAAATTATGTTTTATATAACAGAGATCGAAGAAGAGGATAATAGAGAAAACGCTAACACAATGTGCCTTGATTCTAATACATAAGTATTACAACATCACTTTGTTACTTGATATATTTTATTACTACTTCCAATATTATTGGTTCTAATATTTTCAGTATTATTTTTACTTTCTGTGTGTCATCTTTTTTAGTATTATTGGTTCCAATATTTTCTCTACATTGTTCGTGTCCACTACTCATGTTATTTTTCCTATTGTAGAACAGTATCGCCTGGTTTGTACCTCATGTCGGCATGGAATTTAGTAATTCGGATGAGACTTGGGCATTTTGGCTTAGCTATGGTGGACAAAAAGGCTTTGAGGCCAGGAAAAAGTACACAAACAAAAGGTCATCGGATCGCAAGATTACAACATGTAGATTTGTTTGTGCAAATGGGGGATATTGATCACAAGACAAAATGGATCACTTAACAAAGTGCCCTCACGCTAAAACTAGAACTGAATGTCATGCCTACATAAATCTAAAAATGGACAAAAAGAAGGAAATCCTGAAAATGTGTGGGTTGGTTTTGGAACACAGTCACACACTACATCAGCGGAGACCTTACACTTAATGGTGTCACAAAGGAAAATTCCAGAGCTACAAGTTTTTGAAATCGAAAAAACGACTGATGCGGGAATTGAACGAAAAGTTACATGAGTTGGCTAGTTGCCAAGTTGAAGGACCTTTGAATATTAGTGCACCCTTCATGATCGCAAGAACTTTTTGCGGACGAAGAGACAACAAGAGATGACATACGGCCAAGCAGGTAGCCTGCTCAAGTATTTTCAAGACAAAACTGCGGAAAAATCATCATCCCAATAAGCATTGCAAATGAATTGTGAGGAACAAATAGCAAACATATTTTGGTTTGATGCTAAAATGATGATGGGCTATGCTCTTGTACAGAACAACGAAAGAACTGCAAAAACTGAAGAAAATGAAAGGAAAAAATGTATGCATGATTGGAGTTCTTTAGAGGGTGGTTCAACCACAAAATTTCAATGATATCTTCTTTTTGGTAACATGACACTGGTTTTCCACAAAAGACATGGATCGGCTTGTTTGCCATGAACCATAAACTAACCGGTGGGATGGAACTGATTTTGTTACTAGTTATCCATGATTAAATTTACATGCAATATATTGACATAGATAAGTGTAAGGTTTGTCCTCACAATTATAATTTATCTTTCTTTTACTAGGAAATGTAGGTTCAAGTAATAGGAATACATATAACACATTAAACTATTTTAAATGTTTGTGCTCCAGTGGTGATCGACTTAGGGGGGGCTCCTCTAACATTATTTCCCAGACAATAATCCTACACTTACCGGGGGATTCCTTACTGTGATGCCCCCGATTCAATCATACACTAAGCATACACGCAAATGTGTACTATCAAGATCAGGGACTCACGGGAAGATATCACAATACAACTCTAGACACAAATTAAAATAATACAAGCTTTATACAACAAGCCAGGGGCCTCGAGGGCTCGAATACATAAGCTCGAATACAAACGAGTTAGTGGAAGCAGCAATACTTGAGTACAGACATAAGTTAAACAAGTTCTCCTTAAGAAGGCCAGCAAAAAAGCATCTATGATCGAAAAGGCAAGGCCTCCTGCCTGGGAGCCTCCTAACTACTCCTGGTCGCTGGCGTCCGTCACGTAGCAGTAGGCACCCTCGGGGTAGTAGTAGTAGTCGTCAACGGGGGCAGCGGTCTCAGGGGCTCCGTCATCTGGTTGCATCAAACGGATATGGGAAAAAAAAGAAAGCAAAGCAAACGTGAGTACTCATCCGAAGTACTCAGCAAGCAAGGATCTACATTGCATATGCAACATTATCAAAGGAAGGTTGTATATGTGGACTGGGCTGCAGAAATGCCAGAAGAGAGGGGAGAGTCTAGTCCTATCGAAGACTAGCATCTTCAACATCTTCAACAGTCTTACAGCATTAGAAGAGTGCGGGCTAGCATAAAGTAAAGTAGTAGTAGTGTCATCAACCTCGCCCAGAGATCCTTCCTCGACTCCCTGCGAGGAAGCAATCCCAGGGCCATACTATCCATTTCTCATCTCAAGTGTCCAGTTCTAGTTGTATCGATCGGGATACAACTTCAAGTGTCTGTTACCGTAGGACAGGCTATTGATTGATGTTTTCTTCCTTGCAGGGGTGCACCAACTTACCCACCACGCTCGCTTAACTCCAGCCGGACACACTTTACTGGGTCATGCCCGACCTCGGCCAAACGATACGCCACAACCCGACCTAGGCTTAATAGAGAGGTCATCACGCCGGACTAAACCTATGCCCCCGGGGGTCTTGGGCCATCGCCTCGGGAACTCTTGCATGTTGCATGGGCGGCTGGTGAGCAGTGTCGGTGTCAAAACCGGCGGATCTCGGGTAGGGGGTACCGAACTGTGCGTCTAAGGTCGATGGTAACATGAGTCGGGGGACACGATATTTACCCAGGTTCGGGCCCTCTCTATGGAGGTAATACCCTACTTCCTTATTGATTGATCTTGATGAATATGAGTGTTACAAGAGTAGATCTACCACGAGATCGTAATGGCTAAAACCCTAAGAGTCTAGCCTGTATGACTATGATTGTTCTACGGACTAAGCCCTCCGGTTTATATAGACAACGGAGGGGACTAGGGTTGTACAAAGTCGGTTACAAAGAAAGGAATCTTCGTATCAGGATGCCAAGGTGAGTCCTATTCGGACACGGGAGAGAGTCTTTGGTCTTGTATCTTCACAGCCCATCAGTCCGGCACGCATACAATAGTCCGGACGCCCAAGGACCCTGAGGGAGTCCTGGACTAGGGGGTGTCCGGATAGCCGAACTATCATCACGGCCGGACTCCAAGACTATGAAGATACAAGATTGAAGACTTCGTCCCGTGTCCGGATGGGACTTTCCTTGGCGTGGAAGGCAAGCTTGGCGACACGGATATGTAGATCTCCTACCATTGTAACCCGACTCTGTAACCCTAACCTATCCGGTGTCTATATAAACCGGAGGGTTTTAGTCCGTAGGACGAACAACAATCATACCATGGGCTAGCTTCTAGGGTTTAGCCTCATTGATCTCGTGATAGATCTACTCTTGTACTACCCATATCATCAATATTAATCAAGCAGGAGTAGGGTATTACCTCCATCGAGAGGGCCTGAACCTGGGTAAAAACACTGTGTCCCTTGTCTCCTGTTACCATCCGCCTAGACGCACAATTCGGGACCCCCTACCCGAGATCCGCCGGTTTTGACACTGACATTGGTGCTTTCATTGAGAATTCCTATTTGTCGTCACCTATAGGCCCGATGGCTCCTTCGATCATCTACAATGACGCGGTCCAGGGCGAGACTTTTCTCCCCGGATAGATCTTCGTATTAGGCGGCTTTGCACTGCGGGCCAATTCACTTGGCCATCTGGAGCAGATCGAAAGCTACGCCCCTGGCCATCAGGTCAGATTTGGAAGCCTGAATTATATGGCCGACATCCGCGGAGACTTGATCTTCGACGGATTCGAGCCATAGCCAAGCGCGCCGCACCGTCTCGATAGGCATGATCTAAATCTGCCGCCGAACTGTGTCCTGGAGGCCGCACTAGTGTCCGCTCCGAACATTGATTCGGAGCCGATCTCGCCGATCGAGGACGGTTGGTTAGACACCACCTCGGAGGCCGAAATCTCTACGGCGATTGAGCCGAACACAATCCCTGTCCTTTGCGAAGACCATGACTCCCAGGTGCCGGACTCCTCTCCGGACTCCGAACCTCCGCTACCGCCAATCGAATCCGATCGGGCGCCGATCATGGAGTTCACTGCCGCGGACAACTTTCAGCACTCGCCCTTTGGCGACATCCCGAATTCACTAAAGTCTATCTCTTTATCCGGAGAGCCATGGCCGGACTGTGGTCAGGAAGGTTGGGATGCGGACGACGAAGAAATTCAACGCCCACCCACCACCCACTTCGTAGCCATCGCCGAAAGCTTACACGGCGTGCTCGATTTCGATTCAAGACATCGACGGTATGGACGACGATGTAGGAGACAACCATGAACCAGCGCCTATAGGATGCTGGACAACCACGACATCCCATGATGTATACATGGTGGATACACCTAAAGGAAATGAAGACGAGGAACAACGGGATGCTACGAAGGATAAATCCCTAGAAAAGCAGTCAAAACGGCAACGTAAACACCGAACCAAGTCCCGCCTCAACAAAGACCCAGCCATAGAGCAGGGCGAACTGGTGGACGACAAACATGCCATCGAGCAATCGTCCGAACAAGACAACTTGGATAAACAACCCGTCCCCAACGAAGATAACGGTCCGGACGATCTCACGCCGGACAAATTGTTGGAGTAGAATAACCTCCACAAAAGGCTCGTCGCCACTGCACGTAGCCTGAAAAAGCAGAAGCAGAAGCTCAAAACAGCGGAAGATGCACTAAGAATCAGATGGAGCAAAGTATTCAACACCCTTGAGACAAATACGGGCGACGATACGCCGACCAAAGAGCTACCCAAAGAGAAAACTACTGCCCGAATTTGATGAGGAGGCCATAGAGCCCCCACAATCAAAAAATAAGAAGGCCACCCGGTCGGATGGATGACCCCACGGCAAAAAGAGAGCGGCAAATGGCGCCGCTCACAAGCCGGTACGCGATCCGCATAAGGATTCACATCAAAAGGATGGCCCAGTTAGGTCCATCTATGGGCCGAGAAAGCAAGCTCTTCAAAGCAATGCAACAGGCCAACTATCCGAACATCACGGCACACCCAAATACAGGGGCGCCACACATCCCCTATGTTTCACCGATGAGGTGCTGGATCATGAATTTCCAGCCGATTCAAACCCGTAAACATAGAGGCATCTGACGAAACAACAGACCACAGAGTCTGGATTGAGGATTACATCCTCCACATACACATGGCTAGAGGAGATGATCTCCACGCCATAAAATACTTACCCCTCAAACTCAAAGGGCCAGCTCGGCATTGGCTTAAAAGCCTCCCGAAAATACCATTGGAAGTCGGGAAGAGCTCGAGGATGCGTTTGGGCAAATTTTCAGGGACCTATGTCCGCCCTCCGGATGCGCAGACGATCTAAGTCACATAACTCAACAACTGGAGAGTCAGCCCGAAATTCGAACAGGTTCCTTACTAAAAAGAACCAAATAGTCGATTGTCCGGACGCCAAGCCTTAGCAGCCTTCAAACACAACGTCCCGAGACGAATGGCTCGCCAGACACCTCGCCAAGAAAAGCCAAGAACAATGGCCGCATTAACAAGCCTCATGACCCGCTTTTATGCTGGAGAGGATAGCTGGCTAGCAAGATGCAGCACCAGTGACCCAAGTACATCCGAAGTCAGGGATGGAAATGGGAAACCACGGCGCAACAAGGACCAGCGCCGGATTAAAGGTAACGGTCCAAAGAGCACGGCAGTCAATGCCGGATTCAAAAGCTCACGGCAGAACAATAAAAAACTGCCCCTTAAGGACAATAGCGATGAGCTATCCAACTTAAACAAAATCTTGGACAAGATATGTCAAATCCACAGTACTCCTGGGAGGCCCGCAAACCATACCCACAGAGATTGTTGGGTCTTCAAACAGTCCGGCAGACTCAACGCCGAACACAAGGGGCTCGACACACCAAGTGAAGATGATGACGAGCAGCACAAGCAGAGCCCCGGAAAACAAAAGAATTTACCACAAGAGGTTAAAACAGTAAACTCACTTCACGTGATCAAAGGGAAAAATAAAGTGGCGCCCGCTAAAATGCACGGCGCACAAACTACCCCAGCGGAGTACCAACACTGGTTGTCAAAACCAATCACCTTCGACCATCAGGACTATTCCGAAAGTATCTGGAACGCAGGATGGACGGCCTCGATATTGGATCCTATAATTGACGGATTCCAATTTACACAAGTCCTCATGGATGGTGGCAGTGACATAAACCTGATATATCGGGACACAATCCGCAGGATGGGGATAGACCCAACCAAAATTCGCCATAGCAATACCTCCTTCAAAGGGTAATGCCAGGCCCATTTGCCCATAGCACGGGATCCCTACTGCTAGAAGTTGTGTTCGGTTCATCCGACAACTTCCGTCGCGAAAAGTTAGTCTTCCATGTCGCCCCATTTAAAAGTAGCCATCAAGCACTATTGGGACGCGAAGCTTTCGCCCGCTTTAACGCAATACCGCATTATGCATATCTTACACTTAAAATGCCCGGTCCACGCGACATCATCTCATTAAAAGGGACTATTAAGGGTCACTCGAGCACGGAAGAATGCGAGGCTGCCTTAGCAGCCCCACACCAATCACCAAAGCACATGAATAGGCAATTGGAACCCCGGACACGGCTAGACGAGTCCGGCGCCTACTAGCGGCATACCCCCATACAAGGGGCTGCATGCATGTACAACAAGAGACAATAAAGCTCAATTTTATTCACTTCTTGAATCGCACTCTGCTTATTTAATATTAAGTACATCTTTCGCACGATCCTTTTTCTTTTAAACTAAGTTCCTCTCTTTTACAGATGAACAACGTGCTACACCCGTCGAGGATACGGCACAACGGAGACACAGGCGCAGACGTGCAGCAGGGACCCGTTGCAAGGATTCTTTTCAGATTAAGGCTCTGCGTAAACCTTTTTTATTGTGTCTTGTTGATATACATCCCCAGGTTTCTTACTATAACCGAGGAGGAGGCTGGTGTTTTGGCATTGGCCGCACCAGAATTTTTGCGTGCACTGGACACCAGGCTTAGGGCATTATTCTCGCCTGCTTTATAAAGACCGAATACCTTAGGGAGTGTTCGGCGTCTCGAGTTAGGCCTTATATGCATCAGCTCCGAATCATGTCTTTCGTCAAATGTTGGGTTTGCCCGGCTCCTATGTTTTGCTGCCTTACGTTCCTTTTTATCGGCTAACGCGGCACCAGGAGAACTACTGCGATTGTGCCCCGGTTCAGCCGGGCGAGCACCTCAGTAGAGAAAGCCGAAAACCGATCATCATGATATAGCGAGAGACTGGTCAACCACTCGATGACTCACCGGAATGTTTAGAATTCCTCCGCATTAACGAAGGACCGGTTTTCGGGCCAGTACACGCATTTTCAATTCGGGAGAGTGCGGTGCCCCCAGGGGCTATATAGTAGCCCCACCCTCGAACTCCTATGGCTAAGTGAAAGTGATAAAGCATTATACTCCGGTTGCCTAGTTTGCTACGCTACCACCTCCTTAATAGGACCAAGACGTTGGATTAAGTGTGAAAAAGCGCCTTCTTTGCAAACACCCCGCACTATGTGCGTGGGGGGCTGAAGCCAAGGACTGCCATCTTTCAGGTTATATATACATATACATCAACGGCCGCACAGGGAGTAGTTTACTACTTGAACGCACAAGTATAAAAAAGCTATTATATTATATTGAAACATTGTTTTCACTAATCATACATGTCATTTAAACATAATATCCTTCGAAAGCATCGCGTCTCTATTAAACGAAAGCGCTCGCAGGACTTCCTCAAAATAGTGCTCGGCAGTACTGGCTTCATCCGAATCTTGGGATGCAACGTCGGTGGCCTTCATCTCCGCCCAGTATGTCTTGACACGGGCCAGAGCCATCCGCGCTCCCTCAATACACGTCGACCACTTCATTGCTTCGATACGCGGTACCGCACCAAGGAACTGCTGCACTAAACCAAAATAACTCTTCGGCTGGGGTCCGCCTGTCCACAAATGAGTCATGACATGCTTCATGGCAAGTCCGGATAATCGATTCAGCTCGGCCCATTCGGCCAACCGATCGGTCAAAGGAAGATGAAGCTGCGGACTATGGAATTGGCGACCAATATAGCTCTTCCCTTCTATGCCCCTTCCGCCTCGGAAGTTCTCAATCGCGTCCAGGCGCTTCGCCGCTAAGTCCGGATAAGCATCCTCCGAACTCCACAACTTGTCCAACCGAGCATACTTGGATCCGTATATTTCCTCCGCAGCGTAAACGGTTTTCCACCGCAATAGCCCGGCTTGACTCAGCTCCTCCTTGGCAGCTCTCAAAGCCCGAACAGCATCCTTGATTCGCGGCGGCCTTTTTCAGGCCCTCTTGCTCCGCTTGACGTTCTTTTTCAAGAACCTCACAGCGATCGGTAGTATTCTTCAACTTTCCGCCATATCGGCCATTTCCTCTTTCGGCGCAAAGGAGCAGCCCGTTCGGCTTCTAGCTCTTCGGCCGCCCTTAAAGCGGCCGCATTACTATTTCTGGCTTGCTCTTTCGCTCGGGCGAGTTCCGCCCGCATCTCCTCCACAGCAGCGACACCATCTGCATTAAGCATACAAGTAGTAAGGCATGGGAGTCAAGCTCCCTTACCAGGTGTCCGCATAGAAGTCGCATACCTTGTGACTCGTCAAACCGTTTATATGTCCGCATCCGCCTCGTCAAGTTGCCGCTTTAGTTCGGCATATTCATCGATCCGATCACATCGGACGCCCGCCACCTATTTAGGAGCGGCGATATGTTATAATCGAGATTTTGATCCTCGCACGCTGTCAATTTTTACAACATACCGAGTCTCGGGGCTACTATCTATACAGTAGCATTCTATATGCATAACTGTCAGAAGGTACATCATTTTTGCGTACCTCGAACCCCATCAGTAAACTTCTGACGGCTTCATGCAATCCGCTTTCCGCGGATGCAATTCTTTCAATCACCGTACCCATTAGCACACGGTGATCCTCTGCGATAGCCGCTCGCCCGAGAAGATCCTTCAGCTCCTCCGACCGCACACCACTTGGCGCCGGACCTTCTGGCCCCGCCGGACTTGGGGGAACCCTTCGCGACGACACCTCAGGGTCGTCCGCCTCGCATGAGGGTGCGACAGGTGGAGGCGTTTGGCTCTCCATCATCTCCGAAGAAGATCCCCAAGACGAGCTCTGCTGAGAAGGGCTGAGATCCGAACTACAAGGTACAATTTTGGTTATCTTCTAAATAAATACAGGATGTCCCTTACTTATAAAACCCCTTCCTTTTTACTTACGGCTTGCTGGAGGGCTGATCCCCTTGGGGAAACAGTGCGGCTGGGGTACTTCCCAGCGCCAGACTCTCTGACGAAGATTTCTTTCCCCTCTTCGAGGCCTTGACCTCCAGATCTTCCGAAGCGGTCCTCTTCTCTCCTTGGAGGGTGGGACTTTTGATCCCTCCCTCCTCAAAGGCCTCCTTCGTGGAGGCAGTTGCTTCCACGCTCCCCTCGCCTTCTTTAAAAGGCGCGGCCTTCAACATCTTGGCCAGCATGGGATCCGGCGTGTTCTCTCTCTGGGAGGGGAGCCCGACACCTTATTAACTTTGCCTTGGCTATCCACTCCTGTTCAAGAAACGGCTCCTTTAAAGGGCATGTATATGATAAATGAATGAACAGCCTGTCCGGTTACAGGACTAATTACTTGAGTATCTGGGCGATTGCAGCTTAGTCCTGCGTCCTCAACAGTACGGACACTTCTCTTGTGATCCAAGAACAATTTATACATCTCCACGGGCGTCGTACTCCATAAAATTTTGGAGAGCTCGTGGTCCCTCCGGATTAAATTCCCACAGTGAGGAGGCGGCGTTCTTGCAGGCGTATAGGCGAATCAACATAACCTGCGCCACTGCAACCAGATTGATCTCTCTTTCTTGGAGGTCTCGAATACGGCCCTGCAACAAAGGAACGTCCTTGGACGGCCCCCAGTCGAGCCCCATGTTGACCCATGACGCCAGCCGCTGTGGTGGACCTGAGCGGAAGGTGGGAAGCGCCGCCCATTTGGTGCCCCTAGGAGCAGTGATATAAAACCACTCCTGTTGCCACAAACCAAGCTCCTCTTGAAAAGAGCCCTCGGGCCACGGAGCATCAGCACATTTGCTTATGACCGCCCCTCCGCACTCTGCTTGCTGCCCTTCGATCATCTTTGGCTCCACCTTGAAGGTCTTGAGCCACAATCCAAAGTGAGGGGTAATATGGAGGAAGGCCTCACATACGATAATGAATGACGAGATATGGAGGATGGACTCCGGATTCAAGTCATGGAAATCCAGCCCATAATAAAACATGAGCCCCCGCACAAAGGGATCCGTCGGGAAGCCTAAACCCCGAAGGAAGTGTGACACGAACAGCACGCTCTCGCCGGTCTCGGGAGTGGGAATGACCTGCCCTGAAGCAGGCAGCCTATGCGAAATCTCGCCGGTTAGATACCTGGCGTCTCGCAGCTTTAGCACATCTTCTTCTGTGACGGAAGAGGACATCCATCGGCCGTGCTGGTCGGAGCCGGACATCATCGAAGGTCCGAAGCGCCTAAATCTGAAGCTTTGGGTGTTAGAACTCGAAGCTCGAGGCGAACTCGATGGAGGGTGTAAAAAAGAAGAGGGCCTTGGTCTCGTTATATAGAGGTTGAATACCAAGAGCCCTCCCCGTGGTCGATTAGGACTCGCCTTTGATAGAGGAGGCGTGCCAACGGGCACGGTTGGTACCCACGTCCGTATTGATGGGAATCCCGGAATAAGGGGGCGCGATCTATGCTTTGATAATGACGTGCCAAGGAAACCGCCTCGCTAAACGCGCTAAGGTGGAACAGTAAAAAATGATTCATATAAAGGCTTGGCCGTGGTGTGATTTCACGCCGCGGAATACGTCAGCAGGTCTGTGCAAAAGTTATTCCCTCTACGGTAGTATGTGGAACTTGTTTTGCAGAGGCGGACACTATCCTGGTGTTCAAAACCTTCTATGAAGTATTCGGAGGAGGAACCCGCCTTGCAATGCCGAAGACAATATGCGCGCCGGACTCGTCGTCATTGAAGCCTGGTTCAGGGCTCTTGAGGAGTCCTGGACTAGGGGTGTCCGAATAGCGAACTATCATCACGGCCGGACTCCAAGACTATGAAGATACAAGATTGAAGACTTCGTCCGTGTCCGGATGGGACTTTCCTTGGCGTGGAAGGCAAGCTTAGCGATCTGGATATGTAGATCTCCTACCACCGTAACCGACTCTGTGTAACCCTAACCTATCCGGTGTCTATATAAACCGGAGGGTTTTAGTCCGTGAGGACGAACAACAATCATACCATAGGCTAGCTTCTGGGTTTAGCATCCTTGATCTCGTGGTAGATCTACTCTTGTACTACCCATATCATCAATATTAATCAAGCAGGAGTAGGGTATTACCTCCATCGAGAGGGCCCGAACCTGGGTAAAAACATTGTGTCCCTTGTCTCCTGTTACCATCCGCCTAGACGCACAGTTCGGGACCCCCTACCCGAGATCCGCCGGTTTTGACACCGACAGACCCCTTAATCCAGGAATCCCTCAGTAGCCCCTGAACCAGGCTTCAATGATGATGTGTCCCACGCGCAGAATATCTTCGGCATTGCGAGGCGGGTTCCTTCTCCAAATACTCCAGCACAGTTTCCGGACGCAACGAACGTGTCCGGCTCTGCAAAACAAATTCCTCACACAACCGCAGAGTATAATATTCCACGAGTCCAATCCGCTGACAAATTTTGGTAATGTGACACCACGTCATCACCCGGTCATTATTTTGAACCGTTTTTCGGCCTGCCGCTTCGATATGCGGTCTCATTGGCACGTCTTGTCAAAGCAGAGATCGTGTCCCCTTATTGCGGGATTCTCATCAATACGGGCGTGGGTAATCCAACTGTGCCGTTTGCACAACCCTTGGGAACAGGCGAGTTTTAAGGCAAGTGGGGAGGCGCTTGCCATTCACTGCCTTTATAAGGAGACAAGGACTCCCTTCTTTCACCCATGCCTTCTCTCTATATATGTCTTCCCATTCTCGTGCTCAAGCGCCCAAGTCCTCATGTTCTCCGCCTCAAGAAAGCACTCGACCATGTCTGGATCTGGAGCGCAAGGCAAGTGGATGGCCTCCTCCGTCAAGGAGAAAGACATCACCAAGCTTCGGGAGGCCGGGTACCTGGCGAAAGAAATCGCCCACCGGCTTCCGGCCAAGGGGCAAATCGTCCCCACCCCGAAGCCCAATGAGAGGGCGGTGTTCATCCCCCATTTCATCCGTGGGTTATGGTTTCCTCTCCACCCTTTCATGCACGGACTCATGTTCTATTACGGGCTAGATTTCCATGATCTATCCCCAAACTCCTTCCTCAACATCTCGGCATTCATTGTCGTGTGCGAGGCCTTCCTCCGAATTCCTCCCCACTTTGGATTGTGGCTCAAGATCTTCAACGTGAAGCCGAAGGTGGTGGATGGCCAGCATGCGGAGTGCGAAGGTGCCATGGTGAGCAAGATGCCCAACGTTACATGGCCCAAAGGTACTTTTGTGGAGACCGTCAAAGAGTGGCAGAAACTGTGGTTCTATATCATAGAGCCCCGCGACGCCACGTGGGCCGCGGCTCCCGAATTCAAGTCCGGAGCTCCAATATGGCTCACCTCCTGGCTAGAGAAGGGCCCGAATTGGTCTTCGTCAGACGAGCTGATAGCGCTGCAAACACGCATCCAAAGCATGGTGGAGAAAAACATCAAGCTCGTCAACGTGATCCAGGTGATGCTAGTTCGCCGGATCCTTCCATGCCAAAGCCGAACCTTCCCTTTATGGGAATTCGATCCGGAGAAGCACCAAACCTTAGGAAGGCTCTTCGGAACCACGCACGAACATATCTAGAAGTTGCTCTTCAAGGGCAATGAGACGCCGCCGGACACCACCGAGGACCACGGGCATGATCTGGCCCATCCCGCCAGTGCGGTAAGTCTTTCGCGTTTCAAGTTGTATCCTCTACTTGCTTATTCGAGGAAGATATCTAAACTTTGCTATTTATTTTTTCAGGTATGGCAAAGAAAGCGGAGCGGATTAAGTGTCCGGCTCCGCTGCCCGAGGAACCAGCCATCCCGCTTCTGAAGTGGCCTCCACCGCAGGGGGGCATCGGACGTGTCGTCCGAAGACAACAACACTCACTCCTCTGCCGCCGAAGACGACGAGGAGGAGGAGGAAGAAAGCAACTCTCCCCCTGAGGGGGGAAGGAAGAAGAGGGCAACCTCCACTAGTCTGGAGGCAGGAGCGTCCAAAAGGGGGAAGGGTTCCCTCGCGGATAACCCCGCGTGGGATGTTGATAGCAGCCCAGAGCCGCGCCCCCGAAACAAGCCCCCGGCCGCATCGTAAGTGCTAAAAACCTTGATGCGTACATATACCCAGCCTCTCTACTTCACAGTTTTAATATGTTGAATTATAAAATTGATGTCCGGCCTGCGACAGCTCCCCGTGGTCCTCATCGGGGGATTCGCTGGATTCAAAGGCAATGGGAAGCGAGTCGCCACCAACGGCGCACTCTCCCAAGGGCAACGCCGAGGTACTGTCCCGAAGGACCTTCCCCGGCCAGGGAGAGGTTCAGGAGGCCGTCAGGGTGGTGCCAGAGGATGACTCCTCGGCCGCCGTACACATGGGGGAGAAAACCCCCACGGAGACTGGCGATGGGGGCCATATCCAATTTGGCCCCCAACCGGATACCGCCCAGGAGACCTACACGGCTCCGGAGTCAAGCGAGCAGCCTCCTCCGAAGGGAGGAGGTGTGCCTATACCGCCGGTGACCTCTATCCATCTAGAGGCACTGGATAATCTGCTGGAAGCGCTACGAGGCGCTTCCATTGTGGAGGAACACCGTATCCTTATGGGTACGGTGGTTGAGAGGGTTCAGTCCGTCAAGAACGGAGTGACCGAAGCTTGCACAAGCCTGCAGACAGGCTTTGAGGTAAGCGACGCAAAAGAGAAAGCCATAGTATAGACAGTAGCCCCTGAGACACTGTCCGGTGTTCGGAAAGAAAAGCCGGACAGAGGATCAAATAATTTTCGCAGGGAACTAACTAAATATGTCTTATGTGAATAAGCAGGCATCATTGCTGGCTGCAACCTCTCATGCTGCTGAAGTCTCCGGACTAAAGCAAAGTCTCGAGCGGGCCGAAGAAGAGCTCAGCCAGGCAAGGAAACAGCTAGAGGAGAAGCAAGGTATGTTATGCGATGTATGTTCAGAAAGAACAAATGATGTTTGATGACCATAGCGCTATGATATTTGTAGGAGCGGCTACTGAGGTTGAAACCCTCAAGAAAGCGCTGGCCGAGGCCGAGGAGAGGGCGGCGAAGGAACAAGTCGCCCGAAAAAAGCAGGCCAGGATTGGGGAGGTCTAGCAGGAGCTACAGGATGCCTTGAAGAAATTTGAGTCCTTGGAGCGCCAGCATGCGGACCAAGAGTCCGAACTCGCGAAGGCCCGCCAAAGCACACAAGAGGCCCGGGCCGAAGCCCAAGGCACCCTCCAGGAAATCCAAGAGGCCAAAGCAAGTATGTAAAGAAGAGGTATCTCTTACTGACCTAGATTTGGAGTTCGCCAAGGGCGTTTGCGGATCTTTCGCACAACGTTTCTAACGCTTCCGAATTTTTTCGAGCCGAAGAGGAGAGCTCAGCGGAGAAGCTGTTCTGGTCACAATACCTTGCGCTAGAACATCCGGTGCCCTTTAGCGATCAGCTAAAACAGCTGGTTGAGCTGCATAGGGTGGCCGAACTGGCCATGAAGGACTTAATAATCCGGCTGTGGCCTGCCGAAGCTATACCCAGCAGCTACTTTGGTCTCGTGAAGCAGCTAGTCAATGCCTGCCCTCGGCTTGACGCCTGATACGTCTCCAACGTATCTATAATTTTTTATTGTTCCATGCTATTATATTATCTGTTTTGGATTTTTAGTGGGCTTTATTATACACTTTTACATTATTTTTGGGACTAACCTACTAACCCAAGGCCCAGTGCAAATTGCTGTTTTTTTGCCTATTTCAGTGTTTTGCAGAAAAGGAATATCAAACAGAATGCAAACGGAATGAAACCTTCGGGAGAGTTATTTTTGGAACAAACGTGATCCAGGGGACTTGGAGTGGACGTCAAGAAAGAAGCGAGGAGGCCACGAGGCAGGGAGGCGCGCCCCCTACCCTTGTGGGCCCCTCGCAGCTCCACCGACCTACTTCTTCCTCCTATATATACCCATATACCCCGAAAACATCCAGGAGCACCACGAAACCCTATTTCCACTGCCGCAACCTTCTGTACCCGTGAGATCCCATCTTGGGGCCTTTTCCGGTGCTCCGCCGAAGGGGGAATCGATCACGGAGGGCTTCTACATCAACACCATGGCCTCTCCGATAATGTGTGACTAGTTTACCACAGACCTTCGGGTCCATAGTTATTAGCTAGATGGCTTCTTCTCTCTCTTTGGATCTCAATACAAAGTTCTCCTCGATCTTCTTGGAGATCTATTTGATGTAATTCTTTTTGCGGTGTGTTTGTCGAGATCCGATGAATTGTGGGTTTATGATCAAGATTATCTATGAACAATATTTGAATCTCCTCTGAATTCTTTTATGTATGATTTGTTATGTTTGCAAGTCTCTTCGAATTATCAGTTTGGTTTGGCCTACTAGATTGATGTTTCTTGCAATGGGAGAAGTGCTTAGCTTTGGGTTCAATCTTGCGTTGCTCGATCCCAAAGGATGAGGGGAAACGACATGTATTGTATTGTTGCCATCGAGGATAAAAAGATGGGGTTTATAACATATTGCTTGAGTTTATCCCTCTACATCATGTCATCTTGCCTAATGCGTTACTCTGTTCTTATGAACTTAATACTCTAGATGCATGCTGGATAGCGGTTGATGTGTGGAGTAATAATAGTAGATGCAGAATCGCTTTGGTCTACTTGTCGCGGACGTGATGCCTATATACATGATCATGCCTAGATATTCTCATAATTATGCACTTTTCTATCAATTGCTCGACAGTAATTTGTTCACCCACCGTAATACTTATGCTATCTTGAGAGAAGCCACTAGTGAAACCTATGGCCCACGGGTCTATTCTCCATCATATAAGTTTCCGCTCTATTTTACATTGCAATCTTTACTTTCCAATCTATATCATAGAAAATACCAAAAATATTTATCTTATTATCTCTACCAAATCTCACTTTTGCAAGTGGCCGTGAAGGGATTGAAAACCCCTTTATCGCATTCGTTGCAAGGTTCTTATTTGTTTGTGTAGGTATAAGGCGACTTGCGTGTAACCTCCTACTGGATTGATACCTTGGTTCTCAAAAACTGAGGGAAATACTTACGCTACTTTGTTGCATCACCCTTTCCTATTCAAGGGAAAACCAACGCAGTGCTCAAGAGGTAGCAACGCTATCAAGCGGTCGGTCTGTATTGAAGATGCGCGGATGGCCTTCGCTCGTGTCAAGATGCAGTGGGCGAAGATGAATGTCGTCACAGTCGCAACCAAGGGACCGCCCGCGGGCAAGGAGCACCGCACGCCGGTGCGATATTTTAGCGATGTCCTGGAGGGATCCCGCATTGTGGCAGAGCAATTTGCGAAGGATGTAATCTTTGAATGAATATATTCATATTGTCTCACCCTGTATTATGAAACAAGTTCGGCTATGTAATATAATGCTTGTTTAATATTTTACCTCCTGTGCGGCCGTGTTTATGAAATTTTGAGAGTTGGCCAGTCTTTGGCTTCAACCCCCACATAGGTAGTACGAGGGTGTTCGGGATGTAATCTAAACACTCTTGATCCAATTGTTTGGTCCTTGAAGGAGGTGTTTAGTGCAATGAACCAGGCAATCAGACTATGTGGTTTTATCACCCTCACTTAGCCATGGGAGTTTGACAATGAAAATTTAGGCGCAGCCCCCTAGTATCGGAACTAGGGTACTGTAAACACCTGATCGGTAAAAGCCGATTCATCACATAATGCGGAAAAAATCGCTAAAGATTTGAAACCTCCGAAGAGCTGACCGACTCTCGCCGCATCATGATAGTCAGTTTTTGGCTTTCTCTACTGAGGTGCTCATCCGGATAAACCAGGACACAATCGCAGTAGTTCTCACTTTACTACCCTAGCCGATATAGCGGAACGTAAGGTAGTAAGCACATGAGCCGGGAAACCCAACTATTGACCAAAGACATGATTCGGAGCCAATGCATATAATGCTAGATTGGGGGTGCCGAATTGTACTGTAAAGAGTGTCCGTACTTTGCTGCCGTATTTGCAATGAAGCCACTGGCAGATTAAAGCATACCAAAGTGTACGGGTGCAACTTGAGAAGATTCTCAAGAAAGGAAAAAAGGAGGTAGTAAGCTAATGCCGCAGAAGTTGGGCCGCCAACTGTTTCCATTATAGTTTGATTGATACGTCAAAGCGTATTTCCACAAGTGGTGCGATAAGCAACCGGGCTATTTAACATGCCACGACCAAGGGAGATCTGCGTCGGGTCCTAAAAACAGGTAGGATGATTGTTAAAGAGACCACCTAGAGGTTCCCTCGTACGCTAGTGCTTCTTGCCATCTTGGTGTGTCCATCCTGTTGAGAGGACCGATGGTCAGGTCGTTCGAAGAAGCCTATAGAAAAGAAACCTGAAAATGATAAAAAAAGAAAAATTGAAAGTATGTGTGTCAAGGAGCGGTCGAGCCGTATTATGGATCACAAGCTAGTTATGCCTCCGTCTATGCCCATGGTATTTGAGTGCGTAGTTATGTATGCGCGGTGCGAATGCCGCCACTTTATTAGGGCTGGGAAGGAGGCCAAATTGCTAGTCTAGCTCTTGACGAGCTAGGTTGTCCTGCTGCAGGGTAGTCCAGACTCGTTTAACATTGCTCGGGAGCTTGGCCACCGAATTAAGGTTCTTCTTAAAAAGGCCGCTCTGTACTTCTGCTGCTAAAGCCGCGGTATGCTCCTCGGTGCGAAGGGAGCGTTCTATTTTTCCATTGACTGTTATGACGCCACGTGGTCCGGGCATCTTGAGCTTGGGACAAGCATAGTGTGGCACCACATTGAATCAAGCAAATGTGGTTCGTCCGAGCAGTGCGTGATAGCCACTGTGGAAGGGGACGATATCAAAGATCAACTCTTCACTTTGGAAGTTGTACGGGGATCTGAAGACAACCTCTAGTGTGATTGAGCCCGTACAGCGGGCCTCGACACCTGGTATGACTCCTTTAAAGGTAGTTTTTGTGGGCTTGATCCTTGAAGGATCGATGCCCATTTTGTGCACTGTATCCTGATAGAGCAGGTTCAGGCTGCTGCCGCCGTCCATGAGGACTCGCGTGAGATGGAATCCATCAATTATTGGGTCGAGAACCAGTGCGGCTGAACCGCCGTGACAGATACTAGTCGGGTGGTCCCTGCGGTCGAAACTGATCAGACATGAAGACCATGGGTTGAACTTTGGGGTGACTGGCTCCATCGCATAGACGTCCCTGAGCGCGCGCCCTCTTGGGGATATGGGTAGCGTATATCATGTTCACCGTTTTAACTTGGGGAGGGAACTTCTTCTGTCCTCCTGTGTTCAGTGGCCGGAGCTCCTCGTCATCGTCCTTGCTTTGTGATCCCTTCTCCTTGTTTTCGGCATTTAACTGCCGGCTTGTCTGAAACCCCAATAGTCTCTGTTGGTATGATTGGCTGGTTTTTCAGGAGTGTCGTGTATTTGTGTCGGAGTAATGGGCCACGGGTAGGCAAACCCGAGCCCCTGGACCTTTCAAAACATCGGGGTAGACTGCGCCCCTCAAGACCCCAAGAGGAAGAGCCGCCTTCTGAGTGTCGGCGACGGAGTCGCCGACTTCCCCTCCCAGCCGAGTCCCAGAGACAGCCTCAAGACGAGCCGACTCCAACCCAGCGACTTCCGATGAAGCCGACTACGGGAGTCGGCCGGCGACTCCAACCGCCTCCCACTGATGCGACTACTAACAGGACGGGATGGGGCCGCCTCGCAGCCTCGTCCCTGCCCCGTTCATAAAGGACAAGCATGGCCACAGAGCGCCATACTGATGGAGATTTCCGTCCGTGGCAACCGCATCACCTTGCCTCGACGTCGATCCCGTGGGCGAATTCACACATACCCACGATGGCTTTGTCTGCACGACGAAGACGGGACCCTTTGTCGGCCGGGAGTCTGAAAAACGGCGAGCGCCCCAAAGACGGACCCGTTGGGAGTCGGCCTCCGAGAGTCGGCCGGCCCCTCCCACGGGCTCCATGCGCCATTAACCAGACAAGACAGTGAATGGCAACAGTGATCGCCCGCCAGGAGGCGGCACTGTTGCCATGACCCCGCGACCAAGCTCGTGTCATTAGAAGAGTGTCTACAGTAACCCGCAGCCGGCAAGACCCGCCCGCGGCGGACACGGGCTGTCGGCCCCATGCTGGACCGTCGGCGGGGCCTGCTAGTCGGCGGGCCCTAGAAGTCGGTGGAGAAGACGGCGACCTAAGAGACTGACGGCTGGGACCTGCTCCCAGACGGATTACCATTGTACTCCCGGGGGGTAGGCCTATATAAACACCCCAGGGCACCCATGCAAAGGGTTGGAACCTAGTAGTTTGACACACACATAGAGGGAAGAGAAGAGCTAGCCGTGCCCTCCTCCTTCCTCACCCCGATCAGCTCAAGGAGCAATCTTGTACTCACTTTGCCATAGTGATCATGCGGAGACCCCGCAGAGCAGCAGTAGGGGTGTTATCTTCTCGGAGAGCCCTGAAGCTGGGTAAGATTCGCCGGCGTGCATGCCTTCGCCTCATCCCGTTTCCGAGGCACCGCGACGTTCTACTCGCCCCCTCCATGATAAGCCATCCTTTGGCATATGTCGCACCAACCCCGACATTTGGCGCCCACCGTGGGGCTAGGTGCACCGTCGTCCGGAGACACCTGCTGGACAGAACCCTCTTCCTCCTCGGCGGCGCAGCCAGCCCGGCACGCCAGATCGAGTCTGCTGACGCGCTACATGGCGCCGAGGTCGCTCTGCGGCGAAGCTGCCTCACCGAACTTGTCGGGCGAGGTTCGCCTCTCCGACGAGCCTACATCCGACGCAGCACGGACGGCCCCGAGCCTCCTCGCGGGCCTCCTCGAAAGCAGCTCCACGTCGCGGCGAGCCCACCGCCGACACAGAGTCCGTAGGCTCCACCGACCCGATCTTTGGTCGACTCCGACACCGCGTCGCCGACGCTGTTCCCCACCAACGTGGTGGTCTCTGACGACGCTCCCTCGCGCGGAGAGCGGTGGAAGCACCGTCACGAAGGTGCTGCGTCGCCGGTCTGGCGAGCCTTCCGGCGAGGCTTCGTGACCCTCTCGGCGCAGTTACGCAAGACCTAACCGTGCCTATTCCGGAAGACGCCCGATCTTTGGGGCGCTAGAAAGCGCGCCGCCTCCAGCTCCTCGTGGGCGCACAGAAACTGGCAAGCATGAGCCGCTTGTCAGAAGCCTACCAGCGCGAGATGGATCACGCCGTGGGCGGCTCACCGGCTCCGGCGGGCCCTAAGCCGCTAAGCGGCGGTCAGCAATGTAGCCATCGCCGTTCTGTTTGGGGCGAATCGCCCCATATGTACGCCACGCGCGGAGAACATCCGCGCCGCCTGTGGCGGCAACGAAGCTGGATAACCGAGGGCGAGGAGCGCCGCTGATGATGGAGCGAGTCCGGCAGCTCCTTGACGCTGTGCAAGACGAAGCGGCTGCCGCCGCAGGCGCCGCGGCGACAACACGGCGACTTGCCTCCCCGCCGAGATCAATGCGCGACGTCTCAGACGCCGACTGGCGGCGTCCGTGGAAGAAAAAACAAGGATCCGGCTGTCAGCCATAGCCGGACTCACATCTCCATCGAGCGCAACGAAGACGGCCGCACAAGAGCGGTGGAGCGGCGGGACGACTATCTGCCTCCTCCTCCCTGTAGAGAAAGGCGAGTCTCCCCGCCACCCGTCGAGCATCCGACTGTCGGCGACCGCCTTGGCCGCCGAGAGGGTGTCAGAAAAAACGACGCCCGTCACCGGATCGAGCGACTCCACCGATCCCTGGCGCTGGAGGAAGAAGACGAGTTGGGCCCGCCCTGTTTCGGACCTCGCATCCGAGACGAGCCCTTCCCCAGAGGATTCACACTCCCCCGAGATACACCCAAATACACTGGCTCCGTGAAGCCGGAGGACTGGCTAGTGGACTGCTCCACGGCCCGTCGGCCATAGCGACGGCAACAAGCGCGTTGCTGTAAAGTATGTTCCCCTCATGCTCCAGGGCACGTCCCGGACATGGTTGAACAGTTTGAAGCCCCGCAGCATCAACAGCTGGGTCGACTTCACCGAGGCCTTCGTCCGCAACTTCACGAGCACATACAAGCGACCTCCCAAGCCTCGCCAACTTTCCTTGTGCGTGCGAGGCCCCAACGAGTCTACTCGCGACTACCTCACGTGCTGGGCCGAGCTCAGGAACTCCTGCGAGGGAGTGCATGAGGTGCAGGCTATCGAGTACTTCACCGCCGGGTGCAGAGAAGGCACCCTCCTCAAGCACAAGCTCCTTTGCGACAAGCCGGAGACCCTCGACGAGCTGCTGATCATATGATCAAATCGCCACACCCGACTCCTCCATGAAGTCGGAGATCAAGTCGATCTGGCGGCAAGGTGGCTCCTCAGGCTCCCGAACTCCGGTGGCGACACCGGTCGGCGGCAACGGAATGATTACAAGCGCATAGGCCCGCAGCCGCTTCCAACAACCGGCAGGTGGCGGCGATCAAAGACCAACAGCCCGGAAGGGCAGCCTCACCTTAGCGGCGTAAAGGCGGCAAGTCCAATTGGTTGCCGCCTTCTCTTCTGAGCAGACTACGGATGGACCACCGCAAGTTCCATAGCGGCGCGAAGCCGTCGAACCACACCATGCGGAAGTGCCACTGGCTCACCGGGATCGCCAAGGGAGACGGCCTCATCCCTCCCCCGCCTGCTGGGCCGCCGCCTCCACCACCGCCCAATAGCCGGTGTGAGGCCCGGTCGGCCTGATACAAGGCAAGTACCCGTAAGAGCATGGAGCCTATGTAGTGTTCACTGCCAGGGTTGACGATTTATCGCCGCAAAGAAAGCGGCAACAACAAAGAAGAAGTGAATGCACGGTGGCATCGGATACTCCAATTCATGCATCGGGTCTCGAGAAACCTATCGGTGGGCCGAGCTGATCACCCAGAGGTGATGCGAATCCGGGCTCCTACGCCCGGTCTTGGGAGCCACCCTTGCTTGCGGATAGGCGGGCGCTCGCTTCTCGCATGATCTTGATAGATGGAGGCAGCAACATCAACATCCTGTACAAGGATACAATGGAGAAGTTAGGAATCAAGCAAAGACAGCTTCAAAGACAGCCGACTGTGTTCCATGGAATTGTACTGGCCTTTCACGCTCACCGATCGGCAAGATCCCGATAGACGTCCTCTTTGGGGACGAAGATCACTTTCGAGAGCGATGCACGGTTCAAAGTGGTGGACCTCGAAAGCCCATACCATGCTCTGCTTGGCCGACCTGCTTTGGCCAAGTTCATGGCGGTCCCCCATTACGCCTACCTCAAGATGAAGATGCCGAGTACCAAGGGGATTCTGACCATAGCCGGCGACTACAGAAAGTCGTCATTATGCCGCGAAAGCGATCGGCTGGCCAAGTCCCTGGAGATTGCAGCTGAGAAGCGGCTTCTTGATCGGGTTGTGACAATGGCCGGCAAGCAGCCAGAGATGTCGCCCAACCCCAAGGAGTCAGAAGCTGAGGGCTCGTTCAAGCCGGCCAAAGAGACCAAGAAGATACCCTTGGACCCGGAGCACCCGGAGAGATACGCTGTCGTAGGTGCAAACCTTGACAGCAAATAGGAAGGCGAGCTCGTCGATTTCCTCCGTGACAATCGGGACATTTTCGCATGGTCTCCAAAAGACATGCCAGGTGTACCGATGGAATTCGCCGAGCACAAGTTACATGTCCGTTCAGATGTGAAGCCGGTCAGGCAGCCCTTGCGCCGCCTGTCAGAAGAGAAAAGAAGAGTTGTTGGAGAAGAGATAGCCCGGCTCCTCGCGGCGGTTTCATCATGGAAGTGTTCTTTCCGAGTGGTTAGCGAACCCGGTCTTGGTACTAAAGAAGAACAAGCAGTGGCGGATGTGTATTGACTACACAAGCCTCAACAAAGCCTGCCCCAAGGACCCATTCGCTTTGCCGAGAATTGATCAGGTGATAGACTCTACAGCCGGATGCGAGCTGTTGAGCTTCTTAGATGCATACTCAGGATATCACCAGATCAAGCTAAACCCGGCCGATAGACTGAAGACCGCCTTCATCACGCCATTTGGAGCCTTCTGCTACCTGACCATGACGTTCGGCTTGAGGAACGCCGGCGCCACCTTTCAGCGTTGCATGCAGAAGTGCCTCCTCAAGCAGCTCGGCAGAAACGCTCACGTTTACGTGGATGACGTGGTGGTGAAGACGGAGAAGCAAGGAACGCTGTTGGAAGACCTCAAGGAGACCTTTGAAAATCTGCGCCGATTCCAGATCAAGCTCAACCCAGAGAAGTGTGTCTTCGGAGTACCACCGCCAGCTCCTTGGTTTCCTGGTCTCTGAGCAGCGGCATAGAGTGCAACCACTGTGAAGATCAAGGCAATCAAAAGGATGGAAGTACCCGTCGGCGCTAGATGTGCAAAAGTTCACCGGTGCTTGGCGTCCATCACCGATTCATCACCCTTTGGGCGAGAAAGCTCTTCCTCTGTACCAGCTCATGAAGAAGACCACCTTCTTGAATGGAACTCAAAAGGCGGACGAAGCTTTTCTCCGGTTGAAGAAAATGCCGACTACTCCCCAGTCTTTGGCGGCTCCGACTCCAAAGGAGCCCATGCTCCTGTATATTGCCGCCACCGAAAGTTAGTCGACATAGTCATTGTAGTTGAGCATAAGGAGGAAGGCAAGGCGCTACTGTCCGAAGACCCGGTATATTACTTGAGCGCATCTTTGTCGACCTCCAAGCAGAACTACCCCCACTACCAGAAGATGTGTTACGGCGTGCACTTTGCCGCCAAGAAGTTGAAGCCTTACTTTCAAGAGCATCCAATCACCGTGGTTTGCACGGCCCCACTAGAAGAGATCATCAAAAGCCGAGATGCTTCTGGCCGAGTGGCCAAATGGGCCATAGAGTTGGCCCCCTACACCATCTATTACCAGCCCCGCACCACCATCAAGTCACAAGCACTGGCCGACTTCGTCGTCGACTGGGCCGAGACCCAGTACCTGCCGCCACGCCCGACTCCACCCATTGGCGGATGCATTTCGATGGCTCCAAGATGCGCACCGGCTTGGGAGCCGGCGTGGTCCTCACTTCCCCCAAGGGCGACAAGCTCAAGTATGCGCTGCAGATCCATTTCGCCGCCTCCAACAACGTCGCCGAATACGAGGCGCTCGTTCACGGGCTCCGGCTTTCCAAAGAGCTTGGCATTCGTCGGATCCTGTGTTATGGCGACTCCGACTTGGTGGTCCAACAGTCATCCGGCGACTGGGACGCCAAAGATGCAAATATGGAGAGCTACCGTTTCCTGGTACAGCAGCTGAGTGGATATTTGAGGGGTGCGAGTTCCTCCACGTGCCAAGAAACGACAACGACCAAGCGAGACACCACAGCAAGAATCGGCTCCACCCGCCCGAGTAATACCATCGGCGTCGCCCTTGAGCGCCTCCTCAAGCCATCATCAAGCCGTCAGCAGTCGGACTCCATTTTTGTGTCGGCTCCCCACAGAAGAAGTCGGATCTGACTCCAAAGCCTCGCAGACGGCACAAGAATCCTTGCAGACGCCCCAAGAACGCGGTCAAGCCGGGCACGGGACTTGAGAACCCGGCCCAAGGATCATGGCGACCATTATGCGAAGACTCCGATTACTCGGCCCGAGGGACTGCGCCCGGTCGGCCAGGGACTTCTTCAACCCAAAGAAGTCTGTGTGGACTCCAACCCGCTGCCTCCCGGCCCAGCCG
This sequence comes from Aegilops bicornis, assembly GCA_021605145.1. Classification (NCBI taxonomy): domain Eukaryota; kingdom Viridiplantae; phylum Streptophyta; class Magnoliopsida; order Poales; family Poaceae; genus Aegilops; species Aegilops bicornis. The sequence continues at coordinate 543,470,340 of CM038671.1, forward strand.
CCCTCGTCAAGTAGCGATCTTGGCGATCGAAGAAATAGCAGCACCCTCATGAGCCCAGCCCATCCTGAAGTTCTTAGTAAGCGGAGAGCTACCAACCAATGAGACCTTGGCTCGGCAAGTGCAACGCCGAGCAGCAGCCTACACTATAGTCAACAGAGAGCTGGTCAGCGGTAGCGTCACCGGTGTCTACCGGCCTTCGTCGAGTCGAGCAAGGCCAAGCAATTCTCGAAGACATCCATCGTATGAAAAGTGCGGCCATCATGCAGCCTCAAGAGCACTCGTCGCCAAAGCCTTCCGACACGGTTTCTTCTGGCCGACTGCCCTAGAAGAGGCCAAGGAATTAGTTCAAAAATGCAAGGGGTGCCAGGTGTTCCGCTCCAAGCCGCTTTAGCCGGCTTCTGCACTCAAGACTATCCCCATCGCCTAGCCCTTTGCTGTTTTGGGCCTGGTCATGGTGGGACCATTCAAAACGGCACGAGGCGGCCTAACTCACTTACTTGTCGTGGTGGACAAGTTCACCAAGTGGATAGAAGCAAAACCCATCAAGAAGTTGAATGGTCCTACTGTAGTGACTTCCATCGCCGACATCACGACTCGGTACAACGTACCACACAGCATCATCACCGACAATGGCACAAATTTTGCCAAAGGTGCCCTGGCCCGTTTCTGCGCAACGCAAGGCATCCGACTGGACTTAGCGTCTGTTGCCCATCCGTAGTCAAACGGCCAGGTGGAGCGAGCGAATGGCCTCATCCTGTATGGCATCAAGCCTTGACTGGTCAAACCATTGGAGCGCGTTGGCCGGTCTTTGCTTGAGGAGTTGCCAGCCGCCCTCTGGAGTCTGCGCACGACTTCAAACAAGTCAACTGGCTTCACACCCTTCTTCCTCGTCTACGGTGCCGAAGCCGTCATCCCAACAGATATAGAGTTCGACTCCCCGTGAGTCACCATGTATACCGAAGAGGAAGCAGAAGAAGCACGTCAAGGCGGCGTCGATATCTTTGGAAGAGGGTCGGCTGTTGGCACTCACGGTCCAAGCATCTACCAGCCAGAGCACCTTTCGCTACTACAACAAGAAGGTCAAGCCAAGATCATTCCTAGAGGGCGACCTTGTGCTCCGGTGATCCGGCGAACAGCCCGGCCAGCACAAGCTGTCGGCTCCTTGGGAAGGCCCATTCATCATCGACAAAGTCTTTGAGCAACGACTCCTACTACCTGATCGATGCTCAGAAGCCCCGAGCACGCAAGAGGGACGACTCCGGCAAAGAGACGGAACGGCCATGGAATGCGAATCTCCTCTGAAGATTTTACAGTTGATGCAGTATGTACCACGCCGCCCTTTGTGTTTAAAGTACCAAAACTTCGGGCCCCCCGAGAAGAGCTCGGGGACTGCCCTCTTTTGTTGTCTGTATGATAAGAATTATGCCTTTGAGTATGTTACTCTTTGTTATGCTATTTGGCACCGGGCTCGACTAGTCGGCCGGGGACTCGCCATATGGGCTATGAAATGCTTCCTGCAGTCAGACAAGTAACGTGCGGTGCCTAAGCCGTCTCCTGTCAGAAGCCGCAGCTCGCAGAGAGACTGTTTGGTGGGCAGGAGTAAGGAAGAACGGGCGCCCACACGAAAAAATGGCTAAGGACCCCAAAGCATAAACATAGTTTAAATCGGCTTCCAACCCGTTTTGTAAAACCGACTCTTAAGTAGTCGGCTTGCCGCTTTCTACTCAACTTGCTTAACGACTCTAAAAAATGGCCAGGTACTTGCCTTCTCAAAGGTAGCCAAGCACTTGACCTAGACGGCAGTCCGCAGAGCGGTCACCCGATGGGCAAGGCGGCAACTAAGGGAAGGCGGCAAAGGAAAAAGCCACAAGAGCAATAAGCAAGGAAAGATAAGATTAGAATAATATTTACACAGCTTAGGCCCTTGGTCGGATCTTCGGACAGAGGTTCGTAATACACCCCAGCTGGGTGGAATTGTGCGAATTAACAAGTTCTTTCAAAGACTAGCAAAATAGATAAAATAAAGGCGAGACAGCGGCCTAGGAAGCGGCAGATGGGGTCGGAAGGCCGGAGGCGACGGCGGCGTCAGGCGCTGGGGCGGCCGGCTGGGCGGTCTCGGCCTGATCGTCTCCGGGGGCAGCCGGCCCAGACGGGCGCGGCTCGTTGCTGGAGGCGTGGTCGAGCTGAGGCTGGTCGCCCGCTCCGTCTTCTGGCGCCTCCATGTCGTCTCCGTCCTCCGCCTCGTCTTCCTCCCCGACGCTGGAGTCGATCACCTCCGCCGAATCCTCGTCGTAGTCCGGATTCATCCCGAACCACTCCGGCGGTGCCTCCCCACCGTCCTCAGCCCGCTCAGGGACGAAGATGCTGGTGTTCGTGTAGTCGGCAATCGCTGCCGCACGCTCGATGAGGGCGTCCTCCGCGGCCAGCAACTCCGCCTGGGCCTCTGACCGGAATGCGACCAGCCGGTCCAGATCCAGCCCTGGATACCACGCCTTGACGAACTCCAGGGCTCGGCGAGCTCCAGCCCGAGCCACGGAACCCTTCCAGGCCTCAAGACGGCCAACCGCAACCTCCAGCAAGTCGGCGGTGCGGCTGGGAGTGCGCAGAACCGGCATGTCCGGCCACAGAGCAGCGATCGCCTGGGCGCCGACACGCTGAAGCCGGCGCAACATCCGATGGGCCGGCCGCAGACGAGCCTCAATGCTCAGGAGCTGCTCGTCAAGGGTCCGGGGGGCGTTGGTTGCGATCTCAGCACCACCCGCCCTTCGCGCCTCGCGATCAGCCTCGATGGCTTGATTGGCCGCCTGCGTGTGACCGGGGAAGAAGTCTGCCAAGAAGAAGAAGAAGCAAGTCAGAAAAACAGGAGTCGGCCTGACCCATAGTCGGCGACCCAAAAGAAGAAGTAAAGCAAACTCACCATCGACGATGTCCTCGATTTCGTGGAAGCCGGAGGTCAGCAGCGCTTCCTTGTCGGTCCAGGAGGAGCGCTCGCTCTCAAACTCGGCCAGGAGAGCGGCCTCTTTCTTCTCCGCCTCGTCCTGCGCCGCCTTAAGCAGCTCCCTCTGCTCCGCCAACAAGCAGAGCCAGAGGTCGCGCTCATGCGGCGAAGCTTGCTGCACTCCTCCTCCTTGGCGCAAAGGCGGTGTTGGCTGCACCAGCTGCCGCCAAGAGTGGCGCTGGCCTCAAGAATAAAAAGAAGAAGGACGCGAAGTCGCTCGGCTAAGAAGGTCGCCAGAAGATCCGGCCCGGACTGCAGCATCGGCCCGAATCTCGAGGGACTACGACCTGTGAGTCTTGTGCGCCCCGAAGAAGAAAACTCACCTCGGCTCCTCGCCAAGTCGGCAGTCCGCTTGCTCAGCTCCTCAACGTTGCGGTTCAAGGCAGTGGCGCGGAGGTTGTGATACTCCTGCGACAAGAGTTTCAGACAAAGGTAAAAATTTGGAAGTCAGCAAATAGAGTTCCGTGCCGCCTGCGTAGCAGCCGGCCCGAAACTCGGGGACTACACCCAGTGGGTGCGCTGGCACGCCCCCACAGAGAAGAGCAAGAAAAAATGCAAAGAAGAAACTTACCCGCATGGCGGCTCGCGACGCCAGGTGCGCCTTGGAGCAGTTTTGGATGGCCTCGCCCTCAGCTCGCAGCTTCGCCTGGACGTCCAGGAGCACCGTGTTCAGCGGGCCTGTGCCGCCTCCTCCCACCCACCCAATGGGCGCGACGCTTGTTGCCTCGGCGTCAGGAATGGCCGAGCTGGCGGCGCCGGTCTCCAAGGGGCGCGGCGCCGAAGTCGCCTTCTCAAGACGGCGTCGCGCTGGCGAGGCGACTTGAAGAAGCAGCTGCGCCACGGCCTCGTCGTCGGTCGGCAGCACCGGCGGGTCTGCCGGCTGTTTGCCTCGCGCGCTCTCGGACCGCGGTGGAGGCGGCGGGGGCGGCACGGCCGTGCCCGACAGGGAGGCCTCGGTGCCTTCCCTCTCCGCGACGGGGACCTCACCGCCGACTCCCTCCGTCTGCCCCGCGAACTCCGGTGGCGGCGGCGCAGAGCTCAACGGGGTGACGAGCAGCACCGACTGGAGGCGCACAGCCTCCTCGGCTCGCCTCTTGGCTGCAGCGGCGGCTTCGACCTCCTCCAGCTTCTTCTGGGCAGAAGTCGCCGCCTTCTCAGCCTCCGCCTTCTCCAGACGGGCGGCCTCCTCCTCGTCGCACTTCTCCTGCGCATTCCGCTCCGTCGCCTCCCGGAGGGCAGCCGCATGATCAATCGGCCGAGTATTGGCGGACGTGTCCGCCGACCCCATGACGGAGGCGGCGGCGACCCTCTCCAAGGTGAGGGGAGCCCTGATGAGAAAAAGACATGTAAAGACTTGGACAAGACGGACAAGAAGAAAACAAGACAAAATAAAAAGTACTTACGCGGAGACCAGTGGCGTCTTCTTCAACTTCCTTGCGGAAGCAGTTAGCCTTCGCGGCCGCATCTTCGCGCTGGGTCGCGGCGGCCATCCCCCTGAATTTCTTCACCCGGCCGCCTGGCAGGCTCGGCCCGGCGCTTCTTCGCGCCGCCTCAACCACCCCAGGCGGCGGAGGAACTCGCTACCGATGGCCCGCTTCACTGGCGGAGGGGACAACTTCCTTTTCGCCATTGTTGTCGGGCCCGATTCGTGAAGGTTGCCAAGGCTGAAGTCGTCGGCCCCTCCTCCTCCCTCGGCGCCGGTCTCCATCGCTGCCACCCCCAAGTCGGGGTCATCGACGTCGCTCTCTGCCCGGTCGGGGACGAATTCACGAGCCGGCCCCACGGTGCCGGCCGAGGGCTGCATGAGGGATTCTGAATCGGAAAAGACCAAAGAAAATTAGAGCCAGATTCGGCTGAAGAAGGAAACAGAGAGGCAAGAGATGACTTACCACAAAGCGGGGGTTACGCCAAGTACGGCTCCTTGCCGAACTGCCATTCCTCAGTGAGGCCGCAGTTCGCCAGGAAGTTCATCGTGTCCACCACCTTTGCGTGGGGCATGTCTTTGGAGCACAGCCGACTGGGGTCCCGGCGGCCGCTCATCCGATGATCGAGATGAGGTCGGCCTTGAAGAGGAAGGACTCGCCGCGCCACGAAGGCGGCCAGCAAGTCAGCCCCAGTCAGGCCCTCCGTCTGCATCATCACGCGGAGCCGCGCGACAGCGGCGTTGCCTGCGGGAGTCAGCGTCCGGGCCCGATGGGACCGGCTGGGGAGTCGCCCCGCCAACTCGCCGCCCACGTAAGGCGGCAAGTTGACCCAGTCGCCCTCGGCGACGTTCTTAACGATAAATGCGTGCGCTGCCACATCTTCACCGACTTGATGAGGGGATGGCAGGAAGGGGTTCTCGCACCGACCTCCTCATGGCGATGAACGTGCCGCGCACAGAGCCGGCCTGTGGCGGCGTGGGTTCCGAGCTTGGCTTGGAAGAATTCCCCACAGCTCGATGGTGGGGAGAACGCCAAGAAAGCCCTCGCATAAGGATGCGGCGGCCAGCAAGACCACCGTGTTGGGGGTGAGGTGGTGCGGCCGAGCCCGTAGAACCTGTGAACGCGCGAAAGAAGCCGCTCGCCGGCAGCCCTAGCCCGCGCATGGGGTGCGAGCGGAATATGACCCGCTCGCCCTCCTCCGGCGCCTGCGTTATTTCGCCCGCCGGCGCGGTGCGGGTCCGCACTAGGTGGCTGCCGGGGATGCGGCGCGTTTGGCGGAGAAACTCGATGATGTCGTCGTGGACAATGGAGCCATCCCACATGCCGGAGCGCGCGACGGGAGGCGCGGCGGCGGAGGAGGAGCTCATCTCCGCGGCGCGGCGTGGTTCGGTGCGGCGGAGCGAGGAAGACGAAGCAAGCAGGGGAGGAAGCGAGAGGAAGCGGGGAAGAGTGGGTGCGCGTGCGTCGCCGCCCCCCTCCTCCTGCCTACTTATAGGCGCCTAGGCTGAGAAGCCGAGGGGCGGGCGTGATTAATCGCGCCACGCCCCCACGCCCCACGATTTAACCCACGACGTTATCGCACGCAGAACGGGCGCGTGGAGCCCAACCGCTTCGCACGGGCCGCAGCCGATTCGCCTGCGCGCCGAGGCGCGGTAGTGGCGGGCCCCGCCTGACGGGCCTGTCTAGTCACGCGCGTGGGCAGGCAGACTAGCCCCGCCGCATGGCGTCACGTGGCGGGCCGGCAACGGGCAGCTGCCTGGAAGCTTGTCAGGCACGCTGCCTGGATCCCGCCACGACCTTCGAAACCTTTGAGGAGCAAGACGGCCTCCTGCAAGGCCGACTCCAGCTAGTCGGCTCAAGATAGAGACGGCGAGCCGAGCCCAGATTCTTCCACTAAAGGGATGAAACTGTTGAGGCTCCTCGACATGTTGCCCTCGGCGCCTCACCAGCTTCGGGGACTACTGTCGGAGTAATGGGCCACGGGTAGGCAAACTCGAGCCCCTGGACCTTTCAAAACATCAGGGCAGACTGCGCCCCTCAAGACCCCAAGACGAAGAGCTGCCTTCTGAGAGTCGGCGACGGAGTCACCGACTGCCCCTCCCAGCCGAGTCCCAGAGACGGCCTCAAGATGAGCCGACTCCAAGCCAGCGACTTCCCATGAAGCCGGCTACGGGGAGTCGGCCAGCGACTCCAACCGCCTCCCACTAATGCAACTACTAACATGATGGGATGGGGCCGCCTCGCAGCCCCGTCCCTGCCCCGTTCATAAAGGACAAGCATGGCCACAGAGCGCCGTACTGACGGAGATCTCCGTCCGTGGCAACGCTGTTACCCACGCTGCCTGACGTCAGCCCCGTGGGCAGATTCCTGTACCCACGATGTCCTGTCTGTACGACCCGAAGACGGCGGGACCCGCCTGTTGGCGGGAGTGCAGAAGACGGCGAGAGCGCCCCAAAGACGGACCCGCTGGGAGTTGGCCTCCGAGAGTCGGCCGGCCCCTCCCACTGCTCCATGCGCCATTAACCGTGACAAGACGAGGGAATGGCAACGGTGATCGCCGCCAAGCGGCGACATCATTGCCATGACCAACGACAAGCTCAGCGTCATTAGAAGAGCGGCTACTAACCCGCGGCCGGCAAGATCCGCCCATGGCGGACACGGGCTGTCGGCCCCATCTTTGGACCGTCGGCGAGGCCCGCTAGTCGGTGGGCCACGAAGTCATGAGAAGACGGCGACCTAAGAGATCGACGGCCGGGACTTGCTCCTGCAGATTACCATTGTACCCCGGGTAGGCCTATATAACCCCCCGGCACCCATGCAAAGGGTTGGAACCTAGTAGTTTGACACACACATAGAGGGAAGAGAAGAGCTAGCCATGCCCTTCTCCTTCCTCACCCGAACAGCTCAAGGAGCAATCTTGTACTCACTTTGCCATAGTGATCATGCGGAGACCCCGCAGAGCAGCGATGGGGTGTTATCTCCTCGGAGAGCCCTCGGTGGGTAAGATTCGCCGGCGTGAATGCCTTCGCCTCATCCCGTTTCCAGGCACCAGCGACGTTCTACTCGCCCCCTCCATGATAAGCCATCCTTTGGCATATGTCGCACCCAACCCCCGACAATTTGGCATGGACGATCGAGTATGCGGTCCAGGCTGGATTGGCCCGAATTGTTCCTATTGTATGGCTTCTTCCGCTGACCGGACTTGGAGCCACTGAATCCGGCGTTGACCACCGTGTCATCGGTATTGTTGCCATTGTTTCGACGCTTATGTCTGTTGCGTCGGGGTTTGCCGTTGCTATCCTTGGCTTCAGAGGTGCCAGGTTTGCTTGCATTATTATTGCAACGGGCTAGCCAACTATCTTCGCCCGCACAGAAGCGGGTCATAAGTGCTGTAAGGGCTCCCATGGACTTCGGCTTTTCCTGCCCGAGATGTCGGGCGAGCCATTTGTCGTTGATGCTATGCTTAAAGGCCGCTAGGGCTTCGGCATCCGGACAGTCGACGATCTGGTTCTTTTTAGTTAAGAACCTAGTCCAGAATTTCCTGGCTGCTTCTCCGGGCTGTTGGACTATATGACTTAAGTCATCCGCATCCGGAGGTCGGACACATGTTCCTTGGAAGTTGTCGAGGAAGGCTTCTTCCAAGTCTTCCCAGCTGCCAATGGAGTTTTTGGGAAGACTGTTCAACCAGTACCGAGCTGGTCCTTTGAGTTTTAGTGGGAGGTATTTGATGGCGTGGAGATCATCACCGGGGGCCATATGAATATGGAGAAGAAAATCCTCGATCCATACCGCGGGGTCTGTTGTCCCTTCATATGATTCGATGTTTACGGGTTTGAACCCTTCTGGGAATTCGTGATCCATCACCTCGTCAGTGAAGCAAAGGGGGTGTGCGGCGCCTCTGTATCGGGCCACGTCACGACGTAGCTCGGATGGAGTCCATCTACGGTTCTCGGCCCGGGCATGAGTATGATTATTGCGTCCGGCTAGATAGCCGTTGTCGCATGTCGGGGCGCGTCCCTGTGATCCATAGATCGATCTGTTCTAACCAGCTCTATTATCCAAGCCCTGCTGCAGGTCGTAGGTATGTCCCCGAGCTGTTTTATCTCTGCCTTTATGGTGAAGTGGGGCGGGCTGGTGTTCGGTTTGAGTTGTCGCTTTGTCCCGACCACGTGGTGGTCGGTCAGCCGCATTGTGTGATGATGGTACGGGCTCCAACGCCTCATCATCGAACTGAGGTAGCAATTTACGCTTCGGGTAACTTTTGGTTGGGCTCTTGAGGCCGTATTCTTCGGCTGCCAGGACATTAGTCCATCTATCGTTGAGCAGATCTTGATCAGCTTGAAGCTCCTGCTACTTCTTTTTCAGGCTCCTTGCAGTAGCTATTAGCCGGCGCTTAAAGCGCTCCTTCTCGAGAGGTTCCTCAGGCACAATAAAATCCTCGTTGCCGAGCCTCACCTCCTCCTCGGCGAGCGGAAGATAATTACTGTCCTCCGAGTCTTCGTGTATGGCCTGTTCATCAGGGCTAACTTGCCCGTCTTCCCGTTCGTCATGTTCGGAAGTTACCTCAATGGGGTCTTCATTGTCTTCGGCACCGTCCGGAGTGTTATCTTCTCCTGGGCCGGCGTTGCTGTCTTTGTTGCGACGTGATTTAGAGCGGCGTCGCTGAAGCCGGTGCTTTGGTTGTATCTCGGGAGGTTTATCCTCAACTGGATCTTCCTTATCATCGCCGCTGTTCCCTTTTGGTGCATCCACCATGTATACGTCATATGAGGAGGTGGCCGTCCATCGTCCAGTGAACTATGGGTTTTCAGCCTGCTCCTCTCTGGCATCGTCGTCCATATCATCGATGTCTTTGTAGCCGTAACCGAGCGTGTCGGTTAAGTCTTTGACAGTGGCTATTAAGTGGGCGGGGGGGGGGGGGGGAAGCGAAATTCTCCGTCGTCAGCCTCCAGTTCGAACCGGATATAATTCGGCTAAGAGTCCCCCGCTAAGGAGAGTGTTTTTAATGAGTTTAGCACGTCACCTAAAGGAGAGTGCCGGAAGATGTCCGCGGAGCTGAATTCGACGGTCGATGCCCGATCAAGCTCGTCATGCATGGACGCACATGCTTCGGAACCCGTAGCCGGAAACGTGTCCGAGGTTCCGGTAACACAGATCCCACTTGAGGTTGGGTTTTTGTGCGGCTCCAACGCCGCTGACTTTGCGTCCTCCATGGAGGGGCTGAGCCTCCCGTCCTCAGATGGCGTGACATGCTCCGGATCTGGGGCCGGAGCAGTTGCAGGCGCTATCTCCTGGGTATGGTCCGATGACAGATTTAAGTCATGTTCATCATGGCGACAGGGAGCGGCTGTCGTGGTCTCGAATCCGTCGAAGATCAAGTCTCCACGGATATCCACGACGTAATTCAAGTTTCCGATTCTGACTTGATCGCCAGGGGCGTAGCTGTCGATCTGCTCGAGATGGCCATGTGAGTTGGCCCGCAGCGCGAAGCCACCGAATATGAAGATCTGTCCAGGGAGGAAGACTTCTCCCTGAACAGCATTGTTGTAGATGATTGACGGGGCCATCGAACCTCTTGACGACGACACAGCAGAACTCTCAATGAAAGCACCAATGTCGGTGTCAAAACCGGCGGATCTCGGGTAGGGGGTCCCGAACTGTGCGTCTAAGGTCGATGGTAATAGGAGACGGGGACACGATGTTTACCCAGGTTCGGGCCCTCTCTATGGAGGTAATACCCTACTTCCTGCTAGATTGACCTTTATGAATATGAGTGTTACAAGATTAGATCTACCACGAGATCGTAATGGATAAAACCCTAAGAGTCTAGCCTGTATGACTATGGTTCTTCTACAGACTAAGCTCTCCGGTTTATATAGACACCGGAGGGGACTAGGGTTGTACAAAGTCGGTTACAAAGAAATGAATCTTCATATCAGGACGCCAAGCTTGCCTTCCACGCCAAGGAGAGTCCTACCCGGACACGGGAGAGAGTCTTCAGTCTTGTATCTTCACAGCCCATCAGTCCGGCCCGCATACTATAGTATGGACGCCCGAGGACCCCTTAATCCAGGACTCCCTCAAGCAGACATAGTGATACGTCCCCAACGTATCTATAATTTGTTATTGCTCCATGCTATTATATATTCTGTTTTGGATGTTTAATGGGCTTTATTATACACTTTTATATTATTTTTTGGACTAACCTATTAACCGGAGGCCCAGCCCAAATTACTGTTTTTTTTGCCTATTTCAGTGTTTCGCAGAAAAGGAATATCAAACGGAGTCCAAACGGAATGAAACCTTCGGGAGAGTTATTTTTGGAACAAACGTAATCCAGAGGACTTGGAGTGGACGTCAAGAAATCACCGAGGAGGCCACGAGGCAGGGGGGCGCGCCTACCCCCTAGGCGCGCCCTCCACCCTCGTGGGCCCCTTGTAGCGCCACCGACCTACTTCTTCCTCCTATATATACCTACGTACCCCCAAACCATCAACAGAGGAGCCAAAACCCTATTTCCACCGCCGCAACCTTCTGTACCCGTGAGATCCCATCTTGGGGCCTTTTTCGGCGCTCCGCCGGAGGGGGCATTGATCATGGAGGGCTTCTACATCAACACCATAGCCTCTCCGATGATGTGTGAGTAGTTTACCTCAGACCTTGGGTCCATAGTTATTAGCTAGATGGCATCTTCTCTCTCTTTGGATCTCAATACAAAGTTCACCTCGATTCTCTTGGAGATCTATTTGATGTAACTCTTCTTTTTGCGGTGTGTTTGTCGAGATCTGATGAATTGTGGGTTTATGATCAAGATTATCTATGAACAATATTTGAATCTCCTCTGAATTATTTTATGTATGATTGGTTATCTTTGCAAGTCTCTTCGAATTATCAGTTTGGTTTGGCCTACTAGATTGATCTTTCTTGCAATGGGAGAAGTGCTTAGCTTTGGGTTCAATCTGGCGGTGCTCGATCCCAATGACAGTAGGGGAAACGACACGTATTGTATTGTTGCCATCGAGGATAAAAAGATGGGGTTTATATCATATTGCATGAGTTTATCCCTCTACATCATGTCATTTTGCTTAAAGCGTTACTCTGTTCTTATGAACTTAATACTCTAGATGCATCCTGGATAGCGGTCGATGTGTGGAGTAATAGTAGTAGATGCAGGCAGGAGTCGGTCTACTTGTCACGAACGTGATACCTATATACATGATCATACCTAGATATTCTCATAACTATGCTCAATTCTATCAATTTCTCGACAATAATTCGTTTACCCACCATAATACTTATGCTATCTTGAGAGAAGCCACTAGTGAAACCTATGGCCCCCGGGTCTATTCTCCATCATATTAATCTCCCGTCAACAAGCTATTTCTATCTTTGTTTACTTTGCAATCTTTATTTTTTATCATAAAAATACCAAAAATGTTATCTTATCATCTCTATCAGATCTCACTATCGTAAGTGACCGTGAAGGGATTGACAACCCCTTTATCGTGTTGGTTGCGAGGTTCTTATTTGTTTGTGTAGGTGCGTGGGACACGAGCGTGGTCTCCTACTGGATTGATACCTTGGTTCCCAAAAACTGAGGGAAATACTTACGCTACTTTACTGCATCACCCTTTCCTCTTCAAGGGAAAACCAACGCAGTGCTCAAGAGGTAGCAAGAAGGATTTATGGCGCCGTTGTCGGGAGTCTACGCACAAGTCAAGACATACCAAGTACCCATCACAAACTCTTATCCCTCGCATTACATTATTTGCAATTTGCCTCTCGTTTTCCTCTCCCCCACTGCACCCTTGCCATTTTATTCGCCCTTCTTCTGTTCGTCTTTTCGTTTGCCTTGATGTCTTACTTGGCTCGTTTGCTCGTTTGGTTGGAATAATTTATTTCTAAACAGAGAACCTAAGATCCACGGATCCTCATCCACTTGCTAATCTTTTAAGAGATCCAATGATGATGAACCAATTGCTAGTGATTTTTGTGCACTTGATTATCTTTATGAAGTTTTGCTTGAAATTCGTGAATCTGAAAATTATGATGAAGAAATTTATGAAGAGATTCATGATAACTCCTTGAATCAAAAGCATGATTGCAATGATTTTACTATAAATTCTCTTGATGTCAATTGTGCTAATAATATGCAAAACCCTAAGCTTGGGGATGCTAGTTTTGCTATGTCTACTACTTGTTGCAATGATCATGATTGGGGTGATTCTTCTTATGATCTTGAAAATTTATTTAAGCCCATGATGAATATGAGATTGATAATAGTGTTTGCCATAATATTGAAAGTGGGTTTGGAAGAGTGACAACTTTAGATCCCACATATTTGGAGAATGTTCAATCTTATGAAATTTTTGATAAAAGTGGGTTTGGAGAGGTCATGACTTTAGCTAAGGTTAATCCCACTATTTTAGAAGAGTGTCAACTTTGCATACATGTGGATCGTGTTAAGAATATGTTTTGTAATAGCTATTTTGTTGAATTTGCTTATGATCCCATATGTAATTATTATGAGAGAGGAAAATATGGTTGTAGAAATTTTCATGTTACGAAATTACCTCTCGTTATGTTGAGATTGCTAATGTTTCTTTCCACTTCCTTGCATATGCTAGTTTTTGCTTGCTATGATAATTTGTTTGCCTATAAGATGTCTATGAATAGGAAGTATGTTAGAATTAGATGTGTTTTTCACATGCTATATGATGCTCTGTTTGTGCTCCAATTCTTGTATTTCATGTGAGCATCATTAAAATTAGCAATGCCTAGCTAAGGGCGTTAAACGATAGCGCTTGTTGGAAGGCAACCCAATTTTATTTTAGTTTTTGCTTTTTTGCTCCTGTTTTAGGAATAAATCTTTGATCTAGCCTCTGGTTAGATTTGTTTTGTGTTTTAATTAGTGTTTGTGCCAAGTGAAACCTATAGGATCTTCTTGGATGATAGTTATTTGATCTTGCTGAAAATTCCAGAAACTTTCTGTTCACGAAAACAATTGTTAAAAATCACCAGAACGTGATAAAATACTAATTCCAATTGCAGCAGATCAATAAAGAAATTATCTAGGTCCCTATTTTGGTAGATTTTTCTGAGTTCCAGAAGTTTGTGTTAGATACAGATTACTACAGACTGTTCTGTTTTTTGACACATTCTGTTTTTCGTGTGTTGTTTGCTTATTTTGATGAATCTATGGCTAGTAAAAGAGTTTATAAACCATAGAGAAGTTGGAATACATTAGGTTTAACACCAATATAAATAAAGAATGAGTTCAATACAGTACCTTGAAGTGGTGTTTTGTTTTCTTTCGCTAACAGAGCTCATGAGATTTTCTATTAAGTTTTGTGCTGTGAAGTTTTCAAGTTTTGGGTAAGGATTTGATGGATTATGGAACAAGGAGTGGCAAGAGCCTAAGCTTGGGGATGCCCAAGGCACCCCAAGGTCAATCTAAGGACACACCAAAGCCAAAGCTTGGGGATGCCCGCGAAGGCATCCCCTCTTTCGTCTTCGTCCATCGGTAACTTTACTTGGAGCTATATTTTTATTCACCACATGATAAGTGTTTTGCTTGGAGTGTCTTGTATAATTTGATTCTTTGCTTTTAGTTTACCACAATCATCCTTGTTGTACACACCTTTTGAGAGAGACACACATGATTCGGAATTTATTAGAATATTCTATGTGCTTCAGTTATATCTTTTGAGCTATATAGTTTTTGCTCTAGTGCTTCACTTATATCTTTTAGAGCACGGCGGTGGTTTGTTTTATAGAAACTATTGTTCTCTCATGCTTCACTTATATTATTTTGTGAGTCCTACAAAACAGCATGATAATTTGCTTTAATTGTGAAGTTAATTAGTCCTAATATGATAGGCATCCAAGACTAGTAAAAACTTTCTTATAAGTGTGTTGAATACTAAGAGAAGTTTGATACTTGATAATTGTTTTGAGATATGAAGATGGTGATATTAGAGTCATGCTAGTTGAGTGGTCATGAATTTGAGAAATACTTTTGTTAAAGTTTGTGATTCCCGTAGCATGCACGTATAGTGAACCGTTATGTGATGAAGTCGGAGCATGATTTATTTATTGATTGTCTTCCTTATGAGTGGCGGTCGGGGACGAGCGATGGTCTTTTCCTACCAATCTATCCTCCTAGGAGCATGCACATAATACTTTTTTTGATAACTAATAGATTTTTGCAACAAGTATATGAGTTCTTTATGACTAATGTTGAGTCCATGGATTATATGCACTCTTATCCTTCCACCATTGCTAGCCTCTCTAATACGGCGCACTTTTCACCGGTATCATACCCACCATATACCTTCGTCAAAACAGCCACCATACCTACCTATCATGGCATTTCCATAGCCATTCCGAGATATATTGCCATGCAACTTACCACCGTTCAATTTACTATGACATGCTCCATCATTGTCATATTTCTTTGCATGATCATGTAGTTGACATCGTATTTGTGGCAAAGCCACCGTTCATTATCTTCATACATGTCACTCTTGATTCATTGCATATCCCGGTACACCACCGGAGGCATTCATATAGTCATATTTTGTTCTAAGTATTGAGTTGTAATACTTGAGTTGTAAGTAAATAAAAGTGTGATGATCATCATTATTAGGGCATTATCCCAAGTGAGGAAAGGATGATGGAGACTATGATTCCCCCACAAGTCGGGATGAGACTCCGGACTAAAAAAAAGAGGCCATAAAAAAGAGAAAAGGCCCAACAAAAAATGATGAGAGAAAAGAGAGAAGGGACAATGCTACTATCCTTTTTCACACTTGTGCTTCAAAGTAGCACCATGATCTTTATGATAGAGAGTCTCTTGTTTTGTCACTTTCATATACTAGTGGGAATTTCACAATATAGAACTTGGATTGTATATTCCAATGATGGGCTTCCTCAAAATGCCCTAGGTCTTCGTGAGCATGCGAGTTGGATGCACACCCACTTAGTTTCTTTTGTTGAGCTTTCATACACTTATAGCTCTAGTGCATCCGTTGCATGTCAATCCCTACTCACTCACATCGATATCTATTAATGGGCATCTCCATAGCCCGTTGATACGCCTAGTTGATGTGAGACTATCTTCCCCTTTTTTGTCTTCTCCACAACCACCATTCTATTCCACCTATAGTGTTATATCCATGGCTCACGCTCATGTATTGCGTGAAGATTGAAAAAGTTTGAGAACATCAAAAGTAAGAAACAATTGCTTGGCTTGTCATCGGGGTTGTGCATGATTTAAATACTTTGTGTGGTGAAGATCGAGCATAGCCAGATTATATGATTTTGTAGGGATAAGTTTCTTTGGCCATGTTATTTTGAGAAGACATGATTGCTTTATTAGTATGCTTGAAGTA
The DNA here is from genome assembly GCA_021605145.1 of Aegilops bicornis. NCBI lineage: Eukaryota > Viridiplantae > Streptophyta > Magnoliopsida > Poales > Poaceae > Aegilops > Aegilops bicornis. Next base: position 543,486,155 of record CM038671.1, read on the forward strand.
TTATTACTTTTATGTCAATACTAAACTTTCATCTTGAATCTTTCGGATCTGAATATTCATACCACAAATAAGAGAATTACATTGAAAATTATGCTAAGTAGCATTCCCATCAAAAATTCTGTTTTTATCATTTACCTACTCGAGGACGAGCAGGAATTAAGTTTGGGGATGCTTGATACGTCTCCAACGTATCTATAATTTTTGATTGCTCCATGCTATTATATATTCTGTTTTGGATGTTTAATGGGCTTTATTATACACTTTTATATTATTTTTGGGACTAACCTATTAACCGGAGGCCCAGCCCAAATTGCTGATTTTTTGCCTATTTCAGTGTTTCACAGAAAAGGAATATCAAACGGAGTCCAAACGGAATGAATCCTTCGGGAGAGTTATTTTTGGAACAAACGTGATCCAGAGGACTTGGAGTGGACGTCAAGAAATCACCGAGGAGGCCATGAGGCAGGGGCGCGCCTACCCCCCTGGGCGCGCCCTCCACCCTTGTGGGCCCCTTGTAGCTCCACCGACCTACTTCTTCCTCCTATATATACCTACGTACCCCAAACCATCAACAGAGGAGCCAAAACCCTATTTCCACCGCCGCAACCTTCTATACCCGTGAGATCCCATCTTGGGGCCTTTTTCGGCGCTCCGCCGGAGGGGGCATTGATCACGAAGGGCTTCTAGATCAGCACCATAGCCTCTCCGATGATGTGTGAGTAGTTTACCTCAGACCTTCGGGTCCATAGTTATTAGCTAGATGGCTTCTTCTCTCTCTTTGGATCTCAATACAAAGTTCTCCTCGATTCTCTTGGAGATCTATTTGATGTAACTCTTCTTGTAGTTTATGATCAAGATTATCTACGAACAATATTTGAATCTCCTCTAAATTCTTTTATGTATGATTGGTTATCTTTGCAAGTCTCTTCGAATTATTAGTTTGGTCTGGCCTACTAGATTGATCTTTCTTGCAATGGGAGAAGTGCTTAGCTTTGGGTTCAATCTTGCGGTGCTCGATCCCAAAGGATGAGGGGAAACAACACGTATTGTATTGTTGCCATCGAGGATAAAAGATGGGGTTTATATCATATTGCATGAGTTTATCCCTCTACATCATGTCATCTTGCTTAAAGCGTTAGTCCATTCTTATGAACTTAATAGTCTAGATGCATCTTTGGATAGCGGTCGATGTGTGGAGTCATAGTAGTAGATGCAGACAGGAGTCGGTCTACTTGTCACGGACGTGATGCCTATATACATGATCATACCTAGATATTCTCATAACTATGCTCAATTCTATCAATTTCTCGACAGTAATTCGTTTACCCACCATAATACTTATGCTATCTTTAGAGAAGCCACTAGTGAAACCTATGGCCCTGGGTCTATTCTCCATCATATTAATCTCCCGTCAACAAGCTATTTCTATCTTTGTTTACTTTGCAATCTTTATTTTTTATCATAAAAATACCAAAAATATTATCTTATCATCTCTATCAGATCTCACTCTCGTAAGTGACTGTGAAGGGATTGACAACCCTTTATTGCGTTGGTTGCGAGGTTCTTATTTGTTTGTGTAGGTGCGTGGGACTCGAGCATGGTCTCGTACTAGATTGATACCTTGGTTCTCAAAAACTGAGGGAAATACTTACGCTACTTTACTGCAGCACCCTTTCCTCTTCAAGGGAAAACCAACGCAGTGCTCAAGAGGTAGCACCTAGCTACCTCCTTAAATAGGCAGGTGCTTACCAGTCCAACCCGGCACGCACCGCTCAGTCGCATGACGTCTATTAAGCTTCGGATGATGCATACGACGCAGAACGCCCATACTATGCCCATGGGATGGTTAGTGCTATCAGGCCAGAGGCCTTCTTGGATCAAATATCCAAACCGTCAGTGTGTTGGTAGTGCGATCACGAGCAGAGACTCATGAAAGATGTGACCCCGTCGCCCCGTCTCGAGGACTTGCGACAAGGGCTAGGAATGCCCGACCACGCCTCGTATTCAACTCTCAGGTACCCTCCAGGTCAACCCGTCTCCATATCACTCGCGGGTACCCCTCGGGGTCGACCCGCCTTTCCAAGTAACAGTTGTAAAGTCCAAGTATCCGTGTGTTCAAACACCAGGGGGAAACCCCGAGGAATCACCCTCGGTGGATTCCGCTCAATGTAATCATCACGGTGAACGTAGGAGGAACCACCCTCTAGGTTCACACTTGAGGGGTTGCACGACAGAGTCGTATGGGAAGTGGTTAAGGAGGAATCACCCTCGATGACCATAACCTATGAACTAATCTACAAGGCTAACATTAGAAGTGCTGATGAGGTATCACCCTCGGCACTCGATAGTAACCCAGTAGTGTCGAGCAACTAAGGGGGAAGTGATGTGCGGTGCCGGGGCCTGGTCCTCGATCCCATTGATCGGGTCTGATAATCCAACGGGGCAGTCGGGACAAAGTGGGGTCTCTGATGGGTCTCTACCCAGCCTATACTAAACAGTTTAGGATAAGCAGGTAGCTAACAACATCAGGTTACAATAAACAGGTTATGAAGCAGAAATAAGATAACAGTAGTAGCAGCAGATTCTAATGCAAGCATAAGAGAGATAATGTAGGCGATATCGGTATGCTCAAAGGGGGGGTGCTTGTCTGGAAGCTCTGCTGCAAAGGAAGAAGGGTCGTCGGAGAAGTAGTCGATCACAGAGGAGCCATCGGTCTCGAGGTCTACCGGAGAGAAGAGGGGGAAGAAACAGTAAATATAAGAAAACAGATGCAACACTAAGCATGACAAGACGATATGCAAAACTAGGGTCAACCTAATGTAGTGCTGCACGAAATAGGTGAAGGGGGAATTCAACCGGGAATGTATTACCGGTTCTGGACCTGTGTCAAACAGATGACTGGAGGGGGAATGCTCCATGTTCAGATAGTTACAGGCATCTGACAGGTAAACGGATAGCGGATTCAGATTTTTCTCGTTTTTTTGAGCAACTTTTATGTAGAAAACATTTTCATCCGAGTTACGGATTATTTTATATGAATTTCCGAAGTTTAAACAATATTCTGAAATTTCTGGAAATATTTTCCATTCGAAAAATAAACTAAAACTGCTAAGTGCACACATAGAAGTGTACCCATCAGTGGCTATAGAGGATGACAGGTGGGGCCATTGACTGGGTTGATCCAGTCAATAGTTTGACTAGTCAAAAGTGAATAGTGTATGTGGGTCCCGATTGTCACATACCCATATTATTTAACCAATTCTTAATTAAATTTAAAAAGCTTAAATAGGAGGGGGGTTGGGCTAAACTAATTACGGCCTCTCTAATTAACAGGAGGGGACCCATGTGGCAGTGGCCCATATCGGCCTCTGTCTAGGCTTATGCCCGGACACACGTACCCGCAGAGTACGGCGCCGGCGGCCCTGGTGCTGGCCGGGGAAGCACGGCGCGGGGCAGAGGGGGTGCGAGGCAACGGCGGGCTCGGGGCATGGCTGCCGGCGAGGGCACGCGAACGGATGCAGCCAATGAGCGGCGGGCGGGAGCAGGCGCTGCCACCGCGGCAGCAGGTGCGGTCATGCGGCCGGCGCGGAGTGCAGCCCCGCGCGGTCGGGTGGGCGAGCAGGACCGCAGCGCTATGCAGCAAGGAAGCAGCGACGAGCTGCGGCACAAGCAGAGCAATAGCTTGGCAGAAGCAGCAGTAGCTGCTGCGAGCAGCGGAAGGCGGAAGGGAGGCTGCACTCGGCGAAGGGAGCAGGTCGCGGGCAGTACAGGGCGCAGCTGGGGAGGGTGCGCACAGGCGAGGCGGGAACGCACGGTCAATACAGCGGGCGCGTAGGAGCTCGGGCTCCGACGGCCATGGCGAGCTACGGGAGACGGAAAACGATGACCGAACCAAAAGGAAACTGGGAGGGAGGAAGCACAGCTCACCATGGAGCTTGGTGACGCACTCGAGGAGGCCGGTGATGGCTTGACGGCGAAGCAATTGGCGGCTTGGTGCCGTGGCTGTGCGCGGAGAAGGACGACGGTGATGGCGAGCTGCGGGGCTGTCCGGCTCATCCTGATGCTCGAGACAGATGAGGACGAGGGCGCCAGTCCTCCTAGATGCCTTGGCACAGCTCGGGGAGGAGGGTGGTCGCGACGATTTCGGAGCCACGGCGATCGCCACGCTCGGCTCCGATCCAGATCGAGAGAGAGGCGGGTGAGGGAGGAAGGGAGAGAGGGGGAGTGTTCTAGCTAGGGTTTGCCAGGGGACGAGAGAGGAACCTTATACGCGCGGGGAGGCGGCGGATGGCCTCCACGGCGGTATGGCGCGGTGGCCATGGTCGGGGGATCTCTGCCACGACCCCCGTGAACAGGAAGAAGGCGAAAGGGGGGCTAGATGGGTTGGGCCGGCTTCTTTAGCTAGTTGCGCTAAAGTGCACAGTAGCTTATGGCCTTTTGTCTTTTCTTTTCTATTTTTTTTTCTTTTCCAGTAGTTTTTGCATTTTCTTTTAGCCACAAATGACTTTGGAAAAATATGCCACTGGCCAAAACAAAGTCAAAGAAATATTGTGCAGTGCCACAAAAAGTTTGGAAAAGCAATTAATTTGCTAACTTGGAACTGTTTTAAATTTCTATAGTCCATCTTAGCTTGGAGGTGATGTTGTTTTCCTTAAAAATTAAATGGTATGGAATTTTGGGTAAAAGATGAACTATTTTGCAGCAACTTTTGTGCAACTCCAAATTCCACTTGTAAGTGGAATTTTCAAAGGATAATTGAATCAAAGGTGATCAAGCACTGTTTAGTAAAATGATTAGCTTATTCACAGAGGGTTATTGTAGCATGAGATTGGGGTGTTACACTTACGCAGCGGACATAGGAATGTACGTGCCCTGTTTTTGGTGATCCTAAAAGGAACTTCTCCTTAAAAGCCGTGCCGTGAATTCAATCGTGGTCATCCACATCAATCGATAAAAGTTTTTTGTAACAACTCGTCCGTAAATATAGCACTGCTCTTTCTCACATGCCTCTTATAGCTTACATGTTTTTTCTCTCCTCATGACCACCATACACCTTTATGATTTTCTTCTTTCATGATGCACCTCTTCTTTTCTACCTCCATCTCACAAGAGAACAATCGTTCATCATTTCTCTTTAACCCTTATTCTATCTATTGGTCATGTGGCTCTTTCACCATTTTCACTAAGAGTATCTCCAAGGGCGAGGCCCATTTTCAGGTGGATAGTCTGAACATGTCCAAACACAAAAAACGCCCGCCCAACCAGTCCTGCGCTCAACGGGCTCCTCCAAACCTGATCCAAATGTCCGGACTATCCGAACTTGTTCAAACCCGAGCCAAAATGTCCGGACACCTCCAAACCTAGCCCATACGTGGGAGAGAAAGGGGGTTCATGAGACACGTCTAGACATATTCGTCACGTCGGCCCGACACTCTAGGCTCATCCCAAACATCACAAACCCCATGTGTGGTTCTCACTCTCTCTCCACTCTATACTCTTCGCTTTGCCCCCAAGCATTGCTCGATACGTCCCAAGCCATGGTTTGATCCACCATAGCCATGTCATGGGAGGAGTCAGAGTCGGACATCGTCGATTGGGAGCTCCTCGATCTAACAAGGGATCTCCAGTCTTTCTGGGATCAGACTTAATCTCATAGAGTGCGAGAAAACAGTCAACTGTATTATATCTAACACATGGGCTAAATATAAATCTCTAGCTAATATTATCGCTGAAATTATTTGGGTACAATCACTACCCAGGGAATTAGGGAGTTTTCGGCAATGTGTACCTTGCCTATGATGTGATAATGTGGGACCAACATATTTATCAACAAATTTGGTATTTTCACGTGAGAATCAAAATCATTGAGATAGATTTTCATTTTACCAAAAAAGGGCCGCTCAGAAGATGCTTAGATACAGTTCATTCCTTCTAAAGATCAAGTGACCGATGGTTTGACCAAACATCACCTCCCAAGTTACTAGAAGATTTTAGACGCAATGTCAACTTCACAAGTTTGGATTGAGGGGAAGTGTTAAGACTTAATTGTAGTCATGTCATATTCCATTATGTGTAGCCATCCCAAACAAACGAGGGATCAGTGGTCGATTCTAATTAATAGTTTATGTAATTCTCTTGAAAGACTTTCCACCTATGACGCTCGAAGTAATCTTCCTTATTTAGGGTATCTCTAATGTTGACCCTTAAACCTCCCGGATCCGTTCGTACCGCGCTATCGGACCGCGTAAACCATTTAATGCTGTCCTGTACCGTTCTGTGGTGCGGTTCGGACGTACTTTCTCCCCCAAACGATAGACAAATGAGGGGGGCTTTGTCTGAGTCCGGACCGCTCCCACACCCGCTTCTGACCGTCCTGGCTCACTAAAAACTACTCCTCCCTCCCGGGCACGCTTCCCACCTAAAACGGTCAACGCCGCTCCAGAGCGTTAGTGTCCGAATTCATGCCCGGCCAGAGCGAACAAGACCACTCACTGGCGCCGGCATTGAAGCGGCGCGCCAGCCGGGAGAGCGTTGCCCGCTGTGACGCCCGGTTATTTAAGATACAGTGAACCTCTGCTAATGATGCCACATCACCTCGATTACTGTTGCTAATATCGCGTTAGTTCAAAATCGATTCAAATTCAAATTTGAATTTTAGTCGAATGGCAAAAGTTTTCAAACAATAAAACTAAAATGTTGAGAAAGTGACATGATTATATATACTAAATTAGGTACAACTTTTGTATTTTGCTAAAACTAAAATATTTTGGGAATATTAGAAAACAGTAAAGGAAAAATAAAATAAAAGAAAAAGACAAAACAGAAAACAAAACAAGAAGGAAACCCCCTGCCCCCCTGGGCCTCGGCCCACCCCTGCCTGACGGCCTACTCCCCCTCCTATGTCGTCTTCCCCTTCTCCTGTTTGACCGACCCGTGCCCGCGCGTTGCCTCTGAGCCCCCTCACCAGCCATGCTGCTAGAGCGCCGCGGGGGAAGATAGGGAGGCCACTTCGCCTTCCCCCCAGATATTTCTCCCCTCTCTCTCTCTGGCCCACGTCTGCTCTCTCTCCCTCTGGCCTCGCCCTCTCCTCCAGGTCCGCCCACACCCGAGCGCCGTCGACGCCATGGCTCCGTCCACGCGACCACTGGCTACCCCGCGACACATCTCTGTGTCCAGGAACTTCACCCGCCTCTTCTTCATCGACGACGAGGACCAAAAGGACCCGGGCGATGCCACAACTTGCGGATCCAGCCGATTCCTCGTCTGCATCACCAACGTTCTTCGACGACTCCATCACCCCCGCTGCTCCAAAGCTTCCACCGGGCCTACGTGTTCCTTCCCGGTGAGCACCGCGACAAAAGCCCTCTCGTTTACGCTCGAATCTAAGCTTGCTGCTAGCCGTTGCTGTTGTTGGAGCTCCGCCGCCATCGCTGTAGTGCCTGTCCTGGCCTGTTGTGCCAACCAGAGAGCTGGGGGCTTCACATAGACGCTGTAGGAACTTAGTGCCGCTCGTTTTGCTTGTTGCATCACCGTTTCCATCGAGCTCGAGCTCCTCACTGCGCGCTCGTGGCCCTTACTGCTGCTTTGCTACGCAGCTGTTTTACTGCTGCCGTTGCCTACCTCTGGTCACCCGCATCCGACCGCCGCTGCAGCCACCTGCGCCCGCCTCACGCTCGTCTCTGAAGCCGCCGCCGCCCCATCATTGCCTCGCCGCCCGCCCGCGTGTGGCCGTCCCTCACGTGCTGCCCGCTGACTGCTGTCGCTCGCTGCTGCCGGCCCGCCCCGCTCACCACTCGCTGCTACTGCTCTCCAGCGCCCCCACTGTCGGGGATATACCCTGCGGTGTAACCCGGCCGAAAGTATAACCCGGCCGGACTTGGCGACTCACTAATGACCCGCCCTGGCTGGACGACACACTAAGTGACCCGCCTGATCCCGGCGACTTATGGGTGGCCTGGCAAGCGGATCAGAGGAGCGACAAGACCCGGGGGCCCAGGAGGCTCAAGGCCCAGAAGGCCGGCATACGTTATGGTAGGCCGGCTTAAGAGGAAAGGTGTGAGGAATATCTTCCTTACTAGGAATCAAGACCCGGGCTTGTATCTGGCTTGTAGTAGAAGATAGGCTAGTCCTAATCCTATTTGGACTCCACATGTAACCCGCCCCTTCAACTTATATAAGGAGGGGCAGGCACTAAAGAGGGACAAGAAACAATATCTAGGGCTAGACACAAAGGGGGAGCCGGCTTATGCAGCGACTCTCAGTGAGCATAATGAGACCTAGCCTCAAACAGCATGTAGGGCTATTCCGGATGATGTTTCCCGGGGCCCGAAGCTGTCTAAATCCTCGTCTTGTGTGATGATCCGCCTAGCGTCTCTCGATTTCGTCCAACCCCTCTCAAGCTACCACATAGATGCGCGACTAAGTCCTCACGCTAAGGACATCTGCCGTGACAATTCCACGACAGTTGGCGCCCACCGTGGGGCGTACGCACGGTGGTGTTGAGTTCTTGGAGGGAGCTCTTAAAGGGATCGAGAAGTTCACAAGTTTCTGGATGAAGAAGTTTGTAAAGCTCAGGCACGGAACGAACATACTTGATAATCCGGCTCGAAAAGATCTCGAGCAGAGCCGTAGCCAGGGTTAGTACAATTTGCTAGTCAGTTTTGGATCTGATATTACAATGTTGGAGTTCAAGATCGCCGCTCGTTTGAACAAGATGGCCGATCACAAGTCGCCAAGAACGTTGTTTTCCGCTGCTGCTTGTTTTTGCCGGCGCGTCGAGTCCGGATACGTAACTCGCCGAAGACAGCATGGATAGAGTCCCTATTTCGTAAACGTACCGGTTGACCGAGTCATATGAGAATACCAATTGTGCAAAACACATGACAAGTCTGAATCGGGCTATCAAATCATGAATCGGACATCAGTCAAGGTTACAGCTATCGTAGTCTGTACCTGGAAACAATATAAAAAAAATTAATTATGCAGCGCTCAAGTGGACGAATCAATCAGGGTCACCACTGACCGAAAAATTGCTGCAGCTTTTGATGGACTTCTAGAAAGTACTACTGAAGAAAAGGAGTTGGATTACCAAAACCAAGATAGACTCGGACGGGTGTAACAGTTCAATCAGGATGAATATTACTTTGACTCAAATATGGATCTAACGAAAAGGCAAGGAGTCAATTGCTACTTACTATTATGATACGTGGAAGCCAAATCCGAGTGGCCATGGCTTATCATGTGAAGCATGCTAGCTTTACTAGGAGTATGGATCCATTAAAAAATGACAGAGACTACAACGCAACTACTGCGATTCATACCGACGAGTCAAGCTGGCTCCAGCTCCAAACTATTATAAGCCGGGCTGCACCAAGCCAACGGTCCGCCTCTTCTCAACTCCATCTACGCCGCGGCTGAGCAATTGGCAGGCTGGCCGGTTCAGTCACCGAGCACATCCGTTGAGCGCCTGCACTCGCCTCTGAGCCGTCCCGGATTTGTTTAGGCCAAGCAGTGTGTCAAAGTCTCCAGTTACTTCAGAGACTATATAACCCTAGCGAGAAGCAAGCATCTGGCAGGATCCTCAAGAGGTCAATGCAAATATCCTTTATAAGCATATAAGGACCAAAAGAAATTAGGCAACCGTATTGACAAGTTACCTATGACGGGTCATCGGTCGTCCGAGCAAAATCAGGTGATATCCATCTAAAGTTTATTTTATTAACACATATTATTTTCATCAAAGAACAATTATTTGGTCTATGATAATTTTTCGCATGACCATTGTTCCTTACAAAAGGTGTCGCCAAAAGGCGTGAGCAAAAATTATTTTTGCACTAGCGCTCGTTTTGCGCAAGTTGCCACCCCCGCTACCTCAACACACGCGACTGACTCATTGTCCGTGCCCATGGCCGACTTGCCTGCGTCCGTGCCGTTTCCAACCCTGCGGCTAATTTTCGCGCTTGCACCAGCTTACAATGTCACGGACGACTCGCCCGTCCGCTCTCGCGGCCGGTTCACGCATCCACGCCGGCTTACAACAAGGACGACAAACTTGCTCGCACCGGCTTATCAGTCTACTCTCACGGCCGACTCGGTTGTGATTGATTTCAGCTTCACCGTGGTGATCATCAACTCCGTGGTGAATAATTTTCTGGCTTAACAAATCAGGTGATATCCATCCAAGTTTGTTTTATTAGCACATGTTGTTTTTGACAAAAAACAAGTTTATCTTTGCCTTGGTCTGCAATATTGTTTATGCAGGGAAATCACTTATGACAAAAAGTGATATTATACCGCGGAGATGGAGGCATGCCAACATCTTTTGGCATAGGTGGTCGTCGTTACTCAACGGACTCCCACGCAGGCTTACAACACCGTGGCCTTCTCTCACGACCACGCCGGCTTACAACAAGGAGGACAACTTGCCCGTCCGCACCGGCTTACAACGCCACGACCAGGTTTATCTGACTGTACCGCCTCAGATGTTGCGGTCATCTTTACCGTCCGTCTCTCATGGCCTGGTCTACATCAACACATCGGGCCGCACCTGTCTGCGTGAGTTGTTTATTGAGTATGAGAAAGTCACTACTTGGGAAGCCCGGTTTTCTTCCAACAAATTGGAGGCAAATTATCATATATTATCAGCCGCCGTCTACACTGGATGGTTCAATTGATAGGGGCGCAAGTCACCGCCACTACAGTTTGGTTAAACTTCAAACAACCATTTGGAAGGAACCATTGGCCGAGTTGCTGACACGGCTCATATGGAATCATTTATAAACCCGCCGCAGTCACCTCAACCTTTCTGTGGATTCACATCGCGCTATCAACGCCAGCGATATACACCTTACGCTATGGTCAATATGGAGAATCTCAAGCCAACACCTCGAGTTGTCTTGAGACTCGGGGGCAACAATGGTATGACTCGACAGAATTGGCCGGTTTTAATACATTCAATAACTCCGGGTCATTGGAGGGAAAAATAACCCGGCCCTAGAGATTACTGCTCTATCGATGAAATTTTCGAGACCATCAGAAAGATGTCCGGCTTAGAAAGAAGAATTCTGGGTTAAAATCCGGTTCAAGGGAAATTTATCTACCACAAAGCTTTGAAGCTTTCAAATCCGGTTCAAAAACCGGTTCAAGTTCGAGTTCTCAGAAAGATTAAAGGGTGTCAAAAAGAGCTCGTTGCCATGATGCGCAGTTCAAACATGGGTATCCCGCCTTACGGCTTATCTTATTATGATTACTTGGGGGCTTCCTGCTCATCGGGCATAGCTATCAGTACCCTCTTGATCGGCGCAATGCCAAAATTTATACGGTCACTTGTGGGCTTCCTGTTCAAACATAGGTCGTATTCGTATTTGATTAGCAAACTGCTGAACCTACTTGGGGGCTTCTTGATCGTATTCGAATCATAGCTCAACCCCTTTGGGAATCGACGTGGATCGTATTTGAATCAGCGTCGTTAAACAAATTTTAAGGTTGTATTCGAACCAAAGAGAACATAGCTGTCGATACCCACTTTGATCGGCAACGCCAACGCCACTGGGGGCTATATGATCGTGTTGAATCTTACCTTAACCCCTTTGGAGCAGTTTCTTGATCGTATTCGAATCAGAAGCCTCAAAATTTTTATCTGTTTTTATACAATCGCAAATATTTGAGTTGCCACAAATATCATATGTGCCAGCTCTTACAGAGTTGAGTTATCAACTTCACTGTCCAGGTGACATAAGCCGGCGGTATCATTCAAAGGATCATAGGGATCTTGTGATCTACTTGTGTGCATGATAAGGATACATTTGGGTGGTTACATACGGCTTTTGACGTTAAGTCACCGGGGCATATGTTGTTTAAACTCTTTGCAAGATTTGCAGGAATATGACATATAAATGATTAAGTTCAAGCTCATTACCAAACTTGATGCTTCAAAATGATTATCCGTTCTGGATTTTTCTCAAAGGCTATAAGCCGCCGGGTTATAAAAATTCCGGCTTACAATGAAGGCGTATTAAATCATCGTCGGCCAAGAGCCGCTGGGTATTTAAACTTCGGATTTACTTATCAACCGATGAGGTATTGAAATTTTTAATAGCCAAAACTGGATGGATTTTCATGATGATATTGAATGATTGAGGTTTTCATACCGGGTTATATTATTCAAATCTTGAATAGCCAACATGGCTGGATTTCTATTGTGATTATCAATAACCAGTGTTATAATTGAGGTTTTCAAAGTCGCTTTAGCGCAATTGCTATTATTTTTATCAATGGATAGGATTTATTCTACTGTGGAAGGAATAGTCCCGAGTCGCTGCAGGCTTACGACCCGGCACTTGGGGGCTACATTATTCACATTGAGATTACATCAAATATGCAAGTCCCATGACACTGCCAGCATGCACCATGGCACTTGGTGGCTAATGCAAAGTCATTTTTTGCTCAACTTATTGAAGACCCGACTCATCATATTCTAAATGAGCCGGCCCTTGGGGGCTACCAATTGCTCTTGTAAAAAATTTCAAGGTACACAAGCATTAATCCATTATATTGAAAGGTTCACTATTCAATTGGTAGAGTACAAAGCTCTTAACCTTGTGGACGTGGGTTCAAGCCTCATGGTGGAGATTATATTATATGATGTTATTATCAGTTATATACAAAGTCCCAGCTCAGTATTATCTTACTAAGCCGGCCCTTGGGGGCTACACATTGCTGTTCAAGTTTACATGGTTATATCTACAAAGTCCCTGCTCATTATTGCATAATGACCTGACCCTTGGGGGCTACGCTGGTTGAAGTTTTTATGAGCATAAGGCAATTTCAAGTCCCGAGTTCTTTGCAAGCATGACAACCCGGCACTTGGGGGCTACATATATGGAGTATTCAGTTTTTACTAGTGACTGAGATGAACATGGATTTCTTCAAAGTGGCAGTAATTATACGGAAACAAGTCTCAAAACATCACTTTGTTTTGTTCAAGACTTGGGGGCTATAGGTCATATGGATATAAGGGAGAAATATCTTCCAATTTTCAGTTTTGAGCAAACCAGATTGACCCGGCATCACCAATCATTATGACCCGGTGTCTGCAACGATCATAACCCGGTGTCATCAATAATCATGAACCAGCATTGGTAACAATCATGAACCGGCGTTGGAAACAATCATGACCAGGAATTATCAGTTTTTATAGCCCGGTGATTTTGGAAATTATAGATCGGCAAGTTCTGTATTTTCAAACCGGCTGAATATCAGATGAGTATTTCAAGACCAATATTTCTTAAGCCGACGCGATGGAAGCCGACTCAAATGGATTATTTGTTTACAATATTTCTTCTACAAGCAAATTGATTGTAAAGCTGGTCTATTGACCCGGATTTTCTAGAAGAAGTAAATAACAAGGACTTAAGGATGTTCAGGGGCCGGTTTACAAGAATTCTTAACCCGGAGCACAACCTGTCAAATTTGTTCTTTTGTTTATTTTGCAGCATAAGTTTACCATGGATAAATCCAAGCTAAGCTTGGGGGCTAATGTCGGGGATATACCCCACGGTGTAACCCGGCCGGAAGTATAACCCGGCCGGACTTGGCGACTCACTAATGACCCGCCCTGGCTGGACGACACACTAAGTGACCCGCCTGATCCCGGCGACTTATGGGTGGCAGCAAGCGGATCGAGGAGCGACAAGACCCGGGGCCCACGAGGCTCAAGGCCCGGAAGGCGGCTTACGTTATGGTAGGCCGGCTTAAGAGGAAAAGCGTGAGGAATATCTTCCTTACTAGGAATCAAGACCCGGGCTTGTATCTGGCTTGTAGTAGAAGATAGGCTAGTCCTAATCCTATTTGGACTCCACATGTAACCCGCCCCTTCAACTTATATAAGGAGGGGCAGGGCACCCCAAAGAGGGACAAGAAACAATATCTAGGGCTAGACACAAAGGGGGAGCAGGCCTATGCGGCGACTCTCGATGAGCATGATGAGAACTAGCCTCAAACAGCACGTAGCGCTATTCCGGATGATGTTTCCCAGGGCCGAAGCTGTCTAAATCCTTGTCTTGTGTGATGATCCGCCTAGCGTCTCTCGATTCCGTCCAACCCCTCTCAAGCTACCACATAGATGCATTGGCCTCGCGACTAAGTCCTCACGCTAAGGACATCTGTCGTGACAATTCCACGACACCCACCGCGCGCCCATCATTCACCTCATACGGCCGGCCACAAGATCGTGAGCCGCAGCCGCCTCACCTTAGCTCAAGACGATAATCGCCAAGACGGGCCACCGCACGCCGTGGCTGCCGTCCTCGCCTGGGGCCGCGCCCTCCCCCTGACCTGAGTCCGCTTCACTCGTGGCCACGGGCGCACGCCCGCACCCACGCCCAGCACCCGCTTAGGCTTGTGTGCCACTTCACGTGGGGCCCAGCCCCTGGAAACAAAAGAAAATATAAGAAAAATAATAAATTAATTAACTAATAATTAAGTAGCTAAGTTAATTATGTTTAATTAACCCTAATTACCTAATTGGCCGATTAGTTAACACTAACAGAAAACTGACATGTGGGTCCCCCCTTGATTGACGATTGACTGGTCAATGTGCCCACCGTCGACCTCTAATGACCAGGATGTGTACACTTGTTGTGCACACTTAGCAATTTCTCTTTTTTTAATTAAAATAATTCCAGAATATGTTAAAACTTTAGAAAATCATATAGATAAAGAAACTTTGTACATGAAAGTTGCTTAGAACGACGAGACGAATCCGGATACGCAACCTGTTCGTTCGCCACACATCCCTAGCATAGCAAACACGCAACTTTCCCCCTCCGGTTCATCTGTCCGAAAACGTGAAACACCGGGAATACTTACCCGGATGTTTCCCCCCTTCGCCGGTATCACCTTCTACCGTGTTAGGGCATACCTAGCACTGCGTATTGCCTCGTTATGTTTTGTGATGCTTTGTTTGCTCCGTATTTACTGTTTCTTCCCCCCTCTTCTTCTCCGGTAGACCCCGAGACCGGCGCTGATTCCATCGAGTACGACTACGTCACCAACGACCCTTCTTCCTGTACAACAGAGCTTCCAGGCAAGCCCCCCCCCCCCCCTTGCATTAGAGTAGTGTAGCACGTTGCTGCTTTCGGTTAATCCCATTCTGTTGCATAGCCTATCATTGTTGCTACAATTGTTGATACCTTTACCTGCAATCCTACATGCTTAGTATAGGTTGCTAGTACTTCATCAGTGGCCCTACATCCTTTGCCATCTGCCATGCTATACTATCGGGTCATGATCACTCGGGAGGTGATCCACGGGTATATAAATACATACATACACACATACTATACAAGTGGTGACTCAAGTCCGGTCGGCTCGTAGAGTACCCGCAAGTGATTTCGATGTGGAGGTTGAAGGGGCAGGTCGTTCCATCCCGGTAGTGGTGGGCCTGGGTTCCCGACGGCCCCCAACTGTTACTTTGTGGTGGAGCGACAGGGCAGGTTGAGACTACCTAGGTGAGAGGTGGGCCTGACCCTGGTCGACGTCCGCAGTTACATCAATTAACACGCTTAACAAGATCTTGGTATTTGATCTGAGTCTGGCCACTGGCCTATACGCACTAACCAACTACGCGGGAACAGTTATGGGCACTCGACGTCGTGGTATCAGCCGAAGCCTTCTTGACGTTAAAGGAAATATGCCCTAGAGGCAATAATAAAGTTATTATTTATTTCCTTATATCATGATAAATGTTTATTATTCATGCTAGAATTGTATTAACCGGATACATAATACTTGTGTGAATACATAGACAAACAGAGTGTCACTAGTATGCCTCTACTTGACTAGCTCGTTGATCAAAGATGGTTATGTTTCCTAGCCATTGACATGAGTTGTCATTTGATTAACGGGATCATATCATTAGGAGAATGATGTGATTGACTTGACCCATTCCATTATCTTAGCACACGATCATTTAGTATTCTGCGATTGCTTTCTTCATGACTTATACATGTTCCTATGACTATGAGATAATGCAACTCCCGTTTACCGGAGGAACACTTTGTGTGCTACCAAACGTCACAACAATCGGGTGATTATAAAGGTGCTCTACAGGTGTCTCCGAAGGTACTTGTTGGGTTGGCGTATTTTGATATTAGGATTTGTCACTCCGATTGTCGGAGAGGTATCTCTGGGCCCACTCGATAATGCACATCACTTAAGCCTTGCAAGCATTGCAACTAATGAGTTAGTTGCGGGATGATGTATTTCAGAACGAGTAAAGAGACTTGCTTAACGAGATTGAACTAGGTATTGAGATACCGACGGTCGAATCTCGGGCAAGTAACATACCGATGACAAAGGGAACAACGTATGTTGTTATGCGGTCTGACCGATAAAGATCTTCGTAGAATATGTAGGAGCCAATGTGAGCATCCAGGTTCCGCTATTGGTTATTGACCGGAGACGTGTCTCGGTCATGTCTACATAGTTCTCGAACCCGTAGGGTCCGCACGCTTAAAGTTTCGATGACAGTTATATTATGAGTTTATATGTTTTGATGTACCGAAGGTTATTTGGAGTCCCGGATGTGATCACAGACATAAGAGGAGTCTCGAAATGGTCGAGACATGAAGATTGATATATTGGACGACTATATTCGGACACCGAAATGGTTCCGGGGGTTATCGCATATATACCGGAGTACCGGGGGTTACCGGAACACCCTCGGGGGATTAATGGGCCTACATGGGCCTTAGTGGAGAAGAGGAGGGGCGGCCAGGGTAGGCCGCGTGCCCCCTCCCCCTCTAGTCCGAATTGGACAAGGAGGGGGGCGCCCCCCTTTCCTTCTTCTCCTCCTCCTCTTTCCCCCCATCTCCTAATCCAACAAGGAAGGGAGGGAGTCCTACTCCAAGTGGGAGTAGGACTCCTCCTGGCGCGCCCCTCTCCTGGCCGACCGCCTCTCCCCCCTTGCTCCTTTATATACGGGGGCAGGGGGGCACCCCAAAGACAAAACAATTGATCATTGATCTTTTAGCCGTGTGCGGTGCCCCCCTCCACCATAGTCCACCTCGATAATACTGTAGCGGTGCTTAGGCGAAGCCCTGCGTCGGTAGAACATCATCATCGTCACCATGCCGTCATGCTGACGAAACTCTCCCTCAACACTGGGCTGGATCGGAGTTCGAAAGACGTCATCGGGCTGAACGTGTGCTGAACTCGGAGGTGTCATGCGTTCGGTACTTGATCGGTCGGATCATGAAGACGTACGACTACATCAACCGCGTTGTGCTAACGCTTCCGCTATCGGTCTCACGAGTGCGTGGACAACACTCTCCCCTCTCGTTTCTATGCATCACCATGATCTTGCGTGTGCGTAGGAATTTTTTTGAAATTACTACGTTCCCCAACAGGGGCATCCGAGCCAGGTTTTATGCGAAAATGTCATATGCACGAGTAGAACACAAGTGAGTTGTGGGCGATATAAGTCAAATTGCTTACCAGCATGTCATACTTTGGTTCGGCGGTATTGTTGGATGAAGCGGCCCGGACCGACATTACGCGTACGCTTACGCGAGACTGGTTCTACCGACGTGCTTTGCACACAGGTGGCTGGCAGGTGTCAGTTTCTCCAACTTTATTGTCAGTTTCTACCAAGTGTGGCTATGCCCTGTCCTTGCGAAGGTTAAAACATCACCAACTTGACAAACTATCATTGTGGTTTTGATGCGTAGGTAAGAATGGTTCTTGCTAAGCCCGTAGCAGCCACGTAAAATTTGCAACAACAAAGTAGAGGACGTCTAACTTGTTTTTGCAGGGCATGTTGTGATGTGATATGGTGATGCTAAATTTTATTGTATGAGATGATCATATTTTTTAACCGAGCTATCGACAACTGGCAGGAGCCATATGGTTGTCGCTTTATTGTATGCAATGCAATCGCCCTGTAATGCTTTACTTTATCACTAAGCGGTAGCGATAGTCATAGAAGCATAAGATTGGCGAGACGACAATGATGCTACGATGGAGATCAAGGTGTCACGCCGGTGACGATGGTGGTCATGATGATTAGCTTCGAGATGGAGATCACAAGCACAAGATGACGATGGCCATATCATATCACTTATATTGATTGCATGTGATGTTTATCTTTTATGCATCTTATCTTGCTTTGATTGACAGTAGCATTATAAGATGATCCCTCACTAAATTATCAAAGTATAAGTGTTCTCCCTGAGTATGCACCGTTGCGAAAGTTCTTCGTGCTGAGACACCATGTGATGATCGGGTGTGATAGGTTCTACGTTCAAATACAACGGGTGCAAAACAGTTGCACACGCGGAATACTCAGGTTAAACTTGACGAGCCTAGCATATAACAGATATGGCCTCGGAACACGGAGACCGAAAGGTCGTGCGTGAATCATATAGTAGATATGATCAACATAGTGATGTTCACTATTGAAACTACTCCATCTCACGTAATGATCGGACATGGTTTAGTTGATTTGGATCACGTGATCACTTAGAAGATTAGAGGGATGTCTATCTAAATGGGAGTTTTTTAGTAATATGATTAATTGAACTTAAATTTATCATGAACTTAGTACCTGATAGTATTTTGCTTGTCTATGTTGATTGTAGATAGATGGCCCATCCTGTTGTTCTGTCGAATTTTAATGCGTTCCTTGAGAAAGCAAAGTTGAAAGATGATGGTAGCAATTACACGGACTGGGTCCGTAACTTGAGGATTATCCTCATTGATGCACAGAAGAATTACGTCCTGGAAGCACCGCTAGGTGCCAGACCTGCTGCAGGAGCAACACCAGATGTTATGAACGTCTGGTAGAGGAAAGCTGATGACTACTCGATAGTTCAGTGTGCCATGCTTTACGGCTTAGAACCGGGACTTCAACGATGTTTTGAACGTCATGGAGCATATGAGATGTTCCAGGAGTTGAAGTTAATATTTCAAGCAAATGCCCGGATTGAGATATATGAAGTCTCCAATAAGTTCTACAGCTGCAAGATGGAGGAGAATAGTTATGCCAGTGAGCATATATTCAGAATGTCTGGGTATAACAATCACTTGATTCAACTGGGAGTTAATCTTCCGGATGATAGCGTCATTGACAGAATTCTTCAATCACTGCCACCAAGCTACAAGAGCTTCATGATGAACTATAACATGCAAGGGATGGATAAGACGATTCCCGAGCTTTTCGCAATGCTAAAGGCTGCGGAGGTAGAAATGAAGAAGGAGCATAAAGGGTTGATGGTCAATAAGACCACCAGTTTCAAGAAAAAGGGCAAAGGGAAGAAGAAGCGGAACTTCAAGAAGAACAGCAAGCAAGTTGCTGCTCAAGAGAAGAAACCCAAGTCTGGACCTAAGCCTGAGACTGAGTGCTTCTACTGCAAGCGGTAGTCACTGGAAGCGAAACTGCCCCAAGTATTTGGCGGATAAGAAGGATGGCAAGGTGAACAAAGGTATATGTGATATACATGTTATTGATGTGTACCTTACCGGAGCTCGCAGTAGCACCTGGGTATTTGATACTGGTTCTGTTGCTAATATTTGCAACTCAAAACAGGGACTACGGATTAAGCAAACACTGGCCAAGGACGAGGTGACGATGCGCGTGGGAAACGGTTCGAAAGTCGATGTGATCGCTGTCGGCACGCTACCTCTACGTCTACCTTCGGGATTAGTATTAGACCTAAATAATTGTTATTTGGTGTCAGCGTTGAGCATGAACATTATATCTGGATCTTCTTTGATGCGAGACGGTTATTCATTTTAATCAGAGAATAATGGTTGTTCTATTTATATGGGTAATATCTTTTATGGTCATGCACCCTTGAAGAGTGGTCTATTTTTGATGAATCTCAATAGTAGTGATACACATATTCATAATGTTGAAGCCAAAAGATGCAGAGTTGATAATGATAGTGCAACTTATTTGTGGCACTACCGTTTGGGTCATATTGGTGTAAAGCGCATGAAGAAACTCCATACTGATGTACTTTTGGAATCACTTGATTATGAATCACTTGGTACTTTCGAACCATGCCTCATGGGCAAGATGACTAAAACGCCGTTCTCCGGAACTATGGAGCGAGCAACAGATTTGTTGGAAATCATACATACAGATGTATATGGTCCGATGAATGTTGAGGCTCGTGGCGGGTATCGTTATTTTCTCACCTTCACAGATGATTTAAGCAGATATGGGTATATCTACTTAATGAAACATAAGTCTGAAACATTTGAAAAGTTCAAAGAAATTCAGAGTGAAGTTGAAAATCATCGTAACAAGTAAATAATGTTACTACGATCTGATCATGGAGGAGAATATTTGAGTTACGAGTTTGGTCTATATTTGAACAATTGCGGAATAGTTTCGCAACTCACGCCACCCGGAACACCACAGCGTAATGGTGTGTCCGAACGTCGTAATCGTACTTTACTAGATATGGTGTGATCTATGATATCTCTTACTGATTTACCGCTATCGCTTGGGGTTATGCTTTAGAGACGGCCGCATTCATGTTAAATAGGGCACCATCGAAATCCGTTGAGACGACGCCTTATGAACTGTGGTTTGGCAAGAAACCAAAGTTGTCGTTTCTTAAAGTTTGGGGCTGCAATGCTTATGTGAAAAAGCTTCAACCTGATAAGCTCGAACCCAAATCGGAGAAATGTGTCTTCATAGGATACCCAAAGGAGACTGTTGGGTACACATTCTATCACAGATCCGAAGGCAAGACATTCATTGCTAAGAATGGATCCTTTCTAGAGAAGGAGTTTCTCTCGAAAGAAGTGAGTGGGGGGAAAGTAGAACTTGATGAGGTAACTGCATCTGCTCCCTTATTGGAAAGTAGTTCATCACGTAAATCGGTTCTGTGGCGTCTATACCAATTAGTGAGGAAGTTAATGATGATGATCATGTAACTTCGCATCAAGTTGTTCTTGAACCTCGTAGGTCAATCGAGTAAGATCCGCACTGAGTGATACGGTAATCCTGTTACGAGGTTATGTTACTAGACCATGATGAACCTACGAACTATGAAGAAGCGATGGTGAGCCCAGATTCCGCAAAATGGCTTGAGGCCATGAAATCTGAGATGGGATCCATGTATGAGAACAAAGTGTGGACTTTGGTTGACTTGCCCGATGATCGGCAAGCCATTGAGAATAAATGGATCTTCAAGAAGAAGACTGATGCTGATGGTAATGTTACTGTCTATAAAGCTCGACTTGTTGCGGAAGGTTTTCGACAAGTTCAAGGGATTGACTATGATGAGACCTCACCCGTAGTGATGCTTAAGTCTGTCCGAATCATGTTAGCAATTGCCGCATTTTATGATTATGAAATTTGGCAAATGGATGTAAAAACTGCATTCCTGAATGGATTTCTGGAAGAAGAGTTGTATATGATGCAACCGGAAGGTTTTATCGATCCAAAGGGAGCTAACAAAGTGTGCAAGCTCCAGCGATCCATTTATGGACTGGTGCAAGCCTCATGGAGTTGGAATAAATGCTTTGATGGTGTGATCAAAGCATTTGGTTTTGTACAGACTTTTGGAGAAGCCTGTATTTACAAGAAAGTGAGTGGGAGCTCTGTAGCATTTCTGATATTATATGTGGATGACATATTGCTGATTGGAAATGATATAGAATTTCTGGATAGCATAAAGGGATACTTGAATAAGAGTTTTTCAATGAAAGACCTCAGTGAAGCTGCTTATATATTGGGCATCAAGATCTATAGAGATAGATCAAGACGCTTAATTAGACTTTCACAAAGCACATACCTTGACAAGCAAAGAAATGGTTCTTGCCTGTGTTACATGGTGTGAAGTTGAGTAAGACTCAATGCCCGGCCACTGCAGAAGATTGAGAGAAGATGAAAGATGTTCCCTATGCTTCAGCCATAGGCTCTATCATGTATGCAATGTTGTGTACCAGACCTGATGTGTGCCTTGCTATAAATCTAGCAGGGAGGTACCAAAGTAATCCAGTGGATCATCGGACAGCGGTCAAGAACATCCTGAAATACCTGAAAAGGACTAAGGATATGTTTCTCGTTTATCGAGGTGACAGAGAGCTCATTGTAAATGGTTACGTTGATGCAAGCTTTGACACTGATCCGGACGATTCTAAATCGCAAACCGGATACGTGTTTACATTGAATGGTGGAGCTGTCAGTTGGTGCAGTTCTAAACAAAGCATCGTGGCGGGATCTACGTGTGAAGCAGAGTACGTAGCTGCTTCGGAAGTAGCAAATGAAGGAGTCTGGATGAAGGAGTTCATATCCGATCTAGGTGTCATACCTAGTGCATCGGGTCCAGTGAAAATCTTTTGTGACAATACTGGAGCAATTTCCTTGGCAAAGGAATCCATATTTCACAAGAGAACCAAGCACATCAAGAGACGCTTTAATTCCATCCGGGATCTAGTCCAGGTGGGAGACATAGAAATTTCCAAAATGCATACGGATCTGAATGTTGCAGACCCGTTGACTAAGCCTCTTCCACGAGCAAAACATGATCAGCACCAAGACTCCATGGGTGTTAGAATCATTACTGTGTAATCTAGATTATTGACTCTAGTGCAAGTGGGAGACTAAAGGAAATATGCCCTAGAGGAAATAATAAAGTTATTATTTATTCCCCTATATCATGATAAATGTTTATTATTCATGCTAGAATTGTATTAACCGGAAACATGATACATGTGTGAATACATAGACAAACAGAGTGTCACTAGTATGCCTCTACTTGACTAGCTCATTGATCAAACATGGTTATGTTCCCTAGCCATAGACAAAGAGTTGTCATTTGATTAAGGGGATCACATCATTAGGAGAATGATGTGATTGACTTGACCCATTCTGTTAGCTTAGCACTCGATCATTTAGTATGTTGCTATTGCTTTCTTCATGACTTATACATGTTCCTATGACTATCAGATTATGCAACTCCCGTTTACCGGAGGAACACTTTGTATGCTACCAAACATCACAAGTAACTGGGTGACTATAAAGGTGCTTTACAGGTGTCTCCGAAGGTACTTGTTGGGTTGGCTTATTTCGAGATTAGGATTTGTCACTCCGATTGTCGGAGAGGTATCTCTGGGCCCACTCGGTAATGCACATCACTTAAGCCTTGCAAGCATGGCAACTAATGAGTTAGTTGCGGGATGATGTATTACGGAACGAGTAAAGAGGCTTGCCGGTAATGAGATTGAACTAGGTATTGAGATTCCGACGATCGAATCTCGGGCAAGTAACATACCGATGATAAAGGGAGCAACGTATGTTGTTATGCAGTCTGACCGATAAAGATCTTCATAGAATATGTGGGAGCCAATATGAGCATCGAGGTTACGCTATTGGTTATTGATCGGAGACGTGTCTCGGTCATGTCTGCATAGTTCTTGAACCCGTAGGGTCCGCACGCTTAAAGTTTTGATGACGGTTATATTGTGAGTTTATATGTTTTGATGTACCGAAGGTTGTACAGAGTCCTGGATGTGATCATGGATATGAAAAGGAGTCTCGAAATGGTCGATACATGAAGATTGATATATTGGAAGCCTATATTTGGATATCGGAAGTGTTCCGGGTGAAATCGGGATTTTACCGGAGTACCGAGGGGTTACCGGAACCCCCCGGGGGTTAATGGGCCATAGTGGGCCTTAGTGGATAAGAGAAGAGGTGGCTAGGTCAGGGCCGCACGCCCCTCCTCCTCTAGTCCGAATAGGACAAGGAGAGGGGGCGGCGCCCCCCCCCCCCTTTCCTTCCTCTCTCCCTCCTCTTTCCCCCCTTCTCCTAATCCAACAAGGAAGGGAGGGAGTCCTACTCCCGGTGGACTCCCGGTGGGAGTAGGACTCCTCCTGGCCTGCCGCACCTTCCCCCCTTGCTCCTTTATATACGGGGGCAGGGGGCACCCCAAAGACACAACAATTGATTTGATCTTTTAGCCGTGTGCGGTGCCCCCTCCACCATAGTCCACCTCGATAATACTGTAGCGGTGCTTAGGTGAAGCCCTGCGTCGGTAGAACATCATCATCGTCACCACGCCGTCGTGCTGACGAAACTCTCCCTCAACACTCGGCTGGATCGGAGTTCGAGGGACGTCATCAAGCTGAACGTGTGCTGCACTCGGAGGTGTCGTACGTTCAGTACTTGATCGGTCGGATCGTGAATACGTACGAATACATCAACCGCGTTGTGCTAACGCTTCCGCTTTCGGTCTACGATGGTACATGGACAACACTCTCCCCTCTTGTTGCTATGCATCACCATGATCTTGCGTGTGCGTAGGAATTTTTTTGAAATTACTACGTTCCCAACAGATACATCTATGAAGTAGTTCCTGATGGCCTATAACTGATGCGATGATTGATTTGCATGGCTATCGTCCCGATCCTCTTGACGCGCTCCGTGCAAAGCACACGACCGCCCCACCCTCCACCCTAAAGTAGATGCTAGGGGAGTTGCTTGATTTTTCTAGGACAATTGCTTGGTTTTGCTAGGGTAGTTGCTTGTTTTTCTTGCTAGAACAATTTTTGCATTTTGTGTCCTTTTGTAGTTGAGTTGTTTGGATTTTTGTTGGACAGATGAGAAGTTACATGGGTGAGGGGGGATAAGATAGTTGTCCAAAAAGGTTATTCAACTTAATCATATGTTTTTTTCTGCCTAAAATAGACAATCTAAGTAGTAGTGCCAGGGACATCTGCTTGTTTCTGCTACAACAATCTCCCACCTTTTGTGTTTCTTTGTAATTGAGTTGCTTTGATCTTCCTACAACATACGAGAAGGTGGATGAGTGGGGGAGTTGCTTGGTTTTGCTAGGACATTTTTTTCATAAAAGGTTATTCAAGTTGCTCATACATTTTTTCCTCTGCCTAAAATAGATGCTAGGGGAGTTGCTTGGTTTTGCTAGGACAATTGCTTGGTTTTGCTAGGGCAATTGGTTGTTTTTTATGCTAGAACAATTTTGCATTTTTGTGTTTTTTATATTGAGTTACAAGCAAAAGGGCTGCTCAACTTGATGCTTCACAGGGTGAAATGCTGGATCCACATGAGGTACCCATGGTTTTTTCAGATTTTTTTTATGAAACGATGAAGATGAAGAAGGAAAGCAACTGGAACGGGCTAAGAGAGGTGGATAGGAAGTAATTCTTAAAATACTGTATTAGTAGATTAAGTTGCATCAGAATATATATGGAGCTGCTTAGTTCACATCAACAGTTGCATAAAAATGCCCGGAACACATTTTTGCTTTTTTTATAGTTGTCCATGAATCACACTAAAGTTGCCTATGTTAGAGAATATATATGCATTAATGCCACCTATATATGTTGCCTCTACTTGTTGTTTTTGTGGTTCTTTTTTTCGCACAAGGGTTGCCTGATATTACTGCAAGGAGCTTATGGGGCAGCAACCCCTCTTTTAATGCATGACACTAGTTGCTTCAAATTTTAAGAGTTGTCTGAAATCATAGTAAAGTTGTTGCATGTATTTCTACTTTTGTTTTGGGGATGCATGCTACTTTTTACTGCAAGGAACTCATATGGAGCAGCAGACCTCTTTTTACATGCCTGATAGTAGTTGGACTCATTGGATGGTTAAAAGTGTCTATAGAGGCAGATTCCAATATTTGGGGCGTTTTGGTGATCCACGTTGGAGCTGACCTTATGATAGGCGATTTAGAGGTGAAGCTAGTCAATCGGTAGTCATGGTAACCAACTTATAAGGATCCTCCATTGATAGGTAGTCATACTAGGTGGAAAAAGGAGTTTCTTTTCTATAGCACTAAAGTTGCCTCTGCAGCACATAAAGTTGCTCAGAAAAAAAAGTTCGTCGAAACCTACTCATATGGGATCTAGTTTTGAAGAACTCATTGCGAGAAACCCAACGGTGAAAACGGATTTGAATTTTGACATTCTATTCAAAAGGTAGAAGCAAATGCCCGAATTGAGAGATATGAAGTCTCCAATAAGTTCTATAGCTGCAAGATCGAGGAGAATAGTTCTGTCAGTGAGCATATACTCAAAATGTCTGGGTATAACAATAACTTGATTCAACTGGGAGTTAATCTTCCGGATGATAGCGTCATTGACATAATTCTTCAATCACTGCCACCAAGCTACAAGAGCTTCGTGATGAACTATAACATGCAAGGGATGGATAAGACAATTCCCGACCTCTTCGCAATGCTAAAGGCTACGGAGGTAGAAATCAAGAAGGAGCATCAAGTGTTGATGGTCAATAAGAGCACCAGTTTCAAGAAAAAGGGCAAAGGGAAGAAGAAGGGGAACTTCAAGAAGAACAGCAAGCAAGTTGCTGCTCAGGAGAAGAAACCCAAGTCTGGACCTAAGCACGAGGCCGAGTGCTTCTACTGCAAGCAAACTAGTCACTGGAAGCGGAACTGCCCCAAGTATTTGGCGGATAAGAAGGATGGCAAGGTGAACAAAGGTATATGTGATATACATGTTATTGATGTGTACCTTACTAATGCTCGCAGTAGCACTTGGGTATTTGATACTGGTTCTATTGCTAATATTTGCAACTCGAAACAGGGACTACGGATTAAGCGAAGATTGGCTAAGGATGAGGTGACGATGCGCGTGGGAAATGGTTCCAAAGTCGATGTGATCACGGTCGGCACACTACCTCTACATCTACCTTCGGGATTAGTTTTAGACCTGAATAATTGTTATTTGGTGCCAACGTTGAGCATGAACATTATATCTGGATCTTGTTTGATGCGAGACGGTTATTCATTTAAATCAGAGAATAATGGTTGTTCTATTTATATGAGTAATATCTTTTATGGTCATGCACCCTTGAAGATTGGTCTATTTTTGTTGAATCTCGATAGTAGTGATACACATATCCATAATATTGAAACCAAAAGATGCAGAGTTGATAATGATAGTGCAACTTATTTGAGGCACTGCCGTTTAGGTCATATTGGTGTAAAACGCATGAAGAAACTCCATACTGATGGAGTTTTGGAACCACTTGATTATGAATCACTTGGTACTTGCGAACCGTGCCTCATGGGAAGGATGACTAAAACGCCGTTCTCCGGAACTATGGAGCGAGCAACAGATTTGTTGGAAATCATACATATAAATGTATGTGGTCCGATGAATAATGAGGCTCGAGGCGGATATCGTTATTTTCTAACCTTCACAGATGATTTGAGCAGATATGGGTATATCTACTTAATGAAACATAAGTCTGAAATATTTGAAAAGTCCAAAGAATTTCAGAGTGAAGTTGGAAATCATCGTAACAAGAAAATAAAGTTTCTACGATCTGATCGTGGAGGAGAATATTTGAGTTACGAGTTTGGTCTTCATTTGAAACAATACGGAATAGTTTCGCAACTCAGCCACTCGGAACACCACAGCGTAATGGTGTGTCCGAACGTCATAATCGTACTTTACTTGATATGGTGCGATCTATGATGTCCCTTACTGATTTACCGCTATTGTTTTGGGGTTATGCTTTAGAGACGGCTACATTCACATCAAATAGGACACCATCAAAATCTGTTTAGACGACACCTTATGAACTGTGGTTTGGCAAGAAACCAAAGTTGTCGTTTCTTAAAGTTTGGGGATGCGATGCTTATGTGAAAAAGCTTCAACCTGATAAGCTCGAACCCAAATCGGAAAAATGTGTCTTCATAGGATACCCAAAAGAGACTATTGGGTACACCTTCTCTCACAGATCCGAAGGCAAGACTTTTGTTGCTAAATTCGGAATCTTTTTAGAGAAGGAGTTTCTTTCGAAAGAAGTGAGTGGGAGGAAAGTAGAACTTGATGAGGTAACTGTACCTACTCCCTTATTGGAAAGTAGTTCATCACACAAACCGGTTCCTGTGACACCTACACCAAATAGTGAGGAAGTTAATGATGATGATCACGAAACTTCAGATCAAGTTGTTGCTGAACCTCGTAGGTCAACCAGAGTAAGATCCGCACCAGAGTGGTACAGTAATCCTGTTCTAGAAGTTATGTTACTAGACCATGACGAACCTACGAACTATGAAGAATTGATGGTGAGCCTAGATTCCGCAAAATGGCTTGAAGCCATGAAATCTGAGATGGGATCCATGTATGAGAACAAAGTGTGGACTTTGGTTGACTTGCCAGATGATCGGCAAGCCATTGAGAATAAATGGATCTTCAAGAAGAAGACTGATGATAACGGTAATTTTACTGTCTATAAAGCTCGACTTGTTGCGAAAGGTTTTCGACAAGTTCAAGGGATTCACTACGATGAGAACTTCTCACCCGTAGCGATGCTCAAGTCTGTCCGAATCATGTTAGAAATTGCCGCATTTTATGATTATGAAATTTGGAAAATGGATGTAAAACTGCATTCCTGAATGGATTTCTAGAAGAAGAGTTGTATATGATGCAACCGGAAGGTTTTGTTGATCCAAAGGGAGCTAACAAAGTGTGCAAGCTCCAGCGATCCATTTATGGACTGGTGCAAGCCTCTCGGAGTTGGAATAAACGCTTTGATAGTGTGATCAAAGCATTTGGTTTTATACAGACTTTTGGAGAAGCCTGTATTTACAAGAAAGTGAGTGGGAGCTCTGTAGCATTTCTGATATTATATGTGGATGACATATTGCAGATTGGAAATGATATATTGCAGTTTTTCGATGAAAGACCTCAGTGAAGCTGCTTATATATTGGGCATCAAGATCTATAGAGATAGATCAAGATGCTTAATTGGACTTTCACAAAGCACATACCTTGAAAAAGTTTTGAAGAAGTTCTAAATGGATCAAGCAAAGAAAGGGTTCTTGCCTGTGTTACAAGGTGTGAAGTTCAGTAAGACTCAATGCCCGACCATTATTGAAGATAGAGAGAAGATGAAAGATGTTCCCTATGCTTCAGCCATAGGCTCTATCATGTATGCAATGTTGTGTACCAGACCTGATGTGTGCCTTGCTATAAGTTTAGCAGAGAGGTACCAAAGTAATCCAGGAGTGGATCACTGGACAGCGGTCAAGAACATCCTGAAATACCTGAAAAGGACTAAGGATATGTTTCTCGTTTATGGAGGTGACAGAGAGCTCATTGTAAATGGTTACGCTGATGCAAGCTTTGACACTGATCCGGACGGTTCTAAATCGCAAATCGGATACGTGTTTACATTGAACGGTGGAGCTGTGAGTGGGTGCAGTTCTAAACAAAGCGTCGTGGCGGGATCTACGTGTGAAGCGGAGTACATAGCTGCTTCGGAAGCAGCAAATGAAGGAGTCTGGATGAAGGAGTTCATATCCGATCTAGGTGTAATACCTAGTGCATCGGGTCCAATGAAAATCTTTTGTGACAATACTGGTGCAATTGCCTTGGCAAAGGAATCAAGATTTCACAAAAGAACCAAGCACATCAAGAGACGCTTCAATTGCATCCGGGATGTAGTCCATGTGGGACACATAGAAATTTGCAAGATACATACGGATCTGAATGTTGCAGAACTATTGACTAAGCCTCGTCCACGAGCAAAATATTATCAGCACCAAGGCTCCATGGGTGTTAGAATCATTACTGTGTAATCTAGATTGTTGACTCAAGTGCAAGTGGGAGACTGAAGGAAATATGCCCTAGAGGCAATAATAAAGTTATTATTTATTTCCTCATATCATGATAAATGTTTATTATTCATGCTAGAATTGTATTAACCGGAAACATAATACTTGTGTGAATACATAGACAAACATAGTGTCACTAGTATGCCTCTACTTGACTAGCTCGTTGATCAAAGATGGTTATGTTTCCTAGCCATTGACATGAGTTGTCATTTGATTAACGGGATCACATCATTAGGAGAATGATGTGATTGACTTGACCCATTCTGTTAGCTTAGCACACGATCGTTTAGTATTCTGCTATTGCTTTCTTCATGACTTATACATGTTCCTATGACTATGAGATTATGCAACTCCCGTTTACCGGAGGAACACTTTGTGTGCTACCAAACATCACAACATAACTGGGTGATTATAAAGGTGCTCTACATGTGTCTCCGAAGGTACTTGTTGGGTTGGCATATTTTGAGATTAGGATTTGTCACTCCGATTGTCGGAGAGGTATCTCTGGCCCCACTCGGTAATGCACAACACTTTATCCTTGCAAGCATTGCAACTAATGAGTTAGTTGCAGGATGATGTATTTCAGAACGAGTAAAGAGACTTGCCGGTAACGAGATTGAACTAGGTATTGAGATACCGACGATCGAATCTCGGGCAAGTAACATAGCGATGACAAAGGGAACAACGTATGTTTGTTATGCGGTCTGACCGATAAAGATCTTCGTAGAATATGTAGGAGCCAATATGAGCATCCAGGTTCCGCTATTGGTTATTGACCAGAGACGTGTCTCGGTCATGTCTACATAGTTCTCGAACCCGTAGGGTCCGTATGCTTAAAGTTTCGATGACAGTTATGTTATGAGTTTATATGTTTTGATGTACCGAAGGTTGTTCGGAGTCCCGGATGTGATCACGGACATAACGAGGAGTCTCGAAATGGTCGAGACATGAATTGATATATTGGACGACTATATTCGGACACCGGAATGGTTCCGGGGGTTATTGGATATATACCGGAGTACCGGGGGTTACCGGAACCCCCCGGGGGATTAATGGGCCTACATGGGCCTTAGTGGATAAGAGGAGGGGCGGCCAGGGCAGGCCGCGCGCCCCCTCCCCCTCTAGTCCGAATTGGACAAGGAGGGGGGGCAGCGCCCCCCTTTCCTTCTTATCCTCCTCCTCTTTCCCCCCTTCTCCTAATCCAACAAGGAAGCGAGGGAGTCCTACTCCCGGTGGAGTAGGACTCCTCCTTGCGCGCCCCTCTCCTGGTCGGCCACCTCTCCCCCCGTTGCTCCTTTATATACGGGTGCAGGGGGCACCCCAAAGACACAACAATTGATCATTGATAATTTAGCCGTGTGCGGTGCCCCCCTCCACCATAGTCCACCTCGATAATACTGCAGCGGTGCTTAGGCGAAGCCCTGCATCGGTAGAACATCATCATTGTCACCATGCCGTCGTGCTGACGAAACTCTCCCTCAACACTCAGCTGGATCGGAGTTCGAGGGACATCATCGGGCTGAACATGTGCTGAACTTGGAGGTTCCATGCATTCGGTACTTGATCGGTCGGATCGTGAAGATGTATGACTACATCAACCGCGTTGTGATAACGCTTCCGCTTTCGGTCTACGAGGGTACGTGGACAACACTCTCCTCTCTCATTGCTATGCATCACCATGATCTTGCATGTGCGTCGGAATTTTTTTGAAATTACTATGTTCCCCAACAGACACCAGCGACTGAGCGGCGCGCGCCGGGTTGGAATGGAACGCCTGCTCTTGTATAAGGGAGGCTAGGTCTGCTCACCGGCCGCGTTCGCAATGTGCAGGTGTGCAATGGGCGACGGGCCCAGACCCCTGTGTGCATAGGATTTAGACCGGCATGCTGACCTCTCTGTTGTGCCTAGGTGGGGCTGACGTGTTGATCTTCCGAGGCCGGGCATGACCCAGAAAAGTGTGTCCGGCCAAAGAGGATCGAGCGTGCTGGGTAATGTGGTGCACCCCTGCAGGGAAGTTTATCTATTCGAATAGTCGTGATCCTTGGTAACAGGACGACCCGGAGTTTTACCTTGACCTTATGACAACTAGAACTGGATACTTCATAAAACACACCCTTTCAAGTGCCAGATACAACTCGGTGATCGCTCTCTAATAGGGCAACGAGGAGAGGATGGACGGGTAGGATTATGCTATGTGATGATACTTGGTGAACTTACCATCTACTCTCTTCTACATGATGCAAGATGGAGGTAGCCAGAAGCGTAGTATTCGACAAGACTAGCTATCCCCCTCTTATTCTGGCATTCTGCAGTTCAGTCCATCGATATTGCCCCTTTACACTGATACCCATGCATATGTAGTGTATATCCTTGCTTGCGAGTACTTTGGATGAGTACTCGCAGTTGCTTTCTCCCTCTTTTCCCCCTTTCCTTTCTTCTCGGTTGTTGCAACCATATGCTGGAGCCCAGGAGCTTGACGCCAGTGTCGACGACGACTCCTACTACACTAGAGGTGCCTACTACTACGTGCAAGCCACTGACGACGACCAGGAGTAGTTTAGGAGGATCCCAGGCAGGAGGCATGTGACTCTTTAGATCTGTTTCCCAGTTTGTGCTAGCCATCTTATGGCAACTTGTTTAACTTATGTCTGTACTCATATATTGTTGCTTCCGCTGGCTCGTCTATGATCGAGCACTTGTATTCGAGCCCTCGAGGCCCCTGGCTTGTATTATGATGCTTGTATGACATTATTTATGTTTTTAGAGTTGTGTTGTGATATCTTCCTGTGAGTCCCTGATCTTGATTGTACACGTTTGCGTGTATGATTAGTATACAGTTGAACCGGGGGCGTCACAAGTTGGTATCAGAGCCAGCTGCCTGTAGGAATCCCCCTTCCACACTCCTTGGCCGAAGTTGAGTAGTCATTGCAAAACTTTTACTAACATGGCTGTGTGGCTTACGGGCCCACGTCGCCATTGGGTGGTAGTAGGATCTTTTATTCCTTGTCTATACTCTGGGATTCTTATTTCTCTTCTATTTGGGTTAAATGATTTTCTAAAATCTAACTTTAGGTTCTCGAAAACTTTCTCCCGGAGAGCCCCTTCAGTCCAGATGATCGTCGGCTGCACCAGAAGATTTCGAAGATACTCACTGATATTCTCTCGAGACTTTGTGCCTTTTGCTTTTGCAATTCCCTACCACCAAAATATCCCTATGGATAAATACATACACCTGTCGTTCTTACTTTTATTCCTAGTTGATCTTGTTATTACAAGATACCCCAAAATTCTCTCTATTGCTCCGAGAAAACTTTGTGCCTACTGCCTTGTAGTCCTAAGCCACCTGAATACCCCTATGGATAATTTTTTGCACTTACCGAGTATCCATTCATCCCTAGTTATTCATGTGACTTACAATATTGTTTGGAATAATATTCGATCTTCCGAAAATCCTCAGTAGCCCATTGCTCTTGTTCTTCCTTACCTGCTTGCATTATGATTAATACCATAAGTCTAGTAATCTTACTGTCATCCTTTGTCATTATCATTTCGAGTCTGTTGATTCAATATATTGCGAATACTCGCAATCATCAATCAGATCCTACAATTCATCCTTCCAGCTCAGACGTCATCCTAAACATGAGCTGGATCTCAACCAATCAAATTGTCGTCGATTGCACTCCTAAGCCTACTCAACTTATCCATCCTTAATCAGAGCGTCTGCTCCTGATCCCTTCATTTGGAAATCATAATTCCTTTGCAATTGAGCTTTGAATTAGTCAGTTGTTTCTATAATCCAATGTCCTTGCATTGTTTTCTTCCTCTGTTATGTGCCGATGCTCACATCAACTCTATTATGGAACGCCAGATCCTTTGTTGAATTATCATATGGCAGTGTCCTTCGTATACAAAAACCTCGAGAAGTTCTTTCCCCGATATATAATGCCGTTGGTCAATCCTAATTCTCTGATTTGGCCAACCATGCTCTACTTTTGAGCTGGTGATATTTACTGTTGAAGCTTTTGGTATATGTTTCTAAGATGCCCCGATGGGTTGAACCTATACCTTCCCTAAAATTGTATGAACCCGAAAGTTTGCACAAGTCATATCATTCTGGAGTTTTACCGGATAATTTTGTGCTCTACAACTTCTACGAAGACGAGAAGTAAATGAAAGGTTAGGCATTGAAGAAGTGGGAGTCGACCCTGAACCTTTGTGTTCATGCCCATGGACCAATGTGGAACTTATCATGGAAGCTTCTTGCAAAAGTATTGAATCATTTGAATAATTCTTCCAGAGTCATTATATTGGATCCTTTGCAGCTATGGTTCCGACCATGCTAACTTTATTTAATATATTTCTGACAGGAAACCATTCCAGTGCCTCGTCTATTTTGACAAGATTAAAGTATCTGCTATCGTTACTCAACAATACAGTTCAGTTTCTATCCTGGTCTACTTTTGAGTATTACCCCCTGGTATCTCGAGGATACCAACCCATTGCACTTCATCTTATGAATTTCTGATGAAGTAACACATTTCCCTATCATAGTCACTCCACGAGTTCTGGGTTGTCGTCAACCGAGAACACCGAATTGTGAATCGAGTCCGCACTGTGATTCGACAACTCTTAGTAATCTTCATTGCTTACGAGTTTGTACTCGATCATGTCATTCCCAACTGATTGAATACATCATCATCGTCAGGCTGATTGCTTGACCATTCTACCTATGTCCTTCATCCCCGGGACACAATCCCGATAGTGCTCTAAGCTTACATCAAACTTTCCGCATCATATTGTTTGTCTTGAGAGACAACTCCGAATTATGAGATGGCATCTTATATATGGTTATAGTAACCTTTTGCTTCACCATTCCCTTGGTGTGATGTCATCGCCGGTCGATTACATCTTCTTGAAACCTCTTGATAAATGTGTTGTGATCATCGTCAACATTTTAACTTTTTTTGAGACATACATTGAGTTCCTGATGAGAAATTACATGCTTGTCCCCTCGATGATTTGTGTTAACATCGACAACATTATTGATCTCCCTCCCAACACAAAACTTGTTCTAGTTTTGCGTGGTACCTTGAGTTCCTGTCACACCCTGATTTTCATGCCACAACACTTAAGCTAATGAATCATGATAAAATGTGGTTTGACAAAAACTTTTGAGTGTTTTGGACTTTGCTTGACTTGATTTTTTTTTGTCTGCTGTTTGCAAGTGCTCTAAAAATCAAATAAATCCTCCAACTCCTATACTTCATCTCCTTGCTCCAAACTCTTGAACCAATGATCATCCCATGTGTATAGGACATAAAAATAATTTCTTGCAAAAATAATTTGGCCAAATAGTATTTTCAAAAATTAGTTTTTCAGAAACCCCTGAATTGAGGTTTGCACTGCAAGTACTTAATTAAGGGCATTAAAAATCTTTCCAAAAATATATTTGACTCCTATTAGATATAGGATACCCAGAAACCACAAAAGTATAATTTTAAAAGTTATTTTTCTATTTTATTTAAAGGCTTTTTCTTAAGGCCAGAAATGGTCTTTAATAGGTTAAAATTATTTTAAAGCCTTAAAAATATTTGAGAAAACTTAGGGAGACTATATGGACATATATTTTCCATATATATGAGTTTCAACACATGGTCATGATCAAAATATTGGACAAAACCTCCCAAAACCATTTCTGCCCATTTCAAGGATTTGAAATATTTCTACAGGAAATATTTTTATAAAAATCCAAGAAAATTCTAACAAGTCACATATGACATTTTTAATGATTTTGCCAAGTACCATGTTATGGAGAATAGTATAACCCCATGAAACCCTCTCAAAACCACTTCTGTCCTTTTTCAAGTTTGAACATTTTTGCAATACCAAACATGTCCAAATGCTCTCAAATATTGTGTACATGCTCAAATGGTCTAATCATTCATCTAGACCAAATGGCACAAGTTGGAGAAAAAGTTATATTGATCAAAGTGCCCCAAAACCCTCTCTGACCAGAATCAAATTTGAACAACTTTGTACTACCAACTTTCTCTCCTTGACCCCAACTTTTGTGAGCATGTTCACATGACCAAATGAGGCCACCACACCAAGTGGTGCATCAAGGAGAAATAATTTGCTCAACTAGATCTACACTAGTTCATTTTTGCTAATTTCTAGGGCTTACAAAAGTTGCATTGGCAACTTTGCCCAAATGGACTCAACCTTGGTGGAACCTATTATTATCTCATGCCATTGAACCCTGTCAAGCCTCATGACAAATGGAGATCATCTACTAGCCCAAACAAATATCAAACACCTTCTGCCACTTTACCAAAATGCCATTTTTGACCTCTTCCACTATTCTCCTTGAGCTCAACTTTTTACCACAGCCCCTCCTAGTCCCCTTGCACCGCCAGTAGCAATGGCAAATCCATAGCTCAATAATTGGAGGGGTAAAAACCCCACTTTCTCTCTCTGGACATCCCATTTCCCTCTCTCCCTCAACCTCTCTCCTCTCCTACTGGCTCTCTAGGGCATCCAATGCCTCTCCACACTTCCTTACTACCCCCTAGCACTACCAGACATTAGTGGCAGCGCCCACTTTGCCAAAACAATGGCCATGCCGGCCAAAGACGCGCTCTGGAGCGTGCTACAGTGCGCCCTAGCACTGTAGCCGCTCTCTGCCCGAGCCACCGGACCACCTAGGGCCTCCCCCTTGTGTTCCCCAAGGTCGCCTCGACGTCCAGTACATGGCACGCTGTCGGCCCCCTTCTTCCTCTCTCTCTCCTGCCCCTGCTCGCACGCACACCATGGCCGCCCGAGAGGTCCAATGGGCATGCTCACACGCCACGCCTGACGCCTCCCCGCCTCCTTCTCTCCCTTCCCACGATCAGAGACCATGCCCAGGAAGACCCCGACTCGAAACCAAGCACTCCCGTGGCCTCCAGCGATGGCTGCGACCTCGCCGGCGCACGACCCTGCTGTGCACCTCGCTAGCTTCTATTTAAGGCCACCCCCAAGCCTCCTCTCTACTCCTTTGCCTCTCTCTCCCTCCCAGAGACCCCCTGGACCAACTCACTCCTCTCCCCGCGCCCTCCATAGCCCTCCATGGCCGGAGAGCCGCCGCCGGCCTCCACATAAATTCATCCAAGCCCGAGCTCTTCTCCCTCTCCTCTCTCCACTAGCAGGTTCCCCTGAGCAAGGCGGAGCTCCCACGCTCTTTCCCTCGTCCGAGGACGTACCGTAGAGCCGTGCCCAATCTCGCCCGATGCCACCGTCCGCCGGCATCCAAGCCGTCGTCGCCTCGACCATCCCCGGCAGCCGTGGCATACACGAATGGATGCGGTGCTCGACGCCGAGCTCATCCATAGCCAGAGCATCGCCGGAGGTGCTCCGTAGCGCCGGCAGTCGTCGTCGGGGCTCTCTGCTCCCTTGGCCAGGCGAGCGCACGGGAGGAAGGCGAAGACGATGACCTGCAGGCGGGCCCCACTCGTCAGTGGCCCAGCCACCAGGCCACGCTGGCAAGTGGAGACGGGCCGGGCGAAATACGCCTTCGGCGTCGCCTGTCGTCCGCGTGGCCGAGCCGCTGGGCCGGCCCACGGCTATCTCTCGGCGGTGCGCAGGATAAGGGCAATGCCTTATATTTCTTTTTATTTTTTTCCAGTGAGTTTCTAAAATCCATAAATAATTCAAATTAACTCCAAATTTGATGATTCAAATTTCTAGTAGTTTCTAAAATCATTCCATACCACATGGTGCTATTGTCACATTTTTACAGAAGCATTTCCTTCACAAATATTTATCACATCCTATTTTTCCTATTTACGTGATAAACTTTAGAAAATCACAGAGAGCCCATTTTTGATCCAAATTCCATGATTCAAAATTCTAGATGTCTATAAGTTCAAAACTTAGTTTTTGAACATTTTTACTAATACTTTCTGTATCACCTCAAATAATGGTCTATTTCTTTATATATAGCCAACTTTGCAAATTCATAGGAAAATCATCTCAACTCCAAATCCAAAGTGAAACCAATTCCTAGATGCTTCTAAAATCATCCTTTGTTAAATGGGTGCCTTTGCTCATTTTTCAAAAATATATTTCTGTGCACTTCTTGCAAATCCATAAACCCCTTGATTCCATCATATCGAAATATCCATTGATCCACTTCCAATGAAATCACTTTGGTCATTCCTCATATGACCAGAGGTATCCAATAAAAGTCAACTTCCTATTTTTAGAGCACATTCATTCTTGCCTTGTTGTGTTGCTTATTGTGATTGTTTCCGACGTTAGTTGCCGAAGTAGACAGGGTACCTGGAGAAGGACCAGAAGACTTTGTTGAGCCAGGCAAGCAGCCCTTTGACCATGTCTATGAAACCCTTTTTATGCATGCCATATAGCCCTTTTATTGCTTGCATCGGAGACATGATATTGTGGTGACCACATGGGGTGGCTTGCCACCGTTACTTCCTCATTGATACTTGCATTGTGCATGACCCTACCTTCTTATGAGGGTTATGCGGTGGGAGTAGATAGGATGCTAATGTAGTGCTACATAAAGGGACGGGTATATGAATGGTGAAGGAGACAAAGTATTTTCAAAGGACTTTTTGAAAACCCCGTCGGGTGCCACTTATGCCCGAGGGAGATGATGAGATGGGTAACCACTTGATGACGAAGTGGTGTACCGAGGCAAGTGTGTGTGTTGTTTTCAAACGGATTGGTTTAAGTTGCGACCGTTATTCCAACCTTACATGCGCAACCACTCTACCCTTATATGGGAAAGGGCACTATTGATTACCTAGGCCGATACTAGCTTGGAGCCCGCATTACTAGTGACGGGGGAGAGTTGGTGCTCTCTCTCGGGGACGGGTCGTGCCAGGTAGGGCGGCCATGACTGTTTTCACAGGGCACCGGATACACCGTTGTGTCCCCTCTCAGATGTTACGATCTCGAGAGAGTCTCGTATGATGTACATCATGAGGATACGGAACAACGAGTGGACTACTTGTTAGTGTCGTCTAGGGAAAGATAGTGATCGGGTGCTTACCTTGGGTACTTGAGGTATCACGGGTCGTGGATGACACGGAAGTTCCCCGGATCTTGTGGGTAAAGTGTGCAACCTCTGCAGAGTGTAAAACTATTCGAATAGCCGTGTCCACGGTCAAGGATAGTTGGGTAACCGCTCTTGGGCTACGTCCACATGTTTACAAACCAGAGTGTGTGTTTGGATAAGTGGGAAGATCTACTTGGGTCGAGTCAAAGGACTTGACATGATTGAGTTGGGTTGGTGCCCACTCTATTTATGTTGATATCTGTAACCTGTCCTCATGGTTACTTGAATCCTCCTGATGCATGTCTTACAAATTGTTGAACATGTCATTGCACTCAAAACTAGCTTTCTGCAAAAATTTACCTATATCATGCATTGTTGTATCTTGAACCAAAACATGGGTTGCTTGCGAGTACATTCAAAGTACTCATTGGCTTGCCACTGGTTATTTTATTGGCCAGGCATGAAAGAACAGGATATAATGAAGAGTACCTTGGTGACGAACATGCGAGCTAGGGCCTTCCCTAATGCTGTAGGGTTAAAGGCGGATGGCATGGGTCCAAGTGGTTATTGAAGATTTCCGCTACAATGATATACTCAAGACTTGACCATAATGGTCCTACTTGTGTAAAAGCGGTATGTATGGATGTAAGACTCTTGTTATTCAGCTTACATGTGTTCAATGAGCATTGATCTCTGGGATCACTGTACACGTGCATTCGGTGATCTCGACTTATGAGTCGGGGTCCCCACAGAGCTGGTATCAGAGCCATCCTGACTGTAGGAAGCCTTAGTTAGTATGGTCGTTAGTTAGGGTAAAACTATTTTCAAAACTACTACTAGTTTTCAAAACTATCTATACTTCTCTTCCCTTCTCAGTTTTTCGAAAACTAAGGTATACCTTCCTTACTGATCTCTCCCCCTTCAAAACCTTTGGTCGATAGAACCCTTATGCCCCTGACCACGGGATTCCTTGTAATCCTCGTGGATAATCTAGAAGGAAGATGCTTTGCCAAACACTCACCCACCTCTTCTGAACACAAGATTGGCGACACCACCACAAGACGATACCAACAGAAGATACATCCTCGAGGAATGAGGGCATGAAGGCTCAGGAGATGGTAACACCCTTGACGCTGCCCCAAGATGATGCAACCTTAGCCTACGATGACCAGGGCATAGGATATGCAAGATCATGATATACATTGCTAATAGGGTAACTGTCGTAGTTTTGTCACGGCAGATGTCCTTAGTGTCAGGACTTAGTCGCGAGGCCAACGCATCTATGTGGTAGCTTGAGAGGGGTTGAGCGGGACGAGAGACGCGAGGTTTTACCCAGGTTCGGCCCCTCACGGTGGAGGTAAAAGCCTACGCCCCTGCTTCATTGATATTGATGATGATGATCACGGTTACAAGAGTGCTCTAACTCGAGAGCTATTGTCTAAACCTAACTTGTCCAACTTGTGGAACTTGTCCCTTTAGAGCCCTGCCCCTCCTTATATATGTTGGAGGGCGGGTTACATGTAGAGTCCTATTAGGATTAGGACTAGTCTATCGCTAATACAAACCGGATACAAGTCCAGGTCTTAGCTCCTTGTAAGTTAATATTCCTCCTGCCTTTTCCTCTTAAACCGCCCACCATTAAACGTGAACCGCCTTCGG
The DNA here is from genome assembly GCA_021605145.1 of Aegilops bicornis. Lineage (NCBI taxonomy): Eukaryota > Viridiplantae > Streptophyta > Magnoliopsida > Poales > Poaceae > Aegilops > Aegilops bicornis. Next base: position 543,526,502 of record CM038671.1, read on the forward strand.
GTCTTGGGCCTTGTCATCTGTCTGTCTCGCACGCCGGATCACCGGTGAGTCATAATGACCAGGTGGGTTGCTTGTAAACCGCCCGGTCAAGGCGGGTCGCCAAAGAACTTCGCCAAGTGTCGGTGAGGTCTTGAGATAATCACCAAGTCCGGCGGGTTAACTTCCGCCGGTTTACACCAAGGGGTATATCCCCACATTAGCCCCCAAGTTTAGCTTGGATTTATTCATGGTAAACTTATCTTTTAAAATAAACACAAGAACAAATTTGACAAAAGTTATGCTCCGGGTTAAGAATTTTGTAAACCGGCACTGATCATCCTTAAGTCCTTGTTATTTCCTCCTTCTGAAATCCGGGTCAATGCAGACCAGCTTCATAATCAATTTGCCGACATTGGCTTGTCATCGAGAAATATTGTGAAGAATAAATCCTTTGACTCAGCTCATGGTTTAAGAAATACGGATCTGAAAATACTTATCCGATATTCAGCGGTTTGAAGATGTAAAACTTGCGGTTTAATATTACCAAAATGGCGGTTTATAAATATTGATGGCGCCGGTCATAATTGTTGTCGACACCGGTCATGTAATTTGATCTTCCTGATTTGCTCAAAACTAATAAAACGAAGATGTTCCTCCTTTATATGCATGATACTGTAGCCCCCAAGTCTTAAGAGGAGAACATAGTGATAACTTAAGACTTGCTCCAATAAGTGTTTCAACCTTAAAGAAATCCGGTTTGTTCATCTCAATCATATAAACTGAATACTCCATATATGTAGCCCCCAAGTGTCGGGTTGTCATGCTTGCGACAACTCGAACTTGCAATTGCTTATAAAAACTTCAATCGATTGTAGCCTCCAAGGGCCGGGTCATTATGCAATAATTAGCGGGGACTTTATAAGTATAATCATGTAGACTTGAGCGGTGATGTGTAGCCCCCAAGGGCGGCTTAGTAAGATAATACTGAACCGGGACTTTATATATACTTCAATGAAAATAACATCTTATAATGTAGCTTCCATCGTAGGGCTTGAACCCACGTCCATAAGGTTAAGAGTTTTGTGCTTTACCAACTGAGCAATGAATCATTCAATATTATGGACGAAAACTTATGTACCTTGAATTGTTGACAGAAGCAATTGGTAGCCCCGAAGGGCCGGCTCATTATAATGTGATGAGTCGGGTCTTCAATAAGGTGAGCAAACAATGACTTTGCATTAGCCCCCAAGTGTAATGGTGCATGCTTTGCAGTGACATGAGACTTGCATTTTTGATGTAACCTCAACTTGAATAATGCAGCCCCCAAGTGTCGGGTCGTAAGCCAGCAGCAACTTGGGACTATTCCTTTTATTGTAGAATAAATCATATCCATTGATAATATGATAGCCATTACGCTAAAGCGACTTTGAAAACCTTAATCATAATACTGGTTATTGATAACCATAAAAAATCCAGCCATGTTGGCTATTCAAGATAATATAATCCGGTATGAAAAACCTTATTCATTTAATATCATAATGAAAATTCAGCCAAGTTTGGCTATTTGAATAATATAACCCAATGATTTATAAGCGCATGATTCCAATGGCGCAATCCAAATATGTACTTGGCGACTTATAGTCCAAAGCCGTGCCGGGTTAACAAACACCGGATAATTTCTCATCATATCTTTGGCGACTTATCGTCTTAAAGCCAGGCCGGTTTAATAGACACCGGATAATTTATCATCATGCTTTATTCAACCTGTTTCTGCATACAACAAGTTTAAAGTGTCCTGGCGGTTTACCGCCGGACGGGTCATAATGCCCAACATATAACCCAGGTTTATAACCAAGGCTGCACTTAAGAATAATCAAATATTAAATATATCATACCGTGACATTGAATCACATCATTGGTTTACCTACTTTTTGTAGTATAAGTGATAACCCCAATCTTGAGTAATGATTACTCCTTTCATACTGTGCCGGTTTATGATAAAACCGTACCGGGTTGTGATAAACACCGGTTTAACAATATATAATAATGGCGACTCATGATCAAACCAGACCGGGCTGATAGTCTCCGGATTATAACTTGATCATGTAATCGACAACTTGTAATTGAAAGTCAAGCCGGTTTAATGAACGCGGTTTACTCCATAATAGGATGGTAACAGAAAACCGGGCGATAGTCTCCTGATTAGGATTTGACCGTGTTCCGCCAATTTGTAATTGACAGTTTGAAACGGATTAACAATGTCGGTTTAAAAACGCAACAAAAATCAAATAACAGTTATGAAAAAATATGGAAGCAAAGGCAATGATAAGATCGTTTGCAAAAAAGAGGCTATACTGAGCCGATCAGATGGTGTTACCATGGTCGGACACGACTAAGCTCCCAATAAGGTGTAGCTATGGTTCAAGTCAGCTAGGTCCCCAACTAAAACCGTGGCATTATGCCGATCAAGTGGCGTGGCAATGGTTCGGGTTCGACCAAGCCCCCAAGTGACTCTATGGCCTTAGGCCGATCAAGAGGTGTGACTGGTTCAGACTTGACCATGTCCCCAAGTGATCTGGTGGCTTTCGCCTATCAAAAGGTGTTGCATTGGTTCGGATACGACCAAGCCCCCAAGTGATATTGTGGCACTAGGCCGATCAAGAGGCGTGGCTATGGCTCGGATACGACCAAGCCCCCAAGTGACCAATAATATGATAAGCCAATAAGGCATGATGCCCATGTTTGGACCGCGCATCATGGCAGTAGGTCCTCTTTGGCACCCTTTAACTTTTTGCAAGAGATAAATCCTTCTTGAACCGGGATTTTGAACCGGATATTGAGAGCTTCAAAGCTTTGTGGGAGACATCTTTCCCTTGAACCGTATTGTAAACCGGAATCTTCATTTTCAGCCAGAAATTTTCTGATGGCCTTTCAACTCGAACTTGCGAGAAGTTAATTCCTTTTTGAACCGGATATTTTTAAACCGGATTTGAGCGCTTCAGAGCCTTGCAAGAGATAGTTTCCTCTTAACCGGATTTAAACCAGACACTAAGGGCTTCAGCGCTGTGTGGGAGACGGGATTCCCCTTAAACCGGACTATAAACCGGAAGCATCATTGTGAACCGGATTATTTCTGACGGCTTTTAAATATAACAGTAGCCTCTGGGGCCGGGTTATCTTTCCCTTCAACATCTTGGGGCACTTGAATTTGCTGAAGCTGGTAAGACTTTGCTGAGTCATATCATTGTAGCCCCCGAGTCTTAAGACGACTCGAGGAGTTGGCTTGAGATTCTTCATACTTGGCCGTGATATAAACCGACATATAGCTGAACAGAATGAACGCTGTCATATGTTGAAGTTGGAAGCAAGGTGGCAAGTTACTGATCTTCACAGTACTCATTGTACATCCTTGGCTTTGATAACACGATGTGAATCCATGAAAACTTGAGGTCGACTGTGACGGATTGTGAATGGCCCCATATGATTTGCTTCCATAATTCGGTCAGCGGTTCATCCCAGCTAATTGTTGGAATTTAAACAAAGCTCATGCAAACAAAAGTGCGGCCGGCGTGTTGATGTAGACCGGACCAAGGAAAAAATGACCGCATCATCAGAGGCGACACAGATATATGAGTCGGCCGCGGTATTGTTGTTGTAGACTGAGCCACAGAGGCGGCGATTTGCACACACATTTGTTTGAACAATGCAGTATGGTTTGGATGCTGACGCTGGATAATGTTGGCGCGAGCTTTATATCCATGATATAATGATCATTCTTGCAGTGAATAATTGTCCTGCATAGAAAACATCGCAAGCCAGAATAATTGCTCTTTTAAAGAAAACAATATGTAATATAAAAACATAATGGATGGATTTCACCGATATGTCGGGGCTAGAAATTATCCACCATGAGTTTGATGATCACCACGGTGAAGCTGAAATCAATCACGGCCGAATCAGCCGTGGGAGTAGACACATGAACCGGCCGCAGCGTAGTAAGCCGGTGCAGACGAGCAAGTTTGTCCTCCTCGTTGTAAGCCGGCGCGGGCACGTGAACCGGCCGCGAGAGCGGACGTGCGAGTCATCCGTGGCGTTGTAAGCCGGTGCGGTTGAGAGAAACGACCAGTGTTGGAAACGGCCCGGACCCGGACGAGACAAACATGGACACAGTGCGTGTGGATGTAGCAGGGGCGACTTGCTTATGTATCCATCCGCAGCACGACACGGACAAGCGGCTTAATTTCCATTGATCTTGATCTTACAGAGTGTTTGTAGGAACTATGATCGATGGGACTTGTGCCCTGATCCATGTATGATGATATGGAGCTTTGAAATGTGAGTCGTGACGCCCCCAGGCTATGGTCTTGGTATTTGGACTGTCAATTTGTTCGCCGGCCTCCTGTGCTCTTATCCTTCTTTTTTGTTTCTTTGAATCTCGCGCACTAGCCTGTCTGGTCTCGAGCTCCACGCCAGTTCCAGTGCAAAAGCGTGGTTGTAGCAGTCGACGGTCCCATACCGGTAGAAGTACTCCCACCGTATTTGTGTATTCTTATATCCCAAGAGACCACCTGCTTTTCCATACTTCATAGCTACTCATCCCACAGTTTACGAAAAAACTCCTGAAGGCGCCCAAATAATCAACACGGCTCGCAAGCGTCCCGCGAAAACAACGACTTCGAGGCGGACTTAGTGACGCAGCAAAGGTCGCAGAAGCGCAGAACGGCGGAGCCTTGTACGCAAGCGTCCCTCGGGTGGAAGTGAGCAACGAGGCGAGGGGGTTCCAACAACGGCGGCTGACGGGGCGACTTGCGGAGCCGGCGGCTGCGGAGGGTCGATGAGGAGTGGATCCGGCACGAAGCGGCAGTGGAGGAGAGTGCCCTGGCAGCTGCGGCAGTTTGAAGCAGGCGGAGGCAAAGGTGACATCGGCTGTTCGGCAACTCGGACGGGGCCAGCTCAAGGCTGAAGCGGCAGCGGCTGGATGGCAGCCATGCAAATGGCGCACTCCAAACAAGGGCCGGTTTGAAGTGACGATGCACATCAGCCGCCTCGACATCGCTGGTAGCAGTGCACGGCGGTTCGAGGCGACGCGACTCAAGGCAACATGAGTCCGCGGCTACCTCCAAACCCCTCCGGTCATGGTTGGTTTGACCGACTTGGTTAATGATTGAAGCTCCAAAAGTCTGATCTGTACCACGTGAGACAAAAAGATCTATTCCTCCAAACTAGCCTTGACCACCATGTGAGAAGTACTACTACTTTTTCAATTGATGATAACCTGACGGGAAAATAGCAGCAACGAAACCTTGTCATATCACAGGAGCAGTAGCTGTACTGGTTGATTGAAACTCGCGTAATCACTGGTGGCCCCCTCGGGACTTGTAGCTTGGGATTTCTCTACGTGTAGCTTGGGATTTCTGGGACTTGTAGCTTGGGATTTCTCTACGTGTAGCAGCAATATTCCGGCTGATTGGACTACTTCTTGTCGATAGAGTATCAATCGGACCCGACCCTTGACCTGCGGCGAAACACTGGCGATAGCTTCGTTGACTGCCGTAGTAGTTTGGCTTCGGCGGAAAAAAAAATCTTCTCTCGATCTCGGCGAGTTATGGTAGTTGCACTGATGCAACCCTAATTTCCTCTGGGTCTTAAATATTGAACACGCCGTTTTGACTAATTGGCAGGTCTTGACGGATTGGTACTGCTGCCTCCGATTAGACCACAAGTCATATGTACGGATATGATCTGCGGTGGAGAAACTCCTTCGCCTCAGGAACATACTCCAAAATTTGATCTGGTGGCGGATCGTCGGATCACAAGCACACGCCGCGTCGCCGCCATGCAACCCCTAACTTCTGATGTAAATCTTTTTCAAACCGGCTCTTCTTCATTGGAAAAAATTGCGAACTTCTCGATCCCTGAGAAAGATCCCTTCAAGAACTCGACACCACTGTGCGCAGGCCCCATGGTGGGCGCCAACTGTCATAGTTTTGTCACGGCAGATGTCCTTAGTGTCAGGACTTAGTCGCGAGGCCAACGCATATATGTGGTAGCTTGAGAGGGGTTGAGCGGGACGAGAGACGCGAGGTTTTACCAGGTTCGCCCCTCACGGTGGAGGTAAAAGCCTACGCCCCGCTTCATTGATATTGATGATGATGATCACGATTACAAGAGTGCTCTAACTCGAGAGCTATTGTCTAAACCTAACTTGTCCAACTTGTGGAACTTGTCCCTTTAGAGCCCTGCCCCTCCTTATATATGTTGGAGGGGCGGGTTACATGTAGAGTCCTATTAGGATTAGGACTAGTCTATCGCTAATACAAACCGGATACAAGTCCAGGTCTTAGCTCCTTGTAAGTTAATATTCCTCCTGCCTTTTCCTCTTAACCCGGCCCACCATTAAACGTGAACCGGCCTTCTGGGTCTTGGGCCTTGTCATCTGTCTGTCCCGCACGCCGGATCACCAGTGAGTCATAATGACCAGGTGGGTTGCTTGTAAACCGCTGTGTCAAGGCGGGTCGCCAGTAACTCGCCAAGTGTCAGCGGGGTCTTCAGATAATCCGCCAAGTCCGGCCGGGTTAACTTCCGGCCGGTTTACACCGCGGGGTATATCCCCGACAGTAACCCTGTCACTACCGTTGTTGTGTCGGCGACCACCGGTGGATGAGAACATAGCCATTTGGTCCGCCTCACTATAGTGAGCAGGAAAACGGTTCTCTTCATCCCCCGCTCTTGGTGTCGATGTTGTCACCAACGTAACCGACATGATGGACCTCTATTATGCTTTGATATTGTCATTGCATAAAGGATTACCTACTTGGTACTATCGACGCCTTAAAAGAAAAAACGGGATCGTCATGATTAAGAAGACAACAGAAGACCGAGTCAATGCCTGCTACGAGGAGCCACCTTCACCCCATCACTTCAACAGGCAAAAAGTTGTTGAAGAATCTTCGTGCTCAACTCGATCGTTTCATCGAACAACTACAAGAGACGTAGCAACACCGGAGGAAAGCTCATAAGATCGCACGAGGCACGCAGTAAAGCACGACTACTTAGTCCGAGAACCCCTAGGTTAGGATGAGTCGTGTACCCCCAAAAAGTAGTCGAGTCCGTATGATGGTTCGAATAGAACAATGATTTTGTGTTGCTTGTTTTTATTTGTTTGTGTTTTGATATCAGTCGCCCTTTTTGCCCTAGGCAACAAGTACGTGACTATATCACCCTACTTATCTTAATGCCTATGTTTGGCCCTTTCGGCACTTGTTGTTTGCACTTGCACTATAGATTCCCCTTTTAGGCATCCCCCTCCTCTATGCTACTTTTCCCTCTCACTCTCTCTCCTCAACTGAAGACCGGCAAGACAAGGTACACCAAGGATTCTACTTCGACGACCAACTAGCACTGAAGACTTTTGCTACAACCTCCTCAACCAAGTGCAGCCCTTTAGAGTTAGGGTTGCCTCTCAAGATTAGAGACCCATTCCTAGACCCTTCAAACTTCATAAGATACCCAGCTCAAGTCCTTAACCATGTGCTTAACCCACAGAATTGCAAGAGAACCTGTTAAGCCTCCGTAACCTTGCACAACACTGAGTTCATATGGAACTAGTGGACATAGTGAACGAGCACATTATCATCCTAAGATAGCACCAAAGCTGATGATGCCATAGGAGAGACCAATTGAGGATATAGGAATAGAGGACAAATGACTTGATGAGTTTATATCAATGACTTGAGGAATTATATGAGACTATTTGGTGGATTATGAGGCTTTGATGTTGGTAGATGAACTTGGTGGGATCATGATTATAGAGTAGCATAGCTTTCATTACCCCTAAGGAAATTGGATTTAATAGGACAATTATGATCGCAAGCTGAAATTCTTGGAAGTATAAGGAATTGACTTAGCCAGGGGATATTGATATGAGATAGTTGACATTATGATAATGACTTTGGGGAAGCATGTAGGAATTCTCGTTGGACATGAGATTTGGATTTAAATAGGTGATCCTAGTTGAGTATAGGTGGTGAGTAAGTCTACATGGTTCGGAGTAAATTGGATTCAGACTGATGATCTTGATCATGATACCATGTTTCTCAGTGGACCATAAACTAGGACATTGGATTAATTGTCAGAGTTTATTTAGGGATCTATATATGCTTGACCTTGGAGTTTACATGACCATGATAATGGAAATTGGTGGACTGACTATAGCAAGGTAGCCCTTTCAAGTATTTGAGGATTATAGGACATTAGAAGATCATGTGGAACACCATAAACATTGGATTTGTAGAATTAATGAATTGTGTAGTGATTGACGGAAGTTAATTAATGGGCTTTTGAAGTTGATTCATAGGAAGTAAACAAGACCTTGGAGTGGCATACGACGTGTTTCCTTAGGATAGAGATGCACTAACATGGACCTTGGAAGAATAGGATGAGCACTTGGATTGTCGTGTTTTATTCCAGCTTGGAAGCTTGTATGCTCTACCCATGGATTTTTAGGGGTAGCCATACATATGAGTTTGGGGATAGTTCACATGTATGATTTTGTTAGACCTCCCCTTGGGATTTATGAGGATAATAATAGCATGAGTGATGATTGGAGCTGGCCTACAAGAGTTGATGCTTTCGGTGGTATAAGGTTATTTGTTTAAAGGACTAGATAGAACAATTGGCATCTCAGGAACCGTGCTTAAGGATAAAGGTGACAAACGTTCGCTCGCACACTAAAATCCTTGAAACCCTTACGCCCTACCAAGCCACAACATGGTCGGATCCTGACCTTGGGTTTGGCTCTAGATCGATAAGACCTTGGCCAATGCTCAACCGTGACCATCCCCAATGCCTCAGCCCACTTTACGTACCCCATAGACTTCATGGAGTGATTGGACAAGTTAGTTGTCATCTTTCTTTGATGACATACTTGTCTACCGAAGACGGAAGAAGAATCGTTGAGCTGGTCAAGGAACATCCAAGATCGTCATGCCTAGGAGGAAGAACTACGCCAACCACCATCTTCAAGAAGTATACCTCCGCATCAAAGACCGTGCATATCTGCAAACCACTTCTCTCAAGGAACCAAGCATTTCCATGTCAAAGGGAAGCTCACACCAAGATTTATCGGCCCTCTCCAAGATCACCGCAAGAAGAAGAATAGACGGCTACCAGCCGGAGTTACCACCTGAGTTACCCATCATGCACAATGTTTTTCCACACGACACCACTCAAAACGTTTCCAACTTCCCAACTAGCCCGGTCTCTACAAGGACATCGACCACGAGCCATCGACCCCAAATTTAACTGACCTACCGCGAGCTACCCATTAGAAACCTGGATCAAGAAGAACGTCATACACGAAGCCACACCATCAAGTACTTCAAGTTCAATGGAGCACCAAACAGAAGCAGAAGCAGTATGAGGACGTGAAGACTACCCCGAATCCAAGTTTCCGTATTCCTTTCCGCGCCTAGTCTGGGAATCTCGGGGACGAGATTCTTGTAAGGGGGGTAGGTCTGTCACACCCTGATTTTCATGCCACAACACTTAAGCTAATGAATCATGATAAAATGTGGTTTGACAAAAACTTTTGAGTGTTTTGGACTTTGCTTGACTTGATTTTTTTTGTCTGCTGTTTGCAAGTGCTCTAAAAATCAAATAAATCCTCCAACTCCTATACTTCATCTCCTTGCTCCAAACTCTTGAACTAATGATCATGCCATATGTATAGGACATAAAAATAATTTCTTGCAAAAATAATTTGGCCAAATAGTATTTTCAAAAATTAGTTTTTCAAAAACCCCTGAATTGAGGTTTGCACTGCAAGTACTTGATTAAGGGCAGTAAAAATCTTTACAAAAATATATTTGACTCCTATTAGATATAGGATACCCAGAAACCACAAAAGTATATTTTTAAAAGTTAATTTTATATTTTATTTAAAGGCTTTTTCTTAAGGCCAGAAATGGTCTTTAATAGGTTAAAATTATTTTAAAGCTTTAAAAATATTTGAGAAAAGTTAGGGAGACTCTATGGACATATATTTTCCATATATATGAGTTTCAACACATGGTCATGATCAAAATATTGGACAAAACCTCCCAAAACCATTTCTACCCATTTCAAGGATTTGAAATATTTCTACAGGAAATATTTTTATAAAAATCCAAGAAAATTCTAACAAGTCACATATGAAATTTTTGATAATCTTGCCCAGTACCATGTCATGGAGAATAGTATAACCCCATGAAACCCTCTCAAAACCACTTCTGTCCTTTTTCAAGTTTGAACATTTTTGCATTGCCAAACATGTCCAAATGCTCTCAAATATTGTGTACATGCTCAAATGGTCTAATCATTCATCTAGAACAAATGGCACAAGTTGGAGAAAAAGTTATATTGATCAAAGTGCCCCAAAACCCTCTATGACCAGAATCAAATTTGAACAACTTTGTACTACCAACTTTCTCTCCTTGACCCCAACTTTTGTGAGCATGTTCACATGACCAAATTAGGCCACCACACCAAGTGGTGCATCAAGGAGAAATAATTTGCTCAAATAGATCTACACAAGTTCATTTCTGCTAATTTCTAGGGTTTACAAAAGTTGCATTGGCAACTTTCCCCAAATGGACTCAACCTTGGTCGAACCTATTATTATCTCATGCCATTGAACCCTGTCAAGCCTCATGACAAATGGAGATCATCTACTAGCCCAAAACAATATCAAACACCTTCTGCCACTTTACCAAAATGCCATTTTTGACCTCTTCCACTATTCTCCTTGAGCTCTACTTTTTACCACAGCCCCTCCTAGTCCCCTTGCACCTCCAGTAGCAATGGCAAATCCATAGCTCAATTATTGGAGGGGTAAAACCCCACTTTCTCTCTCTGGACATCCCATTTCCCTCTCTCCCTCAACCTCTCTCCTCTCCTACTGGCTCTCCAGGGCATCCAATGCCTCTCCACACTTCTTTACTACCCCCTAGCACTACCAGACATTAGTGGCCGCCCACTTTGCCAAAACAATGGCCATGCCGGCCAAAGACGGCTCTGGAGGCGCGCCATGATCGCCCTAGCACTGTAGCCGCTCTCTGCCCGAGCCACCGGACTACCTAGGGCCTCCCCCTCGTGTTCCCCGAGGTCGCCTCGACGTCCAGTACATGGCACGCTGTCGGCCCCTTCTTCCTCTCTCTCTCCTGCCCCTGCTCGCACGCACACCATGGCCGCCCGAGAGCTCCAATGAGCATGCTCACACGCGCGCTGCCCTGACGCTCCCCCGCTCCTTCTCTCCCGTCTCCTGGCCGTAGACCACGCCCAGGAAGACCCCGACTCGAAGCCAAGCACTCTCGTGGCCTCCAGCGATGGCTACGACCTTGCCGGCGCACGGCCCCGCTGTGCACCTCGCCCCCTTCTATTTAAGGCCACCCCGAGCCTCCTCTCTACTCCTTTGCCTCTCTCTCCCTCCCAGAGACCCCCTGGACCAACTCACTCCTCTTCCCGCGCCCTCCATAGCCCTCCATGGCCGGAGAGCCGCCGCCGGCCTCCACCTAAACTCATCCAAGCCCGACCTCTTCTCCCTCTCCTCTCTCCACCAGCAGGCTCCCCTGAGCAAGGCGGAGCTCCCACGCTCTTTCCCTCGTCCGAGGATGCACCGTATCGCCGTGCCCAATCTCGCCCGACGCCACCGTCCGCCGGCATCCAAGCCGCCGTCGCCTCGACCATCCCCGGCAGCCGTGGCATACACGAATGGATGTAGCGCTCGACGCCGAGCTCATCCATAGCCAGAGCATCGCCGGAGGTGCTCCATAGCGCCGGAAGTCGTCGTTGGGGCTCTCTGCTCCCTTGGCCAGGCAAGCGCGCGGGAAGAAGACGAAGACGATGACCTGCAGGCGGGCCCCGCTCATCAGTGGCCCAGCCACCAGGCCACGCTGGCAAGTGGAGACGGGCCGGCCGAATTACGCCTTCGGCGTCGCCTGTCGTCCGCGTGGCCGAGCCGCTGGGCCGGCCCACGGCTATGTCTCGCCGGTGCGCAGGATAAGGTAATGCCTTATATTTCTTTTTATTCTTTTCCAGTGAGTTTCTAAAATCCATAAATAATTCAAATTAACTCCAAATTTGATGATTCAAATTTCTAGTAGTTTCTAAAATCATTCCCTACCACATGGTGCTATTTTCACATTTTTGCAGAAGCAATTCCTTCACAAATATTTATCACATCCTATTTTTCCTATTTCTGTGATAAACTTTAGAAAATCACAGAGAGCCCATTTTTAATCCAAATTCCATGATTCAAAATCCTAGATGACTATAAGTTCAAAACTTAGTTTTTGAACATTTTTACTAATACTTTCTGTATCACCTCAAATAATGGTCTATTTCTTTATATATAGCCAACTTTGCAAATTCATAGGAAAATCATCTCAACTCCAAATCCAGTGAAACCAATTCCTAGATGCTTCTAAAATCATCCTTTGTTAAATGGGTGCCTTTGCTCATTTTTCAAAAATATATTTATGTGCACTTCTTGCAAATCCATAAACCCCTTAATTCCATCATATAGAAATATCCATTGATCCACTTCCAATGAAATCACTTTGGTCATTCCTCATATGACCAGAGGTATCCAATAAAAGTCAACTTCCTATTTTTAGAGCACATTCATTCTTGCCTTGTTGTGTTGCTTATTGTGATTGTTTCCGATGTTAGTTTCCGAAGTAGACGGAGTAACTGGAGAAGGACCAGAAGACTTTGAAGACCCAGAAGACTTTGTTGAGCCTGGCACGCTGCCCTTTGACCATGTCTATGAAACCTTTTTTATGCATGCCATATAGCCCTTTTATTGCTTGCATCGGAGACATGATATTGTGGTGACCACATGGGGTGGCTTGCCACCGTTACTTCCTCATTGATACTTGCATTGTGCATGACCCTACCTTCTTATGAGGGTTATGCCGGTGGGAGTAGATAGGATGTTAATGTAGTGCTACGCAAAAGGGACGGGTATATGAATGGTGAAGGAGATAAAGTATTTTCAAAGGACTTTTCGGAAACCCCTCCAGGTGCCACTTATGCGCGAGGGAGATGATGAGATGGGTAACCACTTGATGACGAAGTGGTGTACCGAGGCAAGTGTGTGTGTTGTTTTCAAACGGATTGGTTTAAGTTGCGACCGTTATTCCAACCTTACATGCGCAACCACTCTACCCTTATATGGGAAAGGGCACTATTGATTACCTAGGGCCGATACTAGCTTGGAGCCCGCATTACTAGTGACGGGGAGAGTTGGTGCTCTCTCGGGACGGGCCGTGCATGTAGGGCGGCCATGACTATTTTCACAGTGGCACCGGATACACCGTTGTGTCCCCTCTCGGATGTTACGATCTCGAGAGAGTCTCGTATGATGTACATCGTGAGGATACGGAACAACGAGTGGACTCCTTGTTAATGTCGTCTAGGGAAAGATAGTGATCGGGTGCTTACCCCGGGTACTTGAGGTATCACGGGTCGTGGATGACACGGAAGTTCCCCGGATCTTGTGGGTAAAGTGTGCAACCTCTGCATAGTGTAAAACTATTCGAATAGCCGTGTCCACGGTCAAGGACAGTTGGGTAACCGCTCTTGGGCTATGTCCACATGTTTACAAACCAGAGTGTGTGTTTGGATAAGTGGGAAGATCTACTTGGGTCGAGTCAAAGGACTTGACATGATTGAGTTGGGTTGGTGCCCACTCTATTTATGTTGATATATGTAACCTGTCCTCATGGTTACTTGAATTCTCCTGATGCATGTCTTACAAATTGTTGAACATGTCATTGCACTCAAAACTAGCTTTCTGCAAAAAATTACCTATATCATGCATTGTTGTATCTTGAACCAAAACATGGGTTGCTTAAGTAGTACATTCAAAGTACTCATTGGCTTGCCATGGTTATTTTATTGGTCGTGCATGAAAGAACAGGATATAATGAAGAGTACCTTGGTGACGAACATGCGAGCTAGGACGCTTCCCAGTCAGAATGCCTGTAGGGTTAAGGCAGATGGCATGGGTCCAAGTGGTTATTGAATATTTCCGCTACAATGATATACTCAAGACTTGACCATAATGGTCCTACTTGTGTAAAACAGTATGTATGGATGTAAGACTCTTGTTATTCAGCTTCTGTGTGGTCAGTGAGCATTGATCTCTGGGATCGCTGTACACGTGCATTCGGTGATCTCGACTTATGAGTCGGGGTCCCCACAGTTCCTTGCTATCCGACTTATGTTATGCTCTACCTTGGAATATTACCATATTTTATGTCAAGCATGTCATGGGAATTTCACCACTTCTTAAGAATTCGATACTCCACACCATCACCATTCTTTCTTGTGTTGTTTCTAGCCGGGATACCGACAATTGGACTATGACGTGCGAATTCAAATCTTCTAGCAACCCTATTGCTTTGGAGTTAATGCTCGACATTTCATTCTTATCCCATTGGTTATCGAATCACCATTCTAACATTGATCGAGCTACCTAAGCCCATATTTCGGGTGCACCTTTCAACCAATGTTTAATGGTGTATAATTTACTTGAGCATACATCATTATATCATTTGATCTGACAAATGTTATCCCTTTGTTCACATAATTATGGAAACACATATTTTTGGAAATCTCGATGATTTGTCGCTAAGTTCATCAGCCACCTCCTCATTCTCTCCTTGGATTAATGATGAACTCATGTTTCGGAACTCGCTTCCATAGTTTATTTCCCGAGAATCTTACAATGTCATCTCGTCAATTTGTGTTGCATCTTTCCTTCTCAGGCATCCAGAGTTTGAGGTATCCTGACACCAATCAGATCTGAATCTTAGTCAGATATGATGGTTGGAACATATTCCCAAGACTTATAACATTGGTCTTTGATCCAGTAAGGTGATGTCATGCCTAGCACACCTGGCCGGAGGACCTACTGTTATAGTTTCCTTATTAGCAAGGTTATCCGTTCTTTCATGAAGAAATTGTAAGTCTTATTCTATAAGTGTTCCTGATGGATCCTTTGTGTACCCAAAGTCCGACCTTTGCTTGAAGACCATGTCGATGCTATCTCGAAGCATGTCTGTGGTACTCCGGTTTTCAATAAGTTCATCTGAAGCACAATGCTAAATTTTCTTTATCAATTATCCAAACACCGTTGTATGAGTAATGTCATGAAATTTCTCTCCCCTTTCCTAAAGGGTTTTCTACGTTATATCCTGTCATGGATATCATGCTCTGTTTGTCCTTGGGAAAGATATACCCCTGAAATATGTGTTTAAACACATTTTCCTTTCCATTGTTCTGTTTAATCTGAAGATCACCTTTTCCTTTCCATTGTTTTGTTGAACCTTTCTGGTGTTCTATATGATCTAAGAAGTAATATTCTTCTGCTTATGTAAACACCTAGGTGTACAATCATGTCGGTAAGACCCTGTTACTATTGTTGATGACATTCCGGTAACCACCAATGGACGAGAACTTTTCCTATTGGTCCGCCTCGTTCAACGAGCAGGAAAATGGTTCTCTTCATCCCTCGCCCTTGGTAACGATGTTGTTGCCGACATAACTGATAGGCTATACTCTGACATGCCTTGCTTACGTGATCGTGCAAGACGTCTCGCCCTTCCTACATTTAGCCCACATGGTGGGCCCATAACCCACAGTTTCACAGGATCGAAACCTGACTCTCCTGTGCATCCCTGTTACAAAAGTTATCCCTTGCGCTTGGTTTCACATGTAATTCGCGAGCCACCTTCCTAGTGATTTATTTTGGTATCAGACGCACTACTTGTTCTCGTTGCCCTGAAACCCTTTCACCTTTTGATTAGGCATGAGCGATTACCTGGTCACTCGAAACTTCTTATTGTACCTTCTTACTTTGATCTCGATGTGTTTCATTTGTTCAACTTGAGAGATACTCATGTGTTCACTCTTGGGATTCCCCCAAATGATTTTCCCTTATAACATTCTATCGTTTCAGAGCTGCCCCTTACCTATTCGTAAGTACGAAGGAGTTCCCGAAGAAAGGACGACAACTTCATCATGATGCATTGGAATAAAGAATTGAAGATATCAACGAAAGGGATTAACTTCTTCGAGAAGATCCGTTAGAATATCGTAACCAGACCTTTCCCCCCTTACTCTACCTCTTAAATCTCGGGACGAGATTTCTTGAAGTGGAGGAGAATTGTGACGCCCGGATATTTAAGCTACAGTGAACCTCTGCTAACGATGCCATGTCACCTCGATTACTGTTGCTAATCTCGCGTTAGTTCAAAACCGATTCAAATTCAAATTTGAATTTTAGTCGAACGGCAAAAGTTTTCATACAATAAACTAAAATGTTCAGAAAGTGACATGATTATATATACTAAATTAGGTACAACTTTTGTATTTTGCTAAAACTAAAATATTTCGGGAATATTAGAAAACAGTAAAGCAAAAATAAAATAATAGAAAAAGACAAAACAAAAAAAACAAAAAAGGAAACCCCCTGGCCCCCGGGCCTCGGCCCACCCCTGCCTAACGGCCGACTCCCCCTCCCTTGTCGTCTTCCCCTTCTCCTGTTTGACCGACCCGTGCCCGCGCGTTGCCTCCGAGCCGCCCACCGGCCACGCAGCTACAACGCCGCGGAGGAAGGTAAGGAGGCCACTTCGCCTCCCCCCCCCAGATATTTCTCCCCTCTCTCTCTCTCCCTCTAGCCTCGCCCTCTCCTCCAGATCCGCCCACACCCAAGCGCCGTCGACGCCATGGCTCCGTCCACGCGACCACCGGCTACCCCGCGCCGCCTTTCCGTGTCCAGGAACTTCACCCGCCTCTTCTTCATCGACGACGAGGACCAAACAGACCCGGGCGATGCCACAACTTGCGGATCGAGCCGATTCCCTCGTCTGCATCACCGGCGTTCTTCGACGACTCCATCGCCCCAGCTACTCCAAAGCTTCCATCGGGCCTACGTGTGCCTCCCCGGTGAGCACCGCGACAAAAGCCTCTCATTTACGCTCGAATCTGAGCTCCCTGCTAGCCATTGCTGTTGTCGGAGCTCCGCCGTCGTCGCTGTAGTGCCTGTCTTGGCCTGTTGTGCCAACCAGAGAGCTGGGGGCTTCGCGTAGACGCTGTAGGAACTTAGTGTCGCTCGTTTTTATCGTTGCATCACCGTTTACATCGAGCTCGAGCTCCTCACCACGCGCTCATGGCCCTTACTGCTGCTTTGCTGCAGATGCTCTACTGTTGCCGTTGCCTGCCTCCGGTCGCCCGCATCCGCCCGCCGCCGCAGCCACCTGCGTCCTCCTCCCATTCGTCTCTGCAGCCGCCGCCACCCCGCTGTTGCCTCGCCACCCGCCCAGCGTGGCCGTCCCTCTGCGCTGTCCGTGACCGCTGCCATTCGCCGCCGGCCACCGCCCGCTCACCGTTGGCTGCTCTCCAAGCGCGCACCACACGCGCCCGCCAGTCACCTCGTCGGCCGCCGCTGCGTCGTGCGCCCGCAGCCTCGCCTTAGCTCAAGACGTGCCATCGCTGCCGGCACGTACGGCGTGGCTGCCGTCTCGCCAGGGCCGCGCCCTCCCCTTGACCGGAGTCCGCTTCCCTCGTGGCCACGGGCGCATGCCCGCACCGACGCCCAGCTCCCGCTTAGGCCTATGTGCCACTGCACGTGTGGCCCAGCCCTGGAAACAAAAGAAGATATAAGAAAATAATAATTAAATTAATTAATTAACTAAATAATTAAGTAGCTAAGTTAATTCTGTTTAATTAACCCTAGTTACCTAATTGGCTGATTAGTTAACACTAACAGAAAACTGACATGTGGGTCCCCTGCCCAGTTGACCAGTCAACTGGTCAACAGGCCCACTGTCAGCCTCTAATGACCAGGATGTGTACACTTGTTGTGCACACTTAGCAATTTCACTTTTTTTAATTAAAATAATTCCAGAATATGTTAAAACTTTAGAAAATCATATAAAATAATCTGTAACTCGGATAAAGAAACTTTGTACATGAAAGTTGCTCGGAACGATGAGACGAATCCGGATACGCAGCTTGTTCATCCGCCACACATCACTAGCATAGCAAACTCGCAACTTTCCTCCTCCGGTTCATCTGTCCGAAAATGCGAAACACCGAGAATACATTCCCGGATGTTTTCCCCCTTCGCTGGTATCACCTTCTACCATGTTAGGGCATACCTAGCATCGCGTATTGCCTCGTTATGTTTTGTGATGCTTTGTTTGCTCTGTATTTACTGTTTCTTCCCCCTCTTCTTCTCCGGTAGACCCCGAGACCAGCGCTGATGCCACCGAGTACCACTACGTCACCGACGACCCTTCTTCCTGTACAACAGAGCTTCCAGGCAAGCCCTCCCCCTTGATCACCCGATATCGTCTATTCCTTCTCTCTACTGTTTGCATTAGAGTAGTGTAGCATGTTACTGCTTTCGGTTAATCCCATTCTGCTGCATAGCCTTCCATTGTTGCTACAATTGTTGATACCTTTACCTGCAATCCTACATGCTTAGTATAGGTTGCTAGTACTTCATCAGTGGCCCTACATCCTTGGCCGTCTGCCATGCTATTCTATCGGGCCATGATCACTCGGGAGGTGATCCGTAGGTATATAAATACATACATACATACTATACTGGTGCTGACTAAAGTCGGGTCGGCTCGTAGAGTACCCGCAAGTGATTTCGATGTGGGGGCTGAAGGGGCAGGTGGTTCCATCCCGTTAGTGGTGGGCCTGGGTTCCCAACGGCCCCCGACTGTTACTTTGTGGCGGAGCGACAGGACAGGTTGGGACTACCTAGGTGAGAGGTGGGCCTGGCCCTGGTCGGCGTCTGCGGTTACATCAATTAACACGCTTAACAAGATCTTGGTATTTGATCTGAGTCTGGCCACTGGCCTATACGCACTAACCAACTACGTGGTAACAGTTATTGGCACTCGACGTCATGGTATCAGCCGAAGCCTTCTTGACGTCGGCCGATCGAGCAATGGCGTCTTGGGTTATCTTGAACGCCTACTCTTGTATAAGGGAGGCTAGGTCTGCTCACCGACCGTGTTCGCAACATGCAGGTGTGCAATGGGCGATGGGCCCAGACCCTGCGCGCATAGGATTTAGACCGGTGTGCTGACCTCTCTGCTGTGCCTAGGTGGGGCTGCAACGTGTTGATCTTCCGAGGCCGGGCATGACCCAGAAAAGTGTGTCTGGCCAAAAGGGTTCGAGCGTGTTGGGTAATGTGGTGCACCCCTGCAGGGAAGTTTATCTATTTGAATAGTCGTGGTCCTCGGTAACAGGACGACCCGGAGTTGTACCTTGACCTTATGACAAGTAGAACTGGATACTTAATAAAACACACCCTTTCAAGTGCCAGATACAACTCGGTGATCGCTGTCTAACAGGGCGACAAGGAGAGGATCACCGTGTAGGCTTATGCTATGTGATGATACTTGGTGAACTTAGCATCTACTCTCTTCTACATGATGCAAGATAGAGGCTGCCAGAAGCATAGTCTTCGACAGGACTAGCTATCCCCCTCTTATTCTGGCATTCTGCAGTTCAGTCCATCAATATTGCCCCTTTACACTGATACCCATGCATATGTAGTGTAGATCCTTGCTTGCGAGTACTTTGGATGAGTACTCACGGTTGCTTTCTCCCTCTTTTCCCCATTTCCATTCTTCTCGGTTGTCGCAACTAGATGCTGGAGCCCAGGAGCTTGACGCCACCGTCGACGACGACTCCTACTACACCGGAGGTGCCTACTACTACGTGCGGGCGGCGGCGACCACTGTGAGTAGTTTAGGAGGATCTCAAGCAGGAGGCATGCGCCTCTTTCGATCTGTTTCCCAGTTTGTGCTAGCCATCTTATGGAAACTTGTTTAACTTATGTCTGTACTCAGATATTGTTGCTTCCGCTGACTCGTCTATGATCGAGCAATTGTATTCGAGCCCTCAAGGCCCCTGGCTTGTATTATGATGCTTGTATGACATTATTTATGTTTTTATAGTTGTGTTGTGATATCTTCCTGTGAGTCCCTGATCTTGATCGTACACCTTTGCATGTATGATTAGTGTACGATTGAATCGGGGGCGTCACACCCGCTCCACTTCTCGGTGCAGGCGAATGCTGTGCCTTCAGAGGACATGACGGCCCTCATCCATCCATTTGCCGCCCACATTAATGGCATGCGGTTGCCGAGGCGTCTCCTCCGGCGTCACCCGACCCCTTT
Organism: Aegilops bicornis; assembly: GCA_021605145.1. Lineage (NCBI taxonomy): Eukaryota > Viridiplantae > Streptophyta > Magnoliopsida > Poales > Poaceae > Aegilops > Aegilops bicornis. The sequence goes on from CM038671.1 coordinate 543,546,730, forward strand.
GCCGCCCACCATTGCTATATAAACCGCTACCCCGACCATAGCCACAACCTCATCCATCTTTGATCCCTCTTCGCACCACTCCCACCATGAATTCTTCCCCTGCCAAAGCTCTCTAGGACAGGTTGACACTGGACCAGAAGAAGGAGATGGCCGCCATTGCTGCTGATAACCCATAAGTATAGGGGATCATTTGTAACCTTTTTTGATAAATAAGAGTGTCGAACCCAACGACGAGCTGAAGGTAGAACAAATATTCCCTCAAGTTCTGTCGACCACTAATACAACTCTATGCATGCTTAACTTTTGCTTTACCTAGAACAAGAATAAAACTAGAAGTACTTTGTAGGTGTGGATGGGTTTGCAAGATAATAAAGAACATGAAAATAAAAGTTAGGTGTTGTTTAAATAAAGAAACAATTAAGTTCAGTAAAACGGGTGTGGATTAGTGGTTGTAGGATTTGCAGAATTGTCCCTTAGCAATTGACTACGTTACTAGATCGATAACAAGTTTTTATGTGGGAGAGGCCACTGCTAGCATGTCGTCCCTTACTTGGAATTCTATGCACTTATGATTGGAACTATTAGCAAGCATTCACAACTACTAACGTTCATTAGGGCAAAACCCAACCATAGCATTAAGATATATATTGGTCCCCCTTCAATCCCGTATGTATCAATTTCTATGTTTAGGAAGAAGCTTCTGTCACCCTTACCCTCCAATGCATAGTCCTATTAGCATACAACTAACCATATGGTGTGATCCACACGGCGCTCATATGATGGACACCAAAGGACAGCAACATAACCACAAGCAAATTAAACCAACCATAGCAATTCACCAATTGCCGGTAGGACAACAAAAATCTACTCAGACATCATAGGATGACAACATATCATTGGATAATAGCATGAAGCATAAAGCACCATGTTCAAGTAGAGGGTACAGCGGTGTGACGCCCGGGTAATTAAGCTACAGTAATCCCTGCTAATGATGCCACGTCACCTCGGTTACTGTGACTAAACTCACGTTGATTCGAACCCGGACCAAATTCAAATTGAAAAGAAAGAAAATAAGAAAAGAACAAAATAAAACAAAAGAGAAAGTGGGGGGAGGAAACCCCACTGGCCCAACTGGGCCAGGCCCCCCCCCCACCTGGCCAGTCGGCCACACCATGGGCCGGCCCAACCGCCGCCTTATCCACTCCCCACCCCCGTCGGTGGAACCCTAGCCTCACTCGCCCCCTTCCCCTGATCCCCTTTCTCCCTCCCCCGCCCCGATCTAGATCGGGGCCGATCCCCCTCGTCCCCCCCCCTCATCGCCGGCGACCCCCGCCGCCCCGACCGCGTCGCCCCCTCTCCCCCTGCGCCCCTCGCCGCCGCCTGGATTCCCCCTCCCCACCGTCGCCCCACGCGCGAGGCCCTCGCCCGCCCATGGGTCGTCCCGACTTCACGCCGCCTCACCGGATCTCCCCGACGCCGGTCGGCCTCCCCCGCCGCCTCCTCACCGGCCGCCACCGAGCTCCCGAGCCCGCCTCGTAGACCCCACGGTTCCCCCAGTGAGCTCTCCCTCTCCCCCACGCGCCCCGCTCCCCTCCCGAACGCCGACGTCGCCCCCGGGCCTCCCGTCGCCCGGCTCGGCCGCTCGCGGTCACCACGCCACGCCGCCTGCCACGCCACCCCCACCTCCCTCTCCCTCCTCCTCGCCCGGCGCGCCTTACCCCCTCCGCGCCGGGCGTCCCATGAACTCAACGCCGGCGCCCCCCCGGTGACCAAACGGTCACGGGGCCGAGCCCGTGTGCCTCGGTGCGCCATGCAACCACCTCCCCGACCCCCGTAGCACGCCCCCGAACGGAGACCGAACCTCCTCGCCGCCTCCGCCGCTCGCCTGGCCCGTTTCAGTCCGCCGACCCCTTGCCCATCGGTACCGCCGTCCTCACGCCTTTCGAATGCGCCCGACCCGCACCCGTTTGGCCGAGCACCGAAGTCCGTGGCTCGGCGCCCCTCCGCCCAGTAGCCACCGGAGCCTACTCGCCCTACTGACGTGGCCACAGGGCCCTTTGGCTCGGTGATGGGCCAGCCCCCCTCGCTCTGTTGACTCGGTCGGCGGTGACGATCAACCCCCCGCCATCGACATGGGGGCCCCACCCCGCTGGACGTTTTTAAAAAATAAAAATAAAAAGAAAAGGATAATGGACTTTAAATAAATAATAAATAAAAATGAATAGAACTAATTAATTAATTAATTTAATTAATCCTGATTAATTAAACCTAATGACTAATTAACCTAATTAACTACTGTTAATTAAACTTAATTAAGTTCATTAGTTAAACTCAGACAATGACAAATGGGACCCACACTCGTCAGTTGACCCGGTCGGCAATCGGCGTTGATCTTGACGTCATCTTGGCGTCGGCAAACACTATTCTGGATAATGTTGATTTAATTAATAATTAATAAATTAGAAAATGATTTAAAACTTTAAAAATTAATATAAAATAATCCGTAGCTCGGATGAAAATACTTTCTACATGAAAGTTGCTCAGAACGACGAGACGAATCCGGATACGCAGTCCTTTCGTCCGCCACACACCCCTAACCTATCGAACCTGCAACTTTTCCCCTCCGGCTCCTCTGCCCGAAAACACGAAACACCGGGAATACTTTCCCGGATGTTTCCCCCCTTAACCAAGACTTCATACCACGTTAGGGCACGCCTAGCATCGCTACTTGACATGTCATGCATCGATATGCATCTGTTTACTTGGTATTCATTGTTTCTTCCCCTCTTCTCTCCGGTAGACTACGAGACCGGCCGCCTGCTGCCAGTTCGACTACGGTGTTGTGACCCTCTCACTTCTTGCCGAGCAACCGGGCAAGCCCCCCTTGATCACCGGATATCGCCTACTCTCCTCTATAATCGCTTGCATTAGAGTAGTGTAGCATGTTACCGCTTTCGCTTATACCTATCCTGATGCATAGCCCGTCCTTGTTACTACTGTTGTTACCTTTACCGCAATCCTATATGCTTAGTATAGGATGCTAGTACTTTCATCTGTGGCCCTACATTCTTGTCCGTCTGAGTGCTATACTATCGGGCCGTGATCACTCGGGAGGTGATCAAGGGTATATGCTATATACTTTATACATGATACATGTGGAGACTAAAGTCGGTCGGCATGGAGCACCCGCGAGTGATTCACGGATTGGGGGCTGAAAGGACCTTTGTCCCGACGGCCCTCTGGATGGATCTTTGTGGCGGAGCGACAGGGCAAGTTGAGACCGCCTAGGAGAGAGGAGGGCTTGGCCCTGTTCGGCGTTCGCGGATACTTAACACGCTTAACGAGGTCTTGGTATTTGATCTGAGTTGGCTATGAGCTTATACGCACTAACCATCTACGCGGGAGTAGTTATGGGTATCCCGGCATCGTGGTATCGGTAAGCACTTGAGACGTCGGCTGACGAATGGCCTTGGCCCGGATTGGATGGAACGCCTGCTAGGCTAGGTCTGCCTTCCGGCCACAGACGCATAGCGTCTTGTGTGTGCTTTCGAGGCGATGGGCCCGGACCCTCTGGCGCTTAGGTTTAGACCCGCGTGTTGGCCTCTCTGTTGTGCCTAGGTGGGGCTGCGGCGTGTTGATCTTCCGCGGCGGGCATGACCCGTGAAAGTGTGTCCGCCAAATGGGATCAAGCATCTTTGGGTAAGATGGTGCACCTCAGTGGAAGTTAATCTATTCGGATAGCCGTGATCTTGATAACAGGACGACTTGGAGTTGTACCTTGAGCTTATGACAACTAGAACCGGATACTTGATAAAACACACCCTTCCAAGTGCGGATACAACCGGTGGTCGCTCTCTCTCGGGGATATGAGGAGGGATCGCGGGTAGGATTATTGCTATGTGTTGTTACTTGGAGGACTTCTCAGATCGTCCTCTTCTACCTGCTTGCAAGACAGTGACCGAGCGTAGTCTTCGATAAGATTAGCTATCCCCTCTTATTACGGCATTCTGCAGTTCAATCCACCGATATGGCCCTTTACACATATATCCATGCATATGTAGTGTAGCTCCTTGCTTGCGAGTACTTTGGATGAGTACTCACGGTTGCCTTGTTCCCCTTTTCCCCTACCCCTACTCGATTGTCGCAACTGACGATGGAGCCTGTGAGCGACGCCACCGTCGATGGCGACTACTACACAGAGGTGCCTACTACTACGTGCAGCCAGCGACGACCAGAGTAGTTAGGAGGATCCCGAGCGGGTGAGGCCTGCTCCTCTTCGATTTGTATCCCGATTTGTGTTAGCCATCTTATGGCCCCTTGTTTAACTTATGTCTCGTACTCGGATATTGTTGCTTCCACTGACTCGTCTATGATCGAGCACTTGTCTTCGAGCCCTCGAGGCCCCTGGCTTGTATTATGATGCTTGTATGACTTATTTTATTTGTAGAGTTGTGTTGTGATATCTTCCCGTGAGTCCCTGATCTTGATTGTACACATTTGCGTGCATGATTAGTGTACGATTAAATCGGGGGCGTCACAAGTTGGTATCAGAGCCGACTGCCTGTAGGAATCCCCCTTCCAACTCCTTGGCCGAAGTCGAGTCTAGACATTGTAAAACTTTTACTAACATGGCTGTGTGTATTATGGGCACACGTCGCCATTGGGTGGTAGTAGGATCTTTTACTCCTCGACCTATACTGGGACTCAACTCTCTACTATTCGGGTTAAATGAATTTGCTAACTCTAAGATTAGGATCTCGTGATCGCATCCACCCGGAGAGCCCCTTATCATGGAGGATCGCTTTGCTACATCGTAAGATTCCGAAGATACTCTCTGATGTTCTCTCGAGACTTTGTGCCCATCACTTTTGCTATTCCCGACCACCGATAAATCCGTATGGATAACTACTTACACTTGCCATTCATATGATCATCCCCATTGATCTTGTTATTACAACATACCCCAAGTTTTCTCTATTGTTCCGAGAATACTTTGTGCCTACCGCCTAGCGCTTCTTTGCCACATGAATACCCCTTCAAATAAATCCTCGCACTTGTCGGTATCCGCCATCCTCAGCTTGTTCTTGTGTTTCACAAAAGTCTTCAAAATACTATTCGATCTTCCGAAAATCCTCTGGAGCGTTGGCTCTTGAAATTCTTGCTGGCTTGCATTATGGTTAATCCCATAAGTCTCGTAGTCATATTGACATTCCTTGCCATTATCATTTTGGGTCTGTTGACTCAATATGTTTGCGAATACCCGCAATCGTCATTGATCCTTATAAATTACCTTTTCGGTTGAGCTGCCATTCTTTTAACTGGAATTGGTTCTCGACCAATCCAATTGTCGTTGATTGTACCCTAAGGCTATTCAACTTATCCATCCCTAATCAGAGCATTGCTTCTGACCCCTTGATTTGGGAATCATAATTCCTTTGCATTTGACAATTGAGTTAGTCAGTTGTTCTATAATTTGATCTCCTTGCATTCTTCTTCCTCTAGTTGAGTACTGATGCTCACGTCAGATCCCTTGAGGACCACCAGATCCTTTGTTGGATTTTATCTGACAACGCCCTTCATATTCAATAACCTTGTGAGCCTTTCCTCCGATACATAATGCCTTTGGTAAATTGTATCCTCTGCCTTCTCAACCATGCTCGCCTTCGAGCTTGAGTTAATTATTTCTAAGGATTCTGGTATATGATTCCAAGAAGCCCCTATGGGTTGAACATATGCCTTCGCTAAACCGTGGGAACCCGAAAGTTTTCACGAATCATACTCTTCTGGTGCTTCGCCAGATAAAATTTTCAACACTGCAACTTCATCGAACGTGAGAAGTGAATGAAAGGTTATGCATTGGAGAAGTGGGAGTCAACCTTGAACTTGTGTTCATGCCCATGGACACGATGTAGATCTTATCATTAAAGCTTCTCTTAAATTAATTATTCCTTTGGTATAATTTCATCTTATATCGTGGATCCGGCCTTTACAATCGTGGTTCCGACCATGTTCTCTTTTAAATACCATTTCTCGTGCAAGTTTTAGCACTTGTCTTCTGTAGAGCAATAACCCCCGTCCAACATCTACTTTGATATGTCATCGAGTATTACCCCCCTGGTATCTCGAGATTATCATGGAACTGCATAACTTTTTATGAGTTCATCAAGTACTACCTTCCCACTCATTCCAATTCTTCACGGGCTCTGAGTTATTAAACACTCAAAGACACCGATAACTGAACCGAGTCCGCACTACGGTTCAACAACTCTTCAGTAAGCTTCTATAAGTACGAGTTTGTACCTGACCACGCCATTCCTAGCCTGTTTGGCTATATCATTGTGGTGATGATTTTAACTGTGCTACCCGGTCCTTCTTCTCGGAGCACAATTTTCGATGATGAATTAACCTTACGTCGATCCTCATCGTCATATCATTTCGCCTTGAACAACAAGCTTGGTTTCGAGTTTGTGTCGTACCCTTGGTTCCAATAACCTTTCACTTCATCATTACTTTGACTTGATGTAAATGCCGATCGATTACATCATCATGAACTCTCGCGACAAAGGTGTCGTGATCGCCAACATTCCCGAGCTCATCCAGGATATCAATTGAATTCATGATGAGAAATACCATCCTTGCCCTCGATGATTTGTATTATCATCAACCACTTTATTGCCTTCCCACCAACACAAGCTTGTTCATGTTTGGTGTTATACCTTGAGTTCCTTGCTACCCAGCAATCGTTCTCCCTTACCTTGGAGTATTACCATCCTTTATGTCAAGAATGTTCTGAGATTTGTTCCACCTCTTGAGAATTCTTGATATAGAAATACTTCTCACCATCACCATTCCTTCTTGGTCCCCGTGTTAATTCCAACAAGTGAACGGTGTTGTTTGGATTCTTTCCTTCTAGCAACCTTATTTTTTTAAGTTAATGGTCGAAGGTGCATTCTTAGGCTATCGATTATTGAATCACCATTCTGACATTGGTCGTGCAACCCAACCCATTGGGCGCACCTTTCAACCAATGTTTACTTGTGTATGTTTTCCTCGAGCATACATCCTTATATCATTTGATCTGACAAATGTTATCTCCTTGTTCACTTAATTGTGGAAGTCCATCTTTTGGGAATCTCGGTGAATTGTCATTGAGTTCACCAGACACCTCCTTGTCCTCTCCTTGGGTTAATGATGGACTCTTGTTAACGGAAATCACTTCATAGTTCATTTCCCGAGAATCTTACAATGTCATCTCGTCAATTTGCGTTGCACCTTTTCTTCTCGTATCCTAAGTCCGAGGTATCCTCGACACCAATCGGATCTGAATCTCGGTCGATATGATGGTTGGGACAACTTTCCAAGAGTTATGATGTTGATCCTTTGATGACCCGGTAGCATGATGTCATGCCTAGCACTTCCTACCGGAGGACCTATCATTATAGATTCCTTTTCAGCAGGGTTATCCACTCATCCATGAGGGAATTGTAATACTGGTTCTACAAGTTATTCCTGATGGATCCTTCGTGATTCCAAAGTCTGATCTTCACCTGAAGACCTTGCCAATGCTATCTCGAAGCATGACTGTGATACTCTGATTTTCAACAAGAACATTCGAAGCCCAATGCTAAATGCTTCTTGCTCAATTATCCAAACACCGTTGTATGAGTAACGTCATGAAATTCTCTCCCCTCACCTAGAGGATTTTCTACGTTATATACTATCGTGGATATCATGCTCTGCTTGTCCTTGGGAAGGATATACCCCTGGAATACGTGTTTAAACACATTTTTCCTTTCCATTGTTCTGTTTAACCTAATGATCACATTTTCCTTTCCATTGGTCTGTTTGACCTTTCTTGTAGTCTATATGACCTAAGTAGTAATAATTTACTTCTTATGTAAACACCTCGGTGTACAACTCTGCCAAAGGAGACCTCATTACGTTTGTTGATGACATTTCGGTAACCACCGATGGACGAGAACTTTGCCTAATGGTCCGCCTCGTTCGACGAGAAGGAAAACGGTTCTCTTCGTCCCTCGCCCTTGGTATCGACATTGTTGCCCACATAACTGATAGGCTAACCTCTGACATATCTTGCTATCATGACCGTGCAAGATGTCACCGCCCTTCCTACTTTTAACCACATGGTGGGCCCATAACCCACAGTTCCACAGGATCGAAACCGACTCACCTGCATTTAATTCGCTTTCTAATGGTTATTCCCCATGCTTGGCCTTGTATTTAATTCACGGAACACCTTCCGAAAGTGCTCTATTCTCGTATCGACGCTATACTTACTCTCGCTACTCAACCCCTTTCTCACTCCGGTTCGCACCTCGAGAAACTATCTATCCGTTGGAACCTCTTATTGTACCTTCATACATCACTCTCGATGTATTTTATATGTTCAACTCGAGAGATACTCTTATGCTCATTCATGGGTTAACCCCAGATTGTTTACCCCATAAGCATTCTCGTCAGAGTTTAGCTGCCCTTACCTATTAAATAGAAATGCGTTGGAGATCCTGAAGGAAAGGACGACTTCACCATGATAACTTGAAACAGAAAAATGAAGACATCAATATAATGGATCGACCACTTCGAGAAGAGCAACCAAGACCGGGAATATCTGTTAGAATTTCCTAACTAGACCTTCCCCCCCTACTCCCCTCTTAAATCTCGGGACGAGATTTCTTGTAGTGGAGGAGAATTGTGACGCCCGGGTAATTAAGCTACAGTAATCCCTGCTAATGATGCCACATCACCTCGGTTACTGTGACTAAACTCACGTTGATTCGAACCCGGATCAAATTCAAATTGAAAAGAAAGAAAATAAGAAAAGAACAAAATAAAACAAAAGAGAAAGTGGGGGGAGGAAACCCCACTGGCCCAACCCAGGCCAGCCCCCCACCGGCCACCGGGCCACACCATGGCCGCCCAACCGCCCCCTTATCCCCTCCCCCCCCCCCCCCCGTCGGTGGAACCCTAGCCTCACTCGCACCCCTCCCCCGATCCCCTTTCTCCCTCCCCCGCCCCGATCTAGATCGGGGCCGATCCCCCTCGTCCCCCCCCTCATCGCCGGCGACCCCCGCCGCCCCGACCGCGTCGCCCCCTCTCCCCCGACGCCCCTCGCCGCCGCCTGGATTCCCCCTCCCCACCGTCGCCCCCATGAGGCCCTCGCCCGTCAGGGGTCGCCCCGACCCCACGCCGCCTCACCGGATCTCCCCCGACGCCGGTCAGCCGCCTCCCCGCCCGCCTCCTCGCCGGTCGCCACCGAGCTCCCCCGAGCCCGCCTCGTAGACCCCACGGTTCCCCCAGTGAGCTCTCCCTCTCCCCTCGGGCCCCTCGCTCCCCTCTCCGCTCCCGAACGCCCGTCGCCCGGGCCTTCCGTCGCTCGGCCGCTGCCCGGCCCCTCGCGGTCACCGCGCCACGCCCGTTCCCACCTCCCTCTCCTCCTCCTCGCCCGGCGCCCTTCCTCCGCACTTCCGGACGCCCCATGCATGAACTCAACGCTGGCGCCCCAGTGACCAAGCAGTCACGGGGCCGAGCTCAGTGGCTCGGCCACAGCAACCCCTCCCCGACCCATGCACGCCCCGACGGAGACCGAACCTCCTCGCCGCCTCCGCTCGCCCATGGCTGTCCCGGCTTGAGTCCGGCCGACCCCTTCCGGTACCGCTGTCCTCCAGACCTCGAATCGTCGACCAGCGCCCGTTGGCCACCGGAGCACGAAGTCCGGCGTGAGCTCGGCGCCCCTCCGCCCAAGGTAGCCACGAGCCTACTCCGCCGACGTGGCCACACAGGGCCCCGCATCGATGGGCCCAGGCCTCGCTCTGTTGACTCGGTCGGCCAGGGTGACGATCAACCCCCCACCGCCATCGACATGGGGCCCCACCACCGGACGTTTTAAAAAAAATAAAAATAAAAATAAAAGGATAATGGACTTTAAATAAATAATAAATAAAAATGAGTAAAACTAATTAATTAATTAATTAAGTAAGTAATTAATTAATTTAATTAATCCTGATTAATTAAACCTAATGACCAATTAACCTAATTAACTACTATTAATTAAACTTAATTAAGTTCATTAGTTAAACTCAGACAATGACAAATGGGACCCACCTGTCAGGTTGACCAGGTCAACGGTCAACGTTGATCACGACGTCATGCTAACGCCAAGAAACACTATTCGATAATGTTGATTTAATTAATAATTAATAAATTAGAAAATGATTTAAAACTTTAAAAATTAATATAAAATAATCCGTAGCTCGGATGAAAATACTTTCTACATGAAAGTTGCTCAGAACGACGAGACGAATCCGGATACGCAGTCCGTTCGTCCGCCACACACCCCTAACCTATCGAACCTGCAACTTTTCCCCTCCGGCTCCTCTGCCCGAAAACACGAAACACCGGGAATACTTCCCGGATGTTTCCCCCTTAACCAAGATACCCCCTCATACCCACGTTAGGGAACGCCTAGCATCGCTACTTGACATGTCATGCATCGATATGCATCTGTTTACATTGTATTCATTGTATCTTCCCCCTCTTCTCTCCTGTAGACTACGAGACCGACGCTGCTCCTGCCCAGTTCTTCTACGGTGTTGACGACCCCTCTCACTTGCCATAGCAACCAGGCAAGCCCCCCCCCATTGATCACCCGATATCGCCTACTCTCCTCTATACTGCTTGCATTAGAGTAGTGTAGCATGTTCCTGCTTTCGATTATACCTATCCTAATGCATAGCCTGTCCTTGTTACTACTGTTGTTACCTTTACCTGCAATCCTATATGCTTAGTATAGGATGCTAGTATTTTCATCTGTGGCCCTACATTCTTGTCCGTCTGCCGTGCTATACTATCGGGCCGTGATCACTCGGGAGGTGATCACGGTATATGCTATATACTTTATACATGATACATGTGGAGACTAAAGTCGGGTCGGCTTGTGGAGCACCATGAGTGATTCACGGATTGGGGCTGAAAGGACCTTTGTCCCGACGGCCCTCTGGATGGATCTTTGTGGCGGAGCGACATGGCAGGTTGAGACCGCCTAGGAGAGAGGTGGGCTTGGCCCTGTTCGCTCATGGATACTTAACACGCTTAACGAGGTCTTGGTATTTGATCCGAGTTGGCTCTGAGCTTATACGCACTAACCATCTACGCTGGAGTAGTTATGGGTATCCGGCGTCGTGGTATCGGTAGAAGCACTTGAGACGTCGGCTGACGGAAGGCCGCCCGGATTGGGCTGGAGCGCTGCTAGGCTAGGTCTGCTTCCGGCCAGCGTCGCAACGTCTTGCGAGTGTGCTTTCGAGCGCAATGGGCCCAGACCCCCTACGCCGCTTAGGTTTAGACCCGGCGTGTTGGCCTCTCTGTTGTGCCTAGGTGGGGCTGCGGCGTGTTGATCTTCCGCGACGGGCATGACCCAGGAAAGTGTGTCCGCCAAATGGGATCAAAGCGTCTTTGGGTAAGATGGTGCACCCCTGCAGGGAAGTTAATCTATTCGGATAGCCGTGATCTTCGGTAACAGGACGACTTGGAGTTGTACCTTGAGCTTATGACAACTAGAACCGGATACTTGATAAAACACACCCTTCCAAGTGCCAGATACAACCGGTGGTCGCTCTCTCTCAGGGATATGAGGAGGGGATCGCCGGGTAGGATTATTGCTATGTGTTGTTACTTGGAGGACTTCAGATCGTCCTCTTCTACCTGTTGCAAGACAGGTGACCAGAAGCGTAGTCTTCGATAAGATTAGCTATCCCCCTCTTATTCTGGCATTCTGAGTTCAGTCCACTGATATGGCCCTTTACACATATATCCATGCATATGTAGTGTAGCTCCTTGCTTGCGAGTACTTTGGATGAGTACTCACGGTTGCCTTGTTCCCCCTTTTCCCCCTACCCCTACTCGATTGCTGCAACTGCACGATGGAGCCAGAGGCGACGCCACCGTCGATGGCGACTACTACTACTGGAGGTGCCTACTACTACGTGCAGCCCGGCGGCGACGAGGAGTAGTTAGGAGGATCCCGAGGGGAGGCCTGCTCCTCTTCGATCTGTATCCCGGTTTGTGTTAGCCATCTTATGGCCCCTTGTTTAACTTATGTACGTACTCAGATATTGTTGCTTCACTGACTCGTCTATGATCGAGCACTTGTATTCGAGCCCTCGAGGCCCCGGCTTGTATTATGATGCTTGTATGACTTATTTTATTTGTAGAGTTGTGTTGTGATATCTTCCCGTGAGTCCCTGATCTTGATCGTACACATTTGCGTGCATGATTAGTGTACGATTAAATCGGGGGCGTCACAAGCGGGTTGCGAGAGAGTGGACTTATGAATATAGATGGGGGAAGGTGATGAAGATGTTGGTGAAGATGACAGAGTTGTTGAAGTAGATCGCCGTCACATGATGATTGCCCCGGCGGCGTTCCGGCACCACCGGGAGAGAGAGCCCCCTCCTCCTTCTTCTTCCTTGGCCTCCCCCTAGATGGGAGGAGATTTCCCCCTCTGGTCCATGGTTGCCATGGCGGCGGAGGGGCAGGAGCCCCTCCTAGATTGGATCTATCCCTCTATTCTCTTCTGTTCCGCGTTCCCCAGATCTGGATGAAAACCGTTTCTTATATTCCAGTAGATCCGTAACTCCGACTGCGCTGAGATTTTAACACGATTTTTTTCCAGATATAAGCTTCCGTGCGCCCGAAGTAGAGCTCCAACCGACTTATGATGAGGGCACAACCCACCACCACGCGCCTGGGCCGCCTGGCGTGCCCATGTGTCTTGTGGTGGCTGTGGGCCCTCGTTTGCAATGATTCCACCTCCCAAAAATCACAAATATTCCAAAATAATTCTCCATAAATTTTCTTCGTGTTTGGAGTTTGTTTGATATGATTATTAATCGAAACAAAAAGATGCAACAGACAGGAATTGGCACTGGGCACTGGATCAATAGGTTAGTCCAATAGATCATATAAATTGTTGCCAAAAGTATGTAAAAGTTGTATAATATTGGCATGGGACAATTAAAAATTATAGATACGACGGAGACGTATAAGCATCCCCAACCTTAATTCTTGCTCGTCCTTGAGTAGGTAAATGATAAAAAAAGATAATTTTTGATGTGGAATGCTACCTAGCATAAACTTGATCATATATCTAATCATGACATGAATATTAAGACGCGGGTGATTCAAAGCAATATAATTTGACATAAAGACATCAATACTCAGGCATCCCAACAAACAATCATGTCTTTCAAAATATCAACGCTAAAGAAAGCTATCCCTAAAAATTCATATAGTCTTGTCATGCTCTATCTTCTTAACACAAATTATTTATCATGCACAACCCCGATGACAAGCCGAGTAATTGGTTCATACTTTTTAACGCACTTCAGCTTTTTCAACCCTCACGCAATACATGAGCGGAAGCCATGGATATAGCACTATGGGTGGAATAGAGTATGATGATAGGGGTAAATATAAAGAACACAAAAAGTAAGAAAATCTCACATCGACGCGGTTGACCAACGGGCTATGGAGATGCCCATCAATTGATATCAACGCGAGGAGTAGGGATTGCCATGCAACGAATGCACTAAGAGCTATAAGTGTATGAAAGCTCAATATGAAAAATAAGTGGGTGTGCATCTAACTCTATAATGAAAAATCCCCACTAGTATATGAAAGTGAAAACATAGGAGACTCTCTATATGAAAAACACGATGCTATTTTGAAGCACAAGTGTGGTATTTGCATGCCCCTTCTCTCTTTTCTCTCATTTTACCCTTTTTTTTTCTTTTTCTTGGGCTCTTTTTGGCCTCACTTTTGTCTTTTTTTTCCTTTTTTATATTTGTCCGGAGCCTCATTCTGACTTGTGGGGGAATCATAGTCTCTATCATCCAATCCTCACTGGGACATGCTCTAATAATGAATAATGATGATCCACTGGTGCGTGGTACCTCTTGAGCACTGTGTTGGATTTCCTTGAAGAGGAAAGGGTGATGCAGCACAGTAGCATAAGTATTTCCCTCAGTTTTTGAGAACCAAGGTATCAATCCAGTAGGAGGCTACGCGCGAGTCCCTCAGACCAAGACAATACAAATAACTCCTTGCAACCAACGCGATAAGGGGTTGTCAATCCCTTCACGGTCACTTACGAGAGTGAGATCTGATAGATATGATAGGATAATATTTTTTGTATTTTTGTGATAAAGATGCAAAGTAAAATAAAAGAAAAGTAAAAAAGCAAAGGAAATAACTCAGTGTAGGAAGATTAATATGATGAAGATAGACCCGTGGGCCATAGGTTTCACTAGTGGCTTCTCTCAAGAGCATAAGTATTTTACGGTGGGTGAAGGAATTACTGTTGAGCAATTGGCGAAATTGAGCATAGTTATGAGAATATCTAGGTATGATCATGTATATAGGCATCACGTCCGAGACAAGTAGACCAACTCCTTCCTGCATCTACTACTATTACTCCACTCATCGACCGCTATCAGCATGCATCTAGAGTATTAAGTTCATGAAAACAGAGTAACGCCTCAAGCAAGATGACATGATGTAGAGGGATAAATTTGTGCAATATGATAAAAAACCCCATCTTGTTATCCTCGATGGCAACAATACAATACGTGCCTTGCTGCCCCTACTGTCACTGGGAAAGGACACCGTAAGATTGAACCCAAAGCTAAGCACTTCTCCCATTGCAAGAAAAACCAATCTAGTAGGCCAAACCAAACTGATAATTCGAAGAGACTTGCAAAGATAACCAATCATACATAAAAGAATTCAGAGAAGATTCAAATATTGTTCATAGATAATCTTGATCATAAACCCACAATTCATCGGCCTCAACAAACACGCCAAAAAAGGAAGATTACATCGAATAGATCTCCACGAGGGGGAGAACATTGTATTGAGATCCAAAAAGAGAGAAGAAGCCATCTAGCTACTAACTATGGACACGAAGGTCTGAGGTAAGCTACTCACACTTCATTGGAGAGGCTATGGTGTTGATGTAGAAGCCCTCCATGATGGGTTTCTCCTCCGGCGGAGCTCCGGAACAGGCCCCAAGATGGGATCTCGTGGGTACAGAAGGTTGCGGCGGTGGAATTAGGTTTTTTGGCTCCGTATCTGATCGTTTGGGGGTACGCAGATATATATAGGAGGAAGGAGTACGTTGGTGGAGCAACAGGGGGCCCACGAGGGTGGAGGCGCGCTACAGGGGTGGGCACGCCCCTACCTCGTGCCTTCCTCCTTTCTTTCTTGACGTAGAGGTCCAAGTCTCCGGATCATGTTCGTGAGAAAATCATGTTCTGAAGTTTTCATTCCGTTTGGACTCCGTTTGATATTCCTTTTCTTCGAAACTCTGAAATAGGCAAAAAACAGCAATTCTGGGCTGGGCCTCCGGTTAATAGGTTAGTCCCAAAAATAATATAAAAGTGGATAATAAAGCCCAATAATGTCCCAGTAGATAATATAGCATGGAGCAATCAAAAATTATAGATACGTTGGAGACGTATCAGTGCGCGTCGGTGCTATACAAACGGTTTTTAACCCCTTTCTGCGATGGCATTTGGAACCGTCGCCAAGTGAGTGTGGGCGATAGGGGGTCCTTCCCACACGACCCAAAAACTGTTGGGGATAGGGAGCCTTGGTGCATACAGTTGTGTCAGGACCCCGATTCCAAGTCACATCGATCTAGCCGGTAACACCTCATATCACTTTGCGGCCTCACGCACGGTATTCCCACGGGTGTCGCCTTACCATGGCTCGAGACCGTTTGCGCCTTTTGGCTCACGTATATGATAGTGTCGCTAGCATCCATATGACAGAGAACCCGGGCCGACATGACTAGTCGTGAACCCAAAGTGGCACTAACTTATAGGGACAGACATACATGAATCAACATCGAGCATGTCGGTCAGCAGCGTGCGAATCCAGGCTGTAACCTTTGGGCTATGAGGACTCAGGGAACCCGGCTGTAGCGAGCTAGGCAGGACTCAGATTTCACCGTGTGACATTTCCCCAAAGGGCGGAACCACAGGAACAAAGTGAATCATATGCCGGCCAGTCAAGTGTTAGGAGGCAGTAGTCTTTGGGCTAGCGGGACTCGGTGAGCAGTATGGCGGACTACTATGGCTCATGGAAGCACAAGACTACATTTCCCCATAAGAGAGGATACCAAGGATAAACAACTAGGTTGTCGGATCCCACACATACCAAGCATTTCAATCATACACACAATATGCTCGATATGTGTAAATACAACATGGCATCACAACACAACTCTATGACTCAAGTATTTATTCATTAGGCTCCGAGGAGCGAGATATTACAAACATGGGTCTCATGACCCAACATTGAAAGCATACAAATCAAAGCACATGCGAAGCTTAACATGTCCGAGTACAGACATCTACAAATGAAAAAGGCTTAGAAGCCCGACTATCTACCGAGATCTGCCGAGGGCACAAGATCGTAGCCGAGGTATCAAGCTAAACGTCAAGTCCACACGGAACTACTAGCGAGACTGACATCTCTCTGCAAAACATAAAATAGGCAAACGTGAGTACAAATGTACCCAGCAAGACTTACATCAGAACTAGCTACATATGCATCAGTTTCAATAAAGGGGTGGTGGAGTTTAACTGCAGCAAGCCAGTTTTGACTCGGTGGCTATCCTAAACTATGAATGCAAGTAACTCTTTTGAGGTGGCGCACATGAGTCCACATATTCACCATATCAATACACCACTAAGGATCCGCTCCCGTCTCCCTACGAGAACGCCATCCATAGCACTCACGCTTATCTTGCGCATTTTAGAGTATCCACTTTCACTTGTCTATGAACCTGCATGCAGGCGACCCGAAGTCCTTTACCGCGGACGCGGCTATTCGAATAGATGATGTTAACCCTGCAGGGGTGTACTTCTTCACACACGCTCACCACTTATCGCCGTTTACACGACATGTACTCGGCAACCTTCAAGTGGAAGCCCAGCGAGGGTGTCGGCCATGGCCTACCTAAACACTCAAGTCTCTAGTCCGTGTTTATCGCCTATTCAGGTTCCATCCAGGAGTCTCGCCGAGGTTTCCACATACGGCCTCGAGCGATGTGTCTGAGGTTCCGAGACACCAAAGCAGGCGCCCGGCATGCCCGACCACGTGCCTCTTGCATCACAGCCCACCCCTCGGGTCGGCCAGCACGGCCTCCAAAGATACTACAAACACCGAAACTACTTGCAACTCCCCGGATGAGGACGAGGGTGGTTAAGAAGCCGAGAGTGTCAATTAAGGATCCCAATGTGTGGTAGTAACTGATCATGGATCACAAACACAGAACTCAGTTCCTAGGGACAGCTTCAATGAAACAACCCACCATGTACTCCTACATGGCCTCTCATCGATACCTTTACCAAATCATGTTCACACTTTTAGCTCTCAACAGTAGGACATGTTCACACACCTCCGATTCATCCCCAATGAATCAGACCTGACACAACTCTATGCAATAGCAGGCATGACAAACAAGCATGAATGAGTAGGCACATTAGGGCTCAAACAACTCCTACTCATGCTAGTGGGTTTCATCTATTTACTGTGGCAATGACAGGTCATGCAGAGGAAATGGGTTCAGCTACCGGAGCATGTAACAGTTGAAACAGTGTTGTCCTAATGCAGTAAAAGAGAGCAGGAGCGAGAGAGTGGGATTTTATCGGAATGAACAAGGGGGTTTTGCTTTCCTGGCACTTCTGAAGATATTATAGTTCTTCATCGGTGTCATCAAACTCATCGTCGAATCACGTATATCGAGAGGGAACAAATACCGGCAACAGAGAAAGAAACACAATCAATGCAATGCACAATATGATGCATGATCATGACATGGTAAAATGAGTGCGTTGGTCTAATGCAACTACAATCAGATGGGTTTGAGCTATTTTGAACCAAAGATTCAAAGTTCAAACTCATTTGTGATCTTAAATAGTGCTTTATCATGTTTTGCACTAAACAGCAAGTTAACTTGTTTAAACATGCATCAAACCAGTACAGATAGATTGATTGGATTTTTCTGATAATTTTTCATATATAACTTATTTCATTCTGAGCTACGGTTGAATTTCTATGATTTTTAGAAGTTAGCACTATTTTCTGGAATTTCATGGATAAACTTAAATCCGTAAAATGCTTTATCACACAAGATGACATAGGTGTGATGTCAGCAGGTCAACTGGGTCGGCCAGGTCAAACCTAACCTGTGGGACCCATACGTTAGTGTCTCAGGCTGGTTTGGGTGTATGATAGGTAGGACCGGTCAATGTTGACTTGACCAAGGTCAAAGCTGACACGTGGGGTCAACACAGATTAGCACTAACCTAAACAGGGAGTTAGACTAAACTAATTGGGCTCGGGGACCCACATGTCATCGACACAGGCACTAACTAAACAAGTTTAGCATCTAAGCTAATGGCGCCACGTCAGTTGTCGGCGTTTAACCGCCGATGACCTCAGATCGCGGCGGCGTCCCCGTCGGGTTTGCCCTATGGGCATCCATTCGATGCGCGGGAGGGCGCGTTCGAAAGAGGGGAGCCAGACGCCTCCGTTGGTGGCTGTGGTTCGGGCGGGGGTGTACGGAGTAGGCGGCGGCGGTCGGAGCACGGGGTTGCTCGGGACGAGGCTGTAGGGCTATGTAGGGGGTGCGTGTGGTGGCGCTGGCTTGCTGGGGAGCTGCTGGGCACGTTGGTGTGCTTTCCCGTGAGCTATAGCGTCTGAAACAATGACAACGACATGGCTGTGCGGCGGCGAGCTCTCGGTTCTGGCGGAAACAGCGGCTAGAGCGGCCAAACGGCATGTGAAGAAGACGGGAACGGGTCGGATGCTCACCGCGAGTCCAACGAGCACGAGGGCGAGGCCGGAGATGCTCTGGAGCTTGCGAATCCCCGAAGAGTTCGCGGGCGGCCAGAGGTTGAAGACGATGTCGGGGACGACACTGCAGGGCTTCCGGCGGGGCGCGGCTCGGTGGAGAGGAAGAGGGGGTCGAGGCGGAGCCTCTGAGCGCAACGACGAGGCGAGGCAGTGGTTGTGGCCACGGCGGTGCTCATCGGCGGTGACGGCTGCGCTCGGCACGGGTGAGAGAGAGAGGCAGAGGGGAGAGGGGCCACGCGGGAGAGTGATAGGGGTCAGGGGGTTGCGTGGCGTCGTCTAGGCGCACCAGGGAGGAGCCAGGCAGGCAGGGAGGGAGGAGGTGGCCGGCGCGGGGCGGGCACGCGCCTCCGTCCTCCTAGAAGGAGGAAGACGACAGGGGAGGAGCCCCTGGTGGGCTGGGCCGGAACGGGAGCTGGGCCGGCTCTGCTGCAGGTGAGCGCCAGGTAAGTTTCTCTCTTCTCCTATTTTTCTTTCTGTTTTCTATTTATTTTGCTCTGTTTTGATTTAGTAATAATACTAAACCATTTCTGTTGCTTCTGAAATTAGTTGTGGATGCAATATGGACTAGCCCAAAACCCCACAATATTTTTTAGAATTATTGGAGTTATACAAGTATTTATAGGAATTTATAACCCCAACTCAAATACAATATGAGTTAATTCAAAAATCCAGAAATATCCTAGAAGTATATCCATCATTTTTGGTAGAGGTTTTCACCTTTATCAGAAATCATGAACATTTTCAAAGGCATTTTGGGTTCATTGAAAAGGGTTTAAGTTTGAACCTAGTATTTTTAGAGAGGTGCTAGGGTTTGATCAATCCCCATTTCAAATTCAAAAGAATTTAAACATGATGCAACACATGGAAGATAGCCTAGGTCAGACCAGAACTAGGGATGTGACAAGTTGTCCCTATATAACCGTTTCCGATATCTTGAATATCCCAAACGCTTCATCCTTGCTACTCGTTTGTGCTCGCATTGCCATCGCAGTCGGAGTGTTGTGGTTTTACCTAAAACCAGGCAGATTCCAGGCACGGGAGCTTTCCAGGCACGTACCAAACTGGCTCTATGTTTACGATGCCTGGCACATCACAAACAGTTCATGATTATAAACCGTGTATGATAGGTAGACAATCACACAAATTTAGTTTTACCGCATCGTATGTGATAGTTTCTGACATCACACACGCTTTGCAAACGGCAACTGTGTGCATTGTTACACACATTTCCTCTCTGTGAACCGTGTCGGATTATGATGTATATCACATAGGTTGTGCTTTATTAACCGTGTGCACCGTCATGACCTGCACACCGTAATTTCGCCCTAATTTAATTGCTGCTATTTGAAATTGTACCTAATTTAAACTTGAAAGTATGCTATAGTTTTATTCATATCCATCAGGTTCAAACAACCAATGCATTATCTGATTCGTAGGTACATATGTTTAATAATTACATAAGCACCAAATAAAGAATGATGAACCAGGGTTCTATACTTGTACTATTACAGACGGTAAAGAAAGAGGCGACAAACATTCTGGTTGCTGAACAAGGTGAAGCGGAATGGACCTATTGTGCTCTCCTGGATGCAGAAGGCACGCACGACTCTAGTCCAACCCCCTGTGATGGTCGGCCGCCAATCATGTAGTTTAGGAGGTAATATTGAGTAAACTGCTTCGGGATCCTGCAAAGGAAAAAAGATTCAGACGTTGTCATCTAACACAACTCATTACGGGCAGTAAAAAGAAGGCAACAGGGTTCTTACTTACCATCCTGCAGTTCACTCTTGTCTTGCATAAAGTGTAAACAAATAGTTTGATTGACATCTTTTGACCCATTTTAATAACAATCTTTATCAGTTTTCTCACTTGATGCTGGTTCATGAATATCTCATTGCTCCATACACAGAAAGGGTCGAAGTGTGGATCTTTAGCAATGACATATGTACCTAAAAGCACCAAGTTAATGTTAGAAGCTAAACAACAATTGCAAAATGATGTAGTACAACACCCTTCCATCCCATTATATAAGATTTTATTACATGTATATCTAGACATCATCAGAACATTAAGGTAACACTCTTCCTTGTTGCTATGTAGCCTGGGATTGCATATTTAGTCATTCAGTACAATGCATGTTGCTATGTAGACTCAGATATATTAAATATGGCCCCAGTTAACCTACTAATAAATGGGTTATGATATATTCAAAGTGAAATGTCCGATTCAAGATTAATCCCTTTATCAGCCCTCGTGCTTATGGTACCAAATACCGAGATCTTGAGCAGTGAGTACATATAAGCAATGCGATGAAACTAACCTCGATGGAAAACAACACTGTTCTCAATATTGTCCTGTATGAGTACATATAAAGGCATGTTAAGCACAACAGGCTAAACATCAACCAAATATATCCATGGTAGACAACATAATCTACAAATGATAGCTTCAGTGTGCAGGCTTAAGCACGCTAGTTAAGCAAAACAAGAAGTGTTAAGGTGTGTTAACTGCATCAAGCATAACATTTAAAAACAAGCAAATAGTCATTCAAACTGGTATTGTGCAGGTCTAAAGTACACTAGTTATTGTTAAAAAAACGAAAAGGGCATGTTAACTACAATATCCTTAACATCAACCAAATATCGTAATTCATAGTGGTATTGTTGAAACTGTTATTGATGAAATTGAACTGCGCGGCAAATAGTTGCACATATAGAGCATCACATTGTGAAGAACTGAAATAAACAAGGCATAAGGCCATCTCTAGCCGATCCTTTAAAAGTTAAAGGACTAAAACCCTTAGTGGATATATATATATAGGGTGGGTCTATTATGATAACACCCCTTAAGACCCTTATTCTGATAACACCTAGCTTATTCTGATAACAAAAAAGAACCGCGCGAGTGCCGCGAACCAAACTGCACGATGACAAAACCTACCACCTACCCCCACTAGTGCCCAACACGACCCACCCCCACGCTCACACACAACCCACCTCCTCTCCCACCTTCTTCCTCCTGTGGTTGCCACAACCCTGTACCGCCCTGCCTTCCTCTGCACGCCGCCGCGCCGACCACCCAGCCCAGCCTCGATCTGCCGAGCCACCGCAGCCACCTCCGCCTTGCCCTGAAGGTCCGCTGCCACCGCCAGGGCCCCGCCCCACCCCAAAGGCCCTTGAATTTCTGCACCAACCGCCGTCATCCCCGGCATCCCTTGCTGCCGGATCGGCCGCCCCCAGCATCCCTCGCCACCAGATCGGGCCGCCCCCGGCCTCCCTTGCCGCCGGATCGGGCCATCCCCGGCCTCCCTCTCTGCCGGATCGGGCTGCCCCCCGACCTCTGTTTGCCGTCCTCCTCGGCAGCCAGATCCATCTTCCCTGCTGCCTACCGAGGTCAGGCCCTCTCCTCCCCAGATCCGGCAAGCCCTCCATGGCTCTCTACTCCTCGCGCCCAGCCGCGACCGGCCAGCGACCATCCTTCCCTCGTTGGCGCGCCGCGGTGGTCGTCGCGCCCCCAGGGGCACCTCCCAGCACGAGGAGGCACCAGATCCAGGCCGCGGTGGCCTCCCACAAACGGATCCAAAGCCACGGCGGCCCCCACACAACGCCGCACCGCCAGATCCGGTGCCCTCTGTGCCCTACGCCTACCAGAGGCGGTCTCCCCCTCAGCGGCAGCTACCACGGGTGGTGGCGGTCTCCAGTGCCTTCTCCTTGCGGCGGCGCGACCAGCGGTGCACTCAGTGGTCGTTGCGATGCTGGCATGCATGCTTTCTTCTCTGTGTTCTTCTTTTGAAATTTTCGTGTCACTGTAATCAGGGGAGTTCACTCCCAGGTAGAGCAGTTTGGCCCATGGACCAGTGCAGTTCGCTCCTCTCCATTACCCCTCCCCTTGGACGGGAGCAACACATATCGATGCCCCGTGCTCACCATTCTCCCTTTGCAGCTCACTTCGGCGCTCTCTGCGGTTTGTGGCGTGCTTGGATGCAGTGCAACATGCAATCGAATGGTTTGTAGCTCACTTCGGCGCTCTCTGTAGTTTGTGGCGTGCTCGGATGCAGTGCAGGAGGCACATGCGTGTAGTCCGCCAGCGTGGCCGGAGTGTTCCTTCTGTTCTTTCAATTTTTGTTTTCCGCTGTTCGGAGGCAAAGCCGTTGTAGTGCAGCCCGCGGGACGACAGAGCAAAATTATTGCATTCCATTGCGGGCGTCTCCTACCACGATTCACTTCTTTATATTGTATAGAGAAAACTTGTTGAAAATCACTGCAGTTTATTGTGGGGTCCCGGTGGTTCTCTTTGTACAAAAAACAACAATGTTTGTATATTTGAAGTGGCTTGGTAGTGAAACTTCGCGGTCCACCATTGAATGGTTGTGTGTGTGGCTGTTTAAATATAATGAAGATATAGAGTATATGTTTTGAAGCTCACTTTGTTCTCCCACATGGTTCACTATAATAAAACTCCTCCATTGTTCACTATATCAAATGCAACGCTGCAGTGCGTTTGGCCCCCCGATGTGGTTCACTTTTGAGAGTGATGATGTTCACTTGCACAAAGCGTGGAAGTGCGAAAAAATTAGCGAAACAAAAAATAGTAATGTGGTTCACTTCCATGTATGTCGAGGTTCATTTGCACTCGTCTCTGCGGTTCACTCTCGTTTATAAAAAATGTTTAAAAAAAGAAAACAAAAACTCGTTCGAGAAAATTTACGTCCAACAAAAAGAAATCATGAAATTCGCTTGACTTTCTGATGCAGTGTGGTTTTCCGTTCGTAGCAGTGTGTTCTTTCATAAAAAATGACGACAAAAACTCACAAAAGCTCATCTGAGAAAATTTACGCCCGACAAGAAAATCATGAAGTTCGCTTGACTCTTTGATGTAGTGCGCTTTTCCGTCTAAAAGCAGTGCGGTTTTCTTCCTCGTCTTCAAAAATTTACGTCCCACAAAAAGGAAACCATGCAATTCTCTTGCCCGTCTAATGCAGTGCGGCATTTCGTCCGATGCAGTGCGGTTTTCAGTCGGATGAAGCACGCACGTCGATTTGGGTGTTGCGAAAAACAGTGTCCGCGTTTCGGTAAATTTAAAACTGCTCTTAAACCGTAAAGAATTAGAGAGAATGTTCTACATGAAAAAGTTGCGCCTCGTCGATACCTTTCCAACGGCGTATCGTTTGAATCATTCCGAGCAGCGATTTGTAAAAATTTCGCAAAAAACAGCAGCTGCCACTCGTCGTCCGCCACACGATTTTCAAAATTAACTTAAAACCATAAGGAATCTCAATAACATTGCAACATATGAAAGTTGTGCCTCGTCCATTCAACGATATATTACATGCCTCGTTTCGACAAACAGTTAAAAAACTAGAGCGAAAATAGTACCAAAAATTTGAAAAACATAATTCCGCGATTTAGTAAATTTGAAACTGCTCTTAAACCGTAAGGAATTAGAGAAAAATTTATATATGAAAAAGATACGCCTCGACGATATCTATCCAACGGCGTATCGTTTGCTTCATTCCGACGAGCGGTTTAGAAGAAATCGTGAAAAAACGCTCGCTGCCACTCGTCATGGGCCGCACCATTTTCAAAACTGCTCTTAAACCGTGTGGAATCTCGGAAAGTGTTCAACATGTCAAAGTTGCGCCTAATCCATAGCTTTTCAATGGTTTATTACACGCCTCATTCCAATTAACGGTTAAAAAATTAGAGCGAAAACAGTACCGAAAAAATAACGCGTGCAGTTTTTTCGATGAGAAGTTCACTAGTGTGATTACTGCAGCACACATGGTTCAAAGAATGACGTGCACTTGCGTTCAGCGTGCAGTGCGGAAGTGGTGTGCAGAATAGTTATTCTGCTAATATTAGCAGAATAGACCGTCTGTGTGTGTGTGTATGTGTGTATATATATATATATATATATATATATATATGTACGTATACTGCAGCAATTTTCATATATATATGTATACTCCAGCAATTTTTGGCCGTTTCTAGTCGATCCCCTAAACTTAATGTTGTAAACTTCAATTTGATCAAGTTCAAAGCAGGTTCAACAGAAAGTAGCATGCATTCAAACATAAACATAGATAGTTTTGCATATCTGGACATAAAACATAAATTTAAACAAAGTTAAACTAATTTCGGTCGAAGTAAAGGTTGAGCCAATCCTTCCTCGTCAGGTACGGTGCCGTCGTCGAGGTCGTTGGGGAAGACACTCCTCCACTCGTCGATGTCTATCTCCTTGTCCTCGCCGCCCACCTCGACGCCCTCCGCGCCGCCGTCCTCACTGCCTTCGACCTCGTCATCGAAGGAGAGCGTGATAACCTCTCCGCCCTTGGCGCCGGCAAAGATCGCCCGCTCCGCCTCCATGAGCTCCGGTTGTGATGTCTACTACGCAACTTTATTCTTGTAGACACGTGTTGGGCCTCCAAGAGCAGAGTTTTGTAGGACAGTAGCAATTTTCTCTCAAGTGGATGACCTAAGGTTTATCAATCCGTGGGAGGCGTAGGATGAAGATGGTCTCTCTCAAACAACCCTGCAATCAAATGCAAGAAATCTCTTGTGTTCCCAACACACCCAATACAATGGCAAATTGTATAGTGATGACCCACAAGTATAGGGGATCAACTGTAGCTCTTTTCGACAAGTAAGAGTGTCGAACCCAACGAGGAGCAGAAGGAAATGACAAGTGGTTTTCATCAAGGTAATGTCTGCAAGTGCTGAAATTGTAAGTAGCAGAGTAGTTTGATAGCAAGATAATTTCTAACGAGCAAGTAACGATGATAGTAGCAAAAGTGCAGCAAGGTAGCCCAATCCTTTTGAGGCAAAGGACAGGCCAAAACAGTCTCTTATGATAAGCAAAGCGTTCTTGAGGGTACACGGGAATTTCATCTAGTCACTTTCACCATGTTGGTTCCATTTGTGTTCGCTACTTTGATAATTTGATATGTGGGTCGACCGGTGCTTAGGTGTTGTTCTTACTTGAACAAACCTCCTACTTATGATTAACCCTCCCGCAAGCATCCGCAACTACGAGAAACGTATTGAGCATAAATTCTAATCATACCATTAAACTTGTGGATTCCATCGTCCCTTACGGAGCGCATAAACTGGGGTTTAAGCTTCTGTCACTCTCGCAACCCATCATCTACTTACTACTACACAATGCATTCCCTTAGGCCCAAATGTGGTGAAGTGTCATGTAGTCGACGTTCACATGACACCACTAAGGGAATCACAACATACATACTATCAAAATATCAAACACATATCAAGTTCACATGATTACTTGAAACATGATTTCTCCCGTGACCTCAAGAACAAAAGTAACTACTCACAAATGCTAATCATGGTCAAGATCAGATGGGTATTAAATAGCATATTGGATCTGAACATATAATCTTCCACCAAATAAACCATATAGTAATCAACTACAAGATGTAATCAACACTACTAGTCACCCACAAGCACCAATCTATAGTTCCGGTAACAAGATTGAACACAAGAGATGAAATAGGGTTTGAGATGAGATGCTGTTGTTGAATATGTTGATGGAGATTGCCCTCCCCAAGATGGGAGAGTTGTTGGTGATGATGATGACGATGATTTCCCCCTCCGGGAGGGAAGTTCCCCGACGGAATTGCTCCGCCGGAGGGCAAAAGTGCTCCTGCCCAAGTTTCGCCTCAAGACGGCACGCTCCGTCCCAAAAGTCCTCTCCTTGTTTTTTCTAGGTCAAAATGACCTATATACCATAATATGGGCACCGGAGGTGGGCCTGTGTGAGCACAACCCACAAGGGCGCGCCTGGGCTTCCTAGCGCGCCCAGGTGGGTTGTGACCACCTGGTGGGCCTCCTCTGGTAGTTATTTTCTCCAATATTCATCATATATTCCATAAAATACTCCGGGAAGTTTCAGCTTGTTTGGAGTTGTGCAGAATAGGTAGCCTGATGTAGCTTTTCCAGGTCCAGATTTCCAGCTGCCGAAATTCTCCCTCTTTGTGTGTACCTTGCATATTATGAGAGAAAAGGCATTAGAATTACTCCAAAAGCATTATTATGCATAAAAACATCATAAATAACAGTAGGAAAACATGATGCAAAATGGATGCAACAACTCCCCCAAGATTAGACCTCGCTTGTCCTCAAGCGAAAACCGAGATCGAAAAATATGTCCACATGCTTAGAGAGAGAGGTGTCGATAAAAACAAAATACAGACATATAAGCATCATGTAGATTATTATAACAGAAACAAATTTAAACATAAGACTTTTATCATAGAGCTTTTATCATAGACTTATAATGAATAAGTAACAGTTCATCACATAATCAAAGTACAAAGCATAAACTCTATTAGAAACCAACAAAATATGTTCTTAGTCAACTTTGCAACTACAATTCATCATCTTTTCAGGAAGGGTCACATGTCGAAGCCTCTAGGCAAGTCCACATACTCAACCATCATATATCTTCTATGATTGCTAACACTCACTACATACACATGAGCAAAACATTTCAACCGGACACATAGAAAGACAGGGGCTTATAGTTTTGCCTCCCAACATATTCACCTCAAGGGTGATGTCAACAATAATAACTCATGCTATCCATATTCACTGGATATATGTGCCTAGATCTTTCCTCACAAGATGATGCTTGCCAAAGGAGAAAATAAAAAGGAATAGAAAGAAAACTTTGACTCTTCGCATAAAAGTAAATACATAAAAGTAAAAGATAGGCCCTTCGCAGAGGGAAGCAGAGGTTGCCATGCGCTTATCTATTTGTATGCTCAACCCCTTAGTGCAAAAGAACATCGCCTTGCATTGCCCCTTGTGATAGCGACCTTTATTATGCATTTTGTCGCTTTTATTCTTCACCATCACAAGTTCGTGCAACGCTCAATTTTCTCTAACACTAAATGATCTCACACATTTAAAAGCAATTTTTATTGCCCTTTTGCACCGATGACAACTTACTTGAGGGATCTTGCTCAATCCCTAGGTAGTTATGGTGGACTCTTGAAAATAAGATTTGGGTTTAAGGGTTTTTGAATGCACATGTGGTATCTCTACTTAGTGCGGAATTTTTGGCTAGCAAAGATAGGGGCAAGCACCACATGTTGAAGGATCTATGACAATATAACTTCTATCTGAATATGAACAAACATGAATCATTATGGTGCCTTCCTTGTCCAACGTCAACAGTTTTGGCATATAATATTTTTATGGGGGCTCACAATCACAAAAGATTTCTAGGGTAGTGTATTTATATGTGAATCTTCTCTTCCCTTATTAATTCTTTCATGAGTTGCATCATTGACCAATGCTATGTTTGTCAATCTCTAATAAAAAAATTTACTTATACTTTTCCTTATGTGGTGCCATCACCTACCATAAGATTAGCATATGATCTTTTTATTTTATTTCCTTTACCTTTTTTATTTATATCCTTTCTTTTTATTGCAACATGAAAGTAAAGAAAGAAGAAACTCAAACTAAACTTTATTATATATATTGCACACGATTACAAGGATAGATCACTAAGCAAGCTCTTGAAAAGAAAGGATCGAACTAAACTTTTATTCATCTAAAGCAAAAGATCGAACTAAAAATAAGTAAAGGAAAAAGATAGTGGGGATGATACGATACCGGGGCACCTCCCCCAAGCTTGGCGGAAGCCAAGGGGAGTGCCCACACCCGATACTCAAATTTCCTTTGGTGATGAAGAAGAAGGAGGTGGTGATGAAGATATCTTGTCCTCGGGTTTCCATGGCAGAGGCTCACCATTATAAGAAGAGGAGTGAGTCTCACGGGTCCTACAACTGGTAGCCAAACTCATACCTTTAAACCTTGCCTCATATTCAAAGACTTGGTTTTGAAGATCATAGATCTGGCTTTGGAGGAAGTTGATTTGCTCGTTGAGGATGAAGACGATGTCCTTCATAGACTTGCCATCCACCTTGAGATCACGAGTGTAGTCCGCGATCATGAGGTGATTGGCATTGTGTCCACGTTCCACCATCTCTTTGCACCGGAAGACCTCCTGCTCCATAGCCTCAAGCCTGGCCTCCATGGTTCATGTCCCCTTGGGACCATGCACATCGCGGATGCGCATCACCCCCTCATGCATCTGGATAGCCTGAGGATGCTGCATCACCTCTCGCAGATATGGGTTGATGACATTCTCGAAGAACTTGTCCTTGGAGGAGCGTGGAGTGGCCATGGTAGATTGGATATGTCAGAAAACAGCAAGGAAAGAGAACAAAAAATTTCTCCGTGATACAGTTGTCAATAGGTTCGGGGGTATATAAAGATTTTTTATCTTGGGAGACAAGCAAACGGAAGAAAAATGGAGTCCGGAAGTGCCCTGGTGTCTTGTGCCCACCAGGGTACGCTTCCTGGAAGTTCCTTATTTTCCTAATTTTCTAAATATTCCAAAATTGACAGAAAATATTTTCACGGATTTTTGGGAGTCCGTTTACTTACCGTATCACGTACCTCATTTTCATGATTCTGGAGTGTTCCGGAAGGACTCTTTTATGTGTTCTTCCGGTGTCAAAGTTTGGATAATATTACTTTCAACATTAATGGGCGTACCTGAGACATAATGTTTTATTCGTTTCCCATTCACAACCTTCGGGTTAGTGCCTTCGGCATTATTTATTTTGATAGCTCCAGACCGATAAACCTCCTCGATAACATAGGGGCCTTCCCATTTGGAGAGGAGTTTTCTTGCAAATGAATCTGAAACGAGAGTTGTACAAAAGAACATATTCTTTGACTTTTAACTCACGCTTTGGGATTCTTTTATCATGCCAAACTTTTTCTTTAAACAACTTGGCATTTTCATAAGCTTGGGTTCTCCATTCATCCAGTGAGCTAATATCAAATAACCTCTTTTCACCGGCAAGTTTGAAATCATAGTTGAGTTCTTTGATTGCCCAGTATGCTTTATGTTCTAACTCAAGAGGTAAATGACAAGCTTTTCCATAAACCATTTTAGAAGGAGACATACCCATAGGATTTTTATAAGCTGTTCTATAAGCCCAAAGTGCATCATCTAATTTCTTAGACCAATTCTTCCGGGACCTATTGACAGTCTTTTGCAAGATTAAATTTTATTTCTCTATTGCTAAGTTTAACTTGACCACTAGACTGAGGATGATAAGGTGATGCAATTCAATGGTTAACGTCATACTTAGCAAGCATTTTACGGAAAGCACTATGAATAAAGTGTGAACCAGCATCAGTCATTAAATATCTAGGGACTCCAAACCTTGGGAAAATAACTTCCTTAAGCATTTTAATAGAGGTGTTTTGATCAACACTATTGGTTGGAATAGCTTCGACCTATTTAGTAACATGATCAACAACAACCAAAATATGTGTATACCCATCAGAGGAAGGAAAAGGTCCCATGTCAAATCCCCAAACACCAAATGGTTCAACAGCAAGTGAATAATTCATAGGCATTTCTTAATGCTTACCGATATTACCTATTCTTTGGCATTCATCACAAGATAAGACGAACTTACGGGCATCCTTTAAGAGAGTAGGCCAATAAAATCAGGATTGCAATACCTTGTGAGCAGTTCTATCTCCAGCATGATACCCTCCATATGCTTCGGAGTGACATTTCGGTAGGATTTTTCCCTGTTCATGCTCAGGTACACAACGTCTAATAATACCATCTACTCCTTCTTTATAAAGATGTGGGTCATCCCAAAAGTAATGTCTTAAATTATAGAAGAATTTTTGTTTTGTTGGTATGTGAAGCTAGGTGGTAAATATTTAGCAACAATGTAACTAGCATAGTCAGCATACCAAGGAGTGTTATGAGCAACATTTATTGCAGCTAACTGCTCATCAGGAAAACTATCATCAATAGGTAGTGGGTCATCAAGCACATTTTCAAGCCTAGACAAGTTATCAACTACGGGGTTCTCAGCTCCTTTTCTATCAGTGATATGTAAATCAAATTCGTGTAGCAAGAGAACCCAAGGAATAAGTCTAGGTTTAGCATCTTTCTTTTCCATAAGATATTTATTGCAGCATGATCTGTGTGAACAATTACTTTTGAATCAACAATGTAAGATCTAAATTTATCACAAGCAAACACCACTGCTAGGAATTCTTTTTCAGTAGTTGCATAATTTCATTGAGAACTGTCTAGAGTTTTACTAGCATAATGGATAACATTCAGTTTCTTATCAACTCTTTGTCCTAGAACAACACCAACAGCATAATCACTAGCATCACACATAATTTCAAAACGCAAGTTCCAATCAGGTGGTTGAACAATAGGTGCAGAAATTAAGGCTTTCTTGAGTGTTTCGAAGGCTCCTAAAGAATCATCATCAAAAACAAAAGGAACATCCTTCTGCAAAAGATTCGTAGGAGGCCTAGAAATTTTAGAGAAGTCTTTGATAAATCTCCTATAGAAACCATCATGACCTAGGAAACTACGAATACCTTTGATATCTTTAGGACATGGCATTTTCTCAATTGCATCAACCTTAGCTTTGTCCACTTCAATACCTCTTTCAGAAATTTTATGACCCAAGACAATGCCTTCATTAACCATAAAGTGGCACTTCTCCCAATTCAAGACAAGATTTGTTTGTTCACATCTCTGCAAAACTCGATCAAGATTGCTTAAACGATCATCAAAAGACTTCCCATAAACAGAGAAGTCATCCATAAAAACCCCAACAATCTTTTCAAAAAAGTCAGAGAATATAGCAGATCTTTGAAAGGTAGCAGGTGCATTACATAAACCAAAATGCATACGTCTATAAGCATAAGTTCCAAAGGGACAAGTAAAAGTGGTCTCTTCTTGATTAGGTTGGGAAACATGTATTTGCGAAAAACCAGAATATCCATCAAGGAAGCAAAAGTGTGTGTGCTTAGATAATCTTTCTAGCATTTGATCAATAAAAGGCAAAGGGTAATGATGTTTTCTAGTTGCTTTGTTTGATTTTCTATAATCAATTACCATTCTATAACCTGTAACAATTCTTTGTGGAATAAGTTCATTCTTATCATTAGGAACAATAGTAATTCCTCCTTTCTTAGGGACACAATGAACATGACTTACCCATCTACTATCATCTATATGATAGATTATACCTGCTTCCAGAAGTTTTAGGATTTCCGCTCTTACCACTTCCTTCATTTTTGGATTTAACCGGCGTTGGTGATCGACAACGGGTTTAGCATCAGGTTCCATATTAATCTTGTGCTGACATAGAGTGGGACTAATGCCCTTTAAATCATCAAGAGTATATCCAATAGCAGCTCGGTGCTTCCTTAGAACTTTCAATAATCTTTCTTCTTCATGTTACAAAGGTTAGCACTAATAATAACAGGATATATCTTCTTTTCATCAAGATAAGCATATTTCAAAGTGTCTGGAAATTGTTTTAATTCAAACATTGGATCACCCTTAGGTGGAGGAGGACCTCCAAGAGTTTCAATAGGCAAATTGTGTTTAAGCAGAGGACGTTGTTCAAAGAAAATCTTATCTATTTCATTTCTTTCATGCATATGTAAATCATTTTCATGGTCTAGCAAATATTGTTCTAAAGGATCAGTAGGTGGTATAGCAATAGAAGCAATACCAATTATTTCATCCTCACTAGGAAATTCTTTTTCATGAAGCTTTCTACTAAACTTGGAAAAATTAAACTCATGAGATTCATCACCAAAACTAGCACCGGCAGTTTGTTTCTTACAATCTATCTTAGCATTAATGGTGTTCAAGAAAGGTCTTCCAAAGATAATGGGACAAAAGTCATCTTGTGGGGAACCAAGAACAAGAAAATCAGTAGGGTATTTTATTTTCCCACGCAAGACTTCAACATCTCTAACAATCCCAAGTGGTGTGATGGTATCTCTATTAGCAAGTTTAATAGTGGCATCTATTTCTTCTATTTCAGCGGGTGCTATGTCATCCATAATTTATTGATATAAAGTAAAGGGAATATCACTCATGCTAGCACCTATGTCACCAAAACCATGATAATGGTGGTCTCCTATTTTAATTGAGACAACAGGCATGCCAACAACTGGTCTATGTTTTTCCTCTTTATTAGGTTTGGCAGTTCTAGTAGCTTCATTGCAGAAGTAAATAACATGCCCATCTATATTTTCTTCTAGGAGATCTCTAACCATAGCAATGCTAGGCTCTACTTTGATTTTTTCATCAGGTTTAGGTGTTCTAATATAGATTTTGTTAACCATAGTTCAAACTTTAGCATTTTCCTTTATCCTAACATGGAAAGGTGGTTTCTAAATATTAGCTGTAGGAACAACGAGATCAAAATTAATTATAAAGTATAGTTTCTTCTTTAGCTAGTACCAGTTCTTTATTTCTTCTTTAATAGGTGGGTGATATTTGAACCACTTCTCCTTAGGGAGATCAACATGAGTAGCAAATGATTCACAAAAGGAGGCTACTATTTCAAAATCAAGTCCATATTTAGTGCTAAACTTTTGAAAAGCTTCGGTATTCATAAGAGATTTAACACAATCATACTTAAGCTTAATACCTGACTCTTTACCTTTGTCGAGTTCCCAACATTCAGAGTTGCATTTAATTCTTTCCAAAAGATCCCACCGGAATTCAATAGTGTTCTTCACAAAAGAACCAGTACAAGAAGTATCAACCATGGATTGATCATCACGAGAAAGCCGCGCATAAAAGTTCTGGATAATAATTTCTCTTGAGAGCTCATGGCTGGGGCATGAATATAACATTGACTTAAGCCTCCCCCAAGCTAGAGCGAAACTTTCTCCTTCACGAGGACACAAATTATATATGTAATTCCGATCACGATGAACTAGATGCATAGGATAATTTTTTCCGTGGAACTCCAATTTCAATCGATTCCAATTCTAAGATCCAATATCATCGCATAGCCTATACCATGCCAATGATTTTCCTTTCAAAGATAAAGGGAAAACCTTCTTCATAACTTCATCTCCAGGTAAACCTGCCTTGAACAATCCACAAATTTTTTCCACATATATCAAGTGCATATCAGGATGTTCGGTTCCATCTCCTACATAAGGATTAGCTAGCAATTGTTCTATCATACCCGAAGGAATTTCATATTCAATATTTTCAGTAGGTGCAGTAGGTTTATGGGTAGCTAATTGTGGTTCCGATCGAGGTGAAGATACCCCGAACAAACCCCTCAAAGGATTGTTTTCCATGGTAACAAGTGACAATAAATTTCAGCACACTATATAAATATTTCCTTCCCAAATTCCACTTACCAAAGGCGCTTCACTCCCCAGCAACGGTGCCAGAAAATAGCCTTGATGACCCGCAAGTATAGGGGATCAATTGTAGCACTTTCGATAAGTAAGAGTGTCGAGCCCAACGAGGAGCAGAAGGAAATGACAAGTGGTTTTCAACAAGGTAATGTCTCCAAGTGCTGAAATTGTAAGTAGCAGAGTAGTTTGATAGCAAGATAATTTGTAACGAGCAAGTAAAGATGATAGTAGCAAAAGTGCAGCAAGGTAGCCCAATCCTTTTGAGGCAAAGGACAGGCCAAAACGGTCTCTTATGATAAGCAAAGCGTTCTTGAGGGTACACGGGAATTTCATCTAGTCACTTTCATCATGTTGGTTCCATTTGTGTTCGCTACTTTGATAATTTGATATGTGGGTGAACCGGTGCTTAGGTGTTGTTCTTACTTGAACAAACCTCTTACTTATGATTAACCCTCACGCGGGCATCTGCAACTACGAGAAACGTATTAAGAATAAATTCTAACCATAGCATTAAACTTGTGGATCCAATCGGTCCCTTACGGAATAGCGCATAAACTGGGGTTTAAGCTTCTATCACTCTCGCAACCCATCATCTACTTACTACTCCACAATGCATTCTCTTAGGCCCAAATGGTGAAGTGTCATGTAGTCGACGTGCACATGACACAACTAAGGGAATCACAACATACATATTATCAAAATATCGAACACATATCAAGTTCACATGATTACTTGCAACATGATTTCTCCCGTGACCTCAAGAACAAAAGTAACTACTTACAAATGATAATCATGCTCAAGATCAGAGGGGTATTAAATAGCATATTGGATCTGAACATATAATCTTCCACCAAATAAACCATATAGTAATCAACTACAAGATGTAATCAACACTACTAGTCACCCGCAAGCACCAATCTGTAGTTCTGGTAACAAGATTGAACATAAGAGATGAACTAGGGTGTGAGATGAGATGGTGATTTCGAAGATGTTGATGGAGATTGCCCTCCCAAAGATGGGAGAGTTGTTGGTGATTATGATGACGATGATTTCCCCCTCCGATAGGGGAGTTCCCCCAGCGGAATCGCTCCGCCGGAGGGCAAAAGTGCTCCTGCCCAAATTCCGCCTCAAGATAGCGGCGCTCCATCCCAAAAGTCCTCTCCTTGTTTTTTCTAGGTCAAAATGACCTATATACCAGAAGATGGGCACCGGAGGTGGGCTTGAGCACAACCCACCAGGGGGCGCCTGGGCTCCCTGGCACACCCAGGTGGGTTGTGCCCACCTGGTGGGCCTCCTCTGGTAGTTATTTGCTCCAATATTCATTATATATTCCATAAAAATACTTTGTGAAGTTTTAGCTTGTTTGGAGTTGTGCAGAATAGGCAGCCTGACATAGCTTTTCCAGGTCCAGATTTTCAGCTTCCGGAATTCTCCCTCTTTGTGTGTACCTTGCATATTATGAGAGAAAAGGCATTAGAATTACTCCAAAAAGCATTATTATGCATAAAACATCATAAATAACAGTATGAAAACATGGTGCAAAATGGACGTATCATATAGGTGCACTAGTTCGGCGAAGAGATGGTGATAAAAGTGTAATATGGATGGTAGAAATATATTTTATAATCTGAATAAGTAAAAACAGCAAGGTAGCAAATAGTATACGGGCACAAAAACGGTATTGCAATGCTTGAAAATGAGGCCTAGGGTCCGTACTTTCGCCAGTGCAATCTCTCAACAATGCCAATATAATTGGATCATATAACCATCCCTCAACGTGCAACGAAGAATCACTGCAAAGTTCCTATCTAGCGGAGAACATACAAAGAAATCGTGCCTAGGGTACGAAACCAACTCGAGGCTATTCTTTCCGATTTATCTATCCAAGAGTTCGTACTGAAATAACAACAAATAATTTCAGAATCATAATACTCAATCCAACACAAAGAACTTCAAAGAGTGCCCCAAGATTTCTACTGGAGAAACAAAAGACGAGAACATGCATCAACCCCTATGCATAGATTACCCCAATGTCACCGCGGGAATCCGCAAGTTGAGTGCCAAAACACATATAAAGTGAATCAATATGATACCCCATTGTCACCATGAGTATTCATTTGCAAGACATATATCAAGTGCTCTCAAATCCATAGAAGTATTCAATCCGATAAAAACGAAATCTCAAAGGAAAAAACTCAATTAATCACAACAAGATAGAGAGGGGAAAACACTATATGATCTAACTATATTAACAAAGCCTGCGATACATCAAGATCGTGACATCTCAAGAACACGAGAGAGAGAGAGAGAGAGATTACACACATAGCTACGGGTACAAACCCTCAGCCCTAAGGGTGGACTACTCCCTCCTCATCGTGGTGGCCGCCGGGATGATGAAGATGGCCACTGGAGATGATTCCCCCCTCCGGCGAGTCTTGGGGCAGGGTCTAGATTGGTTTTCAGTGGCTACAGAGGCCTGCGGCGGTGGAACTTCTGATCTAGGGTTACCCCGAGGGTTTTTGGCATATTTGGGAATTTATAGGGCAAAGATGGGGTGTGGGAGGCCACCGAGGTGGGCACAACCCACCTGGGCGTGCCTGGGCTCCCAGGCGCACCATGGTTGGTTGTGCCCCCCTCAGGGGACCCCCTAGCTGCTGGTCTGGCCCATCGGGAGTCTTTTGGTCCATAAAAAATCCACAAAAAGTTTCGCGATGTTTGGACTCCGTCCGATATTGATTTCCTACGATGTAAAAAACAAGCAAAAAACAGCAACTAGCACTGGGCGCTGGGTCAATAGGTTAGTCCCAAAAAATGATATGAAGTTGTTGTAAAATGATTGTAGAACATCCAAGAATGATAATAAAACAACATGAATACTTCATAAACTATAGATACGTTGGAGACGTATCAGCATCCCCAAGTTTAATTCCTACTCGTCATAGGTAAATGATAAAAGAAATAATTTATGAAGTGTGAATGCTAGCAAAGTGCATAAGATTGATCAATGATAATTTCAATAACTTTTCCTATCAACATGACAACAACTCTTTCTTATAAAATTTCTCATGTTTAAAGTAGCAACCAATTCACATGTTAAGGTTCAAACAATGAATTCTCTTGAAACTCAACAACCTATGTTCTCAGTCACCAAGCAATTGTAATTCAACTTATTCAACAGAGTTTAAGTAAGAGCTCCATGGTAACCCACAAGTATAGGGGATTGGAACAGTTTTGGAGGGTAGAGTATTCAACCCAAATTTATAGATTCGACACAAGGGGAGCCAAAGAATATTTGCAAGTATTAGCAGCTAAGTTGTCAATTCAACCACACCTGGAGATTAATTATCTGCAGCAAGTAATCAGTAGCAAAGTAGTATGATAGTTTTAATAATAGTGACAGCAACAACGGTAACAGTATCAGTGATAGCAATTGTTTTGTAGCAAGTGCAACAGTAACATCAACAGTAGTAACTTAGCAAGAACAATATAAGATAAAATTCGTAGGCATTGGATCGGTAATTTGTTGGATGATATTCATCATGTGACAGTCATAACCTAGGGCAATACGGCACTAGCTCCAGTTCATAAATATAATGTAGGCATGTATTCCGTAAATAGTCATACGTGCTTATGCAAAGAACTTGCATGACATCTTTTGCCCTACCCTCCTGTGGCAGCGGGGTCCAATTGGAAACTAAGGGATATTAAGGCCTCCTTTTAATAGAGAACCGGAACAAAGCATTAACACATGGTGAATACATGAACTCCTCAAACTATGGTCATCACCGGGAGTGGTCCCGACTATTGTTACTCCAGGGTTGCCGGATCATAACACATAGTAGGTGACTATAACTTGCAAGATCGGATCTAGAACATGGATATAATGGTGATAACATAAACAGTTCAGATCTGAAATCATGGCACCTGGGCCCAAAGTGAAAAGCATTAAGCATGGCAAAGTCATAACAACATCAATCTCAGAACATAATGGATACTAGGGATCAAGCCCTAACAAAACTAACTCGATTACATGATGAATCTCATCCAACTCCTCACCGACCAGCGAGCCTACGAAGGAATTACTCACTCCCGATGGGGAGCATCATGGAATTGGCGATGGAGAAGGGTTGGTGATGACGAAGAACGAAGATCCCCCTCTCCCGAGCCCCAAACGGACTCCAGATATGGCCTCCCGATGAGGAAGAGGAGGTGACGGCGGCTCCGTCTCGTGGATCGCGATAATTCTTTCTCCCTGATTTTTTTCTGGAAAAATAGGATTTTATAGCGTTGGTTTTAGTGTCTGCGGGGCCACCAGGTGGGGACAACCCACCTGGGCACCCCTGGGAGGGCAAGCGCGCCCTGGTGGGTTTTGCCCACCCAGGTGCCCCCCTCCGGTGGATCTTGGCTCCAGAAATTCTCTTTATTGATATAAAAAATCCTCGCAAAGTTTCGTTCCATTCCGAGAACTTCTATTTCTGCACAAGAATAACACCATGATAGTTCTGCTGAAAATAGCGTCAGTCCAGGGTTAGTTTCATTCAAATCATGCAAATTAGAGGCCAGAAAAAGAGGAAAAGCGTTAGGAAAAGTAGATACGTTGGAGATGTATCAACTCCCCCAAGCTTAAACCTTTGCTTGTCCTCAAGCAATTCTTTGATAAACTGAAAGTGAAAAAGAAAAACTTTTACGAACTCTTTTGCTCTTGTTTGCATAAATAAGCTTAGACAACACCAAGGTTTCCAGCCAACATTATAACTAACCATGCTGAATTTAAAAAAATAATAATATTAACTCATATCAATGACATAATCAGCTAGCGAGTAATAATAAGATATCACAAATGGCAACACGTTATCAAAAGAACCATGATATAATATGACAATAGTGGTATCTCGCTAGCCCTTTCTGAGACCGCAAAACATAAATGCAGAGCACCTCCAAAGTTCAAGCAGCGACTAAACATTGTAATTCATGGTAGAAAAGATCCAGTCATGATGCACCCAACATTAGCTACACACAATGCATCAAGATGACAACAAAGGTTTCGTGTTCGGGCGCTTATTTTAGAGGGTGATGACACAACATAAAAGTAAATAGATAGTCCCTTCGCAGAGGGAAGTAGTGATTTGCAGAGGTGCCAGAGCTCAAGTTTTTAAAATAGAGGTAAATGATATTTGAGACATGCACCCTTTTCATTTACTTCACGACCATCAGTTATCAATATCTTCCATGCTAAGCACGCTAGTGGCGGTTCCCAAGCGATAAAAGAAAGGTTTTGACTCCATTGGGAGTTTTTGTTTGATTATTTGTAAGCTTTTTTCGTTTGCAGTTTGGGACTCGGCATCCCTATTACCGCCATTTTCTCGTGCGATGGCGAATGAATAAACACTCGACCTGAGAATAACCCGCTTAGCATGGAAGATACCGACCACTTCCTATTGTTCCATGAACGATCCAGGCACACAAAAAGGATATTTATTCAAAGTTTTTAGAGGTGGCACATGCAAATTTACTTAGGACGGCAGGGTAATACCGCATATAGGTAGGTATGGTGGACTCATCTGGAATAACTTGGGTTCAAGGTTTTTGATGTACAAGCAGAATTCCCACTTTGTACAAGCGAAGGATAGCAAAAAGGTTGAGAAGTGGCCAGCTAGAGAGAAACAACGGTTATGAACATGCATTATGAATAAGTAACATTGGACACTAGGATGAGTAGGATATGAACGCCATGAGCATAAATATCATAGAGGCTATGTTGGTTTTGATTTAACTACATGCATGGACATGTGCCAAGTCAAGCCACTTGAACAATCAGAGGAGGATACCATATCATCATACTACGTCACAATCATTTTAACGCAAAGTTGATATCCAAGATAAATCATCATCCACTCCTAGCTACTTATGCATGGCATGAGAAAATATAATCTCTAATGGTCATTACAAACATGTTTAATCATAATGGGCTGAATCATGGATACTAGGTTAAACATATTTACAAAAATAGAACAAGTCAAGTTCATACCCGTTTCTCTCTGCCACGGCCAGTTCATCGAATATCGTCATTATTGCCTTTCACTTGCATGACCGAACGATGCGAAAATAATAATAGTGCAAGAGTGCCGTGGACTAAGCTGGAATCTACAAACATTTTATTCAACAGGAGAAGACAAGGTAATATGGGCTCTTTATTAGATCAACAATTATTCATATGAGAGCCACTCAACATTTTCATCGTGGTCTTCTCCTTGGTACGACTCGAATAAAAATAAAAGAAATTCAGAGAAACACATTGAAATATTTTTGGAGTTTTTGGTTTTCTCGAATAGGCAAATAGAAGGGAAAGGCAAAAACAAGAAAAATTGTTTACACGGGAAAGCTCCCAACAAGCAAAAGAAGAACAAGGAAATATTTTTGGGTTTTCTTTTTAGTGCTACAGCTAAACATGCATAGAAAGTAAATTAACTACAACTATTTTTTTGTTTTTTCCAAGGTTTTTCAAACACACAAGAAGAAAGCGAGAAAATGAACTTAACATGGATAATACAATGGAAATGTGTGGACACTGACAACTGGAACGAAATGTGTGAACATGAATGTAATGTCTGTGGAAAACATGTACTCCCCCAAGCTTAGGCTTTTGGCCTAACTTGGTAAGCAGTTAGTAGCATGGATAGTAGTCGGGGTGCTGAGGAGCGGGCATCCACGCATCCCACTGCTGAGGCTCCTCCTATGCTGCAGCCTAGTCGTTCTGGTAGGCGATGATATCTGCCGGCATAATCCTATATCCGCCCCTGGCAACAGGATCAAACAAAGCAGGTGCGGGCAATGAAATAATATCACGAGTGCTCACACTAAAAACCAGGTTATATGGAATAGGAATGTCAGGGTAATCTCGTGCAATAAAATGGTGGTGTTCCATGGCTGTGCGATCTAGGTAGACCTTGGTCAAAGGATAATCATGAAGGCATATCTCAACATTAAAGCGAGCCGCTAAACGAGTAGCGAAATAACCACCATGTATTTTACCCTTGGACTTATTAACGTGGAGGCGACGTGCCACAATAGCTCCCAAGCTATAAGTGGTGTCTCCCTCTAGTGCACGGTGTAAAACAAAAAGGTCTGGTGAACTGAGTGCACCCACCTTCTCTCTAGCAAGCAAGCATTTTGCAATGAAAAGAGCAAAATAATTAACAGCAGGAAAATGCAGGCCAGCGGCGGTGCTACCCGACACCCCTCTCTCATCTCCCACCGTCAAGGTACGACAAAAGGCTTCAAACTCTGCCGGCCTAGGCTCTACCAAACCACCATCAACAGGTGATGTCTACTACGCAACCTTCTTCTTGTAGACGTTGTTGGGACCCCAAGTGCAGAGGTTTGTAGGACAATAGCAAATTTCCCTCAAGTGGATGACCTAAGGTTTATCAATCCGTGGGAGGCGTAGGATGAAGATGGTCTCTCTCAAACAACCCTGCAACCAAATAACAAAGAGTCTCTTGTGTCCCCAACACACCCAATACAATGGTAAATTGTATAGGTACACTAGTCCGGCGAAGAGATGGTGATACAAGTGCAATATGGATGGTAGATATAGGTTTTTGTAATCTGAAAATATAAAAACAGCAAGGTAGCAAGTAATAAAAGTGAACGTAAACGGTATTGCAATGCTTCGAAACAAGGCCTAGGGTTCATACTTTCACTAGTGCAAGTTCTCTCAACAATAATAACATAATTGGATCATATAACTATCCCTCAACATGCAACAAAGATTCACTCCAAAGTCACTAATAGCGGAGAACAAACGAAGA
Source organism: Aegilops bicornis (assembly GCA_021605145.1). Taxonomy (NCBI): domain Eukaryota; kingdom Viridiplantae; phylum Streptophyta; class Magnoliopsida; order Poales; family Poaceae; genus Aegilops; species Aegilops bicornis. Next base: position 543,588,752 of record CM038671.1, read on the forward strand.
GATTATTGTAGGGTACGAAACCACCTCAAAGTTATTCTTTCGGATCGATCTATTCAAGAGTTCGTACTAGAATAACACCTTAAGACACATATCAACCAAAACCCTAATGTCACCTAGATACTTCAATGACACCTGAAGTATCCGTTGGTATGATTATACGATATGCATCACACAATCTCAGATTCATCTATTCAAACCAACACATAGAACTCCAAAGAGTGCCCCAAAGTTTCTACTGGAAAGTCAAGACGAAAACTTATGCCAACCCATATGCATAAGTTCACAATGTTATGGAACCCGCAAGTTGATCACCAAAACATACATCAAGTGTATCATGTGAGTATCCCATTGTCACCATAGATAAGCACATGCAAGACATACATCAAGTGTTGTCAAATCCTTAAAGACTCAATCCAATAAGATAACTTCAAAGGGAAAACTCAATCCATTACAAGAGAGTAGAGGGGGAGAAACATCATAAGATCCAACTATAATAGCAAAGCTCCCAATACATCAAGATCGTGCAAACTCAAGAACACGAGAGAGAGAGAGAGGGAGATCAAACACATAGCTACTGGTACATACCCTCAGCCCCGAGGGTGAACTACTCCCTCCTCGTCATGGAGAACGGCGGGATGATGAAGATGGCATCCGGTGAGGGATCCCCCCTCCCTCCGGCAGGGTGCCGGAACAGGGTCCCGATTGCTTTTTGGTGGCTACAGAGGCTTGCGGCGGTGGAACTCCCGATCTAGGTTATGTTCTGGGGGTTTCTGTATATATAAGAGGTTTTGGCGTCGGGAACAAGTCAGGGGGGGTCTCCGGGCTGCCCACGAGGTAGGGGGCGCGCCCAGGGGGTGGGCGCGCCTCCCACACTCGTGGGCAGCCGGGGACTCTTCTGGCCCAACTCTTTTACTCCATGGCCTTCTTCTGGTCCAAAAATAAGCTCCGTCAAGTTTCAAGTCAATTGGACTCTGTTTGGTTTTCCTTTTCCGTGATACTCAAAACAAGGAAAACAGAAACTGGCACTGGTCTCTAGGTTAATAGGTTAGTCCCAAAAATCATATAAAATAGCATATAAATGCATATAAAACATCCTAGAAGGATAATATAATAGCATGAATACTTCATAAATTATAGATAAGTTGGAGACGTATCAGCATCCCCAAGCTTAATTCTTGCTCGTCCTCGAGTAGGTAATGATAAAAGAAATAATTTATGAAGTGTGACTGCTAGCAGCACAAGTTTGATCAATGATAATTTCAATCACCTTTTCTAGCATCATTATATGTCATAACAGTAGCTCATATCATAAAGCTTCTCATGATCAAGTTACAAGCTATTCACATGTTAAAGTATATATCATAAACTTTCTTGAAAACTAACAAACAGTTCCCAGTCATGAAACAATTGCAATTCATCTTATTTTCGGGAAGGGTCTATGTAAGAGCTTTGATTTAGAAAATCCCACATACTCAACTATCATATAGTCTTCCATGATTGCTACCACTCAAAGCATATTTTTAGAACAAATAGCATCCATCGAACACAAAGAAAGATAGGGGCTTAATGTTTCGCCTCCCAACTTATTTATCATATAGATAATTGTCAACAATAATAATTCATGATCAAATATATTTGAATGGCCATATATGCTTAGATATTTGTCCACCACATGATGCTTGCCAACTAAAAAGTAGGTTGGAATGAGAAGGAATACTACTGACTCTTGCATAAAAGTAAAATATAGGCCCTTCGCAGTGGGAAGCAGGGATTTGCAGAGGTGCCAGAGCTCGAAGCTAAAACAGAGATGAATTTTTTTTGAGAGGTATGCTTTCATTGTCAACATAACTACCAAGAGTTCCCAATATCTTCCATACTAGATACATTATAGGCAGTTCCCAAACAGAAAGGTAAAGATTTTACTCCCCCTCCACCAACATTCACACTCCACGGCTTGTCCGAAACAACGGGTGCCGTCCAACTATCAACAATCCTGGGGGTGTTTGTTTAACTTATTTGCAAATTTGTTTTTGATCTTTTGATCATAGGACTGGGCATCCCAGTTACCAGCCATTTTCTCGTGAATGATGAGCGTTGTCCACTCATCGTGAGAATAACCCACCTATTATGGAAGATACTGACAACCCCTAATCGCTACATGAGCTATTCGGGCATACAAAATAGATTATTATTTGAAGGTTTAGGGTTTGGCACATGCAAATTTACTTGGAACGGCAGGTAAATACCGCATATAGGTAGATATGGTGGACACTCATGGAAGAAACTTGGTTCAAGGAATTTGGATGCACAAGCAGTATTCCCGCTTAAATCTGAGATATTTTGGCTAGCAAAGGGTTCTAAATAGCAAGCACCACATGTTAGAGGATCCATAACAATATAACTTATATACAAATATACCCAAGCATAACTCATTATGTTGTCTTCCTTGTCCAACTTCAACTAATTTGCTCAGGTTTGAAAATAATTAATGGGGCTCACAATCATAGAAGATGTCCAAGATAGTATATTTATATGTGAAATCTCTCTTCCTTCAATATTCTTTCATGAATTGTTCAAGTGACCAACACAATGTTTGTTAACCTTGAAAAATTTTACCACCTCTACTTCTTATATGTGAAGGCATTACTCCCCATGGGAAAGGCATATGAAACATATATAATTTCAGATTTATGACATTCAAATCATTCAACCATTTACTCATAGGATATAAGTGAAGCACACGAGTAAATGACAAACTACTCCAAAAAGATATAAGTCAAGATCAATGAGTAGTTAAATAATTATGTAGCTTTATGAAGACTCACTATCATTTAAGAATTTCAGATCTTGGGATATTATTCAAACAACAAGCAAAACAAAATAAAACAACATTTCAAGGATAGCACTCATCATGTGAAGAAGCAAAAACTTAGAATCAACCGATACTAACCGATAATTGTTGAAGAAGAAAGGTGGGATGCCAACCGGGGCATCCCCAAGCTTACATTCTTGAGACTTCTGAAAATATTAACTAGGGATGCCTTGGGCATCCCCAAGCTTGAGCTTTTGTGTCTCCTTAATTCCTTTCACATCGCGGTTTCCCGATGAACGAAGACGAAAGAGGGGATGCCATCCGGGGCATCCCTAAGCTTAGGCTCTTGGTTGTCCTTGAATATTACCTTGGGGTGTCTTGGGCATCCCCAAGCTTAGGCTCTTGCCACTCCTTATTCCATAGTCCATCGAATCTTTACCCAAAACTTGAAAACTTCACAACACAAAACTCAACAGAAAACTCGTAAGCTCCGTTAGTATAAGAAAATAAATCACCACTTAGGTATTGTTGTGAACTCATTCTAAATTCATATTGGTGTAATATATTACTGTATTCCAACTTATCTATGGTTCATACCCTCCGATACTACTCATAGATTCATCAAAATAAGCAAACAACACATAGAAAACAGAATCTATCAAAAACAGAACAGTCTGTAGTAATCTGTATCAAACGTATACTTCTGGAACTCCAAAAATTCTGAAATAAATTGGTGGACCTGGGGAATTTGTCTATTAATCATCTTCCAAAAGAATAAACCTAAAAGCACTCTCCAGTAAAAAATGGCAGCTAATCTCGTGAGCGCTAACGTTTCTGTTTTTTACAGCAAGATCACATTAACTTCCACCCAAGTCTTCCCAAAGGTTCTACTTGGCACTTTATTGAAACAAAAGCTATAGAACATGATTACTACAGTAGATTAATCATTTGAACACACAAAAACAGTAGGGGTAAATATTGGGTTGTGTCCCAACAAGCGCTTTCTTTAATGCCTTTAGCTAGGCATGATGATTTCAATGATGCTCACATAAAAGATAAGAGTTGAAACATAGCGGGAGCATCATGAAGAATATGACTAGCACATTTAAGTCTAACCCACTTCCTATGCATAGGGATTTTGTGAGCAAAAAACTTATGGGAACAATAATCAACTAGCATAAGAAGGCAAAACAAGCATAACTTCAAAACTTTAAGCACATAGAGAGGAAACTTGATATTATTTCAATTCTTACAAGCATATATTCCTCCCTTATAATAATTTTCAGTAGCATAATGAATGAATTAAACAATATAACCAGCACCTAAAGCATTCTTTTCATGATCTACAAGCATAGAAAATTTACTACTCTCTACATAAGCAAAATTCTTCTCAATCGGAATAGTGGGAGTATCATAGGAGACTCGAATACTATAAATTGTTTCCACGTTAAAAGAGTAGTGTTCAGAAAAAGGGTAATCATAATCATGACAAGTTTTATGGTTATCATTATTCTTTATAGCATACGTGTCATCACAATAATCATCATAGATAGGAGGCATGCTTTCATCATAATAAATTTGCTCATCAAAACTTCGGGGACAAAAAATATCATCTTCATCAAACATAGCATCCCCAAGCTTGTGGCTTTGCATATCATTAGCATCATGGGTATTCAAAGAATTCATACTAACAACATTGCAATCATGCTCATCATTCACATATTTTATGCCAAGCATTCTATGTAATTCTTCTTCTAGTACTTGAGCACAATTTTCCTTCCCATCATTTTCACGAAAGACATTAAAAAGATGAAGCATATGAGGCACCCTTAATTCCATTTTTTGGAAGTTTTGTTTTATAGACTAAACTAGTGATAAAACAAGAAACAAAAATATTCGATTGCAAGATCTAAAGATATACCTTCAAGCACTCACCTCCCCGGCAAAGTACTTCTTGTAGACGTTGTTCGGCCCCAAGAGCTTGATGTCTACTACGCAACCTTCTTCTTGTAGACGTTGTTCGGCCCCAAGTGCAGAGGTTTGTAGGACAATAGCAAATTTCCCTCAAGTGGATGACCTAAGGTTTATCAATCTGTGAGAGGCGTAGGATGAAGATGGTCTCTCTTAAACAACCCTGCAACCAAATAACAAAGAGTCTCTTGTGTCCCCAACACACCCAATACAATGGTAAATTGTATAGGTGAACTAGTTCGGCGAAGAGATGGTGATACAAGTGCAATATGGATGGTAGATATAGGTTTTTGTAATCTGAAAATATAAAAACAGCAAGGTAGCAAGTGGTAAAAGTGAACGTAAACGGTATTACAATGCTTCGAAACAAGGCCTAGGGATCATACTTTCACTATTGCAAGTTCTCTCAACAATAATAACATAATTGGATCATATAACTATCCATCAACATGCAACAAAGAGTAACTCCAAAGTCACTAATAGCGGAGAACAAATGAAGAGATTATTGTAGGGTACGAAACCACCTCAAAGTTATTCTTTCGGATCGATCTATTCAAGAGTTCGTACTAGAATAACACCTTAAGACACATATCAACCAAAACCCTAATGTCACCTAGATACTCCAATGACACCTCAAGTATCCGTGGGTATGATTATACGATATGCATCACACAATCTCAGATTCATCTATTCAAACCAACACATAGAACTTCAAAGAGTGCCCCAAAGTTTCTACCGGAAAGTCAAGACGAAAACGTGTGCCAACCCCTGTGCATAAGTTCACAATGTTATGGAACCCGCAAGCTGATCACCAAACATACATCAAGTGTATCACGTGAGTATCCCATTTTCACCACAGATAAGCACATGCAAGACATACATCAAGTGTTCTCAAATCCTTAAAGACTCCATCCGATAAGATAACTTCAAAGGGAAAACTCAATCCATTACAAGAGAGTAGAGCGGGAGAAACATCATAAGATCCAACTATAATAGCAAAGGTCACGATACATCAAGATCGTGCCAACTCAAGAACACGAGAGAGAGAGATCAAACACATAGCTACTGGTACATACCCTCAGCCCCGAGGGTGAACTACCCCCTCGTCGTCATGGAGAACGCCGGGATGATGAAGATGGCCTCCGGTGAGGGATCCCCCCTCCGGCAGGGTGCCGGAACAGGGTCCCAATTGGTTTTAGTGGCTACAGAGGCTTGCGGTGGCGGAACTCCTGATCTAGGTTATGTTCTGGGGGTTTCTGTACATAAGAGGTTTTGGCGTTGGGAACAAGTCAGGCGGGTCTCCGGGCTGTCCATGAGGTAGGGGGACGCGCCCAGGGGGGTGGGTGCGCCTCCCACCCTCGTGGGCAGCCCGGGACTCTTCTGGCCCAACTCTTTTACTCCATGGCCTTCTTCTGGTCATAAAATAAGCTCTGTCAAGTTTCAGGTCAATTGGACTCCGTTTGGTTTTCCTTTTCTGCGATACTCAAAAACAAGGAAAAAACAGAAACTGGCCCTGGGCTCTAGGTTAATAGGTTAGTCCCAAAAATCATATAAAATAGCATATAAATGCATATAAAACGTCCTAGAAGGATAATATAATAGCATGAATACTACATAAATTATAGATACGTTGGAGACGTATCAGCAGGAAGGAAGCATATTTCACAAAACTCAGTAAGAGGTATCTGATGGAAATTAGTGTATAAATTAAACTGCACCTCGGGGGATTATTCCTAGGAAGTAAATTAAACTTTGAACAAAGATGTTTGTGAGGAGATGATACTGTTCACATTCAGCTATGATGAAGTCGGTGAGCTGACATTAGCAGCATATTGTGTAAACTCCTGAAGGATTCCAGCCTCTTCCATGAACGGGGTATGTGCCCATTCGCACGGCTGTACTTCCGCCAACCTCCGGGGATGGAGATCACTGTCAGATGACTCCCCAGTAACTCCTTTGGAGTTCTTCTTAGAAGAAAACTTCCTAAAGGTATTCATCTTTTTCCTATGAACAAAAATTCTGAAATTTTTAGTCCACAAATTTTTCTAAACAAAACTTCACAAAATTGATAGCAAATACTCATGGGGATACATAGAGGCCATAGCAAGCATTCAAACTACTTAGAACTCTAAGAATTCAACATGCAAGCTCATCTACAGCAGCACCAAGAGTAGCTAATTTTTTAAAATATAAACCACTAAAGCAAAAAACTAATTGGACAAACGGTGGAGTCACATACCAAGCAACAATCCCCCGAAACAGTTTTGGAAATGGAGCTTCGAGCAAAGAGATCGAAATCCGCGGGTTTGAGAGCAAGAACACGAGAGAGAGAGAGAGAGAGAGAGAGAGAGAGAGAGCAATGGAGAATTTTTTCTTGAGGTAAATGATGATGTGGTGTGAAGGGATAAGTGAGGGGGCCCACATGGGGACCACAAACCGCCAGGGCGCGACTGGGGGTCCTGGCGTGCCCAGGTGGGTTGTGCCCACCTGGTGCACCTCCCTCTGATAATATTTGCACCAGAAATTCTTAAATATTCAGAAAAAATTGTATTAAATTTTCAGGGCATTCTGAGAACTATTATTTTTGGGTCATTTTTTTATTGCACGGGAAATTCTGAAAACAGACAAAACATGGCATTTTATTTTATTTAACTAGTAAAAATAGAAAATAAAAGGTAGGGTCAGAATGTAGTGCTTACTAAATTCATCAACTTCATACCTCTAAAAAATGATCCATTAATAAGGTTGATCAGGTCTTATTAACAACCACTTTCGATTAGCATGAAACCGAAAAACTTTCGTAAATCACTAAGTTACCTCAACGGGGATGTGAATATCCCCAACAATAAGCATTTCACATTTCTTTTTAACAGTAGGTAGAGGTAGTTGAAAACTTCCAATAGTAATGGTCGGAGATTTTTCAATAACATTAATACCATTCACTTGGAATTGTTTCTTTGGGAACTGCACCGTATGCTCATTACCATTGATATGAAAAGTGACCTTGCTTTTATTGCAATCAATAACAGCCCCTGCAGTATTCAAGAAGGGTCTACCAAGGATAATCAACATGTTGTCATCCTCGGGCATCTCAAGTATAACAAAGTCGATTAAAATAGTAACATTAGCAACAACAACGGGCACATCCTCACAGAATCTTGGCGGTATGGCGCTTGATTTGTCAGCCATTTGCAAAGATATTTCAGTAGGTGTGAGTTTACTCAAGTCAAGTCTTTTATATAAAGAGAAAGGCATGACACTAACACCTGCTCCTAAATCACACAAAGCAGTTTTCACATAATTTCTTTTGATGGAGCAAGGTATAGTTGGTATTCTCGGATATACATTATTCCTCGGCCTCGAGGCGCTCCCATGCCTCGTGGTCCTCCCGCGCCATAGCTGAGCTCACCACCCCTGGCTCCGCCCGAACAAGGTCGACCGGACGTGTGCCGAAGGGGAAATTGAGCCTAGCTGCCGCGCCGTGGTAGCGGACTGCCGGTGATGCGTACTCCATGGTCATGAAGCTCGGCCGTGTGGAAGCTATCGAGCCACCGGCGGTGTGGGTATCCCGATCTGTAATCTCGGCGACCACGTCCCCACCGCTGCCGCCGACTCGAGGTAGGACCTCGTCGGCTGTCGGGTACGAGGGAGGACGGGGAAGTCCTCGAACCGGCGTAGGTGTGCGGCGGCGGGCGGATCGGGCGACCGGCAACGGCGGATCGATAGAGAGCCGGCAGAGGACGACGGGGACACCTCGGCAGCCACCTCGGCAGCGTCGGGCGAAGAGGCCGCAATAAACCTCTTTTTGGCCATTGGCTCCTCGAGCTCCCCGGCACACAGGCAGAGTTGAGGATGGAGGCGACGGCGATGGCAGCGACCTACCAATGGTTTCAAGGGTGGTGTGTGTCTGTGTAAGTGGAGGTTTGGGGAGTGTGTGGTGTGTGTGGAGGGGGGGCAAGGTGGTGTTTGAGGAAAGACCGCGGCGACTGAAAATTTTACTAGGTGGGAGTAGCTAGGCGGGGCTATTGAAAATTTGGATCAAGGGCGAGTAGATATTTTTGAGATTGCGAGGGATGTAGAGGCGGGAATAAAATGCCGGGGCCCGGGGCTACTGAAAATTTGAATCAAGGGACTGAAGCATAGGGGGAGTAACAGACATCGCACACGGTCCGCATATACTAATCATGTGCTATCAAACATTAAAACCTTTCAGGCAGTAGATATTTTCGAGATTACGAGGCAATAGATATTTTCGAGACCGGGAGGCAAGCCTCGTGGAGCCCAATCTACTATGCTGATGTGAGGGACTGCAGGGCACGGGCGTGGCACACAGGTAGTCTGACCAAACCGTGTCTGTTGCGTACCCATTCGCAGACGGTTTCTACATCCAACTCGTTTGTTCTTTATAAATTTGGCAAAAAGAATAACGTAGAGAGGGTCAAAACACGAATACACTTGCATGTGGACCAAATATGTGTATGAAAAGGGTGGTTTGATGTTCGAATACCCAATGCATAACTTTAATGTGACACCTATAGCACAAAAGCACAGTATTGGTAGTCAGCCACCACCCCCTATGAACCCCACTTCGTGTAGGTGGTAAGGGCATCCTAGCTACGAATGCATGCCCCAAAATAGCTAGGTCTGAAATCTCACCCTACCGTAACACAAAACCTATAGAAGTCCATCATATATATATATATATATATATATATATATATATATATATATATATATATATATATATATATATATATATATATATATATATATATATATATATATATATATATATATCTTATCGCATCATCAGTATAGTTATTTGGATCACGATCAGCTATATATAGACGCGCGCCAGGTCTTCCTGAACTTGACCGAAGAAGAAAAAGCCGACTGCTCTGTCCCGCAACTCCAGCACCTCTCGATCCCCACCTCCAGCGCCTCTCGATCCCCAACCACCGGCAACCCTCCTCCCTCACCCGCCGCCGGGAACCACCCAAGCACCGCCGCCGCAGCCTGTAACCCGTGCGTCGGGATCCGATCCCCAACGACCGCCCTTCCACCGGCGACCTTCCTCCCTCACCAGCCGCCGGGAACCACCCAAGCACCGCCGCCGCAGCCTGTAACCCGCGCATCGGGATCTAGCCGCTGACGCGTGGTTCCCCACTCGCCGCCGCCGTGAGCCACTGTTGCTTCACCACCGGCCAGCTGCGCCTCCACCCGCCGCCGCCGTGGATCCACAACCCCACCACTCGAGCAACCACCGGGGCCCTGCATCTTGCGCGCCACCGCAAGCCATTGATCCCGTGTGCTGCCTCCTGATTCTGGATCCCGCTCAGTTCAATTATGGCTACCGGGCCATCGTCGTCGCCCTCGCTACCTACTACGTCGAGGACATTCGGAGGCCACGAAGCCAGCGGATGCTAGCGTGTGGGAGGTGCTGCTGCTCCGTTGAGCTACTCTGTCACCGAGCATAGCACGTCGCGGGCGGCCTCCTCCCTCTCGTTCTGTCCTTCACGCACGGTCCACCTTGACCTTCCCTGCAGCGATCCATCACCAGCTACGGCTACTCCTGAAGCCTAGTGCCGCCGCACGAACATCGGAGAAAAGGATGAAACAACCTTCGATCTATTTGGGACTGCAGCGCGTGTCACTCTGATTGTCCGGTTCAGGTTCGTACCTCTTGATAAACCAGAGACCAAGTGATCGGACTCTGGCCTAGGAACTCCAATCGGGGCACCCAAATTACTGGGCAGGGAAGCAGAAGCAGAGAAGAGTAATCTGAATTCTAGAAGAAAACAACGAATAAACAGATGGGGTTAAGGAGGGTGGAACACACCTGTTCAGATTCACTAGACGAACAGATTTATTTTCAGAAAGTGCGTAGGAATTAATCCATGGAGTAACATCAGCGGCTTGTCTTACTGGAAGAGGAAGCAATGTGTGCTGAAGCCGTTAAGCACTTGAGCTGGAAGTTGAAGAGAAAGTGAAGAAGAGAGTTCTTTAGGAAGGAGGAGTCGTGCATGAGATGGGATCCAGGAATTACTACTCTTGGTACAGGTTCCCAAGCCAGCGGTAGTACTACCCACCCATTACTTGGTCAATTGAATTTATTAGTCATCAATCAAGATGTCATTAGTAGTGTTGCTATCACATGCAAAATCGGGGGCCCTGTGCAGTGAACACCCTGCACATGTGTCCATACGGGCCTGCTATGGAGCAGCCAGTGGCAGAGCATCGTGGGCGGCTCCGACCGCTCCAGCAGTCTGCAACAGGTTCTGTCCTGGTCGCCTCCACGCTCCACATCCTCCCAGCGACGCACACATCAGCTCCCTAGTCGGTTGCTCGCACAAGCAAATAAAGAACCCACTGGTTAATTCAGCAGAGCGGGGTGGTGTTTCATGTCATGCCAATGGCGGAGAAGCTGGACTGCAGCCTGGGGCGTAGGTGAATCGTCGGGGGCCTCGTCCTACGGCTACAAATGTTTTTTAACTGTTTTTTTAAACACACAAGTTTGCCCACCAATATGCACAAAGATGTGCACACACACACACAAAAAAAATTGTGGATGAGAAGTTCAAAATGTTCGCATTAGGAAAAACACAAACCTTGGTTGTCAAAATATAAAGAGGCAAACACACAAAAAAACTGTGACAACCCCAGCAAGTACAAAATGTTCCATTCTAGAACATCATGTAATTAAGTTTAAAAGCAATAGTATGAGAAAGTAAAAATTGCACACTCCCTCAAAAAATAAAGAGAAAATGGATTTTCCTTGTTTCTACAAAAAAAAACTAGAGGTTCAAATTTAAATAACGGCGAAGTTCCATGTTTATTACAATAGCAAGAAGGTCAAATTAAAAAACCGAGCAATTCAAAAAGTTTATAAAAGCAGATTTTCCTTTTAAAAAGACCTAGAAGTACATAACTAGGACGTTCTCCATAACTAATTAAAAACACCAAGAAAGTGCTAATTAAAAATGTGAAGTTGTTTGATGTTTATAAAAACTCAGTTGTTCCCCTGTGCTAAAGATCAAAACCTAGAAGTTCAATTTTCAGAAAGGGAGTAGTTCAATGTATGTAAAAAAATAAGGTTTTCTCATTACTATAGAATAAAACCAAGAAGTTCAACTGAAAAAAGTGGAGCACTTTGATATTTATTTGAATAATAGGATTTTTCTAGTTACTAAAGAATAAAACCAATAAGTTCAATTTGAAATAGTGAAGAAAATCGATGTTTCTAAAAAAACTTCATTTTTCTCATTTATAAAAAACACACAAAGAAGTTCAAATAAAAAAGTTAGAGCGGTTCGATGTTTATAAAAAAAACTTAGATTTTTCCGTTACTAAAGTGAAAACAGAGAGAAGTTCAAAGTGATAACCGCAAAAAGTTCAAAAAAGTTAGAGCGGTTCGATGTTTATAAAAAAAACTTAGATTTTTCCGTTACTAAAGTGAAAACAGAGAGAAGTTCAAAGTGATAACCGCAAAAAGTTCACGTACTACATGTTGTGTGTTTGATACGAGAAAAAAGAGTAAAAAGCGAAGTCTAAATTTTTTGTTGCTAGAAGTTCAAGTGCTCTTCCCTCGGAAGTTCAAAAATTCTTGTTAGAGGGGTTCAGCGTGTGTTTACATGTTCAAAAAACACACAAAAAATGTCCGAAAATTAAAAATTTCTTGTTAGAAAGGTTCAGCGTGTGTTAACATGTTCAAAAAACGCAAAACGGTGTTGTGTCCCATGTTTTAAAATAATTTTCTCAATTCATTACAAATTTGGAACAAAATACTCTACATGAAAAAGTTCTTCTCTATTCAACAACTTTCAAAGGGGTATATTGTATGCTCTATTCGAAAAATAAATGGTTAAAATAAATTGATGTATGTTGTTTGAAAAGAAAATTTAACTGTACTAAAAAAATATGTATTTTCTACAAGTTTCTAATGGTTTATCATTTGTGAAAACTCCGAGGAACGGGTGAGGAATTACAAACAAAAAATACGTGGCCGAAGTGTTCAATATGAAAACAGCGAGCAGTTCAACTACTATACGGAATGCGTTTGAGAGGAGAATAAAAGTGCCGGGGCAGGCTGATCTGACCCACGAACACCTATGGGACCGGCGGGGAGCGGAGGTCGCACGAAGAGCAGATCAAGGCGACGCACACGAGAGGTTTACCCAGCTTCGGAGCTCTCCGGAGAGATAATACTCCTCTCACAAGGTGCGTCTGCGAGTGTATTGAGTTCTTGCTCGGAGCGCTTGAGTGCTACAAAGATACGTAAGCTGCTAACAAGACCGAGCGTGTCGGCTTGAACCTCTCGAACCCCCCTCACGCTATGCATGGGCCTCCTTTTATATGCTCAAGGGTCTCCGGCGATGGCAACGTAGACAAAGGTAAAAATAGAAAAGGAGTGGTTCAGACAGCTACTGCATAAAGGTACGATGTATCATACCTAACCCCGACGGCAGGGACAAAGGCATTAAATGCCCGCTCACGCCGCCCTAACAAAGGCAAACAGGGATCGTCGGGCGCCACCGCTGCCACGATGGCAATCTTGTCGGGCCGCTTGCCACCTCGACCGGCTGCCTGACAAACCTCTCGCCACGCTGGCGCTAGAAAGGTCCTGTATGGCGACACGTTAGTGGATGTGCCGGAGCGCAGTCTGAGTGGTCTGCCGCATGACAAGCGCCTTGTCATGGTTGTTGTCTTGTCGCGCCTGAAGCTTGTCGCTCACCGGGCCTTCCCGGCAAGCTCCTCTTGCCGGGGCCTTGTCTCCTAAGTGCCTTGGGTGGCCTTCCCGGCAAGCTCCTCTTGTCGGGGCCTTGTCTCCTTGGCTTGAATACTTTGTTCTTGAATGGCTCCAAAGGAACCACGGAGGATCTTGGCGGTCACCCGGTAAGCCTTGCCGTGGAGGGTCAGAATCGCCTGCCGTGCACAAGTTCGGGATACTAGGGTACCCCTACTCTAGTACACCGGCAGAGCCCCGAACTGGGCCACACACAGTGCCGAAGCGCTGTTGGGCCAGCCCAAAACAGCTGCAGGCACACGCGCCTGGGTCACACGTAACTCACCCCGGACCCACCACGCCCTCCACGAACGGCACGCGTCGAATGCGGCGTCGTGCAAGAGATCGTGGATAAGATCGTGGGTGGTTTCTTTATTCGGAATAACGGAACGTCCGCCCCCTCCCTCTTTATAAGCAGGGGAAACAGGGGCAGGCCGCCCATCTCGCCAGTTGCTGTCCCATCTCGAGAAAACCTCCGCTGCTCCCCCCTTCCCAAGGTCAAGAGAGCAGCCCTCACTTCATCGCCACCAAGACCACCAACGCCGTCGATCTCCTCCACCGCCTCCGCCATGGCTCAAAGCCGACAAGGGAAGGGCGTGAAGTCGGCCGAGGAGCAGCTGACTTGCGGTCATGGAAGGAGCGGGCCATCTCTCACCGCCGCGAGGGAGCCGAGGGAGAACTACTACCTCTTTCCGGTCGACGGAGACGCAGCGCATCCACAAGCCGCGAAGGTACTTCCAGCTGCTTCGGAACTAGCCCTGAACGGATATCCCTTCTTCGCGATGTTCTTCTACTGCGGGCTCTGCCCGCCTTTCTCCGAATTCTTCTGTGACATCATGAACACCTCACGGGTTCTCGCCTCCTTGATTTCACCCCCAATGCTGTTTCGACCATGGCAGTTTTCGCACATCTCTGCGAAAACTTTGTCGGAGTCCACCCAAACGTAGCCCTTTTCTGCCACTTCTTTATACCCCGAGTTGAGAGAGGGCAGCCTCTTGCCGGAGGAATCGCTTGGATCTCGAGGGTCGGCAAGAAGGAACCCTATCTGGAGGGAGAGCTCCGTAGCAAATGGGAGGAATGGAGGGCGGATTGCGCCGGATTGTCGAGGAGAACCGCAGCCATTTACCGCCCAGCCCCAAACCCAAGAGGCGCAGCAACGATTGGAGCAATCTGGATCCGAAGACGCTTAGGTCAAGATCACAACACCAATCCTTCGCCTTAGACTTGCCGGGCTCACAAGAGGGCACCGTTGGCGCAGACTTTCTTCGCCACAGACGCTTCTTTGCAAGAGAGGAGGAGGCCTGCCTGGGAGTTTCAGAACGCAGCAAATATCATGAGGCTGCGCCCAGGCCTCAACTTCAACTTCACCGTCTTGGAGCTTGACGCGATGCTCTTGGAGCTGTTCAAGCCCGATCCTGATCATCCAGAAATGTTTAGGTTGCCGAGGGCGTCGTTCATTGTGCAACAATTCCTCGCTGACCGCATCCGCAATGATGCCGCCAGCGACTCGCATGGAATTGTCCCAACTTGGCAAGAGCCCGCAGATGACGCGTCGGCGGCGCTTCTTTGACAATCTGTAGAAATGCCAAATCCGCCCCGATGAATGAGGGGCCTCACCCGCGACACCACCGATGATGAGATGCGCCGATCGCCACCAGCTGGAAGAGGCGGCAGAGGCCGCCATGGCGTAGTTCGGATTCACCGTGGAGGAGGCAGAGGCAGCAGAGGCGGCAAGCCTTGTCGAAAAAAGGAGTTTGCCGGGCGAGGAAGAGCTTGCCGAGCCTGAAGCCGAGTCGAGCGAGCCCGCCGAGGGCGCATCCTCCCCACCTTCAAGAAGCTTGTCACGAGCGGAGCCCCTAGCTCCACCAAGAAGGCGTCTTCGCAAGGCCGGAGATGTAGCGGGGCGGTAGACGGGCCAACAGCAAGCGCCAGCGACGCGCTTCCATCACAGGCAAGCATTGTTGCCGCTGAGCACCTCACGCCAGCAAGAATCGGAGCGGGCCTCGCAGACCACCGGTTCTGCTTCCGCCAAGCGCCAAGGAGTTTACTCCTCCGCCTCGTCGTCTTGAGGCGGGCCAGAATTTGATCTCTCCGCTTAGCTCCGACGAGGAAGAAGAAGAGTAAGATTCTTTGTCGTACTTGTAATTCTTCGGTTTGTTGCTTTGTCTTGTATCTGATTTGCTTTACTCTCAACCCATTCCTTTTCGTGACGCCGCCCGTAGAGTGTCGAAGAGAGCCAAGACCCGGTGATTGTCGCCGAGGACGAACCCATCTGCGACAAGCAGGAAGCGTCTGAGACCACCTTGCCGGATGCGGCAACTCTTCTTCAAAGCAGCCCCAACGTAAGTATATGGTCTACTTCTTGCTGTTCGGGCGTGCATGGGTGCTCTTTCTTTGCCGATATCTCGATCGTTGATTTGTGTAGGAGCGAGCAGCCTCATACGCTTCGACTACGCCCGCCAAGGGAGGATTCCTCGGCAAGGGAGCATTCTCCGGCAAGGGAGACTTCTCCGGCAAGGGGCAGTTCTCCGGCAAGGGACGGCACCAGCGGTCCCTTGGCGGCGGAGACCATGACCGTAGACCCTGGCACAGGTAATCTTCTTGCCTGAAAACTTCCCTTGTGCTCTTCTTCTTCTGATTTTGTTTTTGAATATCTGCTTGACTTTTCTTCATCTTTCGGTCGTCAGAACCATCCGCCACAGAGCCAATGGAGACCGAGGTCGCCGGCGAGGAGGACGTGCGCGGCAACACTGATGACGCCGCTGCCATCAAAGAAGAAGCCGGCGCTGACGAGCCCACCGGCGAAGAGGCCGCCAAAGCTGCCGCCACGTAAGCCGGGCGAGGGTCCGCGATCGACCGACGACTTCGAGGTCAGCAGGAGCGCCAGGCGCTACGCCGACCGCCGATCCCTCTGCCGATGCGGCAGCGTCGGGTTCCAAAGAGCCCCAGCCCGGCGCCTATTTGAAGGCCGGTGATGGCGTCTTCATCAAGCTCCCATGGGCGTCGAGCTCCAGGGCGCCGGCCGAAGGAGAAACTTTCGATGAAGAGCTGTCGGGAGCGCTTGAGTGCTACAGTACACAGAAGCTGCTAACAAGACCGAGCGTGTCTGGCTTCGAACCTCTCGAACCCCCCTCTACGTTGCGCATGGGCCTCCTTTTATATGCTCAAGGGGTCTCCGACAGGTGGCAACGTAGACAAGGGTAAAAATAGAAAAGGAGTGGTTGGTACAGCTACCTGCAAAGGTACGATGTATCATACCTAACCCCGACGGCAGGGACAAAGGCATTAAATGCCCGCTTCACGCCGCCTCTAACAGTGCAAATAGGGACCGTCGGGCGCCACCGCTTGCCACGATGGCAATCTTGTCACGCCGCTTGCCACCTCGCGACCGGCTGCCTGACCTCTCGCCACGCTACCGAAAGGTCCTGTATGCGACACGTTAGTGGATGTGCCGGAGCGCAGTACAGAGTGGTGCCGCCAAGCGCCTTTGTCGGTTGTTGTCTTGTCGCTACCGGAAGCTTGTCGCTCAGTTGGCCTTCCCGGCAAGCTCCTCTTGCCGGGCCTTGTCTCCTAAGTGCCTTGGGTGGCCTTCCGGCAAGCTCCTCTTGTCGGGGCCTTGTCTCCTTGGCTTGAATACTTTGTTCTTGAATGGCTCCAAAGGAACCACGGAGGATCTTGGCGGTCACCGGTAAGCCTTGCCGGAGGGCTGCAATCGCCCGTGCACAAGTTCGGGATACTAGGGTACCCTACTCTAGTACACCGACAGAGCCCCCGGCTGGGCCACACATGCAGTGCCAGCGGCTGTTGGGCGGGCCCAAAACAGGCTGCAGGCACACGGCACGGGTCACACCGTAACTCACCCCGGACCCCACCACGCCCTCCACAGGCAGCTGCGTCCAGAATGCGGCATCGTGCAAGAGATCGTGGATAAGATCGTGGTGGTTTCTTTATTCGAATAACGGAACGTCCGCCTACCTCTTTATAAGGGGGAAGCAGGGCAGGCCGCCCATCTCGCCGATTCTTTGTCCCATCTCGAGAAAACCTCCGCCGCTCCCCTTCTTCCCAAGGTCAAGAGAGCCTCCGCCTTCATCGCCACCTGCACCACCAACGCCGTCGATCTCCTCCACCGCCTCCGCCATGGTTCGAAGCCGACAAGGGAAGGGCGTGAAGTCGGCCGAGGCGCAGCGGCTTCTTGACGCATCGCGGAAGGAGCGGGCCATCTTCAGCTCGCCGCGAGGGAGCTGAGGGAGAACTACTACCTCTTCTGGTCGACGGAGACGCGAGCGCATCCGCGCACGAAGGTACTTCCAGCTGCTGCTTCGGAACTAGCCCTGAACGGATATCCCTTCTTCGCGATGTTCTTCTACTGCGGGCTCTGCCCGCCTTTCTCTGAATTCTTCAGGACATCATGAACACCTACGGTTACGCCTCCTTGATTTCACCCCCAATGCTGTTCTGACCATGGCAGTTTTCGCACATCTCTGCGAAAACTTTGTCGGAGTCCACCCAAACGTAGCCCTTTTCTGCCACTTCTTTATACCCCGAGTTGAGAGAGGGCAGCCTCTTGCCGGAGGAATCGCTTGGATCTCGAGGGTCGGCAAGAAGGAAGCCTATCTGGAGGGAGAGCTCCGTAGCAAATGGGAGGAATGGAGGGCGGATTGGTGCTGGATTGTCGAGGAGAACCCACAGCCATTTACCGCCCAGCCCCAAACCCAAGAGGCGCGGCAACGATTGGAGCAATCACTGATCCGAAGACGCTTAGGTCAAGATCACAGCCACCCGAATCCTTCGCCTTAGACTTGCCGGCTCACGAGGGCACCGCTGGCGCAGACTTTTTTTCGCCAGCCGCTTCCCTTGCAAGAGAGGAGGAGGCCTGCCGGGAGTTTCGTAACGGCAAATATCATGAGGCTGCGCCCAGGCCTCAACTTCAACTTCACCGCCTTGGAGCTTGACGTGATGCTCTTGGAGCTGTTCAAGCCCGATCCACGATCATCCGTAAATGTTTAGGTTGCCGAGGCGTCGTTCGGCTGTGCAACAATTCCTCGCTGACCGCATCCGCGTAATGATGCCGCCAGCGACTCGCATGGAATTGTCCCAACTTGGCAAGAGCCCGCAGATGACGCCGTCGCGGCGCTTCTTTGACAATCTGGTAGAAATGCCGGTCCGTCCCGATGAACAGAGGGGCCTCACCCATGACACCACCGATGATGAGATGCGCGACGCCACTCAGGGCTGGAAGAGGCGGCAGAAAGGCCGCCGCTGGGCGAAGTTCGGATTCACCGTGGAGGAGGCAGAGGCAGCAGAGGCGGCAAGCCTTGTCGAGCGAAAGGAGTTTGCCGCGAGGAAGATCCTGCCGAGCCTCGGCCGAAGTCGAGCGAGCCCGCCGAGGGCGATCCTCCCACCTTCAAGAAGCTTGTCACGAGCGGAGCC
The DNA here is from genome assembly GCA_021605145.1 of Aegilops bicornis. NCBI lineage: Eukaryota > Viridiplantae > Streptophyta > Magnoliopsida > Poales > Poaceae > Aegilops > Aegilops bicornis. The sequence continues at coordinate 543,607,747 of CM038671.1, forward strand.
CCTAAGCTCCACCAAGAAGGCGTCTTCGCAAGGCCGAGATGAAGCGGGCGGTAGACGGGCCAACAGCCAAGCGCTGGCCATGACGCGCTTCCACCTGGCAAGCATCAAGCTGCTGAGCACCTCACGCCCGCTTCAATCGGAGCCGGGCCCTCGCAGACCACCGGTTCTGCTCCCGCCAAGCGGCCAAGGGAGCCTACTCCTCCGCCTCGTCGTACTGGAGGCGGGCCAGAATTTGTTCACTCCGCGCTTAGCTCCGACGAGGAAGAAGAAGAGTAAGATTCTTTGCTGTACTTGTAATTCTTCGGTTTGTTGCTTTGTCTTGTATCTGATTTGCTTTACTCTGAACCCATTCCTTTTCAGGACGCTGGCCCAGAGAGTGTCGAAGAGAGCCAAGACCCCGGTGATTGTCGTCGAGGACGCCCACTGCAATAGCAGGAGGCGCGTCCGAGACCACCTTGCCGGATGCGGCAACTCTTCTTCAAAGCAGCCCCCAGCGTAAGTATATGGTCTACTTCTTGCTGTTCGGCGTGCATGGGTGCTCTTTCTTTGCTGATATCTCGATCGTTGATTTGTGTAGGAGCAGAGCAGCCTCCTTCCGCTTCGACCACGCCGCCAAGGGCCCCGGCAAGGAGGCGTTCTCCGGCAAGGGCAGTTCTCCGGCAAGGGACGGCACCAGCGATCCCTTGGCGGCGGAGACCATGATCAGAGACCGTGGCATGTAATCTTCTTGCTGAAAACTTCCCTTGTGCTCTTCTTCTTCTGATTTTGTTTTTGAATATCTGCTTGACTTTTCTTCATCTTTCGGTCGTCAGAACCATCCGCCACAGAGCCAATGGAGACCGAGGTCGCCGGCGAGGAGGACATGCGCGGCAACACTGATGATGCTGCTGCCATCGAAGAAGAAGCCGGCGCAGACGAGCCCACCGGCGAAGAGGCCGCCAAAGCTGCCGCCGCAGGTGGCGAGGGTCCGGTGATCGTGACCGACGACCTCGAGGTCCGCAGGAGCGCCAGCGCCACGCCGACCGCCGATCCCTCCGCCGATGCGCGGCAGCTGCCGGGTTCCAAAGAGCCCCAGCCCGCGCCTATTTGAAGGCAGGTGATGGCGTCTTCATCAAGCTCCCATGGGCGTCGAGCTCCAGGGCGCCGGCCGAAGGAGAAACTTTCGATGAAGAGCTGTCGGGAGCGCTTGAGTGCTACAGTACACAGAAGCTGCTAACAAGACCGAGCGTGTCTGGCTTCGAACCTCTCGAACCCCCCCCACGCTATGCATGGGCCTCCTTTTATATGCTCAAGGGTCTCCGGCTGTGGCAACGTAGACAAGGGTAAAATAGAAAAGGAGTGGTTGGTACAGCTACCATGCATAAAGGTACGATGTATCATACCTAACCCCGACGGCAGGGACAAAGGCATTAAATGTCCATCTACGCCGCCTAACAAAGGCAAACAGGGACCGTCAGGGCACCACCGCTTGCCACGATGGCAATCTTGTCGCCGCCACACCAAGAGACCGGGTCGCTGACAGCCTCTCGCCACGCCGCTACCGGAAAGGTCCTGTATGACACGTTAGTGGATGTCTTTGGAGCGCAGTACAGAGTGGTGGTCTGCAGCGGCAAGCGCCTTTGCCGCAGCTTGTTGTCTTGTTGCGCCGGAAGCTTGTCGCTCATCGGGCCTTCACGGCAAGCTCCTCTTGCCGGGGCCTTGTCTCCTAAGTGCCTTGGGTGGCCTTCCCGGAAAGCTCCTCTTGCCGGGGCCTTGTCTCCTTGGCTTGAATACTTTGTTCTTGAATGGCTCCAAAGGAACCACGGAGGATCTTGGCGGTCACCCGGTAAGCCTTGCCGCGGAGGGTTGCAATCGCCCGTGCACAAGTTCGGGATACTAGGGTACCCCTACTCTAGTACACCGGCAGAGCCCCGGCTCTGGGCCACACATGGTGCCGAGCGCTGTTGGGCCAGGCCCAAAACAGGGCACGGGCACACGCGGCCTGGGTCACACCGTAACTCACCCCGGACCCACCACGCCCTCCACGAACGGCACGCGTCGAATGCGGCATCGTGCAAGAGATCGTGGATAAGATCGTGGGTGGTTTCTTTATTCGGAATAACGGAACGTCCGCCCCTACCTCTTTATAAGCAGGGGAAACAGGGGCAGGCCGCCCATCTCGCCAGCTTGTCGCCCCATCTCGAGAAAACCTCCGCTGCTCCCCTTCTTCCCAAGGCTGAAGAGAGCAGCCCGCTTCCATCGCCACCAAAGACCACCAACGCCGCCGATCTCCTCCACCGCCTCCGCCATGGCTCAAAGCCGACAAGGGAAGGGCGTGAAGTCGGCCGAGGCGTTAGCGGCTTGGCGCTGGAAGGAGCGGGCCATCTCCCCCAGCTCGCCGCGAGGGAGCCGAGGAGAACTACTACCTCTTTCTCGTCGACGGAGACGCGAGCGCATCCGCGCACGAAGGTACTTCCAGCTGCTGCTTCGGAACTAGCCCTGAACGGATATCCCTTCTTCGCGATGTTCTTCTACTGCGGGCTCTGCCCGCCTTTCTCTGAATTCTTCTGTGACATCATGAACACCTACGGGTTCTGCCTCCTTGATTTCACCCCCAATGTTGTTCTGACCATGGCAGTTTTCGCACATCTCTGCGAAAACTTTGTCGGAGTCCACCCAAACGTAGCCCTTTTCTGCCACTTCTTTATACCCCGAGTTGAGAGAGGGGAGCCTCTTGCCGGAGGAATCGCTTGGATCTCGAGGGTCGGCAAGAAGGAAGCCTATCTGGAGGGAGAGCTCCATAGCAAATGGGAGGAATGGAGGGCGGATTGGTGCTGGATTGTCGAGGAGAACCCACAGCCATTTACCGCCCAGCCCCAAACCCAGTAGTGCGCGGCAACGATTGGAGCAATCTGGATCCGGAAGACGCTAGGCTGAAGATCACAGTCACCCGAATCCTTCGCCTTAGACTTGCCGGGCTCACAGTAGGCACCGTTGGCGCAGACTTTCTTCGCCGCCGCATCGCCCCCTTGCAAGAGAGGAGGAGGCCTGCCTGGGAGTTTCAGAACGCGGCAAATATCATGAGGCTGCGCCCAGGCCTCAACTTCAACTTCACCGTCTTGGAGCTTGACGTGATGCTCTTGGAGCTGTTCAAGCCCGATCCTGATCATCCAGAAATGTTTAGGTTGCCGAGGGGCGTCGTTCATTGCAGGCAATTCCTCGCTTGACCGCATCCGTGCAATGATGCCGCCAGCGACTCGCATGGAATTGTCCCAACTTGGCAAGAGCCCGCAGATGACGCCGTCGGCGCGCTTCTTTGACAATCTGGTAGAAATGCCGGTCCGTCCCGATGAACAGAGGGGCCTCACCCGCGACACCACCGATGATGAGATGCAGCGCATCGCCACCAGGCTAGAAGAGGCGGCAGCAGCCGCTGCCGTGGGCGAGTTCGGATTCACCATGGAGGAGGCAGAGGCAGCAGAGGCGGCAAGCCTTGTCGAGCGAAAGGAGTTTGCCGGCGAGGAAGATCCTGCCGAGCCTGAAGCCGAGTCGAGCGAGCCCGCCGAGGGCGCATCCTCCCCACCTTCAAGAAGCTTGTCACGAGCGGAGCCCCTAGCTCCACCAAGAAGGCGTCTTCGCAAGGCCGGAGATGTAGCAGGCGGTGGCAGACCCAACAGCCCAGCCCTTGCATGACGCGCTCCACCGCGGCAAGCACTGTTGCCGCGGGAGCACCTCACGCCGCTGCGGCAACTGGAGCCGGGCCCTCGCAGACCACCGGTTCTGCTCCCACCAAGCGGCCAAGGGAGCCTACTCCTCCGCCTCGTCGTACTGGAGGCGGGCCAGAATTTGATCTCTCCGCGCTTAGCTCCGGCGAGGAAGAAGAAGAGTAAGATTCTTTGCTGTACTTGTAATTCTTCGGTTTGTTGCTTTGTCTTGTATCTGATTTGCTTAACTCTGAACCCATTCCTTTTCAGGACGCTGGCCCAGAGAGTGTCGAAGAGAGCCAAGACCCCGGTGATTGTCGTCGAGGACGCCCACTGCGATAGCAGGAGGCGCGTCCGAGACCACCTTGCCGGATGCGGCAACTCTTCTTCAAAGCAGCCCTCAGTAAGTATATGGTCTACTTCTTGCTGTTCGGCGTGCATGGGTGCTCTTTCTTTGCTGATATCTGACTGTTGATTTGTGTAGGAGCAGAGCAGCCTCCTTCTGCTTCGACTACGCCGCCAAGGGAGGATTCCCCGGCAAGGGAGCGTTCTCCGGCAAGGGGCAGTTCTCCGGCAAGGGACGGCACCAGCGATCCCTTGGCGGCGGAGACCATGACCGTAGACCCTGGCACAGGTAATCTTCTTGCCTGAAAACTTCCCTTGTGCTCTTCTTCTTCTAATTTTGTTTTTGAATATCTGCTTGACTTTTCTTCATCTTTCGGTCGTCAGAACCATCCGCCACAGAGCCAATGGAGACCGAGGTCGCCGGCGAGGAGGACATGCGCGGCAACACCGATGATGCTGCCGCCTTATCGAAGAAGAAGCCGTGCGCAGACGAGCCCACCGGCGAAGAGGCCGCCAGCTGCCGCCGCAGGCCGGGCGAGGGTCCGGTGATCGCACCGACGACCCTCGAGGTCAGCAGGAGCGCCAGCGCCACGCCGACCGCCGATCCCTCCGCCGATGCGGCAGCGCCGGGTTCCAAAGAGCCCCAAATTACGCCTATTTGAAGGCCGGTGATGGCGTCTTCATCAAGCTCCCATGGGCGTCGAGCTCCGTGGCGCCCGGCGAAGGAGAAACTTCGATGAAGAGCTGCCGGAGCGCTTTGAGTGCTACAAGACACGTAAGTCGCTAACAAGACCGAAAGCGTGTCCGCTTGAACCTCTCGAACCCCCTCTACGCTACGCATGGGCCTCCTTTTATATGCTCAAGGGTCTCCGACGGTGGCAACGTAGACAAGGGTAAAAATAGAAAAGGAGTGGTTGGTACAGCTACCTGCATGCGGTATAGTGTATCATACCTAACCCCGGACAGTTAGGGACAAAGGCATTAAATGTCCATCTACGCCGCCCTAACAAAGGCAAACAGGGACCGTCGAGGCGCCACCGCTTGCCACGATGGCAATCTTGTCGGCGCCGCTTGCCACCTCGCATCACCGGCTGCACAGCCTCTCGCCACGCTGGCGCTGGAAAGGTCCTGTATGGCGACACGTTAGTGGATGTGTTGGAGCGCAGTACTGAGTGGTGATGTCTGCTGCAAGCGCCTTTGCCGCGTTGTTGTCTTATGTTGCGCCGGAAGCTTGTCGCTCATCGGGCCTTCCCGCAAGCTCCTCTTGCCGGGCCTTGTCTCCTAAGTGCCTTGGGTGGCCTTCCCGGCAAGCTCCTCTTGCCGGGCCTTGTCTCCTTGGCTTGAATACTTTGTTCTTGAATGGCTCCAAAGGAACCACGGAGGATCTTGGCGGTCACCCAGTAAGCCTTGCCATGAGGGCTGCAATCGCCCATGCACAAGTTCGGGATACTAGGGTACCCCTACTCTAGTACACCGACAGAGCCCCCCCCGGGCCACACACAGTCTTGGCGATGTTGGGCCAGGCCCAAACAGGGCACGGCACACGCGGCCTGGGTCACACCGTAACTCATCCGGACCCACCACGCCCTCCACGACTGACGCTGCGTCGAATCTTGGCGTCGTCTGCGAGAGATCGTGGGTGAGATCGTGGGTGGTTTCTTTATTCGAATAATGTAACGTCCGCCTCCCTCTTTATAAGCGGGAAGCAGGGCAGGCCGCCCATCTCGCCAGCTTGTCGTCCCATCTCAAGAAAACCTCCGCTGCTCCCCTTCTTCCCAAGGCCTAAGAGAGCAGCGCCCGCCTTCATCGCCACCAAAGACCACCAACGCCGTCGATCTCCTCCACCGCCTCCGCCATGGCTCCGAAAGCCGACAAGGGGAAGGGCGTGAAGTCGGCCGAGGCGCAGCGGCTTGCAGCGCTGCGGAAGGAGCGGGCCATCTCCCCCCCCCAGCTCGCCGCGAGGGAGCTGAGGGAGAACTACTACCTCTTCTGGTCGACGGAGACGCGAGCGCATCCGCGCACGAAGGTACTCCCCGCCGCTTGAACTAGCCTCGAACGGATATCGCTTCTTGGCGCTCTTCTTCTCTGGGCTCTGCCCGCCTTTCTCTGAATTCTTCTTGACATCATGAACACCTACGGGTTCCGCCTCCTTGATTTCACCCCCAATGTCGTTTCGACCATGGCAGTTTTCGCACATCTCTGCGAAAACTTTGTCGGAGTCCACCCAAACGTAGCCCTTTTCCACCACTTCTTTATACCCCGAGTTGAGAGAGGGGAGCCTCTTGTTGAAGGAATCGCTTGGATCTCGAGGGTCGGCAAGAAAGAAGCCTATCTGGAGGGAGAGCTCCATAGCAAATGGGAGGAATGGAGGACGGATTGGTGCTGGATTGTCGAGGAGAACCCACAGCCATTTACCGCCCAAATACCAAACTCCCAGTGCGTCTTGCAACAACGATTGGAGCAATCTGCCCCTAAGACGCTTAGGCTGAAGATCGCGATCCACCGAATCCTTCGCCTTAGACTTGCTGGCTCACAGATGAAACACCGTTGGCGCAGACTTTCTTCGCCGCCGCCATCTTTGCAGGAGAGGAGGAGGCCTGCACTGTAGTTTGAACGCGGCAAATATCATGAGGCTGCGCCCAGGCCTCAACTTCAACTTCACCGTCTTGGAGCTTGACGCGATGCTCTTGGAGCTGTTCAAGCCCGATCCTCGATCATCCGTAAATGTTTAGGTTGCCGAGGGCGTCGTTCATTGTGCAACAATTCTCCGCTTGACCGCATCCGTGCAATGATGCCGTTGTGCGACTCGCATGGAATTGTCCCAACTTGGCAAGAGCCTGCAGATGACGTCGTGTGGCAGTTCTTTGACAATCTGGTAGAAATGCCGGTCCGCCCCGATGAACAGAGGGGCCTCACCCGCGACACCACCGATGATGAGATCCAGCGACGCCACTCAGCCGGAAGAGGCGGCAGAAGGCTGCCATGGGCGGATTCAGTTCACCGTGGAGGAGGCAGAGGCGCAGAGGCGACAAGCCTTGTCGGCGAAAGGAGTTTGCCGGGCGAGGAAGAGCTTGCCGAGCACGAAGCCGAGTCGGCGAGCCCGCCGAGGGCGCATCCTCCCCACCTTCAAGCAGCTTGCATGAGCGGAGCCCCCAGCTCCACCAAGAAGGCGTCTTCGCAAGGCCGGGGATGTGGCGAAGCGGCGGCGGGCCAACAACCGCGGCCTTGCAGCGGCCTTGCACATCACAAGCACTTGTTGCAGCTGGAGCACCTCACGCCGCTGCGGCAACTAGAGCAGGCCCTCGCAGACCACGGTTCTGCTCCCGCCAAGCGGCCAAGGGAGCCTACTCCTCCGCCTCGTCGTCTTTGGAGGCGGGCTGTACTTGATCTCTCCGCGCTTAGCTCCGGCGAGGAAGAAGAAGAGTAAGATTCTTTCTTTGTACTTGTAATTCTTCGGTTTGTTGCTTTGTCTTGTATCTGATTTGCTTTACTCGAACCCATTCCTTTTCGTGACGCTGGTCCGAGAGTGTCAAGAAGAGCCAAGACCACAGTGATTGTCGTCGAGGACGAACCCACTACGACAGCAGGAGGCGCGTCCGAGACCACCTTGCCGGATGCGGCAACTCTTCTTCAAAGCAGCCCCCAGCGTAAGTATATGGTCTACTTCTTGCTGTTCGGCGTGCATGGGTGCTCTTTCTTTGCTGATATCTGACTGTTGATTTGTGTAGGAGCAGAGCAGCCTCCTTCGCTCGACTACGCCGCCAAGGGAGGATTCCCTTAAGGAGCCGTTCTCCGCAAGGGAGACTTCTCCGGCAAGGGCAGTTCTCCGGCAAGGGACGGCACCAGCGATCCCTTGGCGGCGGAGACCATGACCGCGAGACCACAGCATGTAATCTTCTTGCCTGAAAACTTCCCTTGTGCTCTTCTTCTTCTGATTTTGTTTTGAATATCTGCTTGACTTTTCTTCATCTTTCGGTCGTCAGAACCATCCGCCACAGAGCCAATGGAGACCGAGGTCGCCGGTGAGGAGGACGTCTTGGCGCAACACCGATGACGCCACCATCGAAGAAGAAGCCGGGCGCCGACGAAAGCCGCCGGCGAAGAGGCCGCCAAAGCTGCCACCGCAGAAGCCGGGCGAGGGGTCCGACGATCGTGACTGACGACCACGAGGTCAGTAGGAGCGCCAGCGCTTACGCCGACCGGGCCGATCCTCTCGCTGCCCGGCAGCGTCGTGTTCAAGAGCCCCAACCCGGCGCCTATTTGAAGGCGGTGATGGCGTCTTCATCAAGCTCCCATGGGCGCCGAGCTCCGTGGCGCCCGAAGGAGAAACTTTCGATGAAGAGCTGCTCGCCTCCGACGCTGGTCGACGCCAAGCAGCAGCAGCGGCGAAGTCTGAGGAGGAGAAGCCGCCTGCGAAGCTGTTGTCGCTCTACCGCGCCCGACAAGCCAAGCTGGAATCCCGGAAGCGCTTGTCGCGAAGGCGGAGCGGACATCGAGAAGCGCGGAGGAGCTCCGGCCTCAACCAGAAGCTCTCGGGCCTTGGCGAAGGCGGGAGCAGCTTCGCCGAGGCGCAAAGCCTTCCTCCTCGAGAAGGCTGAAGCCGAGAGCAACAATGGCTTGTCAGCCGAGAAGCTATCTCGCGCAGGAAGGCGAGTTAGGCGCAGAAGAAGGTTTATCTTGACAGCCACGAGGAGGATCTTGCCATGCGCGAGCAAACATTTGGCGGGGCTCTCAAGGAAGCAAAGGATGCCGCCGCAGCTGCCAAGGCCGCCAAGAAGGAACTGGAGACGAAGGTGGCGCAGTTTGAGGCCAGTCTCAAGGAGAGCGGCGAGGAGCTTGCTGCACTCAAGCACGAGCGCGAGAAGGACGCCTACACTCTTGGCGAGCTGCAGGGCCGTCTCGCCAAGAGGAGCAAAAGGCTTCAGCGCCGCCAAGGACTCCAACGCGGATCTTGAGTTGAAGCTAACTACCTTGACTCGGTATTTGGGCCAGGCGCCAGGAGCGAGAGGTGGCCTTGAAGGAGAAGACCAAGGCCGACGAGGCGCCGCCGGGCGAAGTGGCCGCCGCCAGAGTGCCTTGAGGGAGAATGTGGAGCACCGGACCGAGGGTCTCGTGAATGTTGCCGCAGCCATCGACGAGTGGCCGGGCGCCGGGATGGTGGATCTTGGATATTCCTCCGACGAGCACCTCCAACCCAGGGCCAAGCTTAGCTTACTTCTCCAGGACCTCTGGTTTGAACGTCCGGGTAGTGGGCCACTGGAACTGCCGCAACTCATGGGTAAAAGCTGGACAACCAACCTTGTTAGGCAAGTCACCACAATCCCCCGGTGCAGGCCTGTACACAGTGGGCCCTGCACACCTATCAGGTTGATGGCGTGCTTCCCTTCGCCGCTTGATGGTAGTTCGAGTGTCCTCTTTAACCCGCTCCCGAAGAACTTGACGTTGGTCGCGACGAGCTCATGGATCGGACGATGCCATGGATCCATCATCACGGGCATCTACCCACTGAGCTGGCGACCATTGCTGGCGTGGTGGAGGGGAGTGCACCGTGGTTGCGGTGCCTCCGGCCCTTCCGCCGTAGGCACGCGCCGGCTCGATGGACCGACGCCGTGAAGGGCCCGCCTCCTGGTACCCATCTTTATTGGCAAGGCCAATAAGGCTCTGGATAGCAGCTCTCCACTCTTCTTGCTTCTCCGCAGCGGGAGGAAAGTCGGGGAGTAGCTGCGCTCGTGCTAACGCTTCTGCTGGCGTAGGTGGCAGCGACAAGCGTGAGGAGCGGGAGGTGCTCGGACTTCTAACCATGTTAGGAGGAGCCCCATCACGGTTCCGCGGCCGTGCGCCGTTCCCACCAGCATCATGGTGTGCATGCCGGCCCTGCGCATCTCGAGAGTTATGCTGAGGACTCTCTCCATGGGGACGCCCGTGGTCTCCAACGTTGTGGCGCCGCTCGTTGCACACGACCTGGGAAGACCGTGGCGAGGGCGCCGGCAGGGGTGTCTTGGAGGTCTCTGTTCCGCTCGTAGGTAGCACGGCTCCGTCCTTGGACCCAGCGGCGTGCGGCTTGTCGTCGCGGGCACGAACGACGCCGCTTGCCTGGCTTCGGTTGCCAGAATGTCGTGGATGCTCCTGATCCGCACCTCCGCCACCATCCGCGACTACCCCGTCGCCCGTCCGTGCTGGCACGGGCGGATTGGCTCCAGACGAACTGATCGCCGTGATCACCTTCTTCTTGGGAGCCATGGTGATCAAGGAAATGACGCGCTAACTACTAGACCAGGTTTGCACAACCTCTCTGTCCCTACCTGGTGTGCCAAAGGTGTCGGAGAAACGACACCTACGGGATCACGTGGATCCCTTCTACGGTTTGGCAGGGAAGAGGGGTGCACAAAGAGCAGATATAACAATCAACACGATGGATTTTTACCCAGTTTCGGGCTGCTGAGGAGCGTAAAACCCTAGTCCTGCTTTTTGTGTATATTCTGTGTTCTTGAGCTTTGGCTAGCTGCTACGCATGCAAGCTGGGCCGGAAAGTCCAAAAAGTCTGAATCCTTCTCCAGTACGCCTTGGGCCTCCTTTTACACGTCCAAGGGGTCGCCACCGTGGCACATAGGAGGTGTAAAGTAGCTACGCTTATCACTGACGTCCTAGGACAAACGCATTAAATGCGCTGGTTACGTGCCCCTTACTTTATTGGGTATGGAAATAGAGCCCGTCCTGTCTGTCGCCGCCTCACCCCGTCTTGACACTCATCCAGGCTGATGAGGCATGCAATGCCAGGCTGGCTGGCTAGCCGCTGCGCTGGAGCGGTGGCAGGATCTTCAAGAAGATCTGCATGCCACCACGTAGGTGCTTGCCAGGCTGGCAAGTTAGTCACTGTGATGTAGTGGCAGCGGGGCGGCGGAGCTTGGCGGTGGCCTCGCAAATGTCCCCAGCAAGGATCATGCCGGGGCCTCGCAAACGCCCCGGCAAGGATCTTGCCAGGAACTTTGTCATTTGGTCTTCACGAAGATCTGCGTGCCACCAGTCTTCAGAAAGATCTGCATGCCACCAGTCTTCACAAAGATCTGCATGCCACTACGCATGCGCCCCCAGGTCTTGGTCTTGACATTGTCGATGGTGTCAGAGCTCTCAACCTGAAAGGTGGTGTTCTTGTTAGTGCTTCGCAAGTCGTCCCGGCAAGGATCTTGCCGGGGCTTCGCGAGCCGCCCCGGCAAGGATCTTGCCAGGGGTCCAGCTTGCCTTCTACTTTCTCGCTACTGGTCTAGTTGTTGTCTTTGATGTCTTGTATCTTGCCCCCAGCTGCCCCCGTCAAGCCTTGCCGCGGGTGCGGCTGCAACTGCCCGTGCACAAGTAAGGGGTACCAAAGGGCCCAAACTTTAGTACACCGACAGAGGTTATGACACGCATATATATGGAGTATTCATGTTGCCCCCTCTTTGACATGTACATACTCCTATACCGTGCATATACGTAACACAAACAAAAAAAGAACCATCCTTGTTGGTCAAATTAGTCTCTCTCTCTCTCTCTCTCTCTCTCGTTGTACATTCAACTGGTCGACGATGACCTCGTGGGCCCATAAAGAGAGGCACACGCGAGTGATGTCATAGGACAAAACCACTGCGTTCATGCGCTCGTGTGTTATGTGATGTTTGAATACCCAATGCACAACTTTGACGTGGCACATGCTTCGCAAACCGGAAATGCACTACACCACGATGCGTGTAGCCCCCTCACTTCAAGCCGGCGGGAGTGTCTACGCACGTGCTCGAACTTTGATATGGAATCCCACCATGGTGTTATGTCATAGCACCAACATGCTGTGGTAAAAAATTAGTCCAATTTGAGACAAGTTTTGGCACAGACTTCTTACAAACCGGAGCTTCTCTCAAAAAGGCTCATGGTTCCGAGAGGGACCTTGTCACCTATGTGTGCGAAACGACATACACTGTCTCTTCCCGCCTTGATTTATTTTACAGAGGCAACATGCAACTATAGTAGCGTCGTCCTAAAAATATGAAATTATTCATGGTTCGTTTTGCCTTTTCATACATCATTTGAGATTCCTAGGCATTTTGGAACGTACTTTGGTGTGTGCAAAGGTCATGTGTGTACTAGCCACGTATGTAATTGGATGTTCAATCTGTTTATGGAATCAAGTCCTTATAAGTTATAAGTACATGTGTTGTTGTTCTGTGTGCAATGACATCGCACACGGACCATACTGGGGAACACGTCGATAATTATTTCATCAATCGCTGACAATTGTATACCACCAAGCGTTTGCCCACAACACACACGGCTTATTAGTAGCAATCGTCTATGTTATTATCAGTCTTCGCACACATTTCTGATTATAGACATGTTTGCCGCGTATCACACACATCTTGTTATATTGAACCGTTTCTGTTCTCTTGGCTCAAAGCAAATAGTTCATCCGAGTGAACTGCATGCCGTATATCGCACACACCTTGATCTGGCTGACCGTTTCTTTTGTGTTGCCTAACCACAAACAGTTCGTCCGAGTGAACTGTATGTTGTATATCCCACACACCTTCATCTGGCTGCCCGTTTCTTTTGTTCCTCCTCATCGCAAACAGTTAATTGAACTGAACTTTATGCCCTGCATCACACACTCAACTAAAATCTGAACCGTGTTTGATGCATCCGCCATCGCAAACGTTTTGCACCTTTTTGACGGTTTTTTACACCACCATTTGCGATTATTGCATCGCACACAGTTTCGTCGAAGGGTCTCTGATCGTAGTGTCGCGTGAGCAGCATCCTGCAGTAGTGATCATCACACCTCTATTTAGTTACAACTCAAGAGAAATAAAAATTACAACTCGATACCTAACACAAAGCATGACTTCATATGAATGCCTCTGGTAGGGTATCGGGATGTGCAATGATCTAGCATAACAACAATATAAAAAACGGACAAGACAGGGAAATATCATGCTAGCTATCTTACGATCATGCAAACCAATATGAAAATGAATGCTCAAGTCATCAAAACGAAAGTGGTGGAAGTTGCATGGCAATATATCTCGGACTGGCTATGGAAAGGCCATAATAGGTAGGTATTTTGGCTATGTTGAGGAAGATATAATAAGACTTATGTGTGATAGAGCGTATCACATCATGGGATTTGGATGCACCGGCGAAGTGTGCACCGACTCTCGAGGTGAGAAAGGGCAATGCACGGTACCGAAGAGGCTAGCAAATTGCGAAAAGGTAAGAGTGCGTATAATCCATGGACTCACATTAGTCATAAAGAACTCATATACTTATTGCAAAAGTTTATTAGCCCTCGAAGCAAAGTACTACTACGCATGCCCCTAGGGGGATAGATTGGTAGGAAAGTACCATCGCTCGTCCCCGACCGCCACTCATAAGGAAGACAATCAATAATAAATCATGCTCCAATTTCATAGCATAACGAGAGACTATACGTGCATGCTCCGGGAATCATAAACCTTAACAGAAATATCTTACTAAACACGATCATCCACTAGTACCTCCCACATATTATCATCTCTATATCGCAAAACTATTGCAAGAATAAAACATATCATATTCAGTGATCCACAAGTTTTATGTAGGATCTGTTGACTAACCATGCAAACGACCAATTCCCGTTGACTCTCTAAATAGATATAAGTTAAGCATGAGAGCTTAATTCTTTCTACAAAAGATCACGCTCTAAAAAATATAAGTGAAGAAAAAGAGCATTCTACAAATAAGGGCTTTCTATGTGAAGAGAAACAGGCAATCCAAACTTCAAATGATATAAGTGAAGCACATGAAGCATTCTATAAAGCCATACTCAAAAATTATAAGCGAAGTGCAATGAGTATTATATAAATCAACCTTGGACTATCTCATACCAGCATGGTGCACAAAACAAAAATGAAAACTAAACAAAAAAGACGCTCCAAGATTTACACATATCACATGAACGAAACGAAAACGAAAACATATCGGTACTTGTTGAAGAAAGATGGGATGCCTTCTGGGGCATCCCCAAGCTTAGACGCTTGAGTCTCCTTAGATATTTACTTGGGGTGCCTTGGGCATCCCTAAGCTTGAACTCTTTCCTCTCATCCTTCTCCTTATATCAAGACCTCCTCGATCTTTGAACACTTTCCACACGAAACTTAACAGAAAACTCGGTAAGATCCATTAGAATAATAATGCAAATCACTACTTTAAGTACTGTTGCAAACCAATTCATATTTTGTTTTTGCATTGTACATACTGTATTATAACTTCTCCATGGCTTATAGCATCGATACAATCGATAATTTCATCAAAACAAGCAAAACAATGCATCAAAAACAGAATCTGTCAAAAACAGGACACTCTGTAATAATCTGAACATTGACCATACTTCTGTAACTCCAATAATTCTGACAAATTAGGACAAAATAAACAAATTGCATAGAAATACTGTGTAAAAATTTTAGAAACTTTTGACGTTCCAGTAAAAAATGTAAAGTCACGCACTAAAGCCAAAGTTTCTGTTTTTGCACCGCACATACCAACAATAAATCTAATCATCCTAAAGGAAAATCTTGGCACATTATTTTTATAATACAATGTATTTGTATAATGGAATAATTATTTTTTTGAGAAACTTCCATGAAAAATTCTACATTGTTTCCATGAGCATGAACACAAGTGTTCAAGGTCGACCCTCACTTCTCCAATGCATAACCTACAAATCGCTTCTCTTTTTGAAAAAGTTCTTTAAGTTCCCCTCTATTTTTTGTTTTTAAACTTTATAAAAGCACACAACAGAAGTAAATAACTCTCTTCAACTTCCGGGTTGTCTCCTTGGCAGCGCTTTCTTTAAAGCCATTAAGGTAGGCATAAAGTTATCAAGTAATGGATCCACCCGGTGAAGGAAATATGCCCTAGAGGCAATAATAAAGTTGTTATTAATATTTCCTCATATCATGATAAATGTTTATTATTCATGCTAAAATTGTATTAACCGGAAACTTAGTACATGTGTGAATACATAGACAAACAGTGTCACTAGTATGCCTCTACTTGACTAGCTCATTGAATCAAAGATGGTTAAGTTTCCTAGCCATTGACATGAGTTGTCATTTTATTAACGGGATCACATCATTAGAGAATGATGTGATTAACTTGACCCATTCCGTTAGCTTAGCACTTGATCGTTTAGTGTGTTGCTATTGCTTTCTTCATGACTTATACATGTTCCTATGACTATGAGATTATGCAACTCCCGAGTACCGGGGGAACACTTTGTGTGCTACCAAACGTCACAACGTAATTGGGAGATCATAAAGGTGCTCTACAGGTGTCTACGATGGTACTTGTTGAGTTGGCATAGATCAGGATTGGGATTTGTCACTCCAATTGTCGGAGAGGTATCTCTGGCCCTCTCGGTAATGCACATCACTATAAGCCTTGCAAGCAATGTGACTAATGAGTTAGTTGCAGGATGATGCATTATGGAACGAGTAAAGAGACTTGCCGGAAACGAGATTGAACTAGGTATTGAGATACCGACGGTCGAATCTCGGGCAAGTAACATACTGATGACAAAGGGAACAACGTATGTTGTTATGCGGTTTGACCGATAAAGATCTTCATAGAATATGTGGGAGCCAATATGAGCATCTAGGTTTCTCTATTGGTTATTGACCGGAGATGAGTCTCGGTCATGTCTACATAGTTCTCGAACCCGTAGGGTCCGCACGCTTAACGTTCGGTGACGATCGGTAATATGATTTTATGTGTTTTGATGTACCGAAGGTATTTCGGAGTTCCGGATATGATCATGGACATGACGAGGAGTCTCAAAATGGTCGAGACATAAAGATCAATATATTGGATGACTATGTTTGGACATCGGAAGGGTTCCGAGTAAGTTTGGACGAATACCGGAGTACCGGGGGGTTACCGGAACCCCCCGGGGAGTGTAATGGGCCTCATGGGCCTTGGTGGAGAGAGGAAGGGGCGGCCAGGGCAGGCCACACGCCCCCTCCCCCTCTAGTCCGAATTGGACTAGGAAGGGAGGGGGGAGCGGCGCCCCCCTTTTTTCTTCCCCCTCTCTCCTCCTTCCTTCCCTCCTACTCCTACTCATGGAAGGGGTGGAATCCTACTCCCGGTGGGAGTAGGACTCCCCTTGGGGCGCGCCTAGGAGGCCGGCCTCCTCCCCCTCCTCCACTCCTTTATATACGGGGGAGGGGGGCACCCCATAGACACACAAGTTGATCATTGATCTCTTAGCCGTGTGCGGTGCCCCCTCCACCATAATCCACCTCGATCATATCGCAGCGATGCTTAGGCGAAGCCCTGCGTCGATAGGTTCATCATCACCGTCATCATGCCGTCGTGCTGACGGAACTCTCCCTCGAAGCTCTACTGGATCGTGAGTTCGTGGGACGTCACCGAGCTGAACGTGTGCAGATCACGGAGGTGCCGTACGTTCGGTACTAGGATCGGTCGATCATGAAGACATACGATACATCAACCGCATTGTCATAACGCTTCCGCTTTCGGTCTACGAGGGTACGTGGACAACACTCTCCCCTCTCGTTGCTATGCATCACCATGATCTTGTGTGTGCGTAGGATTTTTTTTGAAATTACTACGTTCCCCAACACCCGGATCCCAAGGTATATCAAAGCCAATTTTAATTAACAATGATTTGGCATTTAGTAGTGAGCACAAAGCAACATATATCATGTAATGATGAAGTCTAACTTTCTTCCTATGCATCGGCATGTCATAAAAGAACAATTCATGCACATCAAGTAAAGGCTAATACATAGCATAAGCAGATTCTTGCAATTTTATCGTATTGGAAATATAGAGAGGCGGAGATGTAGTTCCTCTCTCATAATAATTGCAAGTAGGAGCAGCAAGCACATGCATATTATATTCATCAAAATTATCATGTGCAACGGTATAAGGTGATAATCCACAAGTATAGGGGATCAATTATAGCCTCTTTCGATAAGTAAGAGTGTCGAACCCAACGAGGAGCTAAAGGTAGAACAAATATTCCCTCAAATTCTATCGACCACCAATACAACTCTACGCACGCTTGACGTTCGGTTTACCGGAAACAAGTATGAAACTAGAAGTACTTTGTAGGTGTTTTTGGATAGGTTTGCAAGAAAAGAAAGAGCGCGTAAATAAAGCTAGGGATTGTTGTAAGTAAAGAAGCAAAAAAGTAAATATAGCGAGTGTGGAAAAGTGGTGGTAGGAGTTGCGAAATTGTCCCTTAAGAAATTGACTACTTTACTAGACCGATAGCAAGTTTCATGTGGGAGAGGCCACTGCTAGCATGTCATCCCTTACTTGGAATTCTACGCACTTATGATTGGAACTATTAGCAAGCATCCGCAACTACTAACGTTCATTAAGGTAAAACCCAACCATAGCATTAAGATATATTGGTCCCCTTCAATCCCGTATGCATCAATTTCTATGCTAGGTTGAAGCTTCATCACTCTTTCCCTCCAATACATAGTCCTATCAACATACAACTAACCCTATGGTGTGATCCATGCGCAGCTCATATGATGGGCACCAAAGTACAGCAACATAACCACAAGCAAATTAAATCAATCATAGCAATTCATCAACCACCGATAGGACAACGAAAATCTACTCAGACATCATAGGATGGCAACACATCATTGGATAATAATATGAAGCATAAAGCACCATGTTAAAGTAGAGGGTACAGCGGGCTGCGGGAGAGTGGACCGCTGTATATAGAGGGGGGAAGGTGATGGAGATGTTGGTGAAGATGGCGGAGGTGTTGGTGAAGATCGCGGTGATGATGATGATGGCCACAGCAGCGTTCCGACGCCACCGGAAGAGAAGGGAGAGGGGCCCTTCGCCTTCTTCTTCTTCCTTGACCTCCTCCCTAGATGGGAGAAGGGTTTCCCCTCCGTCCTTGGTCTCCATGGCGTGGGAGGGGCGAGAGCTCCTCCGAGATTGGATTTGTCTCTCTGTCTCTCTCTGTTTCTGCGTTCTGGTCTTCTGTCCTTTCAGCGTTTCATGTATATATGGAGATCCGTAACTCCGATTGGACTGAAACCTTCGCCGTGATTTTTTACCAAAAAATAGCTTTCTTGCAGCCAAAGAAGGGCATCAACCGCCTTACGGGTGGCCCACAAGGCTGGGGGGCGCGCCCTCCTGGGATGGCGTGGGCCCTGCCTCGTGGCCACCTCGGACACCGTTTCGCGTTGATCTTTCTCCCAGATTTTCCAAATATTCCAAAAATAAGCTCCGTCCGTTTTTATCCCGTTTGGACTCCGTTTGATATGGATATTCAGCGAAACCAAAAACATGCAACATACAGGAACCCGACCTTTGGGCCTTTGGATAAATTTGTTAGTCCCAAAAATAGTATAAAAAGTTGCAAAAAGTATATGAAAGTTGAATAATATTGGCATGGAACAATCAAAAATTATAGATCCGACGGAGACATATCAAGATCCCCAAGCTTAATTCCTGCTCGTCCTCGAGTAGGTAAATGATAAAAAAGATAATTTTTGATGTGGAATGCTACCTAGCATAATCTTGATCATATGTCTAATCATGGCGTGAATATTAAGACACGAGTGATTCAAAGCAATAGTCTATCATTTGACATAAAAACAATAATACTTCAAGCCTACTAATAAAGCAATCATGTCTTTTCAAAATAACAAGGCCAAAGAAAGTTATCCCTACAAAATCATATAGTCTGGCTATGCTCCATCTTCACCACACAAAATATTCACATCATGCACAACCCCGATGACAAGCCGAGCAATTGGTTCATACTTTTTAACGCGCTTCAGCATTTTCAACCCTCACGCAATACATGAGCGCAAGCCATGGACATAACCCTCACGCAATATGATGATGGGGGTTATGTGGAGAAGACAAAAAAGGAGAAAGTCTCACATCGACGCGGCTAATCAACGGGCTATGGAGATGCCCATCAATTGATGTCAATGTGAGGAGTAGGGATTGCCATGCAACGGAAGCACTAGAGCTATAAGTATATGAAAGCTCAAACTTAACTAAGTGGGTGTGCATCCAACTTGCTTGCTCATGAAGACCTAGGGCATTTGAGGAAGCCCATCGTTGGAATATACAAGCCAAGTTCTATAATGAAAATTCCC
Organism: Aegilops bicornis; assembly: GCA_021605145.1. Lineage (NCBI taxonomy): Eukaryota > Viridiplantae > Streptophyta > Magnoliopsida > Poales > Poaceae > Aegilops > Aegilops bicornis. The sequence continues at coordinate 543,626,945 of CM038671.1, forward strand.
ACTAGTATATGAAAGTGATAACTCAAGAGACTCTCTATATGAAGAACATGGTGCTACTTTGAAGCACAAGTGTGGTAAAAGGATAGTAACATTGCCCCTTTTTCTCCCTTTTTTTGCGGGCTTCTTTGTCCCCCTTTTTTTATTTAGGCTTCTTTGGCCCCTCTTTTTTTGATGGGGCAATGCTCTAATAATGATGATCATCACACTTTTATTTACTTACAACTCGATATTACAACTCGATACTAGAACAAGGATATGACTCTATATGAATGCCTCCGGCGGTGTACCGGGATGTGCAATGATCTAGCGTAGCAACGACATCAAAAAATGGACAAGCCATGAAAACATCATGCTAGCTATCTTACGATCATAAAGCAATATGACAATAAATGCTCAAGTCATGTATATGATGATGATGGAAGTTGCATGGCAATATTATCTCGGAATGGCTATGGAAATGCCATGATAGGTAGGTATGGTGGCTGTTTTGAGGAAGATATAAGGAGGTTTATGTGTGATAGAGAGTATCGTATCATGGGGTTTGGATGCACCGGCAAAGTTTGCACCAACTCTCGAGGTGAGAAAGGGCAATGCACGGTACCGAAGAGGCTAGCAATGATGGAAGGGTGAGAGTGCGTATAATCCATGGACTCACATTAGTCATAAAGAACTCATATACTTATTGCAAAATTTTATTAGCCCTCGAAGAAAAGTACTACTACGCATGCCCCTAGGGGGATAGATTGGTAGGAAAAGACCATCGCTCGTCCCCGACCGCCACTCATAAGGAAGACAATCAACAAATACCTCATGCTCCGACTTCGTTACATAACGGTTCACCATACGTGCATGCTACGGGAATCACAAACCTCAACACAAGTATTTCTACAATCCACAAATATCCACTAGCATGACTCTAATATCACCATCTTTATATTGCAAAACTATTGCAAGGAATCAAACATATCATATTCAGTGATCTACAAGTTTTATGTAGGATTTTATGACTAACCATGTGAATGACCAGTTCCTGTCATCTCTCTAAATAGATATAAGTGAAGCAAGAGAGTTTAATTCTTTCTACAAAAGATATGCCCACGCTCTAACAAATATAAGTGAAGAAAAAAGAGCATTCTACAAATGGTTGTTGTCTAAGTGAAGAGAAACAGGCAATCCAAACTTCAAATGATATAAGTGAAGCACATGAAGCATTCTATAAAGCCATACTCAAAAGATTTAAGTGAAGTGCAAAGAGAATTCTATAAATCAAACAAGTACTATCTCATACCAGCATGGTGCATAAAAGAAAAATGAAAACTAAATGCAAAAGACGCTCCAAGATTTGCACATATCACATGAATGAAACGAATCCGAAAACATACCGATATTTGTTGAAGAAAAAGGAGATGTCTTCCGGGGCATCCCCAAGCTTAGACGCTTGAGTCTCCTTGAATATTTACTTGGGGTGCCTCGGGCATCCCTAAGCTTTAGCTCTTGCCTCTCTTCCTTCTTCTCACATTGAGACCTTCTCGATCATCGAACACTTCATCCACACAAAACTCCAACAGAAAACTCGGTAAGATCCGTTAGTATAATAAAGCAAATCACTACTCTAAGTACTGTTGCAAACCAATTCATATTTTGTTTTTGCATTGTGTTTACTGTAATATAACTTTTTCATGGCTTAATCCACTGATATAAATTGATAGTTTCATCAAAACAAACAAACTATGCATCAAAAACAGAATCTGTCTAAAACAGAACAATATGTAATAATCTGAACATTAAACATACTTATGATACTTGAAAAATTCTGCCAAAATTAGGTAAAATACAAAATATGTATAGAAATACATTGCAAAAAGAATCAGAACAATTTGACATTTCAGTAAAAAACTAAAAATCACGCACTACAGCCAAAGTTTCTGTCCTGCACCGCACAAACCAACAAGCATTGTAAACATCCTAAAGGCAAACCTTGGCACATTATGTTTATAATACAATGGAATTGTACAAGGGGATAATTATTTTTATTGAAAAGTTTTTGTAATTAAGATTCACAAAGTTCCCATGGGCATGAACAAAGTTCAAGGACGTCCCCCACTTTCACAATGCTCGTCTCTCTCACTTTCACTTTTCTTTTTGAAAAGTTTTGGGTTTCCCTCTTTATTTTTTTTGTTTTTAAACTATATAAAAGCACGCAACAGAAATAAATGACTCTCTAAAACTTCCGGGTTGTCTCCCTGGCAGCGCTTTCTTTAAAGCCATTAAGCTAGGCATATAGTGCTCAAGTAGCGAATCCACCCGGATCCCAAGGTATATCAAAGCCAATTTTAATTAGCAATGATTTAAAATTTAGTAGTGAGCACAAAGCAACATATATCAAGCAATGACGAAGTATAACTCTCTTCCTATGCATCGGCATGTCATAAAAGAACAATTCATGCACACCTAGTAAAGGCCAATACATAGTATAAACAGTTTCTTGCAACTTTATTGTATTGGAAACATAGAGAGGTGGAGATATAGTTCCTCTCTCATAATAATTGCAAGTAGGAGCAGCAAGCACATGCATATTATATCTATCAAAATCATCATGTGCAACGGTAAAAGGCAACCCATCAATATAACCCTTAATAAGTGTAAACTTCTCCGATATAGTGTAGTTCGGAGAATTCAAAAAGATAATAGGACTATCATGCATGGGTGCAATAGCAACAATTTCATTTTAACATAAGGAAATATAGCAAGTTCATCTCCATCAGCATAATTCATATTGGCATCTTAGCCACAAGCATAGCAATCATCAAGTTCATCAAAAAGGGATATTTCAAATGAATCAACGAGATCGTAGCAATTATCATAGCATTCATCCGTCGGTAAGAACGAAGGGACATTAAACAATGTATGGGATAAACAGTTACTCTCAATAGAAGGTGGGAACAAGTAGCTAATCTGCTCTTCCTCCTTTTGTTCTCCGCTCTCCTCCTCATCTTTTTCATCCAATGAGCTCACAGTTTCATCAATTTCTTCTTCCATAGTTTCCTGCAAAATATTAATCTCTTCTTGGATAGCGGAGACTTTCTCAATAAATACATCAATATCGGAATTGTATTTATAATTCTCATAGCAATATTTAAGTATAGCAAAATTTTCAGCTGAATCGTCAAAATCTTCATACTTTTCAAACAAAGATTCAATTTCATAAGCAGCCTTAAAAGCAAAAAATTCTTCTATTCGTTCCACATCATAGTAATCATATCTACCATTAGCATAAGAAGCCAAGGTTTCATTATCACTAAATTCACATGAAAAGGGAAGGTGTGGAGCCTTCATCCTAGAGCAACAAGTATAAGCATATCTCTGGCATAAATTCCAAGCATACCAATGCAACATATCAATTTGATCCCATAAGAGTTTCCCTTTTTGAGTCAAGCGATAATCGCTAAAGTATTTGCGTTGATCCAAAGTGTCTCCTATTATCATGTTGAATGGGGTTTTCTCAGGATTATCAAAGTAGTGTTTAATATTTTTCACATAACGAGCATCGAGGGTTTTAAGAGGTTCCCCATCTCCATGAGTAGCAAGTACAACTATTTTTTGGTAGTTCGTGTTCCATATCCATAACTAAAGATAGAGAACAACTTAGAACATAAAATAAAAACTACTTAGTAATAAATCAAACAAGCACACACGAGAATATCACCCCACGCTATTGCTCCCTGGCAATGGCGCCAAAAAAAGGTCTTGATAACCCACAAGTATAGGGGATCATTTGTATCCTTTTTCGATAAATAAGAGTGTCAAGCCAACGAGGAGCTAAAGGTAGAACAAATATTCCCTCAATTTCTATCGACCACCGATACAACTCTATGCACGCGTAACATTTGCTTTTTACCTAGAACAAGAATAAAACTAGAAGTACTTTGTAGGTGTTGATAGGTTTGGAAGATAATAAAGAACGTGAAAATAAAAGTTAGGTGTTGTTAAAATAAAGAAAAAATAAGTTTAGTAAAACGAGTGTGGATTAATGGTGGTAGGATTTGCGGAATTGTCCCTTAGCAATTGACTACGTTACTAGACCGATAGCAAGTTTTATGTGGGAGAGGCCACTACTAGCATGGCGTCCCTTACTTGGAATTCTATGCACTTATGATTGGAACTATTAGCAAGCATCCGCAACTACTAACGTTCATTAAGGTAAAACCCAACCATAGCATTAACATATATATTGGCCCCCCTTCAATCCCGTATGTATCAATTTCTATGTTTAGGAAGAAGCTTCTGTCACCCTTGACCTCCAATGCATAGTCCTATCAACATACAACTAACCCTATGGTGTGATCCACACGCACGCTCATATGTTGGGCACCAAAGGACAGCAACATAACCACAAGCAAATTAAACCACCCTTGCCCGCAGTAGAGCTCCAACTGACTTATGAGGAGGGCACAACCCTCCACCATGCGCCTGGGCTGCCTGGCATGCCCTGGTGTCTTGTGGTAGTTGTTCCCCCTCGTTTGCGATGATTCCACCTCCCAAAAATCACAAATATTCCAAAATAATTATCCGCAATTTTTTAGCGAGTTTGGACTTTGTTTGATATGGATATTCTGCGAAACAAAAAACATGCAACAAACAGGAACTGGCACTGGGTATTGTATTAATAGGTTAGTCCAATAAATCATATAAATTGTTGCCAAAAGTATGTAAAAGTTGTATCATATTGGCATGGAATAATCAAAAATTATATATACGATGGAGACGTATCAGTTGCCGGCTAGCTGGCCAGCAGGCCGCTGATATGTCTCCAACGTATCTATAATTTTTTATTGTTCCATGCTGTTATATTATCATTCTTGGATGTTTTATAACCATTTTATAGTAATTTTATATCATTTTTTGGTACTAACCTATTGACATAGTGCCAAGTGCCAGTTGCTGTTTTTTGCATGTTTTTTACATCGTAGAAAATCAATACCAAACGGAGTCCAAACGCAGTGAAACTTTTTGTGGAATTTTTTGGACCAGAAGACATCCAGTGGGGCAAAGAAGCACCTGGGGGGTGCTCCGAGGGGAGCACAACCCACCAGGGCGCGCCTGGAGGCCCAGGCGCGCCCTGGTGGGTTGTGCCCACCTTGGTTGCCTCCTGAACCGCCTCTTTACTCTATAAATACCCCAATATTCCAGAAACCCTAAAGGAGTCGACGAAAATCAATTCCAGACGCCACAAGTTCCAGAACCACCAGATCCAATCTAGACACCATCACAGAGGGGTTCACCATGTCCATTGGTGCCTCTCCGATGATGTCTGAGTAGTTCTTTGTAGACCTACGGGTCTGTAGTTAGTAGCTAGATGGCTTCCTCTCTCTCGTTTGATTCTCAATACAATGGTCTCTTGGAGATCCATATGATGTAACTCTTTTTGCGGTGTGTTTGTTGGGGTCCGATGAACTTTGAGTTTACGATCAGATCTATCTTTTTATCCATGAAAGTTATTTGAGTCTTCTTTGATCTCTTATATGCATGATTGCTTATAGACTCGTATTTCTTCTCCGATATTTGGTTTTTGTTTGGACAACTTGATCTATTTATCTTGCAATGGGAAGAGGTGCTTTGTGATGGGTTTGATCTTACGGTGCTTGATCCCAGTGATAGAAGGGGAATCGACACGTATGTATCGTTGCTATTAAGGATAACAAGATTGGGTGTATTTCTACATAAATAGATCTTGTCTACATCATGTCATCGTTCTTATTGCATTACTCCGTTTCTCCATGAACTTAATACACTAGATGCTTGTTGGATAGCGGTCGATGTGTGGAGTAATAGTAGTAGATGCAGGCAGGAGTCGGTCTACTCTTGGACATGATGCCTATATAATGATCATTGCTTGGATACCGTCATGATTATTTGAAGTTTTATCAATTGCCCAACAGTAATTCGTTTACCCACCGTTTGCTATTTTTCTCGAGAGAAGCCACTAGTGAAACCTACGGCCCCGGGTCTCTTCTTTATTATATTTGCCTTTGCGATCTACTTTTAATTGCTTTTATTTTGAGATCTATTAAACCAAAAATATAAAACTACCTTGCTGCAATTTATTTTATCATGCATTCCCGCGAGATCCATCTATCAAATTATTACAACTTTCACACGTCCGTTTGCCAATTTCTGGCACCGTTGCCTGAAAGGGATTGACAACTCCTTTTACACATCGGGTTGCGAGTATTTGTTATTTGTGTGCAGGTGCCGTTCACGTAGTGTTGCGTGATTCTCCTACTGTTTCGATAACCTTGGTCTCATCACTGAGGGAAATACCTACCGTTCATGTGCTACATCATCCCTTCCTCTTTGGGAAATACCGATGTAGTTCTAGCAGACATCAAAAGGAATTTCTGGCGCCATTGCCGGGGAGACATCATCAACATCTACCAGGTTCCTAATCACAAATGTCATCTCCTCAAAATTTACATTATTTACCATTTGCCTCTCGTTTTCCTCTCCCCCACTTCACAAAAATTTGCCGTTTTATTCGCCCTCTTTTTCGTTCGCCATTTTCTTGTCGGATCTGTTTTTGAGTGCAATCTTGTTGCATAGTCACAATGACTCAAGAGAACACCGAGTTGTGTGATTTCTCAAATGCCAACAACAATGATTTTATTGGCACTCCGATTGCTCCCGCCACTAGTGCGGAATCTTGTGATATTAATACTGCTTTGCTGAATCTTGTTACGAAAGATCAATTTAAGATCAATTTTATGTTACTCCTAATGAGGATGTCGCGTCCCATCTTAACACATTCGTGGAATTATGTGATCTGCAAAATAAAAAATATGTGGACAATGATGTTGTGAAGATGAAATTATTTCCATTTTCTTTGCAAGATCATGCAAAAAAATTGTTTTCTTCTTTGCCTCGCAATAGTATCGATTCTTGGAATAAGTGAAAAGATGCTTTTATTACTAAGTATTTTCCGCCTGTGAAAATTATTTCCCTTAGAACCTAGATCATGAATTTCAAACAACTTGAACATGTTGCACAATCTTGGGAAAGGATTAAAATGATGCTAAGGAATTGCCCAACTCATGGGTTAAATCTTTGGATGATCATACAAAAAATTTATGCGGGGTTGAATTTTGTTTCTCGTAATCTTTTACATTCCGCCGCGGGTGGTACTTTTATGGAAATTACTTTGGGTGAATCCACCAAATTGCTTGATAATATTATGGCAAATTATTCACAATGGCATACCAAAAGAGCTCCTACTAGTAAAAAAGTTAATTCGGTTGATGAAATTTCTTCTTTGAGTGAAGAGTTGATGCTGTTATGAAATTGGTTGCTAGTAAAAGTTCTCCTATTGATTTCAATGATATGCCTTTGTCCACTTTGATTAAGCAAAATAGTGGTGCCGTAGATGTGAATTTTATCTCGCGAAACAATTTTAATAACAATGCTTATAGAGGTAATTTTAATCCTAGGCCTTTTCCTAGTAATTCCTCTAATAATTATGGTAATTCCTATGGAATTCCTTCTTATAATAATAATAGGAACACCTGTGACCTTGAGAATAATATTAAAGAATTTATCAACACTCAAAAGGTTTTCAATGCTACAATGGAAGAAAAGTTGAATAAGGTTGATGATTTGTCTAGAAGTGTTGATAGAATTTCTCATGATGTAGAAAATCTCAAGATGAATTTTTTTTGGCTAAGATTGAGGAATCAACTATAGCTTTTTATGTTTCTATGGATGAAAGTAAGAAAAGAACCGCTATGCTTAGAGCTAGAAGAGAATTTTTAGAAAAAGCGTTTTCTAGTGATTTATTTCATAAATGTGATGAAGATCTTAAAATGATTGGTGTTTCTTCTATTGATTCTTTGTTTAGTAAAATTAAGATTGATAATAAAGGGACTTAAGAAGAGTCAACTTTAGCTAGAAGGCGTCCCGATAATTCGGAGGGTGAAAATCTCGTTGAGAAAATTGATAAAGGTGGGTTTGAAGAGGTCAAAACTTTAACTAGTGATGTGCCCACTCTTTTGGATTACAAAGACTTTAATTATTAGAGTTGTTATTTGATTGATTTTATTTCTATTTTGAAATCCATGATAGATTCACCCCATGCCTATGAGCAAGGTTGGAAAAAGCGGTAGGCATAAGCGAGGCGGTTGGCCTTCGCCTAGTTCCTAGGCGGTGCCTAAGCGCCCTAGGCGCGGCCTAGGCGGTAATATAGTTTTACTCGTAGTATATTTGTGATTATTATATGGGTGTTGATATTAGTTTAGGGCATATAAATAAGTTAATTACCGTCTACTACCATTGGAATATAATCTGTTTGGCATATCAGTGCAGTATGTGGCATGATGTCATGCTTGGATAGCCAATCCTTGCTTGCCCTGCCTAGACCTCCATTTATGCCCTAGGCGAGGCGTTTGGTCATTGCCTAGTGCCTAGGCGTGCCTAAGCGCCTCCTAGGCACTGCCTTTTCCAACAGAGCCTATGAGCAAAATAAAGCTTTTACTAAACATATTGTTGATGCTATGATGAAAGCTTTAGAAGAAAAGTTGGAATTGGAAGTTTCAATTCCTAGAAAATTACATGATGAGTGGGAACCTACTATCAAAGTCAAGATTAAAAATTATGAGTGTTTTGCTTTATGAGACTTGGGTGCTAGTGTTTCGACAATTCCGAAATCTTTATGTGATGTGCTTGGTCTTACCGATATTGAAGAATGCTCTTTAAATTTGCACTTGGCGGATTCTACTATTAAAAAGCCTATGGGAAGAGTTAATGATGTTCTTATTCTTGCAAATAGGAATTATGTGCCCATAGATTTTATTGTTCTTGATATTGATTGTAATCCGTCTTGACTAATTATTCTTGGTAGACCGTTTTTACGCACCATTGGTGCCGTGATTGATATGAAAGAAGGCAATATTAAGTTCCAATTTCCACTAAGGAAGGGTATGGAACACTTCCCTAGAACAATCATTAGGCCACCATATGAATCAATCATGAGCGAATCCTATGGATCTCGAAAGAAAGATGATAATACTTAGATCCTTGCTTTATGCCTAGCTAGGGGCGTGAAACTATAGCGCTTGTTGGGAGGCAACCCAATGAATAAAATTTATTTTTGTCTTTTGCTTTCTGTTCTTGAGTGTTTGCACAATTATACTACTGTTATGATTGTGTTTTTTTTATTAGTGTTTGTACCAAGCAAAGCCTTTAGGATCTTCTTGGGCGATAGTTGTTTTGATCTTGCTGAAAAACAGAAACTTTTGCGTCCAGAGTTACAAATTTTAAAAATCACAGAAGCGACGAAAAATTCTGAATTTTGTACAGTAGAGTGATATACAAATTATTCAGGTTTTCCTAATTTTTCAGAATTTTTGGAGTTACATAAGTATACGAAATATTCAGATTTCTACAGACTGTTCTTTTTTTGACAGATTCTGTTTTCTTTGTGTTGTGTGCTTGTTTTGATGATTCTATGGTTTTCTTTGAAGAGTTTTTGCCATAGAAAAGTTGGAATACAGTAGATATAAGGCAAGAATAAAATATGAGTGGGTTCCAACAGTAATTATAGTAGTGATTTGCTTTCTTATACTAACAGATCTCACGAAGGTTTTGTTGAGTTTTGTGTGATTGAAGTTTTCAAGTTTTGGGTGATGTTAGACGGATGAAGGAATAAGGAGTAAGAAGAGCCTAAGCTTGGGGATGCCCATGGCATCCCAAGCAATTATCCAAAGAGAAGCAACCAACTAAGCTTGGGGATGCCCGAGTGGCATCCCCTCTTTCTTCTAACAACCATCGGTATTTTCCTCGAAGCTATATTTTTATTCGTCACATACTATGAGTTTTGTTTGGAGCTTCCTGTATGATATGGGTCTTTATTTGTTTTGCTTTTTATTTTAAGTCATGAATCCTTGCTGGACACGCCTATTTGTGAGAGCCAAAATTATGCCATGACTTGTTAGAATTGCTCTCTTGCTTCACTTAAATTTATTTGAGAGTTAGTAAAATTTTCAAAAAATTCTCTCTTGCTTCACTTAAATTAATTTGAGAGAAAGAAATATTATACTCATGATCTTCACTTATATTTTTTTGAACTTATCAAAATCAACTGTCGGCGTTCTGGGAACGGGGGTCCCCAGACTTGCCTGCCTGCGGCCTGCGGCGTGGCTCGAAGGAGGCCCAACACGGCCCATCTTCATCAACACAAGCTCAAGACCCTCGCGAGGGGCCAAGCCTCGCGGGGCGGACGACAAGGAGCTTCCTCAGGCACGGCCTCGTCAGGCTGGCTCATGAGGAGGCGGAGAGTTCAAGGCAGGGTACCTTGCGAGGTGCCCATGACACAAGCCATGACGACCAAGGGCGCCAGTCGGGCGCCAGCCCACGCAGTGTCCTCCTTTCCTCTTTGGTGCAAAGGGAGCAAGCGCAGGCGAGAGTATCAAGCAAAGGCATCCATTTCGGTGCAACAAGACCAAGACCAGCCCAACGGCTGGAAGGGAGTCATCGTGGAGCCCAAGCAGGCGTCATCACCAGAGCCTTTGGCAGGCGAGGACCAACTTTAGTCAGGATAAGTGTACTCGTTGTTCCCCTTCAAAATGGCCAATTGTTGGCGCCCTTCCCGCTCAATATTTGGGAAGAGGCCCAGGGCCTTCGCCTATAAATAGGAGTAGCCACCCCCAGGGCAGAGAGATCCGGATCCTCATCAAGAAACCAGTAGCTAGAGCGACTGACCACCACCTCGCAGTTCATCGCACCCGCCAAGAACAGACCCTCCCAAGGTTGTTCTTCCTTATATTGTTCCTCATCAGCCCAAGAGGCAATCCACCACACCACACCTTTGGAGTAGGGTATTACACCACAATGGTGGCCTGAACCGATATAAATCTCGTGTCTCTTAGCTGTTCCGTTTAGTAGTTTAGGTCCCAGCGATTGGCGAGGTGCGAGGCGGTGGAGGTTGGATCTCCGCGCGCACCCGGTGTTCGAACCTCAAGGGTCTGCGGAACCCGAAATCCGACATTTGGCGCGCCAGGTAGGGGTGCGCCGGAATCTGCCTTACGTCGCCTCGTTCTTCCCCGACCACCGCAACCATGTCTGACGCCCGTCGAGCCCGCACCGAGCGCCGAGCCGCCCTCGCCTCCCATGTCGCCCAGACAGCTTTCGTCGGCGGGCGCCCTCGTCGTTCCCCGCCACCTGCCATCAACGCCACCACCGGCCCGGTGGGGAACGAGCAGCAAGCATCGTCCCAGCACTCGTCCATGAGGCGGGACGGCCGCACCGCCACGCCTTCGCTCACCCCCGCTGGTTCTTCGTCACGCGCGCCCCGCGCGGCCATGGAGGCCCGGGCTGCACTCATCGCGGCAAACGAGCTCCTGCGCTACCGCCCCGTCGACGACGTATACGAAGAATGGCTCGACTGAGTCGCCGAGCTCGTCCGTGCTGCAGGAGGTGCCCCCACACCGTCCGTCTCGCTGCGGGCGATGAAGCTCCTGGGGCGCCTCAGCCGCCTCCTCCTCAAGAAGGCGCCCTGGCCCCAAGGCGCGCGGCCCCTGGGCGGAACCCGCTCCGCCAGGCGCCGGCGCGGCAAGAGCAGAGCTGTCAAGAAGTTCCTCGCCCACGAGAAGCTGCCCGAGCGCTCCCTGCTCCAAAGACGTCGAGACCTCACCTTCTACCAGCGGCGCAAGGAGGCCCGCAGACCAAGCTCTCTGTCGTCCGAGGCCCCAGCTGCCACGGCGGGCTGCCGCGCCTTCACCTCCGAAGCTGCGCAGCGTCGCGTGGCCCGCCAAGTTCAAGCCAGACCTGCCTCCTCGCTTCTGACGGCATAGCCGACCCTAAGGAGTTCCTCCAGCTCTGAGCTGGGCATCGAGGCTGCCAACGGGATGAAAAGGTCATGGCGAACTAGTTTCCCATGGCGCTCAAGGCCGGAGCCCGCACTTTGGCTCCTGAATCTGGCCCCGCACGATCTCTTCTGGGCGAGATGCGCACCGATTTCATCGTCAACTTCGAGGTACTCGCGACGGCCACCCGCCGTGGCGACATCGCCGAATCAAGCAGCGGCCAGAAACCACGCAAAGTACATCCAGGCGCTTCAACAACACGCCTCAAGATCCCGGGGGTAACGGAGGAGGCCATCATCTCTGCCTTCTCCGACGGCGCGTCTTGACGTCAAGATGAAGGAGGAGCTGGCGATGCATGAAGATCTGTGCACCTCCTTGGAGCTGTTCAACTTGGTGACCAAGTGCGCCCGGGGCTGAGGAGGCGCCTCTCCTCCTCGAGCTGCCCGCGGATCCCGGAGAAAAGAAGTCCAAGGCCAAGGACGTGAAGCGCCAAGGGGCTGCCGTACTCATGGCCGAACCCAGACACCAAGCGAGGCGTAGATCAGCCTGAATCCTCCAAGGCGATCGGTGCTGCGTGTACCACGACCTCCACACCCACAACACCAATGAATGCCAAGAGCTCCGGGCCGTCTGTGAAGGAAGGGTCGGCAGGGCGCCGAGAGCAGCGACACAGGCTATGGCCGAGGAGGAGGAAGGAATGCAGGGGCCTGGGAAGACCGCGGCCCGCGCCAAGGGTGGCGCGACCAACCTCGCGAGGACCGTTGGCAAGACCCGCCTCGCGAGGGAGGCTGGAGGGATCAGCCTCGCGAGGATCGCCCGCAGGGGAACGCAGGCCTCCCTCCGCTGCCGCTGCAGCCAAGGAGAATTGAGGACCGTCATCAGGACGAGGGGGCTGGGGGCTTCCAGGAACCGCGTGCGATCGCCTGCATCCTGGGCGGAGCTCAAGCCCCAGCCTCTCAGCGCATCTTCAAGCAGTTCGCCCGCGAAGTGAATGCAGTCCTCCCAAGCTCGAGGTCAAGGCGCCCTCTCGTGTGGTCGGCGTGCGCCATCACATTTAGCTCAGCGGATCGGCTTAAGTCTTGCCACAGCCGGAGTTCTCCCGATGCTTTGTTCCCCAATCATCGACAACGTCTTTGGTCACCAAGACCCTCATAGACAGCGGGCAGGACTCAACGTCTGTCCGTGGAAACATTCAACAATCTTCAAGTACCTTACGGTCGACTTGACCAACCAAGCCTTTCTCCGGAGTCACCGATGGCTCCACGGTCCCGATCGGGCAGGTCCTCCTTCCTGTCACCTTTGGGGCTCGCGACAACTACCACACCGAGCTCATCGACTTCGACGTCGCCCACATTCGCCTGCCGTACAACGCCATCCTCGGGTACCCGGCGCTGGCCAAATTCATGGCCGTAACCCACCACGGCTACAACGTCCTCAAGATGCCAGAAGCGGCGGGGTCATCACGGTGCCACTGTGAAGAGAGAGACACGATGTGCTCCACAGGCGAGCCTTTCAAGCCGCATCGCTAGAAGACCTGCAGACCACAGCAGGAGGCCTCCGAGGCCGCACCCAAGAAGAAGAATACATCGACCGGCCCGGCTCCTCAAGAGGCAGGCCCCTCGAGAACCCGCACACCGGGGGAGCCTCCTTCCATCGCGCATAGGAAAGCGCCCGGCGCCCTCCTCGAGCCGGGCTCGGGGCTCTCCACGGAGGCCGCCGACCTCGCCAAGGTCACGGGAGGCGCTTGGGCACCACATGGAGGCGTGCTTGAAGCACGTTTCCCATAGCGAGAGCAAGACAAGGAGGGCCGAACCCTCGGGAGTTCGTCGGCAAGGCCATTCAGAGCTACAGGAGTCAAGGGTCATGAGGGGCAGCCGCCGCCTGCAGCCTGGCCCCCATCCAGCGAGGATGGTGGGCTGCAGCGTCTGTCGACATACCGAGGCTCAACCGAGCCGCGTCTCAAGCGCCTCTGGCCCTCGTGAGTGGGGCGTTGCGAGGCCCGCCCACAGCTACGTGCGCATGCCTCACGGCACCTGCCAAGCGGTTCTTGCGCACCAAGATCTCATGAGGGCCATCCTGGAGGCTCGAGAGGTCGGGCACACCGCAGCCTGGCGGAGATGGAGATGGCCCCGAGGAGCCGCCAGCGCCTCCGGATCCTCGAGGCCCCGGGCACAGGGCTCATGAGGATCGGCTCCGCAGCCCACCGAGTCTGCTACACCAACACCCCTTCGTCCCCAACATCACCAGTGACATCTTTAAGTTTTATTTCCGGTGGGAGCGCCTTGAGGCCGCATTATTCCCAGGCCGCGTGGTCCGTCCTGCGGCATGTATCCCTTTATTTCATGCCATTAGCCTATCCTGCTGAGGCGCCCCTGGCTGCATCATCCCCAAGCCGCTCGGGCTGTCCCAGCGGCATGTATCCTTCTTACGTTTTCCTTAGGATTATGCTCTCGTTCCACCATGCTTGTTATTTGGTGCCTTTTTCTGGGTGGCGGAATCTTGCACGTTAAAGGGGGTGCCTGAGCATCGCGACTCAGGGCTCCTACCGGCCCTCCGGCCCTCACCCTCTGGTCTTGTCCATGGCATCGCGACACAGCTTGCCCGACGGCCGAGACCAGCCCGAGAGTCGGGACCCGAGGGCGTAGAGTTTCGTCATCTAAACCAGCTTGTGCGCTAAAGGGGTGCACGAGCATCGCGACTCGGGGCTCCTACCGGCTCTCCGGCCCTCACCCTCTGGTCTTGTCCATGGCATCGCGACACTGGCTTGCCGGTGACGGCTGAGACCAGCCCGAGAGCCGGGACCAAGACGTGAAACACCGGCATCCGCCAAATTTGCAGGAACCCACTCGAAGATAAGGCCCAGAGCCAGGCGCAACCCGCCTTGACGTAGGGCCCCGTGAGCCCTACGCTGGCTCACGAGTACCCCAACACACCTCGCGAGACCTCTCGCGCCTCTCCCAAGCAACTAATGGCAGAACTAACGATCGCCACGACGAGCTCTTGTTCCTTTTGTGGTGAACCTGCAGGGTCCCTCCAAGGAGCGCTTGACCTCGCCACGCAATCTCTCGCCGGCCAAGGCACGGACCTAGCGCCGCACCAGGAAGCATTGTCCTGACCCTCGACATAAGTCACCCTCCTGACACACTAGTTATCGCAACACCATCCCCACACTCAATGCAACCCCGTGTTAGCAACGTCGCTCTCCCTTCTCACCGAATGATGGCTGCTTAAGCGCCAAGGGGGACCCCCTGAGCATCGCGACTCAGGGGCTCTTACCGGACCTCGGGCCGCTCACCTCCTGGCCTTGACCACGACACATGACCTGGCATACCGGCGGCAGTGAAGCCGCCTTGGGGCCAGGGCTGTCAGAGCATCGAGCCCTCGTGAGGACTGAAAAGGAGGAGGCCTGAGCTAGAACGGAATGAGCATCTCGCCTTTGCTTCATAAAAAGGATTATATTGACGGATGGAGCTACAAACATCTTACAAGCCCCAGTGGGGTATATTCTTGGCTCCTCGCAGGAACAAAAGGCGGGCATCCTAAGGAATCCTAACTACAGGGGGCGTCGCGGCAGATGCCATCATCAACAGTGGGCCACCCGGTCCGGCGCAAACCCCATCCAGATCAGGGGCGGCGACGACCTGACGAGCCCGCCCTGCTCCGGGAGCGGCGTAGGCTCGGAGGCTCGTAGCTGTCGTCGCTTGTCTCCAGCGTCGCGAAGAGCTCGACGGAGTCGCTGGATCCTCCGGCGCCTTCGTCGCCTGAGGGGCAGCCAAGGGGGCGGTCGGCCGGCCTCTGTCTCACCGCAGCAGGATCTCGACCACCTCTCCCGGGGCAGCACTCCAGCTGACGACCCTCCGCGTCGAAGACCTTGAAGGACACCACCGAAGCACCGTCGTACTCCAGGTGGATCGTGAGGGCGCCCCTCGTCTTGCAGACCCGGGCGACCTCGCCCTAGCCTCGAGTCATGAAGACCTCGCCCGGGGCAACTACCGCGACCTCTGCCCCGGTCGCGAGGGTGCCACAGCCGGCGTCTTTGCAGCCGAGTCCTGTGGGTTCCCCTCGCGAACGAAGGAGAAGAAGGAAGGAAGACGAATCCTAGATTTAGGAGGCGTGGCGACGTGAAGCACGAACTCCCGGCAGGAGCCCTCGGCGTGGACTCCAGGGGGGAAGACACACACCTTTGTGACCCGCCCGGGCGTCGTGGCGCGCCATCGTGGCGCCCGGCGTCGCCTCCTTCAGAGCCACCAATGTGCGCGTACAAGGGAAGAGGGAACCCTAGTGGCGGCCGCTCGCACCAGGGCATGGGCGCCTCCTGGCGAGCGCTCTTGCCCTGACACCAAAGGGCAAGCCGCTTCTTTGGGGGGAGCAGGTCAGGATCCTCTTGAGGAGCCTTTCCCTTCTCTTCCGTGGAAAACCGGCGGATCGGAGCCATGGCAACCAGGCCAAACGAGGAGGAGGAGAAGCAGAAGGATAGACTGGAAGGGCGCGCGCCGTCCCGTACTTATAGCCGGCGAAGGCCAACCGTCGGCCTCCATGATCACCGGTAATCATGACCGACTCTGCATGCAGGGACTTGTCGAATCCGGGTGGTTACCGGGGCATCGTGGGGAAGCAGTGCAGCGTCAATCAACCGCCACATAGCGCCCAAGGCGCGAGCTGTTAGGGCCCATGACGCTTCGCACTTGCCCTTCGCCTCTCTGCTCGGCCAAGTTCGGCGCGCCATGAGCCGGGGCTACTGTCGGTGTTCAGGGCAGGGGTCCCCAGACTTGCCTGCCTGCGGCCTGCGGCGTGGCTCGAAGGAGGCCCAGCACGGCCCATCTTCATCAACACAAGCTCAAGACCCTCGCGAGGGGCCAAGCCTCGTGGGGCGGACGACAAGGAGCTTCCTCAGGCACGGCCTTGTCAGGCTGGCTCATGAGGAGGAGGAGAGTTCAAGGCAGGGTACCTCGCGAGGTGCCCATGACGCAAGCCATGACGACCAAGGGCGCCCGGTCGAGCGCCAGCCCTGCAGTGTCCTCCTTTCCTCTTTGGTGCAAAGGGAGCAAGCGCAGGCGAGAGTATCAAGCAAATGCATCCATTTTCGGTGCAACAAGACCAAGACCAGCCCAACGGTAGGAAGGGAGTCATCATGGAGCCCAAGCAGGCGTCATCACCAGAGCCTTTGGCAGGCGAGGACCAACTTTAGTCAGGATAAGTGTACCCGCTGTTCCCCTTCAAAATGGCCAATTGTTGGTGCCCTTCCGCTCAATATTTGGGAAGAGGCCCAGGCCTTCGCCTATAAATAGGAGTAGCCACCCCTGTAAGGTAGAGATCCGGATCCTCATCAAGAAACCGATAGCTAGAGCGATCAACACCACCCAGCAGTTCATCGCACCCGCCAAGAACAGACCCTCACGAGGCTGTTCTTCCTTGTATTGTTCCTCATCAGCCCAAGAGGCAATCCACCACACCACACACTGGAGTAGGGTATTACACCACAATGGTGGCCTGAACCAGTATAAATCTCGTGTCTCTTGCGCTGTTCCGTTTAGTAGTTTAGGTCCCAGCGATTCGGCGAGGTGCGAGACGGTGGAGGGTTGGATATTCGCACGCACCCCAGTGTTCGAACCTCAAGGGTCTGCCGGAACCCGAAATCCGACATCAACGTATGAAAATTAGTCCCAAAGTGATAGATATCCAAGAAGGATATAATAAAAACTTTCATGAAGATCATTGGACAAAATATACTTGATTCCTTGTAATAGTTTTGAGATATGATGATGTGATATGTGAGTCATGTTGATGAGTAATTGTGCTTTAGTAAGAATATTGGTGTTAAGGTTTGTGATTCCCTATGCAAGCACGAAAGTCAATAGTTATGCAATGAAATTACATCCTACTTGTGGTGCATTATTCGGTGTTAATTATGCGCAATGCTCTCTTATGAGATTTTTCGTTTCTTGGTTGGTCGCTTTTCAATCTTTTGCTAGCCTTCATTTTGCACTAAGTATGATCACTACCTGTGCATCCAAAATCCTTTAAACCAGTTTTGCCACATGAGTCCACCATACCTACCTATATGCGGTATTCTTTTGCCGTCCTAAGCAAATTTGTATGTGCCATCTCTAATTTTCAAAATAAACTTCTCTTTTGTGTGCTCGTACCGCTCATGTACCGGTAGGGGGTGTTTAATATATTTCCATGCTAGATATGTTATTATCATGATGAGTGTTTATTCACTTGTCATTGCACGAGAGTAAGACAAAGGTATTAGGGATGCCCAGTCCCGAAATGAAAAATGAATTTACTTTATGTTATCAAATAATAAATTCCTTGGAAAGTGTTGGTATGGAAGGCACCCGTGGATACGGCTAGCCATGGAAAGTGAAGTATGGTTGAAAAAGGAATAAACTTTAATTTCTGTTTGGGAACCGCCTATGATATATCTAGCAGGAAAGTATTGGGAACTACTCGATCGTTCTCGTTGACAGGAAAAGCATGCCTCCCAAAATGTTTTTATCTCAATCTTTTTCGCTTTGAGCTCTAGCACCTCTACAAATCCCTACTTCCCTCTGCGAAGGGCCTTTCTTTTACTTTATGCAATTTTTATTTTTAATTTGAGTCTCCATCTTCTCTTATAAAGCACCAACTAAGGGGCACTATGATCGTACTTGAGCATTGGGTGTAGCTAATATGCGAGTGTGTTTCATGAATTGATCAATGATTGAGCATGATAGGCTAGGGATAACTTACTTTAGTGTTGATATTTTGAAAGACATGGTTGCTTGTTGATATGCTTGAGTATTGAAGTCCTCATGTCAAAACTAGACTATTGCTGTGAACCATATAAACGTCCAAATGTCCATGCTACAAAGAAAATAATATGAGATGAGCATGTTAGGCAGCATTACACATCAAAAATTCTGTATTTATCATTTACCTACTCGAGAACGAGCAGGAATTAAGCTTGGGGATGCTCATACATATCCAACGTATCTATAATTTTTTTATTGTTCCATGCTGTTATATTATCATTCTTGGACGTTTTATAATCATTTTATATCGTTTTTTGTACTAACCTATTGACATAGTGCCAAGTGCCAGTAGCTGTTTTTTGCATGTTTTTTACATCGCAGGTAATCAATACCAAACGGAGTCCAAACGCAGCGAAACTTTTTATGGATTTTTTGGACCAGAAGACATCCAGTGGGCCGAAGAAGCACCGGGGGGTGCTGCGAGGGGAGCACAACTCACCAGGGCGCGCTTGGAGGCACAGGCACGCCCTGGTGGGTTGTGCCCTCCTTGGTTGCCTCCCGAACCGCCTCTTTACTCTATAAATACCCCAATATTCCAGAAACCCTAAAGGAGTCGACGAAAATCAATTTCAGCTGCCGCAAGTTCTAGAACCACCAGATCCAATCTAGACACTATCACGGAGGGGTTCATCATGTCCATTGGTGCCTCTCTGATGATGCGTGAGTAGTTCTTTGTAGACCTACGGGTTCGTAGTTAGTTGCTAGATGGCTTCCTCTCTCTTGTTTTATTCTCATTACAATGGTCTCTTGGAGATCCATATGATGCAACTCTTTTTGCAGTGTGTTTGTTGGGATCCGATGAACTTTGAGTTTATGATGAGATCTATCTATTTATCCATGAACGTTATTTGAATCTTCTTTGATCTTTTATATGCATGATTGCTTATAGCCTCGTATTTCTTCTCCGATATTTGGGTTTTGTTTGACCAACTTTATCTATTTATCTTGCAATGGGAAGAGGTGCTTTGTGATGGGTTCGATCTTACGGTGCTTGATCCCAATGGCAGAAGGGGAGCCGACACGTATGTATCGTTGCTATTAAGGATAATAGGATGGGGTCTATTTCTTCATAAATAGATCTTGTATACATCATGTCATCATTCTTATTGCATTACTCTGTTTCTCCAAATGTCCATAAATAGATCTTGTCTGCATGCTGGATAGCGGTCGATGTGTGGAGTAATAGTACTAGATGCAGGGAGGAGTCGGTCTACTAATCTTGGACGTGATGCCTATATAATGATCATTGCCTGGATATCGTCATGATTATTTGAAGTTTTATCAATGGCCCAACAGTAATTCGTTTACCCACCGTTTGATATTTTTCTCGAGAGAAGCCACTAGTGAAACCTACGACCCCCGGGTCTCTTCTTTAGAGTATTATATTTGCCTTTGTGATCTATTTTTATTTGCTTTTATTTTCAGATCTATTAAACCAAAAATACAAAAATACCTTCTGCGATTTATTTTATCTCGCGTTCCCGCGAGATCCATCTATCAAATTATTACAACTTTCTCACGTTCGTTTGCCAATTTCTGGCACCGTTGCCCGGAAGGGATTGTCAACCCTTTTTACACGTCGGGTTGTGAGTATTTGTTATTTGTGTGCAGGTGTCGTTCATGTAGTGTTGCGTGATTCTCCTACTGGTTCTATAACCTTGGTCTCATCACTGAGGGAAGTACCTACCATTGATGTGCTGCATCATCCCTTCCTCTTTGGGGAAATACCGACGTAGTTCTAGCAGACATCTGTAGCCGGGGATGATGACGTCCCAACGGAGGACGCGGCCAACGACGAGTCGGCGCCACCCTCTTTTTTCTCTGCTCCACCCTCCTCCTTCACGCCACTCTCACTGGTGCACTGCACCGTGACCATCGGTGAGGCCCATGCCCAATACATGGACATCATGCGGGAGGAGCAGTTCCGGGAGCACAGGCCAACGCCGCCTACAACCACCACCTCCTCCAGGTGCACCTGCAGGCGGAGTAGTAGCTCGCAACCGGCAAGGTGGTTGCGCCGTACGCATACCTAACTGAGCAAAAAACGTATCCCGAGTCCTACCGCTCCGCCTACAAGATCCGCATCGCCCGCTGGCGGTACCGCCAGCAGGTGGTGGAGGTGGCAGCCGGGAACAAGGAGGGCGACAAGGCGGGCGAGGTGATGTTCGATGAGACCGAAGAGAAGGAGGAGGACATCACCGATGCCACGCCCCGCCACCACAACCACGAAGCTGGCACGTCCGCGGATGCTGCCCACAGTGAGGAAGAGTAGTGCATGGTAGGTCGTCGCCGCTCGGGTCCCAGGAAGGCCACCGCTCCTCCCCTCCCGTCTACGCCAAGATGGGTGGGTCCAACACCGACGACCAATTAGCCGCTTGGCGGTGACGTGAAGACGTACAGCTTCACTTTCGGGTCTCCGGAGACGTAGGTTACAGAGACGAAGCTGGAGAACGTGAAGCTTCAGTTCTCAGGGCTCATGGAAGGACATGAGAATCAGACGTCGGCGACCATTTGGATTAGGTATTAATTATACCTCCAGATTCAGACTAGCACCACTTAGTTGATGTAAATGTAATGAAATCCGTCATGTTTATACGAAATCCGGCTGTGTTTGCATGAATTTCATCCGGTTGATTCGATCTGTTGTCAAAATATATGCTGCTAGGGTTGGATGGCGGCCTCCCGCATCCGTGTTCGTGGAGTGGTGATACATCTCCAAGGTATCTATAATTTTTTATTGTTCCATGTTGTTACGTTATCATTCTTGGATGTTTTACAATCATTTTATAGCAACTTTATATCATTTTTTGGGACTAACCTATTAACATAGTGCCCAGTGCCAGTTGCTGTTTTTTGCTTGTTTTTTACTTCGCAGAATATCAGTACCAAATGGAGTCCAAACGCAGCGAAACTTTTTGGAGAATTTTTATGGACCAGAGCGAACAACATGGGCCAGAGAAGTACCCGAGGGGTGCCCTGAGGGGGGCACAACCCACTTGGGCGTGCCTGGGGATCCAGGCGCGCCCTGGTGGGTTGTGCCCACCTCGGTGGCCTCCCGAACCGCCTTTTCTCCCTATAAATATCCAAATATTCTAGAAACCCTAGAGGAGTCGACGAAACACAATTCCAGCCGCTGCAAGTTCCAGAACCACGAGATCCGATCTAGACACCATCACGGAGGGGTTCATCATCCTCATTGGTACCTCTCCGATGATGTGTGAGTAGTTCATTGTAGACCTACTGGTCCGTAGGCAGTAGCTAGATGGCTTCTTCTCTCTTTTGATTCTCAATACAATGGTCTCTTGGAGATCTATTTGATGTAACTCTTTTTGCAGTGTGTTTGTTGGGATTCGATGAACTTTGAGCTTATGATCAGATCTATTTATCCAAGAAAGTTATTTGAGTTTCCTTGATCTCTTATATGCATGATTACTTATAGCCTCATATTTCTTCTTCGAATCTTTGGTTTAGTTAGGCCGACTAGATCAATTTTTCTTGCCATGGGAAGATGCGCTTTGTGATGGGTTGGATCGTACGGTGTTCTTTCCCAGTGACAGAATGGGCAGCAAGACACGTATGTATCGTTGCTATTAAGGATAACAAGACGGGGGCTATTCCTAGATGAATAGATCTCGTCTACATCATGTCATCGTTCTTATTTCATTACTCCGTTTCTCTATGGACTTAATACACTAGATGCATGCTGGATAGCGGTCGATGTGTGGAGTAATAGTAGTAGATGCAGGCTGGAGTCGGCCTACTAATATTGGACGTCATGCATATATAATGATCATTGCCTGGATATCGTCATAATTATTTGAAGTTCTATCAGTTGCCCAACATTTATTTGTTTACCCACCGTATGCTATTTTCTCGAGAGAAGTCACTAGTGAAATCTACGGCCCCCGGGTCTATTTTCTAATCATATATCTTCAGATCTATATTGCTCTTTGCCTTTTTATTTATTTGCATGTTTTTTCTTTTAGATCTATATTATCAAAAACCCAAAAATACCTCGCTGAATTTTATTTGCCGTTATTTTATTTGCATCTAACAAATTATATCTTTACCAATCTTTTACCCGAGAGGGATTGACAACCCCTCTTACGCATCGGGTTGCAAGTATTTGTTCTTTGTGTGCAGGTACCATTTACATAGTGTTGCTTGATTCTCCTACTGGTTCGATAACCTTAGTTTCATCACCGAGGGAAATACCTACCGTAGCTGTGCTGCATCATCCCTTCCTCTTCTGGGGAAAACTGAGGCGGACACGTGCCACCAAGAAAGGATTTCTAGCTCCGTTGCTGGGGAGACATCATCAACATCTATCAGGTTAGTAATCACAAATCTCATCTCCTAGCAATTTACATTATTTGTCATTTGCCTCTCGTTTTCATCCCCCCCCCCCACTTCACAAAAAAATGTCGTTTTATTCGCCGTCTTTTTCGTTCGCCGTTTTCTCGTCAAATCTGTTTTTGTGTGCAATCTTGTTTGCGTAGTCATTATGACTCAAGAAAACACCAAGTTGTGTGATTTTTTCAATACCAATAATAATGATTTTATTAGCACTCCGATTGCTCCTCCCGCCACTAGTGTGGAATCTTGTGATATTAATGCTGTTTTAAAGATCAATTTTCCGGTACTCCTAATGAGGATGCCGCGTCCCATCTAAACACATTCGTAGAATTGTGCGATATGCAAAAGAAAAAAGATGTGGAGAATGATATTGTGAAGTTGAAACTATTTATGTTTTCTTTGCGAGATCGTACAAAAATTTGGTTTTCTTCTTTGCCTTGCAATAGTATCGATTCTTGGGATAAGTGCAAAGATGCTTTTATTACTAAGTATTTTCCGCCCATGAAAATTATTTCCCTTAGAATTCAAATCATGAATTTTAAGCAACTCGAGCATGAACATGTTGCGCAATCTTGGGAAAGAATGAAATTGATGCTAAGAAATTGTCCTACTCATGGTTTAAATCTTTGAATGATCATACAAATTTCTTATGCGGTATTGAATTTTGCTTCTAGAAATCTTTTAGATTTTGCCACGGGTGGTAGTTTTATGGAAATTACTTTGGGTGAAGCTACTAAATTGCTTGATAATATTATGGCAAATTATTCACAATGGCTTACTGAAAGAGCACCTACTAGTAAGAAAATTAATTCAGTTGAAGAGATTAGTATGTTGAGTGAAAAATTTGATGCTGTTATGAAATTGGTTGCTAATAAAAGTGATCCTATTGATCTTAATGATGTGCCTTTGTCTACTTTGATTGAGAAAAATAGTGATCCCGTAGATGTGAATTTTGTCTCGCGAAATAATTTTAATAACAATGCTTATAGAGATAATCTTAATCCTAGGCCTTTTCCTGGAAATCCCTCTAATAATTATGGTAATTCCTATGGTAATTCTTCTTACAATAATAATAGGAACACCTCTGATCTTGAGAATAATATTAAAGAATTTATCAATGCTCAAAAAGTTTTCAATACTACGATAGAAGAAAAGTTGAATAAGATTGATGATATGTCTAGAAGCATTGATAGGATTTCTCACGATGTAGAAAATCTCAAGTTGAAAATTTTTGTACCCAAAGTTGATGAATCAATTAAAGCTTTATATGTTTCTATGGATGAAAGTAAGAAAAGAACCGCTATGCTTAGAGCTAAAAGAGAATTTTTAGAAAGAGCGTTTTCTAGGGATTGCTTTCATAAAAATGATGAAGATCTTAAAGTTATTGGTGTTTATTCTATCAATTCCTTGTTTAGTAAGATTAAAATTGATGATAAAGGGACCGAAGAATAGTCAACTTTTGCTAGAAGGCGTCCCCATATTTCGGAGGGTGAAAATCTTATTGAAAAAATTGATAAAATTGGGCTTGGAGAGGTCTAAACTTTAACTAGTGATGTGCCCACTCTTTTGGATTACAAAGACTTTAATTATGATAGTTGCTCTTTGATTGATTGTATTTCTTACTAAACATATTGTTGATGCTATGATGAAAGCCTTTCAAGAAAAGTTGGAATTAGAAATTTCAATTCCTAGGAAATTACATGATGAATGGGAACCTACTATCAAAGTCAAGATTAAAAATTATGATTGTTCTGCTTTATGTGATTTGGGTGCTAGTGTTTTCACAATTCCGAAATATTTATGTGGTGTGCTTGGTCTTACCAATATTGAAGAATCCTCTCTTAATTTGCACTTGGCCGATTCTACTATTAAAAAGCGTATGTGAAGGATTAATGATGTTCTTATTCTTGCAAATAGGAATTATGTGCCCATAGATTTTATTGTTTTTTATATTGATTGCAATCTGTCTTGTCCTATTATACTTGGTAGACCGTTTTTACGCACTATAGTTTACCACAGACCTATGGGCCCATAGCTAGTAGTGAGATGACTTTTCTCTGTCTTTGATATTCAATACAATGTTCTCCTCAATGTTTTTGGAGATCTATTCAATGTAATGTTCTTTTATGCTGTGTTTGTTGGGATCCGATGAATTATGGGTTTATGATCAAATTATTCATGAGAAACATTTGAGTCTTTTCTGAATTCTTATATGCATAATTGTTATAGCTTTGTATTTCCCTCCGATCTATCTGTTTGGTTTAGGCAACTAGATTGATTTATCTTGCAATGTGAGAGGTGCTTTGTAACAGTTTCAATCTTGTCGTGCTCTATATCTCAGTGACAGAAAGGGACAAGAAGCGTATTTGTATTGTTGCCATTAAGGGGAAAACGGGGGGTGGGGGGGGGGGGTTATTCATATTGATTGAGTTTATTTTGTCTACATCATGTAATCTTGCTTAAGGCGTTACTCTGTCCTTTATGAACTTAATACTCTAGATGCATGCTAGATAGCGGTCGATGTGTGGAGTAATAGTAGTTGATGCAGGCAGGAGTCGGTCTACTTGTCTCGGACGTGATGCCTATATACATGATCATTGCCTTGAATATCGTCATAACTATACACTTTTCTATCAATTGCCCAACAATAATTTGTTTACCCACCATATGCTTTTTGTTTGAGAGAGAAATCTCTATTGAAAACTATGGCCCCGGGTCCACCTTTATCATATATTAAAATCCAAAAATACTTTGCTACGATTTATTTACCATTATTTTATTTTGTGTCTTTTGTTTATCTATCTACCATTATCAGACATGATCCTTACAATTAACCACCGAGGAGATTGACAACACCCTTGATCGTGTTGGGTGCAAGTCATTGTTCTTTTGTGTGTAGGTGTTGTTCAGGAGGTCTTGCGTGGTTCTCCTACTGGATTGATAACCTTGATTCTTAACTGAGGAAAATACTTATCTCTACTGTACTGCATCATCCTCTCTTCTTAGAGAAAATCTCAAACGCAGCTCACAAGTAGCAACCACGTACGAAGCGAGTGCGTACAACCGAAAATATCCTGCAAAAGAGAAGCATTTTAGTCATTAGAAACAACATCATTTCTACATAGCCAAAACGACCATAGTAAGGCATATGCTCCCACCATTATTACCGTTTTGTACTTATTTGAAATACCGTCCAGCCAATGACGAAAAATATTGGCAACACTTGTAGGCGGATACAAATTTGACACTATTTGAATGGCTGACCATGTAGAACACGCGAACTTACATTGGAAAAATAGGTGTTTAATTGTCTCATCATGAGTACAAAAACAATATTTCTTACTTCCTGACCAGTTGCGTCGTGCGAGGTTGTCTTTTGTT
Organism: Aegilops bicornis; assembly: GCA_021605145.1. Lineage (NCBI taxonomy): Eukaryota > Viridiplantae > Streptophyta > Magnoliopsida > Poales > Poaceae > Aegilops > Aegilops bicornis. Next base: position 543,653,328 of record CM038671.1, read on the forward strand.
AGCACAACTCCCTTACAGAGATACCACATGAATATTTTAACTTTAAATGGTACCTTTGCTTTTTTTCTGTTATTACTCACGAGTATCTCAGAATGCGTGAGTGCAATGGCGCCTGTTTTTTCAATTATGAAGCATGGCTAAGTGATCCTACTCACATTGGACCTAGTGCTCAGGTAGTTTGGCCTATAGTAGGGCAAGAAATATTGAATGGTGATGTAGGCGGGGTTTTCCGAGGAATCCAAATATTTGGCCAACCTATATTTTTTTCCCCTACAAAGCACGCTTTATTTGACCAGCCTATATTTTTTCTTTTCATCATGTCCTTGCCAAAAAAACAAGAATCTAAAATAATTCAGTTTTCGCAAGACCCCTTTTGGGAGCTGGACGAATGAAAGCATATAGAGAATTGTATTTATAAGGATAGAGTTTATTAAAACCAGTCGTCCTTCAACTAAGAGCAACTTGCCTTTTCACAAGCATTTCTCTAACCGGTCCTCTACATGCTTTCACCCTTCAATGGTGAGTCCATTTCAAGAGAAACATGTTTTTTTTTTTTGAGAAAGGAAAAAGGAAGATTCTCTGTGTTTGGTTCTCTGGTCACATTTGCTCAAGGTACTACTAATTTTCTTATTGAGAATCGATTTAGATCTAGAGATAAGTTTATTTAAGGATGAACAGGGTCATCGACATTAGTTTATTTGTCAGGAATACTCATATGCAGTTGAACTGTTGCAGCACGTAGCTCGTGGAGTCAGCACGTTGGTCGCGAGGCGATTTTCGTGGGCATGGAAGCCACCCACCTATGCGCCAAAAGTATACGGTGGATTCATACCGCTGCTCGCGGCTGGACAGCCGTCCGAGCACGACGCCGAGAGGGAGAGGGGTGCTAATGTACTGTGAGTGTGATGCCATGGTGGAGTCATCGAGACGACGATATATACACATGCAGAGTGGCAATGTCAGTGCAGCAGCCGTGACATGTCCGGTGCACCCGAGAGTGCGCACCCAATGTCTGCCCACGGCAAGCTGCAGCCGCTGCTACGGTACCCCGCGCCCGCCGCCGGCAGCGGCATGGGGAGGCGCAGGTACCTCGCCTTCCTAACCATCGCCGCGGCCCTGGTCGCCTCCGACCACCTCCTCCACGCGCCCACCCCGTCGTCGCGCTACCACGCGCTCTTCCTCACCCTCGGCTCCAACGCCAGCGCCGCCGCGCACCTCCGCGCGCTCACCCTCCGCCCGCACGTCGCCGGCACCCAGGCCAACGCCCTCGCCGCCGAGTACGTCCGCGCCACGCTCTCCTCCCTCTCCTTCCCCACCCGCGTCACGCCCTACTCCGTGCTCCTCTCCTACCCCGTCCACCGCTCCCTCTCCCTCTCCGCGGGGCCCGGCCGCCCCAACAACGTCTTCCCCCTGGTCCAGGAGACCTACCCTGGCGACCCCTACGCCGAGGCGGCGGCGGAGGTCGTTCCCACCTACTTCGCCTACTCCGGCTCCGGCTCCGTCACCGCCGAGGTCGTGTACGCCAATTACGGCGACAGGAAGGACTACGCCTACCTCACCTCCCGCGGCGTGGACGTCGCGGGGAAGGTCGTGCTCGCGCGCTACGGGGACATCCACTGCGAGGACATGGTGAGGAATGCTCGCGACGCCGGCGCCGCCGCGGCGATCATCTACACCGACGCCAAGGACTTCGGCGGTCCCGCGGCCAAGGGGAAGCGAAAGTGGTTCCCCAACACGCGGTGGCTCCCGCCAAGCGGCGTTCAGGTGGGGACCCTGTACTACGGGAACGGGGACCCGACCACGCCGATGTGGCCGTCGTGCGCCGCAGGGGAGGACTGCGAGCGTCTGAGCACGGAGGAGCTGGACGCGAGCGAGGCGATGCCCGGCATCCCCGCGCTGCCGGTGTCGGGGAGGGACGGGGAGACAATCCAGAAGGCGATGGGCGGCGGCGTGGCCCCACCGGAGTGGCAGGGCGGCGAGGGCGCGCCCGTGTACCGGATCGGGCCCGGCCCGGCCGTGCTGAATCTCACATACATCGTGAGTGGGGCCCAGCGATCCAAGAATCATGGGCTATCCTCTTTTTGTCGAGCCTACATTATTGGGCAGTACTCTCATTTCACTCCTTGTGACCCGCAGGGAAATGACACCCTAGCAACCATCGAAAATGTCTTTGCTGTGATAGAAGGGAAAGAAGAGCCTGACAGGTAAATAATTTACAGCATACTATTCTTCCGTAGATTCTGATAGCCAACTCTGATAATGAAGTCAGCAGTAAATTAGGTGTTACAGCCCGAGTAGTTCCTTTACTTTATCAACCGAAGCCAACCTGAAGGGTAAAGATACATTTTATAAGGCGATGGCTAGATTCTATGAAATTTTATACTAGGATCAAGCATCGGATTCTCCCTGAGGCATGTCCAAGCCACAGCTAACAATGTTAAATTTGCCTCTGTGTTTTTCTTTTGTAAGATATGTGATCATAGGCAACCATCGTGATGCCTGGACATTCGGGGCAGTCGATCCCAACAGCGGAACAGCAGCTATGCTCGAGGTAATCAACCTTATTGATATCTGTTCTGGACGCAAGACATCTTTGCTGAATCAAGGATAATGACTCGGTACCTACTTTTGTTTTTAGATTGCAGAGAGGCTGTCCCAGCTAGAAAAGAAAGGATGGAGGCCAAGGCGAACAATCATCGTGTGCAGTTGGGATGCAGAGGAGTTTGCGCTGGTATGTTCTTGCTCGTGTGCTCTCAGATGCTTTGCTTATTCTCAGGTGTAAGCGCTAAAGCGTAGAAATATGCAATGTCTCAGATAGGGTCTACGGAATGGGCCGAGGACAACATCGATATGCTTGGTTCAAGAGCTGTTGCTTATCTGAATGTGGACATATCAGTGTTTGGGCCTGGAGGTCTTGTGCCCCGCGCAACCCCTCAACTCGATGAATTGATCAAGGAAGCAAGCAGAATGGTATTTTAGCTCTGCACCTAAAGCCTTTATAAGCATATAATTTGAACTTCATGAGCAGCACTGAGTACATACTAGAGAGTAGGTTCCGAATTTATTTAATTATTCGATCCTTTTTTTTTCTTGATTGAAGGTACCCGATCCTGATGATCCGTCTCATACCTTGTATGACTACATGATTCGCCAGAATCCTCCGGTGGGTACAGTGATGGAACGGTCATATAATTCTGTTGTGGCACAAATGAGTCATCATGAGAGCTTCATTTGATTTGGAACACACTGAAGTGATAAGCTCCGATTTTCAGATTGCAAGAGTGGCCGGTGCGGGAACAGACTTTGCAGCTTTTGTCCAGCATATTGGAGTCCCTTCACTCGACATGTCTTATGGACTATGTAAGTGAAAATGTTCTTGGTGGTGCATAAGCCTGAAAAACCATGCTCCCTTTCGATAGCAAGTTCTTATTCATTTTTAAAAAAAAATCAGTAGACTAGGAAACCATATCTTTACAGCTTGCGTTATTATTACTCCTCTAGCATCTGCTCTAAATATTGTTGCCCTTGCAGTTTCAGAGTACCCTGTTTACCACTCGCTGTACGATGATTTTGTTTGGATGCAGCGGTTTGGAGACCCCCTGTTCCACAGACATGTAGCATGTACTGAACGAGAGCTATCTTTTCAAATTCAAAAAGTAGAATCGGTGTTCCATTATATCGCTGACTAATCTATTTGACTGCGTGATCGTGCAGTGGCGAGCGTCTGGGGTCTGATTGCTTTGAGACTTGCAGATGATGAGATCATTCCCTTCAATTATGTCTCCTACACGTCTGAACTGGAGGTATCTTCTCTTCTGGCAACTGAGATATGCAACTTTTGAACAACATAGGGTAATCCCCTGATTCAGTTTCATCAAGCGAACTGAAACAGAATCATGATGTAGACTTGCCTTTTCTATTGAGTGGCGCATACGTTTTTTTAATGAAATTATCATTAAGTGTGGCGTGTAGAAGCAGCTCTAACAATTACTTGACACATGGACTATGTGCCGTCTTGTTTACTCCAGGAGAGCTCAAAAGTTGTGGAGGACGGATGCCCTGGGTGTGCCGTCAGTTTCAGCCCTCTGCACAAGTCAATCAAGCAGCTTGAGAAGGCGGCCATGAAAATTCACATGGAGAAGAAGGTATGCGAACAAAAATTCCACTGGAAAGCAGCTTTCACCGAAATTTGCAGCTATAAAACATCCACTTTCCTCATGACAATAGGTGCTGCAAGCAGAGAAATGGGGCCTAAACACGAGGGAACGCACACTGAAAGTCAGAGAGATGAACGACCGCTTGATGATGGCAGAGCGAGCCTTCACCAACAGAGAAGGGCTCGCGGGGAGACCGTGGTACAAACACATGGTGAGTACGTAGCATCGAAGCTACAGGCTTGTTGCATTTGCATAGTACTTGTCTGAGCTGAACTGAAGTGACTCTGAAACTGGCCACGGTGATGATTTCTCTCCCTTGGCAGATTTATGCGTCGTCGGACCAGGACGACTGGGGCACCAAAGCGTTCCCCGGCATCGTCTCGGCCATCGCCAACGCGCAGAAGCTCAACACGTCGGAGTCCTGGCGGCTGTTGCAGCATGAGATTTACAGGGGTGCAAGGGCCGTGTCCAAGGCCTCTGCGGTCCTGGATGGCAGGCTAACATGATGCCGGAGTAGACATCAGCACAGCGCAGCAAGGAGTTTACCGGTGCAAATAAGTAGGGAGAGGGAAAAAGAATCAACACTTGGCTCATAATAATTGACGAATCACCCCCTTGTTGATTCTCTCCTAGAGAGTAGTAGCAATAATTTTGGCAAAAACATTAGAGAGCAGTACCAATAAGTTAGCGTGTCATTTTTTCCCCTTTCACCATCAGAGCGTAGCCATCAAATTGGTCAGCAAAAAGAGTGTCGATGAATGAGGCCATGGATCTCGCAGTTTATTGGCGTGGTGTCCCTAGAGATCCTGATTCCGCAGGATCAGCCTCCACGCAACATCATCTGACGACCGTGCAGATTTGTGATTTTTCTGCGTGAATCTGGCAGCTGGTTCGTCCGTTGCTGGCCGGTCATTGTTCGCGTTGAAGTAGAATATGCTGGTAATCAACACCCTGGGCCTGGGAAATGATAAGAATACATCAAGAAATAGGGTGCACGCGAAAGATTCTATGAGGACGACGTGTACAGGTTCATCCAATAAGAGTGGGTCGTGCCCCTTTATTTATTTATATATCCCCATATACGTGGCGACTTCTTAGACATAGGAAGTTACAGAATAGCTTGGGCGATTGGGCATCTCCAACAGCTGCCCAACGCGGCGGCGCGCTAAAAATCAGTTCTTGTTAGCGTCGATCGCCAGTTTAATGTGGCGAGGGGCTCCGTGGCCATGATAAAATGCAGATCGCGTCTTGGCGTGTACGGCAGCCTTGTGAGCAGTGGGCGCATGCCATATGTTGAATTTCAAACATCAAAACAAAGACGTGGCATAATTTTAAATCACACAAACAAGTTGATGACATAAAAGTTCATACCCACAAGTGCAAATTCTTGCCCACAACATCATCCAATCAAGTTCAAAATCCAAACCAAGTTCATGACACAAAAGTTCACACCAACGAAAAGCACATCAACAATCAAGCCTCGTCCTCGTCTTCATCCTCATTTTAATCCGATTCATCCGACTCCTCCGAAGACGATTCTTCCTCCTCCTCTTCATTGTCGCGTGCCACATCATCATGTGAAGCTCGGAAGGTGTTGGCAAGATCTTCAACAGCATCTTCATGTGAAGGTGTGTGAGGCACACCGGAAGACATTCCGCCTATGGCGCCCGGAGGTGCACCCATGCCTCCCATGAGAGACGCAAAACTCATGCCTCCCATGCCGGTCATGCCGCCCGGAGGTGCTCCGAAGCCACCCATGCCTCCCATAGTCTCCATGGTAGCTCCAAAGCCACCCATGGCACCCATGCCGCCCATGGTAGCTCCAAAGCCACCGATGCCTCCCATGCCGCCAAGGCCACCACCACCCATGGCCCGAATCATGGCTCTTTTTTGGATCAAGACTTCTTCACGGGCAAGATTGACATACTTCTTTTGCGCCTCATTGAGGATAGATGTGTCCAAGAAGAACAAGTGCTTCTCCCATTCCAACAATCTAGATCGCTCCTCCATGCCCACCATCCTCTCCTCCAATGCCACCTTCCTCTCCTCGGCCGCCACCCTCCTCTCCTTGGCCGCCAACCTTCTCTCCTCGGCCGCGGAATCTTGGTTCCTTGCCACCTTCCTCACCTCGTTGGCTTCTTTTCTTGCCTTCACAATAGCTTCCATAGCATTTTTGAGCTCATCATATCCTTTCCTCTTCTTTTCTTTTGCGTCTTTCTTGGTCACATCCGGTCGTTTTGGCTTCGAGTATGAAACCGAGTTTGGTGTGGGGCTTCTCTTGCCGTCATCACTTGATGCCTCCTCCTCATCAGCATCCAAATCAATTGTTCGCTTGCGTTTGTTGCTCAAATCCAAATCATCACGCTTCTTCCATTTCTCATCATCCTTCAATTCTTCATAGCAATGAGGCAAGGTAAATGGTCTTCCTTTCTTGATCTCCCCCTTCCTGGTCTTCTTCTCCTCTCCTTTGAACAAGTTTTGTGCAATATTCAACTACATAAAAACAAAACAAGTTAGCACTACAAACACCAACATCAAGAATGATGAACATGGATGAAATGGCACTTGGGTTCAACTTGGCACTTACCCTATCTTCATCATTAGTGCCACTTGGGTTCAACTTGTCAACCGCCTTTTGTGCGGCCGCCCACTTTTGACAATCCTTATTGATTGTCGACCACCGGGAGCGAAGAGATCGAGCGGAGCGGTCTATCCCACTCTTGTTGTGTAGATCAAAGTGTTCCTTCATCCGGTTCCAATAAGCATCTCTACTTTGATCACCTCCAACGGATGGATCCTTCGACACTTGCAACCAAGTATTGCATAGCAAAATGTCTTCATCATTGGTGTAGTTGCCTCCTCTTCCTTTCGGTGCGTCGACAATGCCCTCACCATCCTCGTCCACCTCGAACTCATGGTTATCGAAATGCATGTCATTGGTTTGAGACCAATGTGAATTGTTGGAGCCAACACCCATAGTTGACATATATGCCTCATCGTTGACACTACAAAGTATATAGAACAAAGCAAATAAAGCTATGTATATGTATGCATTCAAAAAATAACAACAACAAAAAAGTTGGCGAAATTTTATACCTTTGGGGCATTTCCTCGATCACCTTGTGCGCGTTGGCCGCCGGCTCAACAAGTGAGCTCGCCGGTAACCTTGGTAGCATACGCCCGCATACGCCACAAGCTTCTTCCTCGACGGCTTCAAGGAGCCGGAGCCGTCCGCCGCCTTGTTATTCTTCGTCGATGCCTTGCCCTTCTTCGATCGCACCGCATTTGGGAGCTTCGAGAGAGGGGCACGTGGCTTCACGGCGGGCGCCAGCGCGACGCCACCCGCCGCCGAGGTCATCTGTGGCGGCATGAAGAGGCCGCGCGCGATGCCGGTGCTCGGAGGAGCTCCGGTGGAGGCGAAGCCAAAGCTCCCCGCGCCAGGGTTTGCGGCGGTGGCGGCGTAGGGGTCACAGCTGTAGGAAGGGGTGAGGGGGTGCCAGCGCGGGCATCCATCGGGTCAATTCGCCGGCGGCGGCGCGGGCGGGGAAAAGGTGGCGCGGCGGAGAGAGTGCGGCGCGCGGAAGCGGGCACACCAGATACACAGCACGCGATGGCGATTCGGACCGAGCGCCCAACTCTATATGCCGCGTACACGCTTATTGCGCGTCCGCTGGAGCCCCTCTACCGATTGCGCGTGCGCTAAAAAGGGCCAATTTACGGCGCGACGCTTATTTAGCGCGGCTGTTGGAGATGCTCTTATCTTGCTTACACTCTGGCATTGCAGTATGCACGCACACATGTAAAGTCTCCGCATAGAGTTCAAGTGCACAATGCTCATGAAGTGTATTATAGGCTTATGGTCCAGTTCTTTTGGGCAATTCTCCCAGAATTGACCCCCTCCCCAGCTTCTCTCAGAATTGCCACTCCATTTTTTATTACAACTAGATGACCCGTTGTGCCAATGGCGCAAAGGCCGACAGCAAGCCAAGTATTGTAAGAGTGGTGATAGGAAAACTCAGTCACAGATCGAAATAATGAGTAATTACTGCTGGTTACTGTTTTTGTTCATGATTACTATTTCTGCTGGAACACTCTGTGCTAAATGATAGTGCTATATCCTTTAAATTGTAGGTGGACACTGCCAGTTAGAGCATGCCTCTTCCTTGCTTAACATATTTGTTGTTGCTGGTGAGTACTCATTGTTTGAAACAGAGAAAGTAGTAAAAAACATATGATTATAGATAAGGGTGGCATTATGCATATTAATAGATTGATGAGGAACAACAACATAGGTTATATAGGTAAAAGCATATGTGGTAGCTGTTCAAAAGCAACAGATAGCATTGTCGAAAAACAAAGGAATGTTTCATCCTATTACAGAGCTTGATTAGTAGTCCTTAGAATGCTAGATGATATTTAGGTATGACTTCCATTGTTGTCGATGGATCATCTAAAGGCAATGCACGATGAGAACCAGGCGCTGCTTTGTGGTGATCTTGAAACGAAAGGCACAGATGGCTCCTTCATGGATTTTTGCAAGGCGACGGAACTCGGACCAGTTGGTTGTTACGGTGGCTTTCTTGTCGGTTCCTAGCATGATGCGACAATCAGTGTGTAGATCACTGTTTGCAAGCCTGACCTTGAGCGTATCATAATCTAGGTCAATGTAATCTTTTAGTTTGCTTTCAGTGTAGTTGAACTGAAAATACTGGTAAGAAAAAGAAATTAATTGAATGGATTGGAGAGTGTCTTGTCACTCTTACACTGAGAAGGTTTAAATATAGATAGTGAGAACAGTTATTAGTAAATAATGGCGGGAAGCAAAAGAAGGGTGCAGAGCATGCTACATTCCTTCCTATGTGGAGTATAAGATCTAAATTGGTTGTTTACGTATGTATGGTACTCTAGTGAAGGAGAAAAAATATAGGAAGGAATAAAACATGTATATCAAACTATATGAATATTAGTTTCTAAAGTTACATGTAGCAAGTTGATGAGAATTGTTGTGCTGGTGATAATAGCAGTGAATATATTTATTTCAATATTTTGCAATAAAGTCAATTTGGTGAATCAAAAGCATACTGTAGGTTGTACTTCTAATGATTAGTCAGGTAAGTAGTTTAGTTGTGAGGCATAAGTAAAGATAATTCTTTTTTTCAATGAAGTGGAAGGAAGGAGTTTACCGTCCAGATTGGCACAGCTTTGCGAATGTTTTGTTGATGGTGCAAACATAGTATTTGATATCTGGTTTTTTGCGACGGAACATGGAAAACAAGTTGTTCACATGGTACTGATAGAGCTTCACTTCATTGCCCCAGTGACAGTACCTTTCTATATATTACCCCCTCTGTCCTAAAATAAGTGTCTCAACTTTGTACTAACTTTCGTGCAAAATTATACTAAGGTTGAGACACTTATTTTGGGACAGTGGGAGTACATTGATAGTAGGTTCGTAGGCTCAAAGAAAGTAATGAGCTAAGTTTATGCTAAGAAAAACTACATATACAGAGATACATCATGTAGATTGCTTTGATCACCCAACTTCTGGTAACTAAGATATGTAATCTTTCATTGTCCTTATAATTAACTTTTTGCTTCTTCTCTTTCATGCTGCTTCTGCAGAATCAAATTGTACAATAAATGAATAGGAAGACCTATCATAGTTGTACACACAAAAACATGTGGGGGAAAACTTTGAAAGATGACTATTGTCATAAGTCCTTGTTTTCTTCGATGAACAAATCTATGTAAGAACACAATGTTAGTATTGAATGCATACAATGTGCTAGAAATTTGATTACAAATAATAAGCGGATTACCTTAGCAAAGGTTATGGAAGAGAGTATTGACTACATGTTCCATTGGTGTCAAGATCACCTCATCATCTAAGCACATGGCGGGTATGTTTGGTGGGATGTTCCTTAGTAGGAATAATGTCTCACACATTCTATCTCCGTCCAGATGATGTGCATAGCGTTGCCGGAGGGCGTGTGGATGTGTGTTTCTATCGGATCTCATGGGATTCGGTCGGTGCTAGTCTTCGGTGGATCTGTTTGGATCCGGTCTTTGTTAGTGTTCGTTTGGGTGTGTACAGGTTTGATCATTCTGATTTTACGACTTTCTTCGTTAGTGATGGCTATTGCTCTATTACGCTGCTCCTATGGAGCCTTAGAACGGCGACTTCCTAATTGTTTACTACAACAAGATTTCTCCGGCTTTGGCGGGGGCGGGGCGATGATAGCAGTGTGCCTTCGGCTCGCCCCAATGTTCGTAGTTGTCGCTTGGTTGTCCACGGACCTAGTAATAATTTTTATTATCTTTGGTGTTTTTGTACTCCCATAATTGAATATGAATAGGTTGAAAGTTTCTCACGCAAAGAAAGCATACCTTTATCATCATCTTTATGGTTATCTTTATAAATCATTATTCTCCCTAGGGGTAAGAGATCCCTTGTTTAGTTGAGGGGTATGATTTTGACCGGGTCATCATGCTTGTTTCTGTAACATCAGACTTGTTTCTATGAATAAAAACTCTTAGAAAATATAGATCCTCAAAAAAGAAAAAAAATCCTTGGGAATGGATGCTTGGGAGCGCTCCGACATGTGTTTTCCTTTTGTCGCTTGTTGTTCGGGGAGAGTAAACTCTAGGTGGCTAGGGCAAACTCTCCCCTTGAAACTTCACCGGAGAGCCCTTGGATTCACCTTCCCTTTTTCTGCCGCTCCGGCGGTCGGTGGCGGGGATGGGTATCTCGGTGCCTTCAATCCGGTTAGTAGTTTAGGTCAGGTTGTTTTAGTCCTCGCAGGTGCGGCGCTCGAGCGGATGGTGGCGCTACTTCTTCGAGTTTGTCTTTCAGGCTCCGATCCTCCTCGAGTTCGTCCATTTGAACCCATTTGAACATAGCCGACGAAGCTCTGGCGTAGATTCTTGTTGTCTTGGGGTGATGAGGTTAGGGTTTCTCGTCATGTGGCGGGATTTTGTGTCAGATGCTTCAGATCTAGGCAAGGGTTCAGTAGTGACGTCTGCGGCTCCAGGTATTGAACAGGGGGCACATGCATGAAGACTTTCCAGCTATCATTGACCAGGTCAAGCCGGCTCCCGTAGGTGAGTGGCGACAGTGGCGCGTCAGCCACAATAGTGGCTATGCGATGGTCTTGGAAACTCAATGTAATTTTTATTATGTTTTATATGCTTTGTATTTTCAATGAACATTGATAATATACATATGGATCATTTTTGAAGAAAAAATTTTTAAGGGATAAGATTTTGACCGGTCGTCACACTTGTTTATATGAATAAAACCTACTCCCTCCGTCCCATAATATAAACGTTTTTTCAACACCGGTGTAGTGTCAAAAAGTGTCTTATATTATGGGACGGGGGAGTACCTGAGAATAATAGTCCCTTTAAAAAAGAAAAAAGAAAAACTCCTTGGGAGAATTTTTTTTCCCCTCAGAATAGATGGCTGGCACCTGCGATCACTCAATATGCATTTTTCCGGTGGGCCACAATGTTCACGGGTGCGCGGCAGTGGGACACAACGTTCACGGGTGGACGGGTGCAAGTGTTGTGGGCCACAACGTTCAGCGTGAGCAAGCGGCTGTATCCCACCGGATCAGACACCATGCCACGCGTGTGTGGTGTCTGGTGTGTGTGGCTTGGTGTGTGTGGCTTTGGCTGTGCGCGTGTCCTCTCACCGGGGCAGCCATTCAGATTAGCTCTGGACAGAGAGACTGGAGATTTGGATCCGCCGTTGTGTTGTTCCGGCCGTCGGTGTTGGCGATTTAGATCCGCCTTGTGTTGTTCCGGCCGTCGGTGCTGCTTCCTCGGCTGCTGCTTGGGCGGAGGAGGGAGCTCGGTCCATCTGTTCGCCTAGCCGCCCATATCCATGGGGGACTTGTTCACGATTTAACGCCCGCCGAACACTGTCGCCAAGGTAATAAATAATCGATTCTAATCCATCCACAACTGACTATTATTTCGATTCGCCTGAAGAAGCATGTTCGCTTGATTAGCATGGTCTTCTGCAGCAGTATTATGCTCATGCAAATCACCATAGATAGCAGCAGCTAATTCGACTTGATAGAAAAGTACTTACAAAAGGCAAGCTAACAGATCATGTACAATAATCATCCTGGACATCTGGATGTCCGACATTCTGATGGAACGAGTTGATTTTGCACTTGTAAACTGAAACTGATTTCTAATTTCCTCTCCTTGACGGGGTGATCTGGTTGGAGAGCTGGTGTGTCTTGAGTTTGGTTGTGCGCCGTCGTGTTGTTACGGCCGTCGGTGCTTTGCTTCATTCTGCTGCTTGGGCGCCGTCATGATCAATGTGATATGTGCCACCGCTGTTACGGTCATCGTCTTGCTCTTGATGCGCCGATTCGCTACTACGCCTGCGTGCGATCTGGTTTGTATTGTTTCCTCTGCTATTGGATTTGTTGTTTGCTATCTTGAGCTGGGTTCAGTACGGTGTTTCCCGAGCAATGATGTCGTTGGAGCAAACCAAATATTCAAACCATGCAAGTAAGATTTGTTAAAAGACTGATAAAAAAAATCCTTGAAGCATAAAGAAATAGTCCATAGTGGAATCTCTACAAAGACTTATATTTAGGAACGGAGGTAGCAGGTACTTGTAAGCCTAGTAGATGTGTTTTTAGGAGTGTAATGTGTTTACGACAATGTATCAATCTAGTTATAGGAGGAAACACAAGTGAAAATAACACAATAGCTAAATCACACCATTGGTAAACCCTGGATGTACTTGCAGATGTCATCAGGGTTGTAACCAACAACACAGTATTTTGGTTAAAGGCCTAATCAATATAGTGCAAAGATACAAATATTTTCGGCAAATGGCACTCCATGGATAATGAATTGGCATACATCACAACATAGATTAATGCTGGTCGTATGGAAAAATACCAACATAGATTAACATCTTGGCACACATCAGTAATCAAGTCCTAATTACAGGTTGCAAAAGTAGCCAAAACCAGCTAGTTGCTGAAATGTTGCAACCATTCTACACCATCAAGACTTACTTGCTACCATACACTTTGCAGCCACTCAAGCGTTGGGAACTTTGATAGAGGCTATATTTTTAAACCATTTGTTCACGTACACTATGATCATGTTTAGGCTGTTGTTCCCATGCCATTCTAGCACCTAGCTTTTAATGTTGCGCACATTGAAAAAGGTAATTCCTTGGATGGATTAAAGTAGAAACATTATTGAGGGTTTGTGATAGGATGGTATATGCCTTCGACAAGTTAAGGTGACAGAATGATAGATTAGTTTGGGGAAATTGGTGTATTTTCTCTTCTGGGCAAGGAAGCAAAAGCTCTGCTATTAGAAAGTTACTATACATACATTAAAGTTTTTACATACACACGAAACATATTAGTTAGCTTTCTGGGCAAAGAAGCAAGAGTTCTGCTACTACAAATGTATTATGAATACAGTCAAAGTTTTTGCATACCTAGGAAATATATCATTTAAGCTTGAGCAGATGGATTCATCCAATGCCCTCTCCGCAAGCTTGTAAATCATGAAATGGCCGTTTTGGACCATTAATCTTATCCTCTAGCAAGCACCTGGGTAAAGATACTAAATCAGATACACACAAAAGTGACAATGAAATGCAGATTTGGCAGAACAAACTGAATTTACGACAAACAATTGTTGCAATAGTAGTTCAAGCACACATGCTTATGTGACCGAGAACATTACGTTTCTGTTCTCGTTTAAGCCCAGTCATTTGATTGATGTCAAGGGTCCTTTGAAACATAATTGTTAAATTCAAAACATCAAACTGTAAAACCTCCTGAATATCACCAGAAAAAGAAGTGAATCCCTAGCATCAGACTGCAGGTTTGACATGACATTGGCCTAGTAGAGCAATTGTTGCTAGCTGCAACATGTTTCGTTTGATAATACATTTTGACTTGCCATCCTATATATCAGTAGGGTTCGATTTGGGCGGATCAAAATGTCGAACACCTTATGTGCAGAGGTCATGCTCGGAAACAGGGACGAGTGGGGCGTGGTGTCGATCTGGGCAAGCTCGTCGCTGATCACTAACTTCCACATGCCCTTCTCCTCTACTTCTCTGGACACTACTATCACATCCTGGTGTCCTGTGGACGCAGTCAAGGCCCTCGTCGTGGCGCTACTGTCGGCATCAGCCGTCGATGTAGGCGGAGCCATGAAATTTGTACAACATATAGGAGGGGAGAGGGGGAAGGGTAGGGATGGGGTGCCATACCGCCGTCGACCGGCGCCGTTTGTACAGCCACACCGCCAGCAAGGTTGAGCACGCCACCAGCAAGGCTGAGGGCGAAGGTGCTACCGGCATGGACCTCGTCAAGCTCCTGGCATCCAGTCACCGCCATCGCTCCTATGCTCCCTTCCACCACTGCCATGTTTTTTCCAGAGCTTGGTGGTAGGCAGAGGGGCCGCCGCCACCCCTCTCCCTGGGCGCCATCTCCTCCCCCATCGGGCGGCTGCTCTGTCCAAAGAATCAGATTCGACACAGATAGAAGGAAACCTTTGGGGCCACGGCATCACAGATAGGAGGATGCAACTAGTGTAACCCGAGCAAAAAGCAAATTGCTGGCCTAGAAAAGAAAGAAGTTCAGGCAAAAATATAAATTCTACTTAATGCAATGGAAAAGAAGGAAAGGGGTTCTAAAAAAATAGGAAAAGACTGTCAATACATATACATAACTAAAGAAAAAATGATGTTCGGGGAACAGTATATAATTAAACACTAATATCCTATCCCAAAAAAATGCATTATCAAAAGCAAAATAATCTTCCTGGCCTCTATAACACATGCCTCGACCTTATGAGGCATAACACAAACCAAGTCTCTGGAATTGAAACCAAGTATTATGAGGCATAACACAAAATCACTCTAAAATCTCTGGAACACACATCATATTCCTCCCCAAGGCTGCTAATTACTGCAATGAGCTAATAAGATTCACATTTCACGACCAATCAGAGCAAGCTCATAGTAGTATGTTACTTGGTGAAAGGACATGCGGTGCCCCCATGTGTGGTTTTGGTAATTGATGACATTCTCTATGGACTAATGGTTGCACTGAGTTATATTTGAAGGATTTGTCCATAGGCATTTCTTGAAGTCCATGTGTTGGTTTCAAGGAGTTTATGTGTTGACCAAGGTGCTATTAAGGAATTATCCAAAGATTGGTCATGTGAGTGTTGAGCTTATTGCAAGCATGTCTTGAATAAGAAGATTGTGTGATCATTCATGTTTACCTTCAAGACATCATCCAAACGAAGAGAGTTGGAAAGATTCAAGGTTGATCAAGACTAAGTCAAGAGTGAATCAAGTTGATCAACTCACAAAGCGTAGAAGATGTACCGAGAGGGATCAAGTGATCCCATGGTATGGTAAGCATTATCCATTGCACTTTGTGTACTAACCCATGGTCTATGTGAGAGTCTATGTGGGGTTAGGTATGTGTCCATGGGCTTGCGTCAAGAGGAAGATATCATACAACCCATGGAAAGGATGACATCAAGTGGTGATCGTCATCAAGATTGCCGTGTGCAAGTTCAAGTGGAGCATCACGAAGAGATCAAGTGCTTGAAGCTTGCCATCCATTGTGGTGTCAATGGACTTGTGAAGATGTGCCGAAGAGTGGCTCACCCATAGTGGAGTATGGGGGAGCAATCATCTAGTCTCCATCGACCCAACGCAATCAAGAAAGGTGGTCCATCTTGAGGACAAGATCGTCATCATCTAGCTCAAGTGGATCATGTGCAAGGAAAAGGTTTGCTCTTGATAGGTTTTCTATTTTACCGGTCTCATGGTAGTAGTTGGGAGACCGGGTTATAGGATCGATAGCCGTACTATCAAGGGGGGCTCTCAAGTGAGTAGCTTGATCGTATCGTTCATCGAGAGCTCAAACCATTGCATCCTTGCATCATGTTTCTTGGTTATTGTTTGGTTCTCTTTGTGAGTCTTAGAGCTTATGGTCATCTTTATGACAAGCTTGAGTTCATCGAAAACGGAGTTTGCATGCGTCTTCTATAATGTTTTCGGTGTTGGAGGTTTTACCGGTCTTTTCCGAGGAAGGGTTCTCACCATTTTCTTTTGGGCCTTTTCTCATTTGCTTATTATTGGTATTTCTCTCAAGATTGTGTTAGCCCTTGTTTCTAGCTTTCCAACAAACTTGGTTTCATTAATTCGAGTCCGTTTGCAAAAGTTATGGCTGTTTTGGTAAAGGCTGCAGCGGTACTACCGCGACTAGAGCGGATGTAATTTTTTACTACCGCTCCGGAGCAGTACTATCCCAGCTCTGAGCGGTAGTACCGCCCAGAGCAGTACTACCATGTTCCTAAGCGGTAGTACCGCCCGGACCAAAATCTCGTGTTTTGCTCAATGGAAGTAGGCATGTATATTTTTTAGTACCGCTTCAAGCGGTAGTACCACTACCATTTGCGGTAGTACCGTGGTCGAGCGGTAGTACCGTGAGGACGAGCGGTACTACCGCTCGAAGGTTCTTTGGCCTTTTGCCTCCTCGCTGTTGTGTTTGAAGGGTTCTACCGCCCTAAGCGGTAGTACGCTCCTTGAGCGGTAGTACCGCTTCTGTCTTGGCTGTGAGCATAACGGTTGGATTCGGGAGCTCCTATAAAACTGGGTCTTCTTCCCATTCAACCTTATCTCTTAAGCTCATGTTCTTCCCCCATTGTTGACCTTCTTCGAGCTTGCTAACTCTCAATCCCTCCAATGATTCTTGCTAGTTCTTGAGGGAAAAGAGAGAGGAGATCTAGATCCACGTTTCCACCAATCACTTTCTCCTCTAAGTGAGGGGAACCCCTTGGATCTAGATATTGGAGTTCTTCGTGTTCTTCTTTCGTTCTTCCTCTCATTTCCCTTCCTAGCATTAGTTGCTTTGGTGGGATTTGGGAGAGAAGGACTTGGGCACTCCGTGTGCCCTTGCCATTACATTTGGTGCATCGGTTTGAGTTCTACGGTGATACGTGGAAGTGAAGTTTGAGAAGCTTATTACTCTTGGGTGTTTGGGCACCCTAGAGTTTGTTCCTCTTAGGTGCCTTGGCGCCCTAGGCAGTTGGTGGTGTTGAGCTCAATCATTGTGGTGCAAAGCTCCGGGCAAGCATCGGGGTCTCCAATTAGGTTGTGGAGATCGCCCCGAGCAATTTGACGGGTACCGGTGACCGCCCCCAAGGGTTGCCAAAGTGTACGGGTTCGGTGACCGCCCCCAAGGGTTGCCATTTGTACGGGTTCGGTGACCGCCCTCAAGGGTCCCTTAGTGGAATCACGGCATCTTGCATTGTGCGAGGGCGTGAGGAGATTACTGTGGCCCTAGTGGCTTCTTGGGGAGCATTGTGCCTCCACACCGCCTCCAAACGGAGACTAGCATCCGCAAGGG
This sequence comes from Aegilops bicornis, assembly GCA_021605145.1. Taxonomy (NCBI): domain Eukaryota; kingdom Viridiplantae; phylum Streptophyta; class Magnoliopsida; order Poales; family Poaceae; genus Aegilops; species Aegilops bicornis. The sequence goes on from CM038671.1 coordinate 543,670,912, forward strand.
TGTGAACTTCGGGATACATCGTCGTCTCCGCGTGCCTCGGTTATCTCTTACCCGAGCCCTTTACTTATGCACTTTACTTTGTGATAGCCATATTGTTCTTGTCATATATCTTGCTATCACATAGTTGATTATCTTGCTTAGCATAAGTTGTTGGTGCACATAGGTGAGCCTAGTTGTTGTAGGTTTTGTGCTTGACAAATTAACCGCTAGGTTTATTCCGCATTTGTTCAAGCCTCAACTGTAATTATTTTAAAGGGCCTATTCACCCCCTCTAGGCGACATCCACGATCTTTCAATTGGTATCGAGCCTCGTCTCTCTTTGTTGGGCTTAACCGCCTAGAGAGTAAAGATGTCGACTAGGAGTTTAGGATTCTCTGACACTCTTAGTTTCGATGGCACAAATTTTGATGTTTGGATAATTCGCATGCTTAATCTCTTTAGGGTCATGGACCCAAATTTAGAGCGGATTGTAGATATGGGTTTTTCTCCTCCAAAGGATCCCCAAAGATTATCTTTAGAGGATGAGAAAAACTCTTATCTCAATGCTCAAGCTTCTAATGTGCTTTTCGATGTTTTGAGCAATGTAGTTATATTTCAACTCATGCCGTTCGGGATGCTCATGAGTTGTGGACAAAGCTTCAAGATAAATATGGCGTGTCCAAGATTTGTAGGGATGATTGTTCTCCTCCACCTCCGGCCGTATAGTCTTCTCAACCTCTTCTACTTCACCTACATGTGGTTTGCCACAAGGTAATGATATGGTGAGTAGTGTCGGTCATTGCAATGATGATATTGTGCTTTTTGTGGATGATTCTTCATCACTATATTATTGCAATGCTCGCCTTTGGGCCTTAGCACTTGAGCACTCCAAATGTTTCACTTGCTTGTGTTGATAGTCCTTGCATATCATGTAGAAATTGCTTGACTAAATCTCATGATGATATGCTTGCTATATCTTGTTGCCATGATAAAAATGCATGTATTTCCTCGAGTTGTTGTGCTAACAATGTAGATGAAACCAACACTCCGTGGAACAAGATGTGGTCTTGAATGGTGCTTCAAGGGATCCTATATCATCATCTACTGCATTTTGCCTTATGGCCAATGCTTCAAAGGTATCTCCTACTTTGTACCCCAATATGTCTTTTGATGATGATGTTGATACTAATGATGATGAGGATAATGATGAAGAGAATGATAATGTTGCCTCCTTAAAAACTAAGGGGGAAATCATTTTTAAAGCTCTTCTTAAGAATAAAATTGCTCGCTTCAACTTCATGGAAATCATGTCTATTGCTATTGAGGGCAAGAAATATATTGATAAGTTGGAATCTTGTCTTGAGGAGCATGAGGTCACCATTGATAAAATGGAAGGTCATGAGCGTGATTACGCTTAATGAGATTGCGGACCTCTCTCAATCTCTTGAACTTGAACAAACCACCAATGAATCTCTTGAGGAGACTTTTGCTCTAGAATTATCTAGAGTGAGGGAATCTCGTGATAGAGCTCTTGAGGTGGCCAATGATTTTGAAACTAAAAATGAGGAGCTTGAAGTTGTGCATGCTAAACTCCTTGAGGACTTTGAGCACCTCGAAAATGGCTCAAGGGTCATTAAGAGTGAGCTCATCAAACTCATCGAGTCTCATGCTCAACTTAAAGCTTCATATTCAAAAGAGCTTGCCAAGTTGTCTTCTCCTTCTGTTGCTAATGATGATGCTTGTGCTACTAACTCTATCTCTTGTGAAGCATCCATATTGAAGGAGAATGTTGAGCTACGAGCTCAACTTGAGTTGCTATCTAGCAATTATGGGAAATTGGAAGAAAGCCATGAAAAGCTCTCAAGCTCTCATGACGATCTTCTAGTATCCCATAATGTGCTAAAAGATAGCTCATGAGGCCATGCTTGCTAAGGTAACATCTAGTGAGCCTCATGTGGATACTAGCACTACTTCTAGTCAAAATGCTATATTGATATGTGCTAGTCCTTGTAATTCATCTACTCACAATGTTGGTACATCTTGTGATGAATTGCCTTCCTTGCCTTGTTGCTCTAACAATGAAGCTTATACTTCTTCTAGTACTTGTATTGAGACTAACCATGTAGAGGAAATCAAAGAGCTCAATGCCCAAGTTACTTCTTTGAAGAAAGACTTGGAAAAGAGTCATGAAGGGAAATTCACACTCAACAATATCTTGAGTGTGCAAAAATCCCCCAATGACAAAGGTGGACTTGGATTCAACTCCAATAAGAAGAAGAAGTCCAAGATGAACAAAAGAAGGGCCAAGAACAAGTCAAGAAATTGGCCAAGATTGTTTGCTTCAAGTGCAAAGTAGAAGGGCATCATGTCGATCTTGCCCATTGAAGAAGAAGGCCATTAGTGTCAAGCAACAAGGGAAGAGGGCACAAGTTCAATCTCATGCTCAACATCAAGTTGAAGAAAGGCCTCTTCCCAAGAAGACTCAAGTTAATGCTTCTCAAATTGAGAAATCAAGTGAGAAGAAAGTGAAGAGTAGACGTTGCTACTTATGTCATGAGAAAGGTCACGTCGCTTCTTCATGCACTAGTGGTAACTTATCCAACCCAATTATTATTGATGATATCTATTCTCTTGGTAAGGATAAGGTTGGCAATGTGTTTGCCAAATTTGTTGGTACTCAAAGTGGTGTCAAGCAAAGAACCATTTGGGTAGCCAAACCTATTGTGACTAACCTCTTAGGACCCAACTTGGTTGGGGACCAACAAGCTCAAACTTGATCAATAGGTGTTGATGGAGGGCATTGGAGACTTGGCTACATTATGAAGAATTAAGGGACTTCATCACTCTTTTTGTCTCAAGCCAAGTCAATTGACTCATCAAGTTTATATCTTATATCCAATGTGCCTCCTTGCGGTAACTTGCACTTAAAATTGCTTACATTGAAAGTTACTTGCCCCCTTGCATGTTTTGATTTTGTTCCTTGCATGTGTTCGTATATGTTGTGATTCCAACTTGCTTATCTTGAGCAATCAAGTATGTGTGTGTTGGTTTGCACACCATGTACGTGTGTGTGTCGTGCGTTGAGCCTTTATGCTTCTTGTTTGTATCCTAGTTGGCTCGTGTGAGAGATTAATGGAACATCCCATTTTGGGGAGTGATGTGCTTTGTGCACCTCACAATCCTATAAATGTGTGTACATGAGTAATACCATCTAGTATTGATATTTCAAGATTATCTAGTCTCTAGGTGGTATATCTCTCATGAGAAATTCAAATTCTAAATTTTCCATTAATTATCTCTTGTTGGATCCTTTTAATTGCCTTTTGTGTATCTTTATTTGGTATCACATTATGGGGAGTAATATGCTATGTGTGTATTACTAGCCTAGAAAATGTGTACATTTGAGATATTGTCACCTAGAATTGATATTGTAAATTATCTTGTTCCTAGGTGGCATGATAGCTCTACAAGTTGCAATTTGCTTGTGTTTGTTGTGAAGATGATGTTGGATATCCTTGGTATCTACCACCGCAAATTATTTCCATATACTTTTTGTCTTTTGACAATTGGTAGTCACTTATGTGTGGTAGAATTTATTGATCATCTTTACATTGGCTTTTGTTTTTATTTGCCTTTCCTCTTGCCAAGTTTGTGTCAACTCCCTTTGTCTTACCTACCACTTGTGGATCTTGTTTATTTCTTGTTCTTGTCTAGTGTTCTCTAGATATAGTGAAAGTGGTGATCCCACCTTGTGCATTTTGTATTCAAATGCAAATCCTATGTAATGCACAACTCGTCGGGGAGCTATCCTATTTTCTCTAAAACGCTCATCTTGTGATCCTTATCAAGTGTGTGTTTGTGGAAGGCAAGCCGTTTCTTTTTGGTACTTTGTGCCATCATGAAACTTTGTAGAGGGCTTGGTTTGTTTGGAACCATTCTCTCTTTTGGGAGTTTGACATCCTTCATTTCGTGTGTATCAATGGATATCTCATTCCTTGATGTATCTTTAATGATATCTTCCAAGTGATAATTTATCTATTTGGTATCCTTTTTCTTTGCATCTCGTTTTCATTTGGTTTCGGTTCTTGAAAGTTTTGAGCATGCATGTTTACTTCATGTATTTTATTTGGCATGTTTTCTTTCTTTGACCCAATATATAGGGAAACTCCACCAAGTCTCAAATTGGATGAGAGGTGCATGAAATTCATTTTCATATCTATATGCACCTATTTATGTGGAGTTTGTCCTATGTATTGGTGTTTCTAACTATTTGGCCCCGATAAGTTTGGGTACCGTTTAGTTTGTGTTGTTCTTCTAGGAACATTTGGAGATGCATTGGATGCTCGGCTCACTCACAAGGAAGGTGTTGTCACCATGTGCATATTGGAGTCAAGCTAGGATGATCAATGAACTACTATATACCTTCAATTGGTATCTACTACAACCTTCCAATGATATCTCGGTAACAAGTATCTATTCATGCTTTCTCCTCTTGCATTCAACCTTGTGTAGGTTGCATCTTGGCATGATTTTCATTTCATATCTTGTGATACTTGTTTCCTTTCTCAAAGCATCCCAACGATGATCTCTTGTTGCTAGTTGTGATGCCCTTGATGGATGTGTGTTTGGACTTCATTTATATACAATAAGACCATATCTAGCCAAGTTCTATGCTTTCAAGCAAATATCTTATTGGTATATTTATGACTTCCTTGTGGATATCTTGTTCCTTCGTGTTGTAACTATTTCAGGTGTACATTCTTCTTTGTAGATATATATATATCATCATGATTTCGTATACATAGAACCTTATACACTTGAGAGAAATTACATCTCTAGTTGATATCCTTTCTTTCACGTCCACCTTGTCTTTCTTATGTTAATTCTTTGGTGGCTCCGTGAAAGCTTTTGCCTTGAGTGCGTGTCCTCTATCGTTGCATCTTGACGCACTCTTGTGTGGTGAAGATTATTTTCCTCTTGCTCATCTTTACGAGGCTTTTGCCATCTTAATTGGTACCCCTCGTCTTGATGAGCCTCTCATCGTCTGTCTTCACCACGGGTTGTCACAAGCATGGGTTCTCTATTTTCTTATTAGTAAGCTTGTGAACCCATTTGCTAGTTGTGTGTGAGAATGAAAGGCTTTGCACCGTGTATCTCATTCATTCGAGACTATGTTGATGCTTATGCTCATCAGTATATTAGTCTTCTCATGTGCTTTGCCATGACTCACACACATCATTTTGGTTGAGCCTATTCTTAAGTTGCCTATTTTACAATGTTGCTCAACCATGTGCTTGTTGCAAGCGCTAGCCTTAGTTTCCTATATGCTCTCTTGCACTGGTTGTTAGTTTCTGTTGACTTTGGGGGAGCTATGATCCTATTTTGTGCACTTTGTATCCAAATACAAAAATTCTTGATGTGCACAAATCATGGGGAGCTTCTCTAGTTTCTTTAGAACAATCCTCTGCTCATATCATAATATCTTTTTCATGTGGCTCGTAGGATCTTTGGTCTAGTGGTTCAGTTGATATCTTTTGATAGCTTGCTTCAATTGGTATCTTTTGATTGCTTGATTGCTTGTTTCTCTCTTTGTTATGTCTTTGTGGCATATCATTCTTTTGCAATCTTGGTGCCTCAATATAGTTGGTCTTCCTCCAAGTATTACCTTTGGATATGTGTATGGCATTCCACTCTCTTGTTGAGAAATACACAACTTTTGGAGGAACACCTTTTATATTGGTCTTCTTAGCTTTTCGCCCATTTTGGCAATCGATGCCAATGGGGGAGAAGTTTCAGAGAGTTTTATGGAGAAGTCTTCAGAGTTTTCTCCTTGCTTCGGTTTTGTTCCTAAGCATTTGCATCTCATACGCATGCATTATTGGTTGTTGCATTGCATGGTGATGCATAATTCCTTATATAAACTCTCTTGAAAGTGATTGTCATCAATTACCAAAATGGGGAGATTGAAAGGACATGTGGTGCCCCCATGTGTGGTTTTGGTAATTGATGACATTCTCTATGGACTAATGGTTGCACTTGAGTTATATTTGAAGGATTTGTCCATAGGCATTTCTTGAAGTCCATGTGTTGGTTTCAAGGAGTTTATGTGTTGACCAAGGTGCTATTAAGGAATTATCCAAAGATTGGTCATGTGAGTGTTGAGCTTATTGCAAGCATGTCTTGAATAAGAAGATTGTGTGATCATTCATGTTTACCTTCAAGACATCATCCAAACGAAGAGAGTTGGAAAGATTCAAGGTTGATCAAGACTAAGTCAAGAGTGAATCAAGTTGATCAACTCACAAAGCGTAGAAGATGTACCGAGAGGGATCAAGTGATCCCATGGTATGGTAAGCATTATCCATTGCACTTTGTGTACTAACCCATGGTCTATGTGAGAGTCTATGTGGGGTTAGGTATGTGTCCATGGGCTTGCGTCAAGAGGAAGATATCATACAACCCATGGAAAGGATGACATCAAGTGGTGATCGTCATCAAGATTGCCGTGTGCAAGTTCAAGTGGAGCATCACGAAGAGACCAAGTGCTTGAAGCTTGCCATCCATTGTGGTGTCAATGGACTTGTGAAGATGTGCCGAAAAGTGGCTCACCCATAGTGGAGTATGGGGGAGCAATCATCTAGTCTCCATCGACCCAACGCAATCAAGAAAGGTGGTCCATCTTGAGGAGGACAAGATCGTCATCATCTAGCTCAAGTGGATCATGTGCAAGGCAAAGGTTTGCTCTTGATAGGTTTTCTATTTAACCGGTCTCATGGTGGTAGTTGGGAGACCGGGTTATAGGATCGATAGCCGTACTATCAAGGGGGGGCTCTCAAGTGATTAGCTTGATCGTATCGTTCATCGAGAGCTCAAACCATTGCATCCTTGCATCATGTTTCTTGGTTATTGTTTGGTTCTCTTTGTGAGTCTTAGAGCTTATGGTCATCTTTATGACAAGCTTGAGTTCATCGAAAACGGAGTTTGCATGCGTCTTCTATGATGTTTTCGGTGTTGGAGGTTTTACCGGTCTTTTCCGAGGAAGGGTTCTCACCATTTTCTTTTGGGCCTTTTCTCATTTGCTTATTATTGGTATTTCTCTCAAGATTGTGTTAGCCCTTGTTTCTAGCTTTTCAACAAACTTGGTTTCGTCGAATTCGGAGTCCGTTTGCAAAAGTTATGGCTGTTTTGGTAAAGGCTGCAGCGGTACTACCGCGACTAGAGCGGATGTAATTTTTACTACCGCTCCAGAGCAAGATTACCGGCTCCTGAGCGGTAGTACCGCTCCAGAGCAGTACTACCGCGGCTCCTAAGTGGTAGTACCGCTTCGGGCCAAAATCTCGTGTTTTGCTCAGCGGAAGTAGGCATAGAAGTATTTTTTTAGTACCGCTCGCAACCAGTAGTACCGCTACCATTTGCGGTAGTACCGTGAGGTCGAGCGGTAGTACCGTGAGGACGAGCGGTACTACCGCTCGAAGGTTCTTTTGGCCTTTTGCCTCCTCGCTGTTGTGTTTGAAGGGTTCTACCGCCCTAGCGGTAGTACCGCTCCTTGGAGCGGTAGTACCGCTCTGTGCGGGCTGTGAGCATAACGGTTGGATTCGGGAGCTCCTATAAAAGGGGGTCTTCTTCCTCATTCAACCTTATCCCTTTTAGCTCATGTTCTTCCCCCATTGTTGACCTTCTTCGAGCTTGCTAACTCTCAATCCCTCCAATGATTCTTGCTAGTTCTTGAGGGAAAAGAGAGAGGAGATCTAGATCCACGTTTCCACCAATCACTTTCTCCTCTAAGTGAGGGGAACCCCTTGGATCTAGATATTGGAGTTATTCGTGTTCTTCTTTCGTTCTTCCTCTCATTTCCCTTCCTAGCATTAGTTGCTTTGGTGGGATTTGGGAGAGAAGGACTTGGGCACTCCGTGTGCCCTTGCCATTGCATTTGGTGCATCGGTTTGAGTTCTCCATGGTGATACGTGAAAGTGAAGTTTGAGAAGCTTATTACTCTTGGGTGTTTGGGCACCCTAGAGTTTGTTCCTCTTGGGTGCCTTGGCGCCCTAGACGGTTGGTGGTGTTCGGAGCTTAATCATTGTGGTATAAAGCTCCGGGCAAGCATCGGGGTCTCCAATTAGGTTGTGGAGATCGCCTGAGCAATTTGATTTGCACCGTGACCGCCCCAAGGGTTGCCAAAGTGTACGGGTTCGGTGACCGCCCCAAGGGTTGCCATTTGTATGCAGGTTCGGTGACCGCCTCAAGGGTCCCTTAGTGGAATCACGGCATCTTGCATTGTGCAAGGGCGTGAGGAGATTACGGTGGCCCTAGTGGCTTCTTGGGGAGCATTGTGCCTCCACACCGCCTCCAAGCGGAGACTAGCATCCGCAAGGGTGTGAACTTCGGGATACATCGTCGTCTCCGCGTGCCTCGGTTATCTCTTACCCGAGCCCTTTACTTATGCACTTTACTTTGTGATAGCCATATTGTTCTTGTCATATATCTTGCTATCACATAGTTGATTATCTTGCTTAGCATAAGTTGTTGGTGCACATAGGTGAGCCTAGTTGTTGTAGGTTTTGTGCTTGACAAATTAACCGCTAGGTTTATTCCGCATTTGTTCAAGCCTCAACCATAATTATTTTAAAGCGCCTATTCACCCCCCCCCCTCTAGGCGACATCCACGATCTTTCACTTGGTCCTAGTTAACTTCAAGAAGTTTTAACAAAATACATGTTACTTCTTTTTGACTGTATATATATTGTGGAGCAAAAGCCCCATAATCCTTTATTTCAATCAAAGCAAATATATACAAAGAGAGAATAAACGGTCACAAGACGAAAGAAAGAAAGAAAGAAAGAAAGAGAAAAAAGGAAACCTACCTAAGAGAGCACATCCAAAACCCAAGGGGATCTTTGGATCCAGACCAAGAGTGGAATAAAAACAAGAAGCATGGCATTCCTTTATATGAATTGTGAATTTCCTTTTCCTGGAATGTGCACATGTCAGAATGCAGAATGGTCACCATAATTTCAACTGATGCTTACAGCATAAAATTCAGGGTTTTTTTGTTGGTGAAAGTTAACATCGAAAACTTAACTCTAAGAATTCTAGCTCGTATACCTCTATCATCACAACAAGAATTTCAGTACAGAGATGATTACAAAGGTAAAATACTTTTTTTACTATTTTTCATACATATACAGCTACAAAACATTGATTTTGGGGAGCTTGGCACCAGGGACATACAGTTCAACAGTGATAACTTGACATAAAGAATATGTTTGTGAGATTAAAAAGGATAAGGAAGTGGCTCTAACCTGTACGCAATGGCGATGACCTAGTCGGGGAAGCATGGCATGTTGGTATCATGTATCACATTGTGACGCCGGGAGATCCACATTAGCTTCCCATGATCCCGACAAGATTTAGTTATGACCAAAACTGGTATCAAATAGTATCCGACATGGTATTGTTTTCTTGTTGATTGCTTGCTTTAGTGAAAACCACAACAAAAACAATTAATAATAAGCAACTATCCAACTAAATAGATCTGAAAAAATGGAACCTAATTATTTTCTGCCCTGCATCTAGAGTAATGATGTTGTGGTATAGCAAAAATTAATAGCTACCCTCAAAAGAAGTAACTATCATGGAACGGACAAAGAGAAGAATAGTCCTTTGGCAGAACTGCTCCACATATCAGAAACTGGAATGTGGAACCTGAAATATATTTTAGGCTCTAACGGAAATAAAGGGTGAAGAAAAGAAAACCATTAGCTGCCTATGTGTGCACCTGCAACACAATATAATCCTAACTTATACAACCCAAGTGGCCAGAGGGTACAACTATACGCCTTAGTTTCATGAACACCAACTAAAGAGGCTAGAAAGTTGTTTTGCGTTTTTAGAATAGTGTCTCCATCATCATATCTCATCCGCACCATTTTTTATCATTTTCCTAAAAACTAAAGTATCAGCCTTACTTAGAACCGGAGGGGACGTCACATTTGTATACTAAGCTGCAGTTAAAGTATTTCATAGGAAAACTGATTTGAACTGCATGAGACAAAATCATAAATTAATTCTACCAAAACCTACTGACAAGAGAGGGGTGATCTTGCACACACCTCAACCTCACATGTACAAAAGGCAACCAGATTGATATGGTCGTCGAGGGGAAACACGCTAATGGAGAAAGCCACAGGAAAATCTAAAAGAAACGTAATCAAGCACCAACCTAACACTTTATAAAATTGGGAACAGAGAAATAGGAGGAAAATAGAGAAATCATATAGATCAACACATCCTCAGAGCCCTTCTCCATGCCGCCGCCAAACAGTAGCCGGTGGTGAGTCGCCGACCGACCGGGGTCACGTCTCCCACTGCGCCGCAGATCCGCGTCTCCGGTGACGACGCCCGACCTCCGCCCACCTTGTCTCCCCTCTCCTCTGCATCGATTCTCTCTCTCCTCAATCTCCCATCCTCTCCCACCATCGATCCTCTTCTCCGCTGCCACCGAACTCCGGTGCGAGGATGGGATGGGGGCTCCTCAGAGGGCTGGGAAAGAACCGGGGAGCGGCGGCTCCTGTGAGATGGGGAGAGCGGGGAGAGGCGGCGGCTCGGGCGAGATGGGGAGATGGGGAGAGCGGGGAGAGGCGGCGGCTGCGCGGGGAGCGTGGGAGTGGAGAGTGGGGGAGGAGGAGCCGGACGTGGGGCTCGAGGAGCGTGGGGATTGGTTGTAGGGTTTCACGTTCCCATCGACCCGCTGTGGTAAAACTTTTAGGCACGCAGATACCACCTAGTTCTCTCGACCGTACGGCTAATGAGCCCCACCCGTCATCCACTCTTGAAGCGGCTGCGATGGTAAAAAGGAATTGACGGCTGACCCAGCGCCAGCAGTTAAAATTGAGCGACAGTAAAGGAATCGTGCGGTCCAACAGGCTTGGCGCACGCGGTAGCTCCAGAATGGCGGGTGGCCTAGCAAGATTTATATGTTCAATTCCTAGCTAATTAAACCTTAATTAGCTTGGAATTGTAAGAAAAAATGGAGTGGCAATTCTGAAAGAAGCTGGGGAAAAGATCAATTCTGGAAGAATTGCCAAAAAAAAACTATGTTTCAGAATTGTAAAAGCACAACCATTGGTTCGGGTGGAGCTATCCCACTTGAAGTAAACGCGCCGGACAACTGATCAATCCTCTGGAAGAATCAAAGCGACCGCACATCGTGCAAGAGGATGTAAAGGCATGGCACTGAGAACGAGACGATCAGGAACTGACAAAGATCCCATCTACGTGACGATAGCGTGCGTCCATTTGCTTTTTTGGGTCAACGAATCGCACGGCGTTTAAACATCTCACGCCTTGGGTGCGTTGGTTGCCAAAGCCGCCGCAAATTACCTGTCCTTTTGGTCGTAGTGACCTCTCCGATGGGTGGTGGCAATACCCCAACCCGGCTCTACGTCACAGATAGATCACAAGATTCGACAAACAGTAGAACTTTCAATATTGGTCTGTCGATGTCCATCTGCCTTGCCCTACATGGCAGCTGCAAAATCAGCATTACGGTAGGCCGAATCTACGTTAATGGAGATTCATTTACATTTTTTTTTTCGAAAAGGAGGAATACCCCCGGTCTCTGCATCTGGACGATGCATACGGCCACTTTATTGATTATAACATAAGACTTTACAAAGTCGTGCAACAGTAAGACCAAAGCTACCATCTTCGCAACCTCTGTCGCTACTCCTATCTAACTGATGAAGGGCGCTGATAGTCTGGGCCTAATACCAAACAGACCTCGCAGCCAAACCTAACATCTGAGACCTGAGGTCCCAACCAGGACTCCTTCCGGGTATGGGCACCCACCAGTCCGGCGTGCTATTCAACCAGGCCCCCTGCCGGGTATGAGCCCACCGCAGCCACGTACCATCAATCCATCTTCAGAGCTGTACTGTTGCATGAACCGTGCCAGGCCTCTCTGCCATCGACGCCACCACAACGCCAGACAGCGCCACCATCCTGCGCTCGTCCATCATCACACGCCCACCGGTGAGACCCCCGTTGCTCCATGCCGCTGAGACCCGCCGTTGTCGACGTGCCAGATGCCACGCCGCTCCTCCTCTTGTCCCCTCCAGTCAACACTTGCTCCAAAACGATGCCCCCAGGAGGGAGAACGACATCGAAACGTCGCCATCGTCCGATCCGGTAGATCCAGATCTAGGGTTTCCCCCGGAACCTTTCGATCAGGTTGACGTGACCTGCAACGACGATGCCTCGAGACGTCCGAGACGCCGCCATCGTCCGCCATGACCGCAGTCAGACGCGATTTTCACCGGAAGCCACGGCGTCCCGATCTCGCGGTTGGCTGGAACGGAGTCCTTCGCCAAACCGGTGACGTTGCCGCCGATCCGATCCCGCGCCGTCGCTGGATGGAGATCCCGATATATATCGAAGACGACCACGACCTAAACCCTGCAACCAGCACCGCCAAACCGCGACACCTCCTCCTAGCCCAGACGCAGCCGGATCCAGCCGTCCCCACCTAAGTGAGACGAGCCGGACGAGGCGCCTTGTCCCCGATCCGACGGCGGCGCCATGCCACAAGGACCAGAGGAAGGAGGAATGCCCGCCGCTGCTGGCGCCAGGCTGGCCGGCGGGCGCACTCCGGCAGCGGCGAGGGGAAGGCGACGCTGGGGAGGCGACGGCGGCGGCGGCCGATCGGGATCTCCCGAGGCGCGCGTGGGAGATTCATTTACATGACAGCCGGTGTCCTTGTAATCAAGTATGCAGTCGAGTGATACTCACAAAATCGAGGCAGAAAATTGGGAGATGTGCTTCTCAAAAAAAAGGGGGAGATGTGGTCACATGGACAGAGGCTCTTGTAGTGATGTTACAAACTTGTTTGGCTGAACATGAACGGACAGACGGAGAAATATGGTGCCTACGTAAACTTCCTCCCGTATGGTACTTTTGGCGCGCAAATTTGTGTGACTTCATGAGACGTGGGTTCTCGTTACTTATCATATTTATTCCACGAATTCCTCGCAGTTTAAGTTGTTCATCTAACTAGCTAGCAAGTCTAATCTAGCACGCCTAAGGAAATTAAGGAGATGATCACATGGTGTCGACACCTCTAAAGGTAGGATGAAAAACTGGATCAGCTTATGCAGCCGCTATGACACGAAATGAATTGACTTGTGGGAAAGAGACTCCCTTATGGCGCTGTATTAAAAACAAAAATTGTACCCCTAAAAACAAATGGAAGGCTTCAGTTCGCCCTCGAAAGAATAAGAAAGCAACGGCTGGCCGATGAGTAAATTACACGAAAATACCATAGTTATTTTTTGATAAAATCACATTTGTTGTTATTTTTTCTTAAAAGCCCTACCGGTCCTTAAGCAGCCCTCAAAGGTAGCAATAATTGTTGACACGTAATTGGGTGATAGCAATTTTGACCGATGAGATCTGGTTGTCAACTATGCACTATGCATTTGTACTATGCTCCCGATCGCATCTGGGCCCCCCGCATAGTCCCCCCACGAGCGACTCGGCGGCGGCACGCGCCTCCCTCCCCTCCCCTCCTTACCGCCCTCCCAGACCCTCGTCGCCGAACGAGGCCCCTGGGGCAAAACCCCTCGCAGTGGTGGGCGGCGGGGCCCCTTTTCTCTGCTGCTCGGGGATGGCCGATGTGGGGCAGCCTATCCAGGCAGCGGCAGGCGGGCGGGCGCTGGGCTCGGTGGCTCACGACGGCAGTGCCCTTACAGCGGGCGAGCGATGACGCTGCGGCCCTGGGATTGGCAGTGGTGGCCATCTCCTCCGTCGGAGGTGGCCGGTCTGAGGCTAGGTGGTCGGATCTCGACCTCCGTCATCTAGTCCCGGTTGTGAGTCGAGGAGACATAGTTGCCGGTGAAAACCGAGCTGGCGGCGTTCTGCGCCATTACCTTGATGAAGGCAACGTCGTGTAACTACTGTCGACCCACTCGTGCTGCTCCGTAGGAAACCCTAGCATCTGGCCTTCCAGATTGGATGATGGCGACACTGCGGTGTCGTTTCTCTCTTGGGAGCATCGTTTGTGGAGCAGCGCTGGAAGACAGAGGCAGGAGGTGGAGCGGCTTCGTCTTGCATGGAGCTTCAGTGGAGATGTCAAGTCATGCTTGGCCGATAGGTGCTACGCTCTGTGAAAGTGCAACTAATCCCTGGGTGGTTTTGGTAATTTATAACAACATATATCTCATTGAACTAATATCCATTCAAGATAAATATTTCAGGATGTTCAATGATTGGCATGGCATGACGTAGAGATGTGGACCCCTCAAAATGCTAAGGATAAGGATTGACAAAAGCTCAAGACTCTACATTTTTGTTTAAGTGATTGTAACACCCCCAGTGTCATGCTACAATAATCCCCTGTTAATGGTGCCATGTCATCATGTTACTGTTGCTAATCCTCACTGGATCCAAATCCCAGTTCATATTCAAATTCAAATTTGTCAAACAGAAAAACTAAAATGTTCAAAGTGTGGCAAATAATCCCAGGATATTTGTCATGTTGAAAAAACATTTTTTTATAATGTGTTTAAATGCTCTGAAATGAATAAAACAGGGGCTAGCTGTTTAATTTATAAAAATAGAAAAATAAAATACAAAGAAAAGGAATAAAAAACCCTTCCCCGGGGCCATTTGGCCGAAACGGCCAACCAGCCCATCCGGCCCACTCAAACCCCCGGGTCGCCTTCCGCCCCTGTTCCACCGACCAAGCGCCTTGCTGGCCGCGCCCGAACCGCCTCATGCCCCCCGACGAGGGATAAGGGAGGCAAGCAGGCCGACCCTCGGGCTCCCCCTGCCACTCCACTTGTCCCACTCCCTCTGGACACTCCCTGTCCTTGGTTGCCCTCTCTCTCGCGCGAGATCCACCTCACAGAGCGCCATTGCCGTTGCCCCACCTCGCACCACCGCGGCGACCGCCTCCCCCGCGCCCCTCCAGCAAGCCCAGCCGGTCCATCGTCGGCTCCTACGACGGCCACGGCCACCAGGTCGCGCCAGGAGTCCCTGCCTCATCGGGTCCGCGTCACCTTCAACCTCTGCACCCGCGGCGATCTCCGACGAATTCGGCATCGACCGGTCGTCCTCGAGCCCGCTTTGCTCACCTGCAGGTCCCGGTAAGCTCCTGACTTCTTTCCCCCGCCCCTCTCATCGACGTTCGTACCCGTAGCCGTCATCCCCGCTGTGGCCGAGCCCTCCGCCGCGTACACTCGTCGCCGGCGTGGTTTCGGTGACCCGTTGGTCACGCGCGCATGCCCACTCGCTTTGTTGGCCCGCGTAGACGCCGTAGGTACCTTGCGTCGCTCTTTTTGCTCATTGTAGCCTAGATTCCTACGACGCCCGAAGTCCGGTGTCCGCTGCGGTGCTCGCTGTTGTGGTTCTAAGTCTGACAGTAGAATGGGGGGTAGGTATGGAGAGGCAAGATCCTAGCTATGGAGTAGTTGTATACGCAAGGGATTTACGAGTTCAGGCCCTTCTCGGAGGAAGTAATAGCCCTACGTCTCGGAGCCGGAGGCGGTCGACTGGATTATATGCGTATGTGTTACGGTGCGAACCCCTCTACACTGTGGAGGGGTGGCTTATATAGAGTGCGCCAGACTGACCAGCCCACGTAGTAGTGGGTTTAAGGTGCGTTAAAGCTAGGCGTTACTAGTAACGCCTTACATAAAGTGTCATTAAGGTCATAAAGACTATTTAACTACTGAGACCGTTTGGACACCGAGTGGCTCTTGGACTCTTGGTGGTCGAGTGGGTCTTCATAGTCGAGTGTCTTTGAATCTGTCGAGTGGAAGTCTACCAGGTCATTTGGAAGGCTGCTTCTCTTGTGAATGTCCTTGTGGAGGGTACCTTTGGGCAGGTCTATGACCCTACCCCGGTATATGACTTCATCATTAGCCCCGAATGGATCGAGGTTTGAGTGAGGAAGGAGTTGATAATCTTTCCGACCTGTTCTTCGTGTTGTGAGTCGTCTTATTCTGGATCAACGACCTTTTAGTGATGGCATCAACTTCTCTTTCGGTCGCCTTGATCCATTCTTCACGTTGTCGAGTGAACTTTGTGAACCTGAGGATTTCGGCGACGGTTGAGGAAATTTGTTGTCGGCGAGTTGCTTTACTGCGGTTAGCGGATTTCGCGGGATCCGAATTTTTGGAAGCGCGCGAAGCGGAGAAAACGCGGCACTCGGATGGGATAAGATGATGACGCCTCGATCCTCGCGCCGCCTTTTTCGCCACGTATCGTATGCGGCGCGCTGCTATGAGGATCGCGACGGGATTGCCTGGGCCTACCGGTCAGCCACTCGGAAGTGACCCCATATAAAGCGTTGGACCGGGCATTTTGAACAATGCGTCTTCAGACTTCTCCTCTCTCCGCCTCCAAAACTTTCTCGCCACGCTCTCCATCTGCCCAGCGCCGAGGCTCGGTACGTTCCTCGCCGGCGACCATGGTGAAGGACAAGACTGCCGCCACAGAGCAGGTGAAGAAGGCGGCGACGAAGGCCAAGGGAGAGCACCCGGTCAGGCGGTTCCTCTTAGCGGTCCAAGCTGCCGCAAGGCTGGGTCCAAGGAGGCTGGATCCGATCGACCATCACCGAGAAAGATCTCACCGATCCGCCAACGAAGGACTGATCCCCCATGGGTCGGCGAGGCTTAAGCACGCAGTGGCAACCGCAGACTGAAGAGGGTGAGTCGTCCTCCAGCCACCTGCGTAGATAGGGGTTTCTCTGCTGCCAAATCCTTTTTCCGGGGTTTCGAACTTTTTGGGCGCAACTCCACCATTTCACTCAAACTCCATTGTGTATCTTGCTGCTTTCGTTTAGCTCTGCGAAATTTCTTGGGTTGTCGACCGCATTGGGGTCTTTTTCAAGCACATAT
Source organism: Aegilops bicornis (assembly GCA_021605145.1). Classification (NCBI taxonomy): domain Eukaryota; kingdom Viridiplantae; phylum Streptophyta; class Magnoliopsida; order Poales; family Poaceae; genus Aegilops; species Aegilops bicornis. Next base: position 543,687,786 of record CM038671.1, read on the forward strand.
TCACTGTCGCTCTCAGACGGTGAAGAAAAGCGAGCCGAATAATGAGAGGACCCAAGTAATCCAAATGTGTGGGGGACTCGGGGTCCGGATGAGGGGAAGAGCGCCTTTCCAGCTATGACTCTCCCCGACTCGGTTAGAGGGTGGCAATCGACCTGGTTTCTTGGCAAGACCAGCCCGGCGCCGGGCGATCATTGGGCTCCCTCCTTTCTCCATGAGTCGAGTGAACAAGCCATCTTCCCTGAAGGTGTTACGGAGGAGAAGGCCCAAGTAAAGCTGCTGATGGAGCGTGTAGTCCAGCTTATTCGCGATGGGGTGACCGGCATGGATCTCCTGGAGGTTTTTCTCCGACGGCGTATTCAGCCACTCCAATACCGAGGTCATCCGATGTGGATGTACTCTGGTACGGATGATACCACTCGGGTCAATCCGGAGGAGGTTGATGACGCCATACTGGAGAAGTGGATGACTGCTATCAGAGGAAATAAAGACAACCCTTGCGGAGCTAGGAGGATTCCACCACTCGACCAGAGTTATCGACCAGACAAGGTATCACCGCTTATCTCCGACTGTGATTCTGCTGCATTCATTCTGTTTTGATGTCAATTTCGTCGACTGACTTTCACCTTGTTTTGTTGTCTTCTAGGTTACCATTGAGATGTACTCGATGCCCAGCGAAGCGCGAGGAAACAGCGAAGAAGAAGAAGGAAGTGGAGGTGAGAGTCCGAGGAATGGGAGTCAACAGCGAGGAGGATGAGGAGGAGGATGACTCGATGATGAGGAGGAGGAGGAAGAAGAGGAGGAAGGCGTCGACCCTCCTCGCTCGGAGGAAGGTCCAAGTTGACACACGACCGTGGCGGCGATAAAAGCTGTTGTGCCCACGGTCGATCGACAGGCGACCTAGGACAACTTCTCCGTGCCGACCGAGAAGCCGCGAAGCAACCTCGGCGGCGTCGTCACAGCGGCGAAGGCCTTGCCCAAGATGCGAATGGTCATCCCCACCATCTCCGGGTAACCAATCGTAACCTTGTATTTCCTTTTTCAACATGAGTGAACTTTTGGTCGACTTGATGGTGATCAGCCGACTCTTGAAATCTTCGCCGCTACCTCCAAGACTTCAGCCAAGCACGATGATCGTGAAATGGAGGATCGGCCACTTCCAATCTTGGTAAGATCTACGAGGTTTCACTTTTAGCCATTGGAGCTTTTTAGTCGATTGGGCTTCCATGTTTACTGGATCTCTCTTGTAGTTCCACCTCACGTCATTGATCTCCCGATGATGACGAGGAAGCGCCATTGAGGAAGAGGAGGAACAAGAAAGTGCCTGCCGGGCAAGGCTGCTCAAGTCATGGCCCGATTCTGAGACGCTGATTTCGAGGGAGGCAATCCCACTCGGACTTCTGTATCATTCTTTGTACGACGAGTGCCGACCCACTTCGTCATTTGCTGATCCACCGTCTCTCTTTGCTACACACCACGTCCGGAAGACCAAGTAAGTCTTTGCTAAGGAGGCCATCGCCGAGCAGGGATGATGATGGAAGCGGTGAAAGCGGCTCGAGAGGCAAGTCGGCGGCCTATGATGCCAGTTCAGCTCTCGAGCAATGTCCAAGTAAGTCGATCGTAAACTTGCTTTGTTAGGATATACTATCTGAAACTGCTTTCTTCGGAGATTTCCATATCTGTACACCCACCGGGTGTGTGTGTCGTTGAACTTTTTGTGGGGCACGCCGAGTGCACCCACCGGGTGTAGTCCCCGAGACTATGGTCGATTGCGTGCGATCGGCTATAATCTTTATCTTTGTGATCTTCTTCACTTTCGACACAGACGGACCAAGTCGAATGGGCTGTAAAACCGGTGGGGCACGCTGAGTGCACCCAGGTGTAGTCCCGAGACTATGGTCAATCATGACGATTGACTATAGTCTAAAGAACTGTTTTTTTGCGGTGACCGGCGACAATTAGCCATGTTTTTAGAATCATAACCTTTCGCCTCTTTTGGTCGTGATCGAACCAAATTGGTAAACCAGTGGGGAGCGCTGAGTGCACCCGCAGGTGTAATCCCGAGACTCTTGTCGAATGTTTTTATTCGACCGTAGTCTTAGAAATGCTACTATTTTTCCTTAATCACTTTCCGGAAGTGATCTGTCTTTGATGTCTTTTGTTGGTTGACTCTTTGTAGAAATCTTGCGAGCTTGTGGCTCGCTATCTTTGAGTTAGAGAAAAAGCAGATTCAGCTCAACCTCGATTTGAAGCTTGCTCGGGAGAATTTGCGAAGGCAAAGGATGAAGCAAAAGGTATGGCTGGTGAGAATTTTTGACGACTACCTCTGCTTTTACGCTCATTCTCAACTCTGTTCTCATTGTTGCTGCGGATAAAGCTGGAAGAGACTTTGAAGAAGAAGGACCTTGACCTTGCGAGAGGCCGAAGGCGGCTTTGGAGAAAACGAAGCTTGCTGAAGAGAAGCTTGCCTCAGTCGGCAAACTTGAAGATGAAAATGCCAAGCTGAAAGCCTCTCTTGACGCGGCTAACAAGGAAGTCAGTCGACTGAAGAACGACAAGAATGTTTTGTCTGACAAGGTTGGCGGTGGCGAAGCGAAAGCGACACGGAGATATATCTTGGAGGGTTCGCCAAGAAGTTGTTTCTCATGCTTGAAGGTAATCTTTTTTATCCAACTGTCTTGCTCTCACCGGCTCATCACATGATCTTTATTTTGAGTCTGAGTTGTGTTTTCAGAATTCGGCCAAAACTTTGAAGAAGAAACCAGTCGAGTGGAAACCAGCTTGGACCCCATCAACTCTCCTGTGAAGGACGAAGCTGGTATGAATGTGCTCATTTGGAGTCTCGTGTTGCTAGCGTATTGGATTATCTTGCTTTCGATTGAAAGTTGCGATTATCGCGGATCGACTCGACTCTGGCGGAAACAGACTCTCTAGAATGATCTTGAATCCACGATGACTCGATCGAATGATATTCCAAGTCGAGTGCAAGAATGGAAAAAGTCATCTGCCGGTGTGGTCTTGATGTTGCTCTATCTACGGTTCATGTCCACTTTGCAAAGAAGCGCCAAGAGGACAAGCTGGTGTCTCTCAAGGTTGCCAATACCAGGAAGCCACGACTTCAGATCTTTCATGGAGACTTTCATCGCTGCGCTACCCGTATTCTTGTGGAATCGACCTCGATCAGTTTGTTGCACCTTCCAGTCCTCCGTCGGAGGAGTAAAAAACTTCCAAGTCACACTTTAAATTTGCCTCGGAATGCCGAGTGGTTTCTGTAACCGATAAAATTTAACAGGCTTAACGCCTGAGCGCCTTTGGATCCATAGGACATTTATCCGAACTTGGTTTTTCCTTTAACATGCTTTGCTTGCATTCGAGAGAACTTTATTCCTCATTCGGAAGATATTCCATTGGAATTCCAATCGACTTGTGCTTCATCTATCCTGCAGGTAGAGGTGAAACACAGACTGCGACTGACCTTGTCGTCCTTACGGATCGGGACGAACCGCACGTTGTGCTTGTGGCGAAGCTCCGAAGGAGGAGGTAGCAGTCGACCTGCACCTCGTCGTCCTTGCGGATTGGGATGGACCGCATGTTGTACTTGTGGCGAAGCTCCGAAGGAGGAGGCAGCAGTCGACCTGCACCTCGTCGTCCTTGCGGATTGGGATGGACCGCATGTTGTACTTGTGGCGAAGCTCCGAAGGAGGAGGTAGCAGTCGACCTGCACCTCGTCGTCCTTACGGATTGGGATGAATTCCTTACTTAGGCGAGCACTGGGCTGCAGCTAAGCCTCCGAGTGGGAGGTTTGCTCTCCACTCGGTAGGATTTTTATTACTTAGGCGAGCACCGGCTGCAGCTAAGCCCCAGTGGGAGGTTTGCTCTCCACTCGGTAGGATTTTATTACTTAGGCGAGCACTGGCTACAGCTTAAGCCCCGAGTGGGAGGTTTGCTCTCCACTCGGTAGGATTTCTGTTACTTAGGCGAGCACTGGCTGCAGCTAAGCCCCAGTGGGAGGTTTGCTCTCCACTCGGTGGGATTTCTATTACTTAGGCGAGCACTGGGCTGCAGCTAAGCCTCCAGTAGGAGGTTTTCTCTCCACTCGGTAGGATTTCTATTACTTAGGCGCGAGCACTGGCTGCAGCTAAGCCCCAGTGGGAGGTTTGCTCTCCACTCGGTTGGATTTCTATTACTTAGGCGAGCATTGGGCTGCAGCTAAGCCTCCGAGTGGGAGGTTTGCTCTCCACTCGGTAGGATTTTTATCACTTTGGATGTTTAAGGTGAATCTTTGGGCAGTTATAAGCCCCCGAGTGGGAGACTGGCTCACCACTCGGCAGGGTTTGAATACTTAGGCGAGTACTCGAACTGCAGCTAAGCCTCCGAGTGGGAGGCTGGCTCGCCACTCGGTAGGATTTTGGATACTTAGGCGAGTACTTGGACTGCAGCTAAGCCTCCGAGTGGGAGGCTGGCTAGCCACTCGGTGGGATTTGAATACTTAGGTGAGTACTTGGACTGCAGCTAAGCCTCCTCAGAGTGGGAGGCTGGCTCGCCACTCGGTGGGATTTTGGATACTTAGGCGAGTACTTGTCTTTGCAGCTAAGCCTCCAGTGGGAGGCTGGCTCGCCACTCGGTAGGATTTTGAATACTTACGCCAAGCGGATTCGCAGCTAAGCCCCCGAGTGAGAGATCGCCTCGCATTCGAAAGGATTTTACAAACTTAGGCGAATCGGATTCGCGACTAAGCCACCCACTGGGGTAATTTCAACAAAAGCAATAACAATCACCGGAAAACTATAACATTCTTGTCTTGGATAAACAAACTACAAAAGTACTTTTATTACATCTCAACCGAGTGGGTTTTTAAGTGTAAAAGGCGGAGCAGCTCAGCGTTCCAAGCTCGAGGCTCGTCGATCTGGCGATCAACGTTGTAGAGATGATATGCCCGTTGTGGAGGACTCGTGATGATGAAGGACCTTCCCAAGTGGGAGCAAGCTTGTGTGGTTTCTGTTGATCCACTCGGAGGACCAAATCTCCCTCTTGGAAGGCTCGACTCTTCACATTTACGGCATGGAATCGACGCAAGTCTTGGCGATAGATAGTCGAGCGGATCAAGGCCATCTCTCTCTCCTCTTCCAAGAGGTCGATCGCATCTTGCCGGGCTTGTTCCGCTTCTTCTTGAGTATAGCTCGACTCGAGGCGCATTGTGAAGCGGTGACTCGGCAGAACTTCTTCAGCTCCATAGACCGGGAAGAATGGAGTTCTCCCGATCGTCCGATTAGGAGTGGTACTCAATCCCGAGAACTGATGGAAGTTCGTCGACCCAAGCTCCTGCTTTGCATGTTTGAGATCACGCATCGGCCGAGGTTTTAGCCCTTTGAGAATGAGGCCGTTTGCACGTTACCTTGTCCATTCGGTGAGGATGAGCCATGAAGCATAGTCGACCAGCGTGCCTTGAGAGGCGCAGAAGGCTTTGAACTTGTCATTATCAAGTTTGACCCATTGTCGGTGATGATGCTATGCGGAACTCCATATCTGAATATCAACTCTCGATGAAACCGATAGCGATTGCATGCATCGAGGTTCTTGATGGGCTTGGCTTGATCCACTTGGTGAACTTGTCGATTGCTACTAGCAAATGGGTGAAACCGCTTACGCGATTCTCAACGGTCCAATCATGTCCAATCCCCAAACAACGAAGGGCCAAAGCAGGTGGAATGGTCTTCAAGGTCGAGGCTGGCTTGTGCGACATGTTGGAATAGAACTGACATCCTTCACACTTGTCGACTATTTCTTTTGCCATTTCATTTGCTTTTCGGCCGGTAAAATCCCGCCGGTATGCTTTAGCCACGATGGTCGGGAGGACGCATGATGGCCACAGGTCCCCGAGTGGATATCCTCAAGAATTATCGACCTTCTTACGGCGTGATACACTTCGGCCGACTCGATGGCGCTTTCTCTGCATAATTGTCCCTTGATCACCGTAAAGGCCTTGGATCGACAGACGATGCATCGTGCCTCTTCTTCATTCTCTCGGGAGCTCTTTCCTTAGGATATATGCGATGTACGGCACTGTCGATCGGGGAGTGATGACCACAACTTCCATAATCAGGTCGACCACGGCCGCACCTCAACTTCAGTCGGATCATTGGCACTCTTTTTGTTGCGGGCTTCTTACGTGAAAGGATCCTCCTGACCGATGGAGCATGAATGTGTTCCAAAATACATTACTTGGGAATGGCTTCCTCTTGGTCCCTATCTTCGCCAAATCATCCGGAGCTTGATTTTTCAGTCGGGGTATATGATGAAGCTCTAACCCCTCGAATTTCTTCTCCGACTTTCTCACGCATTACAATAACTTTGTCATAGCTGGGCTTCGACATCCCACTCCTTCATCACTTGATTAACAACCATATCCGAGTCGCCATAGACCATAAGGCGACGGACGCCGAAAGTGAAATGGCCATCCGCAACCCATACAGAGTGCTTCATATTCTGCCGTTGTTGGAAGAATCAAAGTGAATCGAGAACATACTTGAGCCTATCTCCTCGGGGAAACCAATACAACCCCTGCACTGAACTGTTCAGCATCTTGGAACCATCGAAAAACATAGTCCAATGTTCCGAGTGAACTTGGGTCGGAAGTTCTTTATTGATCCACTCGGCGAGGAAATCTGCTATTGCTTGGGACTTGATGGCTTTCTTTGCCTCGAATTTGATATCAAGGGAAGGAGTTCAATCGCCCATTTTGCCACTCGACCAGTTGCATCTCTGTTATGAAGAATTTCCGACAAAGGCGTCGGACGACCTTAATGGAATGATCGGAGAAATAATGAGCAACCTTCTTCGTGGTCATATAGATCTCATAAACAAGCTTACGATAGTGAGGTATCTTTGCTTTGATGGGGTCGATTACTTGGAAAGATAATAAACTGGGCGTTGAACTTTGAAGGTTTTTCCTTCTTCTTCCGCTCGACCGTAAATGCAGTGCGGCGACTTGTCCGATGGCTGCAATGTAAAGCAGCAAAGGCTCCTTGATGATTGGAGTAGCAAGCACCGGCTGGGTGGAGAGCGAGCTTTGAGCTCTGCAAGCGCTGCATCGACTTCTAGAGTCCACTCGAACTTGTCTCGACTTCTTCATCGATCGGTAAAGAGGCAATGCCTTTTCACCGGCGAGAGATGAACCGACTTAAAGCGGCCAAGCATCCAAAGTAAGTTTTTGGACATCGTGCACACGCTGCAGGCGCTTCATTCGGAGTATGGTGCCAACCTTTTATGGGTTAGCATCGATTCCTCGCTCGGAAACGAGAAAACCGAGTAACTTTCCACCAGGAACTCCAAATGTACACTTTGATGGATTAAGCTTGATATCATACCTCCTGAGATTGGCAAATGTTTCAGCAAGGTCAGTCAACGATAGGAACCCTTTCGTGACCTGACCACTATATCATCCATGTATGCTTCCACATTCCGACTGATTTGAGTGAGCAAACAATTCTGAATCATCCTCATGAATGTGGATCCGGCATTCTTGAGACCGAATGGCATGGTGACATAACAGAAGCACCCGAATGGAGTGATGAACGTTGTTTTAATCTCATCGGGTCCATACAGACGGATCTGATGGTACCCGGAATAGGCGTCTAAAAAGACAACCTCTCACATCCTGCAGTTGAGTCGACTATTTGGTCGATGCGAGGAAGAGGAAATGATCTTTCGGGCAGGCCCGATTGATATGCTTGAAATCAATGCACATGCATAGCGACTTGTCCTTCTTGGGGACCATGACAACGTTGGCGAGCCACTCGGAGTGGTAGATCTCTCGGATGAACTCTGCTGCTAAGAGTCGAGCCACCTCCTCGCCAATGGCCTTTCTCTTACGGGGGCGGACCATGAAGATACTCTTTAACTGGTTTGAATTTTGGGCGACTCGTGGCGATGCTCAGCCAGCCCCACAGGAACACACCGGCATGTCGTGAGGCTTCCATGCAAAGATGTCCCAGTTCTCACGGAGGAACTAGATGAGCGCTTCTTCCTATTTTGAGTCGAGTGTTGTTGAGATGTTGGTCGAGCAGCATCGGGATCGGTCGGAGTGAATGTGAACCTGTTTCGTCTCGCCACGGTCATTTGGAATGTCGACTCCGTGGCGGGCTTCTTAGCTCGCAACAAATCACTCGGATCCGCAGTTTTACGATACTCTTGTAGCTCTACCATCGCCTTAACCGAGCATCGGCGATCTTAGAGCCTTCTGGAAGCACTCTTCCGCCTTCTTCCGATTGCCCGTGATGGTGATCACGCCCTTGGGACCGAGCATCTTCGGTTTAAGATACACATAACATGGTTGGGCCATGAAAGCGTGCATAAGCTGGTCTCCCGAATAGCGTGATAAGCGCTCTGAAATCCACGACCTCAAAGGTCAACTTTTCTTTCCGGAAATGCTTTGAATCACCAAAACTACATCAAGAGCAATTTGGCGAGTGACTCAGCCTTCTTTCCGTGAATGACTCCGTGGAAGCTCATGTTATCGGTAATCGAGTCCGGACATAGGAATGCCCATCCCTTTCAACGTCTCCGCGTATAATATATTCAAACCACTACCACCATCCATCGTGACTTTGGTCACCGAGTGCCTTCAACAACTGGTGCGACCACCAACGCTTGCCTCCCGGGGTGGCAATGTGCGTCGGGTGATCGACTGATCGAATGTGATGGCGGTGCAGGACCATTTCAGATAATTGGGAGTTGCGGAGCAACCAAGTTTACTTCCGATTGATAACCTTCAATCGACTTTTGCTTTCGACGTCGGCAAAAATCATCGTGGTGGAATTGACACAGGGATATCCACCATCATCATCATCTCTATCCTCAACTTTATGTCTCCTTATCCTTATCCTTGGGCTGTTTCCTTGGGCTGCTGAATCAAGAGCCGACAATCGTCGAGTGGTATGTTTCGGGTAAATGAGTTTACCCTCTTCATCTTTCTTTGTATGAATATGACATGAAGTAAATCCAACACGTCGTTCCCATCCTGGTCTTTCACCTTCTTAGGGTTCCAAGGACCCTTGGGTTTCCCCTTGAACTTTCACAGGGTCACTGCCAAGGCCTCTCCGGGAGCCGCTGGCTCGGCTTTGCGCTTCTGCTTCCGACTAGAATTTCCTCCGCCGGTCTCATTGGCGGCCGATTTATATTTACCACTCCGGGGCCGATCCTATTCTTCACCATTTGCATATTTGGTGGCAATCTCCATCATCCGACTCAGGGTCATATCTCCGGTTCGACCAAATTTCATACTCAATTCTCTGTTCTTGACACCTTCCTTGAAGGCACAGACTGCCTGATGATCAGATACATTCTCGACTGTGTGGTGCAAAGTGATCCACCTCTGGATATAATCTCTCAAGGTTTCACTCGACTTTTGCACGCACGACTGCAACTCTGTCAAACCTGCTGGTCGTTTGCAAGTTCCTTCAAATGTCCTGACAAACACTCGGGCAAGATCTTCCCAAGTGTAAATCTTTGGGTGCTAACTGATTCAACCACGCTCGGCTGAACCCTCCAACATAAGAGGTAAATGCTTCATGGCTACCTCATCGTTGCCACCGCCGATCTGAACCGCCACTCGGTAATCTTCAAGCCAAGTGTCGCTTGGATTCTCCGATGAACTTGCTGACTCGATCGCCAACCTGAAGTTGGGAGGAATCACCGCGACCTGATGGCCTCTTTGAAACACTCTGGTCCCGAGACATGAACTCTACTACTGGAAGGAACATCTCTATCATGGCCGTCTCGGTGAGCTCTGTTCTGTCGACCAAACCTTGAACGATAATGGATCTCGCATCAAAGCACGGTTCCACAGGGTCGATTGGAACTCTTCGCCAAAGACTGCTTTTTTGGCGTCACGTCCTGCTGCCGCCGAGGAGCGTATGATCCACCCCTTGGGGAGGAGTGGGCACTCGGCGTCGATCGTTGCGATTGAATCGGTGCTCATACTGCTCATGACCCTTGTATTGATCATCACGCCGCCTCCACGTTCCTCACGCCTCGGGGCGATCTTGGACTATGGGCCGATGGAATGAATTCGCAGCAACGGATCGGTCAGGAACCCTGTTCATGGCCCAGGATACAACTGAGTTTTGATCTCCTGCCGCCGGAGCACATCCTCGATTTGCTGCAAACCTCTACACCTCTCTGGGAAGGCTGAATTGATTACGCTATACGGGCGGCGGCTGCTAAATTCTGCATCGGAGTTTGATATACCAGGTTGGCGGTTGAAAGAGCCGACGTCGACTGGATTCTGGAACTCTCGGTCACAGACGCTCGCCCTTCTCGCTGAAGATTCTCCGGTCGAGTGCGCTCAGCCAGGAATTGGCTAAGCGCGCATCCTCCAAGGTGCGAGCCTCGGGGTTTCTCCAACGATAGGAGTGTGAAGTGCATCCATGTTCGACGACGAAGCTCCTCCCTCGGAAGCGAAGTGAGGGGCTCGAGCAAGTACTCTTCGTGGGCTTGCACCGGATCGCCTCCATCGCCACCTTCGTTGGTGCGGGTGAATCGAGGGGACTGCATGGTCCATCGACCATCGTAACCTCTGCCGCCCGGTCATCGCTATCGCATTCGACGCGGTCTCTCTGAACCGGTCGGCCAGTCGAACAGGCCGTAGAGAGATTCGTCGGGCTCGATTGCCGTGACTTGGGGATGGCCGATCAAGGGCCACCGCATGTCTCACCCACCGCTGAAGCCTCGACCGACGGGCAGCTTGCGCGGTGGGAGATCGCGAGTGAAGATAGCAGAGCCGACCCATCTTGGGTCGACGGTTGCCGCAGGAGGACGCCGCCCCACAAAGCGCCGAAAGTCGTCGCCCGCGGATGGGGAGCCCGTCCACGTCGAGTGGAGCCTCCTGAAGCCAAGCGGAGTCGTCGGTGATGAACGTGAGCGCACTGAGACGGATCTCGTGGCCGTCGACCAGAATTCCACCTGAAACCATGATCTGGGAGATCGAGAGAATCTCAACTTCTCCAACAATTAGCTAGAACACCTGCCCCACGGTGGGCGCCAAGCTGTCGTGGTTCTAAGTCGGCGGTAGAATGGGGGTATGTATGGAGAGGCAAGATCCTAGCTATGGAGTAGTTGTATACGCAAGGGATTTACGAGTTCAGGCCCTTCTCGAGGAAGTAATAGCCCTCGTCTCGGACCGGGAGGCGGTCGACTGGATTATATGCGTATGTGTTACAGTGCGAAACCCTCTACCTGTGGAGGGGGGTGGCTTATATAGAGTGCGCCAGGACCCCAGCCAGCCCACGTAGTAGAGGGTTTAAGGTGCGTTAAAGCTAGGCGTTACTGGTAACGCCTTAAATAAAGTGTCATTAAGGTCATAAATACTATTTAACTACAGACCGTTTGGACACTGAGTGGCTCTTGGACTCTTGGTGGTCGAGTGGGTCTTCATAGTCGAGTGTCTTTGAATCTGTCGAGTGGAAGTCTACCAGGTCGACTGGAAGGCTGCTTCTCTTGTCAATGTCCTTGTGGAGGGTACCTTTGGGCAGGTCTATGACCCTACCCCAGGTATATGACTTCATCACTCGCCGCCATCACCTCCGTCCACCTCTGGCCTCGTAACCACTCCGGTTGGACGCTACGTCATCTTCCCGTTCGAGCGCGCTAAGTCGCGCAAAAAATAGAAGCCCGTAGGCGAATCCCTACGCTCCCCTGGCCGCTCCGTCGTGGTTTCGGCTCGTCGGAGCCACTCTGTCGCCGGCGTCTGACGTGGCGCCACGTGTCCTCCCCGTTGCCAATGACAGATGGGCCATGTGGGTCCAGTCAACTTGGTTGACCAGTCAATTATGCTGACCGGGCTCACCGTGCCACTGACTGGTGGGCTGCCGCCCCCTTAATCAACTAGATTAACAAAATTAATTAGATTAACCTAATTTCTCACTGACCAGTGGGCCCCAGCTAACTAACTAGTTAAATTAGTTTAGTCTAAACTGCTAAACTAGCTGTGTCAATGACAGTGGGGTCCCACTCGTCAGGTTGACCCTAGTCAACTCAGTTGACTACTGACGTCATGATGACGTCAGGCTGATGCCGTAATTCTGTTTTCCGAATTAAATTAAATAATAACAATTTCAGAATATTGTTTAAAACTTTAGAAATTCTTATAAAATAATCCATAACTCGGATGAAAAAGTTTTATACATGAAAGTTGCTCAAAACGACAAGACGAATTGGAATACGCTCTCCGTTCATCTGTCACCTGCCCCTAGCATAGCGAACATTGAAATTTTCCCCTCCGGTTCGTCTGTCCGAAAATGCCTAACACTGGGGAAACATTCCCGGATGTTATCCCCCTTCGCCGGTATCGTGTAGTGCCGCGTTAGAACACCCCTAGCACTACTTTTGTCTTTTCATGCATAGTATTGCACTTTTTTGCTCTGTATTTACTATTTCTTCCCCCTCTTCTCCCCGGTAGACCCCGAGACCGCTGTTGATGCCCCTGTGTTCGACTATGTCGACGACGACCCTTCTTCCCCTTTCAGCGGAGCTTCCAGGCAAGCCCCCCCCCTTTGATCATCCCGATATCGCCCATTCCATTCTCTCATGCTTGCATTAGATTTTCCTACTGTTATTGTTTGCTCCTATTCTGATGCATAACCTGCTTTTGTAACCTGATCTTTGTACCTTACCTGCTTATCCTAAACTGCTTAGTATAGGTTGGTTAGTGATCCATTAGTGACCCCCACCTTGTCCCTGTTGCCCTTGCTTCATTATCGAAGACCCGATCAACGGGATCGAAGACCAGGCCCCAGCACCGCACATCACCTTCCCCTTATTTGCTCGACACTACTGGGTTACTATCGAGTGCCGAGGGTGAGACCTCATCAACACTTCTGATGTTAAACCTTGTAGTGTAGCTATTCGGTCATGGTCATCGAGGGTGATTCCGCCTTAACCACTTCCGATACGACTCTGTCGTGCAACCCCTCAAGTGTGAACCTCGAGGGTGGATCCTCTAATGTTCACCTTGATGATTACATCGAGTGGAATTCACCGGGGGTGATTCCTCGGGTTTTCCCCTTGATGTTTGGACACACGGATACTTGGACTTTACAACTGTTACTTGGAAAGGCGGGTCGACCCTGGGGGTTTCCCGCGAGTGATGTGGAGACTGGTTGACCTGGAAGGTGCCCGCGATATACTTACGAGGCGTGGCCGGGCATTCTTAGCCCTTGCCGCAAGTCCTCAGGACGGGGCGACGGGGTCACATCTTTCGTGAGTCTTTGCTTGTTACCGCGCGTTCCTAATCCACTAAGATTTGGATATTTGATCCGAGGGGCCTCTGGCCTGATAGCACTAACCATCACGTGGGCATAGTATGGGCGTTCTGCGTCGTATGCATCGGTCGAAGCTTAATAGGCGTCGTGGCGAGCAACGCAGCGCCCGGGTTGGACTGCGTAAGCACCTGCCTTTGAAGGAGGTAGCTAGGTCTGCTCACTGGCCGCCTCGCAACGTCAGGAGTTCCCAGGAGATGGCCCATGACCCACGGGGCATAGGTTTAGTCCGCGTCTTGACCTCTCTATTAAGCCTAGGTCGGGTTGCGGCGTATTGTTTAGCGAGGCCGGGCATGACCAGGAAAGTGTGTCTGGCCGGAGTTAATCGAGCGTGGTGGGTAAGTTGGTGCACCCCTGCAGGGAAGAAAACATCTACCGATAGGCTGTCCTACGGTAACGGACACTTGGAGTTGTATCCCCATCGATACAACTAGAACTGGATACTTGAGATGAGACATTGATATGAGAAATGGATAGTATGGCTCTGGGATTGCTTTCTCGCAGGTAGTCCAGAAAGGATCTCTGGCCGAGGTTGATAACACTTCTACTACTTTACTTTATGCTACTCTACTCCCTCATGTTGCTGCAAGATGGTGGTTTCCAGAAGATGCTAGTCTTCGATAGGCTAGGCTTTCCCCTTCTCTTCTGGCATTCTGCAGTCTAGTCCACAGATACAACCCTTTTCATTGTTACCGATGCATATGTAGTGTAGATCCTTGCTTGCGAGTACTTTGGATGAGTACTCACGGTTGCTTTGCTCCCCCTTTTCCCTCTTTATTCTTCTTTCCGGTTGATGCAACCAGATGTCGGAGTCCAGGAGCCAGATGTCACCACCAACGATTACTACTACCACGAGGGTGCTTACTACTACGTGGAGGCCGCCGACGACCAGGAGTAGTTAGGAGGCTCCCAGGAAGGAGGCCTTGCCTTTTCGATCGATGTTGCTTTTGTGCTAGCCTTCTTAAGGCAAACTTGTTTAACTCATGTCTGTACTTAGATAATGTTGCTTCCGCTGACTCTTGTGTATTCGAGCTTATGTATTCGAGCCCTCGAGGCCCTTGGCTTGTAATATAAAGCTTGTATTATTTTAATTTGTGTCTAGAGTTGTGTTGTGATATCTTCCCTTGAGTCCTTGATCTTGATCGTACACATTTGTGTGTATGATTGAATCGAGGGTGTCACAAGTTGGTATCAGAGCCAACTGCCTATAGGTAGCCCCTTTCCAACTCCTTGGCCGAAGTTGAGTCTAGAAACCGAAAATCGTTTTACTAACTTGGCTGTGTGGCTTACGGGCCCACGTCTCCAATTGGGTGGTATTAGGATCTTTTATTCCTCGTCTATACTGTGGGACTCTGATCTCTCTTCCATTCAGGTTAAACGATTTTGCTAATTCTAACATTAGGGTCTCGTAACTACTTCCTCCCGGAGAGCCCCTTATTTCAGATGATCGCCTACTGCACCAGAAGATTCCGAGGATACCCTACGATGTTCTCTTGAGACTTTGTGCCCCTCGCGTTTTCAATTCCCTGGCACTGATATATCCTTATGGATAACTACGTACGCTTGCCATTCTTACAGTCATTCCTTGTTGCTCTTGTTATTACAAGATGCCTCAAAATACTCTCCGTTGCCCCGAGAATCCTTTGAGCTTACTGCCTTGCAGTTCTTTACCACATGAATACCCCTACAGATAATTCCTCGCACCTATCGAGTATTCGCTCATCCCTAGCTGTTCTTGTGTTTCACAAAATTCTTCGAAATACTATTCGATCTTCTGAAAATCCTTAGTAGCCTATTGCTCTTGTTCTCCCTTACCTGCTTGCATTTTGATTAATTCCATATGTCTAGCAATATTCATTAAAATCCTTTGTGATTGTCGTCCTTACCCTATCGATTCAACATGTGTGTGAATGCACGCAGTCATCAGTTGTTCCCTAGAAATTGTTCTTCCAGCTCAGACGTCATTCCGGAAATGAGCTGGTTCTCGACTAATCAAACCTTGATTGATTGCCCATCTAATCCTATTCAACATACTCGTACCTAATCATAGCATCTGATTCTGATACACCGATCTGGGTATCGTAATTCCTTTGTATTGAAGCTTTGAAATTATCCTAAAATTTCTATAATTTGATGCCTTTGCATTCTTTCTTCTTCTCATTGGGTATCGTTAATCACATCAGATCCTTGTTGACCGCCAGATCCTTTGGTAGGTCATTATCTGAAAGTGTCCTTCATATCCACTAACCTTGTGAGCTCTTCCCATTATACATGAGGCCTTTGGTAAATATGTATCCTCTGCTTTTGTCAGCCATACTCTACCTTCGAACTTGCGTCAATTATTCTTGAAATTCGCGGTATATGTTCCTAAGACGCCCCTATGGGTTGAACCTATGCCTTCCCTAATCCGTGTGAACCCAAGAGTTTTCACGAGTCATGCTCTTCTGACTTTTTGTCAGATAAAATTTCAACACTACAACTTCATTGAACGCGAGAAGTGAATGAAAGGTTATGCATTGGAGAAGTGGGAGTCGACCTTGAACTTTGTGTTCATGCCCATGGAAATGATGTAGATCTTATCATGGAAGCTTATTGTAACAATAATTATTCCCTTGGTATAATTTGATCTTGTATCTGTGATTTTGGCGTTTGCAATCGTGGTTCCAACCAAGATTGTCTTCTTTGATCCCCTTTCTCGGACAAGTTGAAGTGCTTGCCTTCGGCATATCAATACACATGTCCAAACTCTAATATGGTCTACCATCGAGTATTACCCCTGGTATCTCGAGAATATCAAATAACTGAGTTGCTTCCTATGAGTATTCATCTAGTATTACTTCTCACCGATTTCAGATTTTCCCCCGGGTTCTGAGTTATTAGTCACTCGAGAACACCGATAAGAGAACCGATCCCGCACTCTGATTCAACAACTCTAAGTAATTTTCTTTACTTACGATTTTAATAATCCTTCAAGTCATTCCTAGCCTGATCGGCTATATCATTGTCGTGATAAATTTTAACTATGCTACCTGATCCTTCTTCCCGGAGCACAATTTTCGACGATGAACTAAGCCTACATCGATTTTCCTCGTCATATCTGTCTTGAATAGCAAGCTTAATTTCAAGTTTGTGTCGTACTCGTGGTTCCCATAACCTTTCGCTTCATCATTCCTTTGAATTGATTTCATCTCCGATCGATTACATATTCATGAAACCTCTCGACAAATATGTCATGATCATCATCAACATTCTGAGCTCTTCCAGGATATTAATTAAATTCATGATGAGAAATACCATCCTTGCCCCTCGATAATTTGTGTTATCATCGACAACATTCTTGCCTTCCCCCAACACAAACTTGTTCTTATAATTTTGGAAATACATCCTTTTTGACGTGTCGATGGATTGTTGCTGAACCCATCGGCCACATCCTCATTTTTCCTGATAAAATTGCATTGTTACCGAAATCCCTGATTGATCCTTTGTATTCCAAAGGTCCAACCTTTACCTGATGGCCATGCCAATGCTATCTCGAAGGACGACTGTGGTACTTCGTTCATCAACAAGAACATTGGAAGCGCAATGCTAAATGTTTCTTGATCATCTATCCAAACACGATTGTATGGGTAACATCATCAGTTTCCCCTCCCTTTCCCCTAGTTGATTATCTACTTACTATCCTGTCATGGATATCATCCTCTGCTTGTCCTTGGGAAGGATATACTCCTGATAATTTTGTTTAAACACACTTTCCTTTCCAATGTTCTGATTAATCTAATGATCACCTTTTCTTTCCATTGTTTTGTTTAACCTTTCTTGTGCTTTATGAGATCTAAGCAGTAATAGTTCCCTGCTTATGAAAACACCTCGGTGTACAATTTGTCAGTAAGACCTTGTTATTATTGCTGTTGACATTCCGGTAACCACCGATGGACGAGAAATTTGCCTATTGGTCTGCCTCGTTCAACGAGCAGGAAAATAGTTCTCTTCGTCCCTCGCCCTTGGTACCAACGTTGTTGGCAACATAACTGACAGTCTATCATCTGACATGTCTTGCTATTGGCCCCCTTTCTACTTTTAACCCACATGGTGGGCCCATAACCCATAGTTCCATAGGATCGGAACCTGACTCTCCTGTATATCCTTTATTCTGATGTATCATTTGCTCTTGGCTTTGTGTGTTGTCACGAGCCACCTTCCGAGAGATGATATATTCCCGATGCTATGAACCCCCTTCTCACACTCTATTCAGCTATCGATCGTTTGTCCATTCGCTTGAAACTTCCTATTGTACCTTCATATTTTGCTCTCAATGTTTTCTTAAGTTTCAACTCGAGAGATACTTTTGCCACATTCCCTGAATTGTTTTTTTTGAAGGTTAGGACAGTAGGAAAGGTTCCTACTGCTTATATATTACCACAATGTAAAAGTTTTGTTACACATGCACATGGTGGGGGGGGGGAGGGAGGGAGAAGAACAACTACATGACTAAGTTACAAGGTGGAGGCAACTTCCTTAGCAAGGATCCCTCTACAACTCCCTCTATGTATAGGTTCATTGTATAGTAGCCAAAGTGTCGTGCACAAGTAGTTTCTTGTGATCAGGTAGTCTGTGTAAGAGGTCTCAAAAATCATTTTTGAACCTCCCTTTCCATGAGTCAATGCATGGCAGCACTTTTCTAAAGTAATTGTTGTTACGTTCCTTCCACAAGCTCCAAGCTGCCAGGAGGAAAATCTCCATGATCATTTTGTGATTGTGCCTTTCTTTCAATCTTTCCAGCAGCTGAAGGTGATGTTGGTGATCACTCTAGGTAATGTTCAGTATCCTCCAGCAGGATTGGCTGAAAGTGCAGTGGCAGAAGAGGTGTTCCACCGTTTCTTCAATGTGTTGACCACATAACAAACAGTCCAGGTTGGTCCCAGTGTTATAGTGTCTCCGTTTTAGCATGTTCCTTGTATTGAGACGGTCAGAAAGTAGCAACCACCCGAAAACCTTTATCTTAGCCGTGCACTTGGTTTTCCATAGCCATTTGAATGCCACATGTGCAGTTATCCCTCTGAAGTAGTAACTGTAGTATGATGTTGTTTTGAAACTTTGTGCACCCCAACAGCAGGTCCATGTATCATTCGCGTTCGTGAGTTCCACGTTTGCTACCTCTCTTTGGATCTGCCTCAGCTCATCATGGGCTTGTACTGAAAGTGGTAGATGAAAGGTTGTTGCCAGATCAGTTGTGTTAAGGAAGGCCTGAATCGGAATGTCTCCGTTCTTGCAGTAAGAAAATGCTCTTGGGTACTTTTCCTCATATATAGAATTGTTCCAGTCGTCTTTCCAGAACAAGGCTGAGCTGCCATTGTGCACATTGACTTGGGTCACTCCTCGATAAATTGGCATTAACTGGATGAGGTCCCGCCACCAAAAGGAGCCGCAGGGCTCTGTTGCATGGGGTACAGATTCTGTATAGTAAGTATTCCAGATGAGGCTAACCCAGGGCGTGTCATGCTGATTGTAGAACTTGTGTAGGAGTTTGAGCAACAAAGCGTCGTTTTGAACATGTAGGTCCAGTATCCTGAGCCCACCACTCTTTTTTGGGCGGCAAACCATGAAACAAGCTGCCAACGAATTACATTTGTCCCCATTATCCGTTTTCTTGTTCCAGAGGCTGTACCGTCTGATTTTGTCCAATTGGGCAATAATTTTCGGAGGGAGTCTTAATGTACCCATGGGGTAGATAGCCAGTGACGTGATGATGGAGTTGAGAAGTGCTAGTCTGCCCGCATAAGACATGAGTGACATAGCCACAATAATTTTCCTTTCTGCCTTGCAAACAAACGGTGTCAGATCCAGAACCGAAGGTCGAGTAATACCTAAGGGAAGCTCAAGGTAAGTGAATGGCATGGTTGCTTGAGCACAGCCAAAAATCGCTGTCAACGTATCGCATTTGTCCTGAGAGGTGTTGATGGGCACCAAAGTTGACTTATGAAAGTTGATTTTGAGTCCCACTAAAGTGGCATAATCCTCAAGTATCTGTTTGATCTTGGCGGCCTGGTTGATGCAAGCAGGGAGGACAATTATTGTTTCATCAGCGTATTGAATCACCGCGTGTCGGTGTCAAAACCGGCGGATCTCGGGTAGGGGGTCCCGAACTATGCGTCTAGGCGGATGGTAACAGGAGACAAGGGACACAATGTTTTTACCCAGGTTCGGGCCCTCTCGATGGAGGTAAAACCCTACTCCTGCTTGATTAGTATTGATGATATGGGTAGTACAAGAGTGGATCTACCACGAGATCGTAGAGGCTAAACCCTAGAAGCTAGCCTATGGTATTATTGTTGTTCGTCCCCACGGACTAAAACCCTCCGAATTATATAGACATCGGATAGGGTTAGGGTTACGAGTTGGTTACAATGGTAGGAGATCTACATATCCGTATCGCCAAGCTTGCCTTCCACGCCAAGGAAAGTCCCATCCGGACACGGACGAAGTCTTCAATCTTGTATCTTCATAGTCCAGAGTCCGCCAACGGTTATAGTTCGCTATCCGGACACCCCTAATCCGGGACTCCCTCATGAGCCCCCGAACCAGGCTTCAATGACGAGGAGTCCGGCGCGTAGATTGTCTTCGGCATTGCGAGGCGGGTTCTTCTCCAAATTCCATATACTTGTCGATTAGTGTCCGGCTTCTGATAAATGCTGCACTCCTTGGCTTCCATGCCCAATAATGGCCATCTTCCACGTGTTTGAATGAATGCGAAAAGCCAGGGTATTTTTACACTTATCCCCCTAGCTGCGCAAATGAGCCGCCTATAAAAGGGATGAGGATCTAGATCTGAGTCACACCACCCCCCTCCGCGAGCTTTCATCGGAGCGCCTCTGACAAAAATCCATTCCATCATGGACAGTCGACGCGGCTCCTCCTCTCGCGCTCCTAGCCCTCAGCATGGAAATTGGGTGGGATGCTCAGTCCTGCATAGCGAGCTAGTGACACTCCAAACCAAGGGATTTCTTTCCCCGGCCTTCATGGTTCAGGTTCGAGCCGGACTCGCCACCTATAAGGGCGGAAAGCAAGCGGAGAGTGTCCCCGATCCCTCCAAAGGAGAGCGGGTATGCTTTGTCTCTTATCTAGTAAGAGGACTCGGATTTCCAATTCATCCGTTTCTCCAGGGGCTCTTGGAGTTCTACGGCCTCCAGTTGCACCACCATACGCCTGCCTCCATTTTGCACATCGCGGGCTTTGTGGCCCTTTGCAAACTGTTCTTGGGCGTCGAGGCTCATTTTGCGATGTGGAAGAGATTATTCTGCCTTGTACCCCGTTCTCATGAGGGGTCAATATATCAAGTGGGCGGAGCCGAGCTATGGCGCATCGCCGGGACCGGATATCTATCCGGAACCCCGAAGAAGGCGTCAAAGACTGGCTTCGGAATGGTTTTATATAGAAGACGCCCCACCGCCAGATCCTGTTCGGATCGGTCTCCGGAGTTCAGCAATGCTCCTTTGAAGAAACGCCTGAGTTGGCGCCATGAGCTCCCAAAGGGAAGACGACAGGGACGTCCTATACCTGATGAGCCGAATAAGATTGTTAGCTCATTCCGGACTGACCATGATCGGTGTCATGGCCACATGTATTACGCGGGGGGTGCAGCCGCTCCAGTATAGGGGCCACCCCATGTGGGATTTCAACGGGGAGGACGATGGCACCCGTCATGGCCGTAAGGGGCCGGGATCGGTCGCCGATCTGGTGAAGATCTTGTCCGCGCTGTACAAGGGAGAAGAGGAGGATTTTCTCCGCGTCAGTCCATTGAACGGATTCTCGACGAACAATCCTCGAAGCCGGGTAAGCGGACATTTCTTTTTTGCACATCCGATCCGTATTCCCATGGTTAGGTATCTCATTTTGTGATTTTGACGCAGGAACTGCGCCAGGCCGTAAAAGACATAAACATCCCGCCTCCACAACCCGAGGATCCAGAACGGCTCCTCGATCCGGCCTCCCAAGAGGATTCGGACATATTGGTGGAGCTGATTGATGGGGTATTTCACCAACTGAGCATCGACAATGCCTTGGTTTCCATTACGGCCGATTTCCCCGGAATACTTCCAGCCTCACAGGTAACTGAGACCGAGGTCCCAATACTCTGATAATGACCCATCCGTGCTTATTTTTGATCACCGTATACCAATGGTGTTTCACAGGGGGTGCCTTCGAGGCAGGAGGCCGAGCTCACAAGCGGCTAGCCAACAAGGGGCAGCACGGCCCCGCAGGCTAAAAAGAAGTGCGGTCCGGATCGAAACGCCACCGCAATGGTATGGCGTGTCACCATATTCCCAGGATTGATTCCTGGAAGGTGTACTAACGCTGGTGCCCTTTTCAGGAAAAAGAGCGCTCGCCGGACTGTGTCCGGAGAGGTTGCCAATCGAGCCTCCGCCAGCCAGGCTCCAAAGCCGGGTCCAAGCGGAGGCGAGCACGAGGCGTCAAGTCGGATGCTCCTCCGATAGAGGATGCCGATAGATTGTCCGCCACCAACTCCGAGGTGGAGAGCGCCATGAATCACAGGCGCTGCCGGATAGTTCTTCGTGACGCATGTTTCTCCCAAGAGGCATTGAATGCCATCAATTCGGGAGATGCGCACCTCCGTGCCGCTCAAGATGGTCTAGCCAGAGCCACGGAGCAGTATGTAAAGGACATACGGGTGAGGAAATTTGACGGTTATATATGCCAAGAGCCCCGAGACTTAAAATAGTTAGAATAACTGATTTAAGGATCATTTGTTATGCAAGATCTTACAAAAAGAATACCCGACTGTCACGGGAGCTTGAAGAATGCAAGGCCCAACTTGAGGTCAAGATTAGCCGCCATGTGGGGAGCCATAGAGACCCCTCCGGTAATATATGCTTCAAAAGATAAGTAGTTTGTGAAGTGCGGCGTGTGTGTAAATCGACAATAATATTGCAGATGGCGTCGGACTAGATCCGGACAAGCAACAACTCTTGCGCCCGGTTGAAGGCCGCGAGAATGTGCTTACAAGGGTGAGGCAAGAGAGAAAATAATCTCCAGGATGCCAACACCCACCGGGTGAGGAACTAAAGGATGTTCGTGCCCGGTATCGACTCCGTGAAGGAGAATCGGCGACTTCGCGGCATTTATAGTAAGTGCTTGAGCGAATTTTGAAAAAGAGTTCGGCGAGGAAGTCAACTAATGTAGTTATGTCTGTAGGTATGCTCACGGGTCGCCCCGCAGAGGAAATGCCCGGTTCTACGAGTGACCTTCTTCCCGAAGTTATTGCAACTGCATCGAACGAGTTCGGCAGTGATGAAAGGCGCCGCATGTGCCTTGTGGCCATCTATCTCCCTGCCCGAATGCCTTGGAGAGCTCGCAGAGAAGCTTCAGGGAGCACGGCGGCGCTTCCGACTATGGAAGATATCGGCCTGTCGTCAAGGCGCCATGGAGGCCTGGGCCATGGTGAAGACGCGGTACACGAAGGCGGACCCAAACCACATGGCCGAGGTCGAACCTGTGGGGCCCGACGGGAAGGAGATCCCTGTGAGCTTAGTGTACGGTCAAGTAGAGTTGGCCGCAAAGTATTCCCAAACAGGATCAGAACTAGACAGCCTATTAGATGGCATTGAAGAGGAATACAATCACCAATTTGACTATGTAATTTAAAATGACATATAAAATGCCTTCTAGCCGGATTGTAGATCGCTTGTCGAAGCGGACCTTTTTCGCTTCAACCTCGGGACCCAATAGTCCGTAGTGTGTCCGAATACCCTCGCGGTTATGTAAAAACCGGGGCATGCATGGAGACCAAAGTAGGGGTCATGAGTGCTTTATCGCATAAGTGCCCAACTAGTTATGTTATATTACATGGTTAGCAAGAAACATCTTCCGGGAGAATAGTTCCGTTAGGGGTTCCTTTCCACAGGAGGCATGCCCTAAAGTGCATGTACGGACCGCAAAAAGCGTAAAAGCATCCGGGGCAGATAAATGAAAAAATAAAAATCATCTTTTAGTTCACCGACCGAATATTCCCTTAAGAACGCTTAGCTTTCGGTTTCACCCTACCGAGGTACACGTCCGTCAATTCGGGCGGTAATAATCGCAGAGGTGCTCCCTTTACCACCTAGCCGAACAATCGGGAACGAGGGGTAAGCACAGGAGCTAGGCACCCCATCTTGGCCAAAACTTAAGTCATATCGATGCATATAATGGTGAATAAAAGGTACATGCGGAAGTGTGACACATGTGTTGGGCATAAAACCCGTATAAATAAGCTTCTGTTAGAGAAGCCCCCAGGTATAATGAGCGCGAATAGCGCGTCAAGTGTGTAACAATGCACCGAACGAGCCTTTAACAGCCGGAAAAAAGGAGGAAGAAGGAGAGAAATAAAAGACAGCTTAAAGTATAAAAATATAGATGGAGGAAGGAGACGAACTCGGAATCTGGCGCTAGGCATAGAATCTTCGGAGACGGGCTGCGTTCCATGGGTTCGGCTCGAGACGGTTATCCGATGTGTTTCAGAGTAGGCAGTGCGCTCCGCCGGTCGGGGACTTGGTCGATGATGAAGGGGCCTCCCATTTGGGCTTGAGTTTGTCCTTTTTCTTGTCCGGCAGGCGTAGAACTAGTTCGCCAACGTTGTAAGCTTTGGCCCGTACTTCCCTGCTTTGATATCTTCGAGCCTGCTGTTGATAGAATGCGGAACGAGCTTTTTCCACGTCACGCTCCTCCTCCAAGGCGTCCAAACTGTCCTGTCGATCGAGCTCGTCTTCTCTTTCTTCGTACATGCGCACGCTAGGTGAGTCATGAATTATGTCGCAGGGCAAAACTGCCTCTGCGTCGTATACCATAAAAATGGTGTGAATCCGGTAGTGCGATTCGGCGTGGTCCGCAGCCCCCAGAGTAGGGAGTCGAGCTCCTCAGCCCCGTGCGTGTTAGATTCCTTGAGGGACCGCACTAGTCTGGGTTTAATGCCGCTCATGATTAGACCGTTTGCTCGCTCGACTTGACCGTTAGTTTGGGGGTGATAGACTGAAGCGTAGTCGAGCTTGATGCCCATGTTTTGCACCAGAGTTTGACCTCGTCGGCCGTGAAGTTCGTGTCGTTATCAGTGATGATGCTATGGGGGACGCCGTAACGGTGTACTACCCTTGATATAAAGTCTATCACCGGTCCGGATTCGGCCGTCTTTACAGGCTTGGCCTCTATCCATTTGGTGAATTTATCCACCATGACCAATAGGTATTTTTGCTTGTGGGTTCCTCCTTTAAGGGGTCCAACCATGTCAAGCCCCCAGACCGCGAAGGGCCAGGTGATGGGTATAGTTTTGAGGGCGGTGGGTGGAATGTGGCTTTGATTAGCAAAGAGCTGGGAACCGACGCATCGTTGGACTAAGTCCTGAGCATCTGCCCGGGCCGTCGGCCAATAAAATCCTGTACGGAAGGCCTTGCCTACAAGTGCCCGGGCTGCGGCATGGTGCCCACCGAGTCCGGCATGAATTTCTGCCAGGAGATTCCGCCTTTCCTCTTCGGAGATACACCTTTGAAGGACTCCGGTTGTGCTTTTCTTATAAAGCTCTACCTCATGGACCTTATAGGCTTTAGACCGCTGCACTATGCAGCGGGCCTCGTTTTGGTCTTCGGGAAGCTCCTGCCTAGTTAGGTAGGCTAGGAATGGTTCTGTCCACGGGGCAATGACTGCCATTATTGCATGGGCTAACGGTGTTATTTCGCTATGGCGTAACCACCAACTATGTCGTAATGTTCAAAGTGTGGGGCGGTGTGGTTGGGCCGGGTTGTTATTTCCGGACTCTCCCTCCCATAATACGGATGGCTTGAAGAGCCTCTCTAGGAAGATGTTGGGGGGGGGGCGGCATCGCTTACGCCAATGCGTGCCAACACGTCACGCTCGGTTGTTATCCCGGGCTATATGGTGAAATTCGAGCCCCTCAAACCGAGCTAACATTTTTAGGACGGCATTGCGATAAGCTGCCATTTTCGGATCCTTGGCATCAAAGTCCCCATTTATTTGGGATATCGTGAGGTTTGAATTCCCGCGCACCTCTAGGTGTTGAATGCCCATGGAGACTGCCATCCGGAGACCATGTAGAAGGGCCTCATATTCGGCTGCGTTGTTGGAGTCCGTGTACATTATTTGAAGTACGTATTGACTCAGATTCTCGTTGGGGACGTCGAACGACGCCAGCCCCCAGGCCGCCAACATTTTGGAGCCATCGAAGTGCATGATCCAGTTGGAATATGCGCCGTACTCTTTAGGGAGTTCGACTTGATCCATTCGGCATTTAAGTCGGCCAAAACTTCATGACTTAATAGCTCGCCGTGGCTTGTAGGTTATGTTGAACGGAGGAGCTCAATGGCCCATTTAGCGATTCGGACCGCTAAGGTCATGATTGTTTATAATGTCATTAAGAGGTACTTCGGAGGCTACTGTTATCGAACACTCTTGAAAGTAGTGTCGCAGTTTCCGTGATGCCGTGAACACCGCGTATGCTATCTTTTGATAATGCGGGTACCGTGACTTGCATGGAGTTAGGACAGTGGACACATAGTAAACTGGTTTTTGGAGAGGGAACTTGTGTCCGTCTGTTTCTCGTTTGACAACGAGCACCGCGCTTACAACTTGATGGGTTGCTGCGATGTATAATAGCATTGGTTCGCCCATGTTGGGCGCGGCCAGGACCGGATTTGTTGCCAATATGGCTTTGATTTCTTTGAGTCCGGCCGTGGCGGCATTCGTCCACTCGAAGTGTTCGGTGCGCCGGAGGAGGCGATAAAGGGGTAATGCCTTTTCTCCTAAACGGGAGATAAAGCGGCTTAGAGCCGCCACGCATCCAGTTAATTTTTTTATTTGTTTGAGGTCTTTGGGGATATCCAATTGTGACAGAGCTCGGATCTTGGCTGGGTTTGCTTCAATTCCTCTACCGGATATAATGAAGCCCAAGAGCTTTCCGGCTGGTACGCCGAAAACGCATTTTTCCGGGTTGAGCTTGATGTCATATGTTCGGAGATTATCGAATGTGAGCCTCAAGTCGTCAACTAGGGTTTCGACATGCTTGGATTTGACGACCACATCGTCTACATATGCCTTCACTGTTTTGCTGATCTGGTTTGCCAAACATGTCTGAATCATGCGCTGATATGTTGCGCCGGCGTTTTTGAGCCCAAAGGGCATTGTGTTGAAGCAGAATGGGCCGTATGGAGTGATGAATGCCGTTGCATCTTGGTCTGGCTCGCCATCTTAATTTGGTGGTAGCCGAGTATGTCGTCGAGTAAACACAATTAATTGTGTCCTGCGGTAGCGTCGATAATTTGATAGATGCGGGGGAGGGGTAAGGGATCCTTTGGGCAAGCCTTGTTAAGGTCCTTAAAATCGACACATAGGCGCCAGGATTTGTCCTTCTTTGGTACCATTACCAGGTTTGCTAGCCAGTCCTGATGTTTAAGGTCTCTGATGAATCCGACCTCCAATAGTTTGGCTAGCTCCTCTCCCATGGACTGTCTCTTGGGTTCGGAGAAACGCTGAAGAGCTTGTTTGACTGGCTTGAATCCTTTTAGGATATTTAGGCTGTGCTCGGCCAGCCGGCATGGGATTCCTGGCGTGTCTGAAGGGTGCCAGGCAAAAATGTCCCAATTTTTGCGTAGGAATTCTCGTAGTGCGGCGTCCACATCAGGGTTTAATTGTGCCCCGATGGAGGCCGTTTTTGTAGGGTCCGTTGGATGGACTTGGAATTTGACTATTTCGCCTCACGGTTTAAAAGAGGTGGACTTGGATCTCTTATCGAGTATCACGTCGTCTCCCTGCTCACCCCGGAGCGCAAAGACAATGAGTTCCTCTGCCGCTAGGGCTTCGGATAGTGCCTCAAGGGCAAGAGCGGCTGTTTTATTTTCGGCGCGGAGCGCTATGTCCGGGTCACTAGCGAGAGTGATAATTCCATTGGGTCCAGGCATTTTGAGCTTCATGTACCCGTAATGGGGTATAACTTGAAAAATTGTGAATGCCTCTCGCCCTAATAGAGCGTGGTATCCGCTGCTGAATGGGGCCACTTGGAATGTGACCTCCTCAGACCTATAATTGTCCGGCGTGTCAACACCACATCCAAAGGTGATATTTCCTCAGACAAAGATGCTTCCCGACCGGGATTATTCCTCTAAAGGTTGTGCTGCTTTGCTCAATGCGGCTCCAGTCTATTTCCATTTTTGAAGGGTTTCCTCGTAGATGAGGTTTAATCCGCTGCCGTCATCCATGAGTACCTTGGTAAGGCGAAAGTCGCCCAAGATTGGACTGAGGACCAATGCGGTGGTGCTCGGGCTGTTCGGATTTTAGGTTCACATCCTTTGGCGTTAAAGGTAATAGCCGTGTCACCCATGGATTTATTGTTGCCATATGGTAGACTTCGCAAGGCTATGAGTGTTCGCTTCCGCATATTATTTGATGCGAAAGTCTCAAGACCGTTAATACCCGTCTTGGTATTGCTGGGCTGGTGCTCGAGCTAAAAGCTCTTCGCCACTTTTGGCCACCGCCGTAGTATCCAACATGCTCTAAGGCTATGAGTTGGAGTGGCGCCCTACGTGCTATGAATTTTGCGAGTCCATTGAGCCATCCCTCCAAAGACGGTTCCATGCCGTTTGGGGGTTTTTTGCTTTTGGTATGTAACCCAGGTGCACAGTGATGATGCATCCTTTTATTTCGTACTAGGGTCGATTCGGGCGGATTATCCCAAAAATTGATTTCGGTTTTCCAGCGCTCTCCATCGCCAAGAAGATTCGCATTATGGACGCCAAGTCAGCAAGCGTCTAATTTCACGACGACTTATGGCGCTTAGGATTCCCTTGTCCGTGCAATTATTGCGTAAGAATGAGATTGCGTCCTCCTCGCGGCAATCCTTTATCCCTGTCCATAACCAGGAGGAATCGCCCGATAATGATGTATCGCTTCACCGCTCTTGCCGGGTTTGGGATAGATCGCTTATGTTTTGCGCGGGCGGGTGGAATTAAATTCAACCCCATCCGATCTAAAATTCAGGGCCAAGAAGTTTCCGAACTTGGAAGCTTGGGTTCTTGAAGGTTGTCCAATGAATCTAGCCCACGCTGACTTTAAGTTCGTGGTTTGAGTGGTGTCCTCCCTCCACGGGAATCCGCATGGAGGGGTCGTGAATCCGGACATAGCTAGTCCTTAAGGTAGGAGAAGAATCGCCGTATTGTTCCTCTACCACAGCAACGTGGTGGGTAGCCTGGGGAGAGTTGATCTCTCTCAGATCGGTTTTAGGCCCAATCTGATCGTATTCTGTAGCGACTCCCAGGGCGGCGATGCGATCCAAGAGCTCGTTTAAGGAAGAGAGCTCCATCGGATCTAACTGCTCGGCGAGTTCCGAGTTAACGTGAAGATTGCTTTCGATGACCCGAGAAGTCATCGTCGGCGCGGCGGCCGAACAGGCGATCATAAGAAAACCGCCTAGCCGGAGAGTTTGGCCGGTGGCCAAAGCTCCTTTAGAAATGGTGCCGTCTTTAAAGACGGGATGGGGCATCTTTCCTGATAGCGACGGCACAGAGGAACTCCCAATGAAAGCACCAATGGCGGTGTCAAAACCGGCGGATCTCGGGTAGGGGGTCCCGAAGTGTGCGTCTAGGCGGATGGTAACAGGAGACAAGGGACACAATGTTTTTACCCAGGTTCGGGCCCTCTCGATGGAGGTAAAACCCTACTCCTGCTTGATTAATATTGATGATATGGGTAGTACAAGAGTGGATCTACCACGAGATCGTAGAGGCTAAACCCTAGAAGCTAGCCTATGGTATGATTGTTGTTCGTCCCTACGGACTAAAACCCTCCGGTTTATTTAGACACCGGATAGGGTTAGGGTTACACAGTCGGTTACAATGGTAGGAGATCTACATATCCGTATCGCCAAGCTTGCCTTCCACGCCAAGGAAAGTCCCATCCGGACACGGGACGAAGTCTTCAATCTTGTATCTTAATAGTCCTGGAGTCCAGCTAACGGTGATAGTTCGGCTATCCGGACACCCCCTAATCCAGGACTCCCTCACCGGGTGTCGGTGTACAAAAAGAGGGGTACACTTTTTGTACCCCTATAACTGTGCACGGGCAGTCTGAGCCGCGGGCACCACCACACTGAGCAAGGCAAGGGAGGTGAGCCAAGGTAAGGCCGAAGCTCGAAAGGAGCAAAACGACGCCAAGACCAAGACCACAAAGAGCAAAGGGGACGAAGCGGACTCCCCCGGCAAGATCCTTGCCGGGAGGCAGTTTTAGCAAACCGGGCAAGACCCTTGCCGTGGCAGCTCGCCCCACACCTACGGAGCGAGTCACCCTTAAGTCCACTGCCCCCATGGGGCAAGGATTCGGGAGACATCCCCATGGTGGCATGCAGATCTTTGTGAAGATATTCAAGATCAGATACACACTATAGAAGATGACGACCCTTGGCGGGATCCCAGCCAAGGAGGACCACAAGGCCCCCGTCAAGAGCCTTGCCGGATGACAAGCGGCGCCACGGCAAGACCCTTGCAGGCTACGGCAAGGCCCTTGCCAAGAACACCGTGAGGGCCACCATCGTGCCCACGCCAATCAAACCTCCACCACCGTTAGCATGCAGCTGCCGACCCAACCAGTTGGGCGGCACTGCGTGGCGGCAAGCGGATCTTCGTGGAGACCCACCACCGCGCCACCTCACCGCCTGCTCGCCTACATGGCACCAAGGGCTGTGCGCCAGGTTTACATCGAAAGGGAGCGGCGACGGACGAGACAAGGCTCTCCCCCGTCCCCGATAAAGCAAGGACACCTAAGCAAGACGCATTAAAAGCGCCTTGTCATGTAATGCGAGGGATAAACTTGCATCACTCTACCCTTTCCACCTCCTGTGTGCCACTGTGGCAACCCCTTTCCCTATAAAAGGAGGCCCAAGGCGACCAGGAGGAGGATTCGCCTTTTTGGAGCTCCTCACGCCCCATTGCTTGTTCAAGAACATAGATAAACAAACCACCAAAGCAGGAGTAGGGTTTTACGCATCCTCGCGGCCCGAACCTGGATAAGGAAACCGTGTGCTATCTATTTGATTCGCTCTTCTCATGACCCCGCGCCCCGTGACCGTAGTAGGGATTCTTGTGATCCCATAGGTGTCGTTCCCACCGACATCTTTGGCGCGCCAGGTAGGGGGGCGCAGTTGTGAGAATCGGCTCTAGCAGTTAGTTCGACGCTTCTTCATCGTCATGGCGCCCAAGAAGAAGATGATGGTGGCGGTTGGTCTGCCGTCGGAAGCCGGACATCCCGTCCGACGCAGGCGAAACAGCGGACCGTCGCAGAAAGGACCCGGGCGCCGTTCGCGAACACCAACACCGTCCCAGGAGCCGAAGTTTGGGAGGCGGCGATGTTCGTGCGCCTGGTAACGGGCCGCACGCCGCCAAATCCAAAGACAGAGCCAGGCCCTCCGCGGGTTGCGCGGGGCCTTCCAAGATCACTGCCACCCCTCCCGAAGGCGACGCGAGGGCTTCCAAGACTCCCACGCCGGCGCCGACGGCGCGCTCCTTTCAAGCGGCACACGACGAACGGCGTAATCACGCCGAGGACCCCGGGCGTCGCCGCGGAAAGAGCCCCGAGCGCCACTCCCGAGATTTAGAAGACCTGCCCGCTCGCCGAGGCGTTGGTGAAGATGGCATGCGACCGCGGGGTCGTGATAGAGCTCCTTCTGACATGGTCAAGTCGGGCGCCGCGATCCGTGCAGGTTTCGCTGCCACCAACGCCAGCAGCCTCGGCGCGTGTGCAGTTGCTCCTCGATTTTCCTCCCACTACGGGGAAACTCGACGAATGGAGAGCCACTATCCGAAGCCTTGTTGCAGTGGCCAACAAAGACGAACCGAGTCCGGTGGAGCCCCCGGGTCGACGCTCCGACGGAGTCCCACGCACCAGTGGCAGGAAAGCCGGCGGCACCGCGACCACGGTGCACTCGCCTCCTCCTCGCCCGGTACCGCAGACACCAGCCGTCGCGACGTTACGGGCGACGAAATCTCCGTAGCATCGTCCGACCCGCGGGCCCACTGTGACCAGTGCCATGTTCTTCGGGAACGAGAACATGAAGACGCTCGAACCACTATCGAGCGCCGGCGCGGAGCGCGCCACCAATCGAGCAGCGGCAGGGCCTGCTGTGAGCCACCCGACACAGAGAGCCACGAGGCCTACCTTACGAGGTAGGCTGTCCGGCTTTACCCATGAGCTGCGGCAGTTCCAAAGGGCCCACTCACCGCACTTTCAAACCTCGGCGTGGCGAAAAGTACAACCGCAAGACCCACCCGTCCGAAGTTCCTCAAAGCATCTACACCATCGCGATGCAAGCTGCCGGAGCCCGCGACGATAAGGTGCTTATGAATTACTTTCCGCTGGCTCTTAAACCCAACACCATGTCATGGTTGATGCACTTGCCGGTAGACTCTATTTCCTCCTGGTCGGATTTGTGCCATGAGTTCGTAGGCGCCTTTCTTTGGAGGCCACCAAGCCCATGGCCAAGCAAGCGACCTGCACGTCATTCTCCAGAAGGGAGGCGAGAGTCTCCGAAAGTATATACAGAGGTTCAGCCGGATACAGTACAATATCCCTGATGTTCACCATCTCGCCATCATCAGCGCGTTCCATCAGAACGTGCGTAACCGCAAGATGCGCGAAGAGCTGGCAATGAACAAGGTGAAATATGTAGCAGAACTCTATGTTCTTGCTGATAGATGTGCCCGAGCTGAAGAGGGAAGGAAGTACCCCGGCGAAGATGCCGGGCGTGAAACCGACTCCTCGGATGAGGATATTGCCGCCAAGGCAAAGAAAGGCCGACGCCGCAACAGAAGCGCAGTTAAAGCCGTGTTTGCCGTCGAGGGATCTGATGACGCCTGCTCCACCAAGAAAAACCAAGGCAGATGACCCGGGAAGGAAGTTGCTTGGGATGTGTCGCTTCTGCCGGCCTTAGCGGCTGCCGAGAAGCTGTGAAACTCCGACAAGCGATACTGCAAGATCCATCACACCAAAGGCCATGCTCTCCAAGACTGCCGACAGGTTGAGCTCCTCGCTGAGAAGCAGAGGGCTGAGTATGAGAGGCGGGACAAGGAGAAGGGCCCAGACGGTGCTGAGGGGTCCGGCAAGAAGCGAGACGGCCAGGCGAGCCGTCATGCAAGGATAAACAATAGGAGAGGCCCGCCGGGGTCAGGATGTAAAGCCGTAAGACGACGATCACAAAGAGGACGCATTTAATCATGCGACCAAGAATTTCAAAAAGCTACAGAGGCCATGTAAGGCCGACGGCAGCGCCATGCATACTTCTCACCGCCGGCTTAAAATAAAGGCACGAGATTACAGCGGCAGAGCCATCGCTTGATGCCCAAAGGTCATTGAAGTGGTCCAAAGACACCTATCATTTCGACACCGAGGATCACCCCGATCGCACTATCATGGTCGGTGCTTGCCATTGTTGGTTTCACCAACAATACGCAACCTCAAGGTGACGAAGATGCTAGTCGATGGCGGGACGGTCTGAACTTGATCTACGCCGCCGTGATCGAGAAACCGCAGATTCCTCGATGGAGACCTCAAGAGACGGCACGCTTCGTGGGTCATCCCGGGAAGAAGCCAACCCAAGGGAAAGGTCACGCTGCCCGTGATTTTTGGAAGCGACCTGAACTACAGGACGGAGAGGATCGTGTTTGATGTTGCCAAGATCCCCTTGCCCTACAACGGGATCCTTGGCCGCCCAGCGCTGGCCAAGTTCATGGCGGTGTCACACTACGCCTACAACACCCTGAAGATGCCAGGACCTGTGACGATCATCACCATCCCCTCCGTAAGAAAGATGCGCTGATTTGCGCTGACCAACTATACCAGCAAGTAGTTGCAATAGCTGCCGCCACTAGGGCACTTGCTCCTGCCGCTGGGACCCCGGAAGGGAAGAAGAAGAAGAAGACCGGTGAGACCTCGGACACCCACTCCGGAAAGCGCACCTCTTCGGAGTGTAGCACTGCCGTCGAGGACGTGCCAGAGAGCTCCACCGGCGGAAACAAGAAGCCCAGGGCCATACCGCCGGGAACCAAGAAGGTTTCCGTCAATGAGGACGGCACGGGAGGAGCTTTTACCATAAGCTCCACCCTTGACGACAAATAGTAAGACTGCGGGCGAATGTCGATGTGTTTGCATGGCAAGCTTCCAACATCCCCGGTGTTCCCAGGGAGGTGATTGAGCACCACCTTGTTGTCTGCCCTCATGCGCGGCCCGTCAAGCAGAAGGTCAGAAAGCAAGCTTTGGAACGACTAGAGTTCATCACGTAAGAGATCCGAAACTGAAGCAGCGGGTTTGGTAAGAGGAGTGCTCCATCCAACGTGGTTGGCCAATCTGGTCGTGAGTCGCCAAGGCAAATGGGAAGTGGAGACTGTATTGATTACACGATATCAATAAGGCTTGCCGTAAAGACCCTTCCCATTGCCGCCAAGACGACTGTGATTGTTGACTCCATCGGTCGGGTGCGATCTGTTGTCATTCCTCGACGCCTACTCCGGCTACCACCAGATCTTCATGACAGGAGAAGACGAAGAGAAAACAACATTCATCACCCCATGCGGTACGTATTGTTTCATGCAGATGCCTTTCGGGTTGAAGAGTGCTGGTTCGACGTTTGCAAGAAGCGGTCCAGATTGGTTTTGAACCCAGCTCCATAGAATTATGGAAGCTTATATGGATGACATAGTGGTCAAAACCAAGGATGTATAACCCTCATACCAGATTTGCAAGAAACATTTGCAAACCTCAAGAAGATCAATCTCAAGCTGAACCCCGAGAAGTGCGACTTTGGCGTCCGTCCGACAAGCTTCTCGGTTCTTGGTGTCACAAATGGGATATAGGCCAATCCGGACAAAATCAAAGCTATAGAGCAGATTGAAGCACCGAAGCGAATCAAGGATGTGCGTCAGCTTGCTGGTTGTGTCGCCTCCATGGGCAAGTTCATTTCCAAGTCTGCCGAAAGACGCCTCTTCCCTTTTCAAGATCCCGAAAAAGGCGGGCCCGATGGAGTGGACGCCTTGAAGCGAAGCAGCATTGCAAGGTTTGAAGAACTACCTCTCCTCCGCGCCAATACTAGTTGCGCTTAGGCCACAGGAGTCGTTGTCGCTATACTGGCGGCAACGGACCAGGTGGTCGGCCACGCACTAGTGGTGCGAGAGAGAGGTTGACGACAAGGTAATGGCAGCGGCAGAGCCCGACACCACCAATGCAGAGAGACGACACAGCCATTTGAAGTGCCGCCAAGAAGAAAATGATGCAGCACCGGTCTACTTTGTTAGTTCCCTCCTGCAGGGGCTAGATCAAGGTACTCCGGCAGTGGAAACTGCTCTTCGGCCTTCTTATGGCCTCGAGGAAGTTAAGCGCCACTACTTCCGTGCACACGAGATCACCGTTGCCACTCGCCTCCCTCTCGCAACGGATATTGCACAATCCGGATGCAACAGAAGAATTGTGGAATGGGCACCGGAGCTGTCCAAATTTTGGCCTCAAGTTTGAAAGTACTTTGACGATTCAGAGCCGAGTCCTAGCGGAGTTCATTGCAGAATGGACCTCAACGCCTGATGAAGAAGCCCAAGAGACTGCTCTCCCCGGTAAGGAGGCAAGTTGTGATTGGATCATGTACTTTGATGGAGCTTTCTCCTTACAAGGCGCCGGGGCTGGCGTACTGCTTGTCGCGCCCACCGGAGAGCACCTCAAGTACGTGGTCCAGATGCACTTCCCTAGGGAGGTGTCAACAAACAATACGGCAGAGTATGAAGGGCTGCTTGCCGGTCTTAGGATTGCGGCGGACCTCGGAATCAAGAAACTCATCGTCAGGGGAGACTCGCAGCTTGTCGTCAAGCAAGTCAACAAGGATTACCAGAGCCCGTTGATGAAGGCCTACGTCGATGAAGTGAGAAAACTGGAAGAGCATTTCGACGGTATATAGCCGAACACGTTCCCGAGCGGAGAACGATATCGCCGACACTGTCAAAACGCTGCTGCCCTAAAGCTACCTGTGGAACCAGGTACCTTTGTGCTTCAGCTAACTCAACCATCCGTTGATCCATCAACAGAGCAGAATAAGAGGAGGAAATCAGGGCCCGACAAGTACTTTCCCGCCGAGCTCCCCGGAGCCGCCGACAAGGATGTTGCCGGGGATACTGAGCCCGCCACGGGACGAATGGCTCTGGCGGAGCGTCAAGCTCTTGCCGTCGAGACAGCCGCTCCTATAGCAGAGGAAATGCCTTTAGTCCTCGCCGTCGAGCCTCGTGCTCCAAACAGGCACAACATACCGCCCGATTCCTCCAAACAGGGAACTTCCTCGGGAGCGGGAAGAAGCGGAAAGTAGGCCGTCGCTCTACCATGTACCAGTTAAATCGATGACGTCACGCCCGCATGTAAAGAGGCCGAACGGTGTGAAATTGAAGTGTATCCTCGAGAGGAAGGACTGGAGC
Source organism: Aegilops bicornis (assembly GCA_021605145.1). Taxonomy (NCBI): domain Eukaryota; kingdom Viridiplantae; phylum Streptophyta; class Magnoliopsida; order Poales; family Poaceae; genus Aegilops; species Aegilops bicornis. The sequence continues at coordinate 543,723,586 of CM038671.1, forward strand.
TGTTGGCGGAGATACACGGAGGCATATGTGGATCCCACATTGGGTCAAGGACCCTTGCCGGCAAGGCATTTCGGCAAGACTTCTTCTGGCCCACCGCCCTCCAGGATGCGACGACACTAGTCACCAGGTGTGAAGCGTGTCAGTTCCATTCAAAGAAGCCCTTCAAACCATTCCTCTCTCCTGGCCCTTCTCGGTCTGGGGGCTCGACATACTGGGCCCTTTCCCCCGCGCTGTCGGGGGCTTTGAGTACTTGTACATTGCAATCGACAAGTTCACAAAGTGGCCGGAGGTGGAGGCAGTGAGGAAGGTCACATCTCAATCAACCGTCTAGTTCTTCAAGGCACTAGTGTGCCATTTTGGCATACCCAACAGGGTTATCACCGACAACGGCACACAGTTCACAAGCCGCACCTTCATGCAATATACCCAAGACCTCGGCAAAGAAAGTCTGCTTTCTTCCGCTGCTCACCCGCCAAGCAATGGTGAAGCCGAGAGGGCAAATGCTGAAGCATCATGAGGCTTAAGGACCAAGACCTTTGACAGGCTGCACAAGAGTGGAAGGCGCCTGGATTGATGAGTTGCCGCGGTTCTTTGGTCGATCAGACGACGCCAAATCGAGCCACCGCCGTACACCTTTTGCCCTAGTATACGGGCGTAAGCAGTTCTCCCCATCGAACTCATATACGGGTCACCTCGAGTGCTCGCTTATGACGAGGTTGAGCAAGAGCAATCAAGGCAAGATGACGCAATGCTCCTTGAGGAAGATCTTTCTTCGGCGGTCATGAGCAAAGACGCTACCAAGAAGCCTTGCGCCGCTACCATAGCCGCAAGGTTCATGCCCGAAGCCTTGAGGAAGGCGACCTTGTCCTTCGACGCCGCTCGATCGCCAAGAATTCCAACAAGTTGACGCCAAAGTGGGAGGGCCCTTATCGGGTAATACGAAGTCACTGTGCCGCGCAATCACGGAGACCGAAGATGCCATTCCGGTGAGTAACTCCTCGAACATTGAGCATCTTCGCAAGTTTTACCCATTTAGGCACGGGCTTGCTTCGGGCCCCCAAAGAAGCCACCTTTTTGTACAAGCATTGCCGGCGATGCATGTAACCCTTTGTACACAGCCAGGCGCAGACCCTGAGGATAAATAAATGTAGCTCTTGCGCCCTAGGTTATAGCATGCATGCTAGGTCGAGTCTCGTCCTCGATTAGGGTTGATAGTGCTTAGCGGAGACTAACCCCTAGCTTAGAGGTCGAAAAGTGCGCCTCTTTGCCGTTCTTTTGTCTTCTTTGGTTCGCAGGACTCACGAGATATCCTTGCCGATCACTTGAGGACGAAAAAGAGAAGAGGGACATAACAAGATCTAGACCCCGGCAAGCCCGGTGTTGCCTGCAAGTGCAAAGATTCACCCATGGCAAACCAGAGTTGCCGGGGGCTACAGCTTCAGATAAGTTCTTCATCCCTTATCATGCATTCCCTTATGGACTGAGGTATGTGAAACCTTGTTTTTTCCCAAAAGCTACCGTGCTCCCCTAAAACTAGGCCCTAGGGCTCGCCCTCGGGCCAGGTTTGGTCGGAGTCGCAAAGCAAAAGGATGAAACGAGGGGCTCGAACCCACCTCATCCCTGCCTCCACCAAAAGCGTGAGAAAGGTCGAGCGAAGTGGGAAGACGGCAGGCTCGCTGTCGGGCAAGGAAATGTTTATCTTAGGGATATCAAGGATTTACTCCTTGTCGTGGGTTCTACCCGCAAACAAATGACCCGACAAGCATCCCTTTTCACTAAAAACATTCCACTCGTGTACAACCCATGGGGAATGAAAAACATGAATGATGGGATTACAAGTTTTAAATTCAGCCAAGGCCCAAAGGCTTACAAGCTAAAAAGAGATAAGGTGCTCAGAACCCCTTTCTTGTCCCTCTCCTCGTGAGGCAGGTCAAGGAGGCGAAAAGGGCGTAAGGGGCGCCTTAGGCGAAGCTACGGATGGCAGGAGGCACCAAGAGAACATCTCGGTGGTCAGTCTCAAGGCTGGATGGTGATGGCGGCGCCGAGGTATCTCAAGACGAGGCGGCAGGACGTCAAAGACGCTGGCCGAAGGCGCCGGTGCCACAGATTCGATTTGACGGCCTTGCCGCCTCGCCTCTTCCTCTTCCGCAGCCTCCCAACGCCAGCCACCCAAGGAGACGACCCCGGAAGTTCAGGAGCCGGGCGACATGGATGATGGGGTCGCCGGTGCCGCACGGAGCGGGCGCCCGACACCTAGTCGCACCTGGCCACCGCCGCCTGCTACCCTTGTCGTCACGCTGCCGCTGTCCTCCTCGCCACTCCCGCCCGAGGAGGGTCTTTGCTATCGTAAGAGCTCTCCACGCAGCACCTTGCCCGGGTCCCAAGAGCCCGGAGACCTTGACGGAGAGGAGGCCGCCTCCATCGCCTTGAAATGGAGAGTGAGCCCTCCATCAAGCGGTGGATATGAGCGAACGCCTTCCATCCCCGACGAAGATACATCACGTGATGGGCTGGGAAGTCGACGCGAACTCGCTGCATCACGATCCCACAGCCCTCATGTGCAGCCGCAATGACTCAAGGATCCAGCTCCATCTCCGCGAATGGAGTCGGGAGACGGCGACGGCGCAGGCGGCCGGGCGCAGCCCGACAAAGAACTCGCAAGGGTCATCCCAACATGGCCCTCCATGGGGGAGGAACCATCATGGAGGCGAGACCGCGCGCCGCCTGTCCTCCTCTTCCCGAAGCGCCTCGGCCTCGCCCCACTCGCCCCTCCCCTTCCCTCAAGGTTGGCTCTCATGCACCGCAGTGCAGGAGAAGGAAGGACGCGTTGTCGAGCGGCGCACCTCGCCGCCACCGTTGAAGGGCCAGGATTCCTCTCTCCATGGCGGATGGAGGGGGAGCGTGTCAAGGAAGGAGGAGATGGAAGAATGCGGGACGCCATCCCCCCCTCCCGCTCTTTATAAAGGAACAGAGTGGGGGCTCGGCTGCCCCGCTCAGCCAATCAAGACGTGGAAGGTGCAGGGAACTGGGACCAACCCGCTGCCCCAACCCGCGACGACCCGGTTTGCCGCCTCCACCGTTTGACACCCCAAGCGCATGAGAACCACGTGGCAGGCATGCGGGACCAAGGCGACGGGTGAGGCGACCTCTCCCCACCCCGTTATCATGGGGAGTGGACGCCTTGAAGACCACGCCTCGGCCCTGCTCAAGAATGGGCCGCCTCCACGCCCCTCCGCTTATGGGGAAGGCGCGAACCGCCCCCTTTACTACGACGTGACGCATGCGCGCAGAGCTCAGCCCCACGCATGCCGCCCACGTCACGCACGCCTCCCCACGCCGAGCCACGCGCGGGAGGCATGGGAAGCACAGTGCGCGAAGAGACTTACCGCGTAAAACCACCCGCCCGCTCACAAGATTGCTTTTTGGGCCTAGCCCAACGACGCGATTGCGCTTACGCCCGCCCAGTTCGGGGCTCTGTCGGTGTACAAAAAGAGGGGTACACTTTTGTACCCCTATAACTGCAGGCACGGGCAGTCCGAGCCGCAGGCACCACCGCACCGAGCAAGGCAAGGGAGGTGAGCCAAGGTAAGGCCGAAGCTCGAAGGAGCAGTAACAACGCTAAGACCAAGACCACAAAGAGCAAAGGGACGAGCGGACTCCCCTGCAAGATCCTTGCCGGAGGCGGTTTTAGCAAACCCGGCAAGACCCTTGCCGTGGCAGCTCGCCCCACACCTACGGAGCGAAGTCACCCTTGAGTCCACCGCCCCATGGGGCAAGGATTCGAGACATCCCCATGGTAGCATGCAGATCTTTGTGAAGATATTCAAGATCGATACACACTATAGAAGATGACGACCCTTGGCGGGATCCCAGCCAAGGAGGACCACAAGGCCCCGGCAAGAGCCTTGCCGGATGACAAAGAAGCGCCACGGAAAGACCCTTGCCGGGCCCCCCAAAGAAGACCCTTGCCGGGCTACCGAGGCCCTTGCCAAGAACACCCGTGAGGGCCACCATCAGCCCACACCAATCAAACCTCCACCACTGCTCGCATGCAACGCCGACCCAACCAGGCCAAGGTGCACTGCGTGGAGGCAAGCGGATCTTCATGGAGACCCACCATCTGCGCCACCTTAGCTGCACCTCAGCCTACATGGCATCAAGGGCACCGCTGGCCAGGCGCATGTCGACACGAAGGGAGCAGCGACGGACGAGACAGGCTCTCCCCGTCCCGATAAAGCAAGGAAACCTAAGCAAGACGCATTAAAAGCGCCTTGTCATGTAATGCGAGGGATAAACTCAAGATCATCAGAGCCTTTCCACCTCCTGTGTGCCACCGTGGCAACCCCTTTCCCTATAAAAGGAGGCCCAAGGCGACCTGGAGGAGGATTCGGCTTTTTGGAGCTCCTCATGCCCCATTGCTAGTTCAAGAACATAGATAAACAAACCAAAAAAGCAGGAGTAGGGTTTTATGCATCCTCGCGTCTGCACTGGATAAGGAAACCGTGTGCTATCTGTTTGATCCGCTCTTCTCACGACCCCGCGCCCCGCGACCGTAGTAGGGATTCTTGTGATCCCATAGGTGTCGTTCCCACCGACACCGGGTATTGGTCATTTCCCTTTGGCAGGATCGGGTGTTGGATGGTCTGGTTTTGAAGTGCCTCATTAAGAGCAGTTTGGAGTAGGTTAGCTGCTAACACAAATAGCAATGGTGACAGAGGATTGCCCTGACGCACTCCGCATTTGCAGATAAATTGGCGACCTGGCACCCCGTTGAGAAGCACCGAGGATTTGCCGGATGAGAAGATATTTTCCATCCAGGTTAGCCATTGGGTTGGGAAGCCCATGTGTTTCATACTGAGCAACATCGCAGGGTGTTGGATCGTATCAAATTTCTTCGCGAAGTCTAGTTTCAAAAGTACGATCTCACGTTTGAACGCTTGGCACTGATGAATATACTCGAAAGCCCAGGCAAGGCAGTCATGAATGGAACGACCATGGAGGAAGCCATATTGGTTGTGATGAACAATATGCAGAATAATCTTCTGAAGGCGATTGGCAAGGATCTTGGTTATAAGCTTAAGACAACAATTCAGGAGCGTGATCGGGCGAAATTCATTGACTGTCATAGGAGCATTCGTCTTAGGTATCAAAGTGATATGTGCATAATTGATGCTCTCCAGACTCAAATTTCCTCCATGGGACTCTTCACATAGCTGATAGATATCATGTTTCATAATAGGCCAGCAAGCTTTAATGAATTCACCGTTAAACCCATCCGATCTTGGGGCCCTATCTGGTGGCATTTCTTTGACTACCGCGTCTATTTCTGCATGTGTAAATGGGGTAATCAGGCTGTGAAAATCTACCTCTTGTCGGAGCATTTGTGAGTGGTTGAACTTCATTGGTTGTGGGTTGTATGATCCCAGACTATCTTTGTATGTATCAAACAGGATTGCCTCTTTCGCTATGTGATCATCCCCCTCAACTCCATTGTGATCTTGCAAGGTTTTATAAAGTCCTTTCTGTATCTTTCAGTGACCACCGCTTGAAAAAATTTGGAATTCTCATCACCGAATTGTTTCCATCGAATGGTGCATCGTTTTTTTCCAATGTTCTTTCTGATATTGTAGAAGGCGAAGCAAGTGTTTTTTGAGTATATCTCTGAAATTACCTTCTGGCAAAGTGAGGGACCGTCGGTCTGCAATGTTGTCTAGTTCAACCAGAGCTTTATTGGTGTTCTCAATCGCAATTTTCAGTCTAGAGATATGACGACTCCAATGTTTGAGAGCGTGATGGACTGCCTTGAGTTTTTGACACAGATAGGATGCTGCATTGGCCTTCTTGTTATATTTGATCGGTTTATACCATGCTAGGGACACAACATCCATTAACCCTGGGTGTGCAATCCAGTAGGTTTCAAACCTGAATATCTTACTGCATGGGATGGTGGTCTGAATGGCCACAGAGCAGGGTACATGATCAGAGACTGGCTTACCAAGGGGGGTCACCATGGTGTTTGGAAATGTGGCAGTCCAGTTTAAGGATGTGAAAAACTAGTCCAGCTGTTCCAACAGAGGGTTTTGTTGCATGTTAGACCACGTATATCTTCTGCCCTTTATAGGTAGCTCAATTAGATTTTGTTCACGGATAAAGTCATTGAAAGTGAACATATCGTGATGTCCCCTCCTGGTTTATTGCGATTTTCCGGTGAGCGTATGTAATCAAAATCACCCAGAATAAGCCAATCTTCTGTCGAAGGAATATGCAAGTCAAACAGCCATTGTGTATATGTGGAACTTTGTTCTCCTTGACAAGGACCGTATACATTTACTAGTTTCCAATGATGGCCCGATTGGGTTGACGTAAATTTGACCCCCAGAGCAAAATGTTCAGATAAGAAAACCCGTCCCGTGAAAAGATGACTATTCCATATCGTAATAATACCACCCGAAGCGCCGCACGATGGAATATAAGCAAACTTATCAAATCCTTTGGGGCATAAAGCTATAAGGGAGGAATCATCAAAGCAAGGCATTTTTTATTCTTGCAAACATATAACCGCACAGCTACTAACGTTGATTGTATTAGAGAGAGCTAGCTGTTTGTCTGACGAATTAAGACCACAGATGTTCCAACATAACACGTTCCAGTTTTGCAAAAGAGGCACAGAAGTAAAGATACTAGAGTATAACTAGATCGAGGAGGTCGATCCATCCGCCGGCTTGGAAAGCGCATCAACCGTCAGTTCTTCTGCTGGAATAGCACACAGTTGTGTGCCGATAGCTTGCATTGACTCAATTGTCATTGGTGGTGGGATCTCTGCACCTTGCACTTGAGGGAGGTTGTCTTCTGCAGTAACTGGAGCAGCAGGGTTGATGCGGGGCTTCACCTTGGATTTAGGCAGACGCGTGTCAGAAGGTTGGGGGACCCAGAATCCATCGTACTTGGTCGATCTGTTGCTACAACAAACTGATGTGGTGCCCACAGGAACAGGAAGCTTCCCTTTGCGCTGCTTGTTAGCTCTGTTGCCAGCTTCAGGCATAATACTTTCTACGTTAGACTGAACTTCCTCCGGAGAAGTGTTGCTGTCAGCAGACAGAGCAGAGGAACCAGATTCAGAGAAAGCAAGTGCAGTATTGGATTGTTGTTGAGATGTGTCCAAAGAGCTGTTCTCGGAGGTGTCCTGACTAGCAACACCAATGATACCAAGAGGTGTGTCCACCGGAGCAGTTAGTGCCAGCAGATTGTTGTTGTTGTTGAAAGCAGGTTCAGTCAGTTCAGAAATGTGCTCTCTATTCGCTGGAGCTAAGTGACCTGGAAGTGGCATCTGAGTAAACTGAATCCCTGTGCTCCCCATGTCCACTTGAATATCCACACGAAGATTGTCATTCCTGAAGCCATATCCACCATTCCATGGCCTAACTGACGCCAAGAGAGGGCACAACGCCGCAAAGATAGAGTTATTCAGTTGTTGACGGGGCACCGGGTCGTTCAGCAGGAGTGCCATAAGGTGCTCACCTTGAGTGGAGACACCAAAACAAATCCCTTGCGCATGTAGTTCCATAGAAACATTGATGCGCTCGACAGCAGTAGGTGGTTCCATGTCACTAGGCAACACTATCATAGCCAGGGAGTGTTCAGAGCTAGAATCATCAGAGACTGTGATGGAATCGTTCCAGGCTTGAGCAACACTATCCACTGTATTGTTGTCAGGGACTAATCCATCTTGCACTGAGAGACCTTGTTCAGCCAACCACGCTTGGTAATTCATCAGGAACAGCGGCATAGGAGGAGCAGGAGGTTCGGGCTAGGCGCCCCAACCTTGATTAGCATTAACAGGTGCAACCTGACCTTCAGGTGGCGCATTGTTAGGAGCAGCATTCTGCACGAGCCAAGCATGGACCTGTTCTTGATACAGTTCCTCTGCAGTGAGATGAGGACCATGGAGGGGGTGTGGATTTCCATCAGGTGGGGGTTCTTCTTCGCCAGTAGGGGCACCTCAGGGAGCAATGCATTCCAATCATTGCTACGAAGTATGGTGATTTGCACTGTCCAACAGTCGCGAGCACCACCGATTTGCCAAACTACAAAGCTCTTCAGGATAAGTCTGAGACTGATCAGATACGCTTTGATAAGCATGAACCGGCGATCCTGCCGTGGGTTATACCAGGAAACTAAAGACCCAAATCCACCCAGAGACTTGTTGATGTAATAGTCCGTCTGGTAATCATAAGGGAAGCCGAAGTACATAAGCCAGACCTTGGGTCCAAAGGAGGTAGTGCGGCGGTTCAGAGATTCATGGTGAGGAACAAAGGATACAAGCAGATCTTCATCTTCTAACTCAAACGGTGTGGCAACCGCAGTGTCCCTGATGAACGAGTCTACAAATCCAAAGATCCCTATGCCAAAAGGATGGTCGCTGACCTCGGTGGTAAAAAGCTGAGCTTCATGGAGCAAACCTCGGATGGTGTTGCGGATGGCGGCCCGGCGGTGTAGAGGGACGTAGTGGCTTGTCTCCGCTATTGCCAGGTAATCGTGGTTGAGCATTCCGAAGTTACTCTTTACTTCCGCACTTAAATATCGGGACGAGATTTCTTGTAGTGGAGGAGATTTGTAACACCCCCAGTGTCATGCTACAGTAATCTCGTGTTAATGGTGCCATGTCATCATGTTACTGTTGCTAATCCTCACTGGATCCAAATCACTGTTCATATTCAAATTCAAATTTGTCAAACAGGAAAACTAAAATGTTCAAAGTGTAGCAAATAATCCCAGGATATTTGTCATGTTGAAACAACATTTTTCTATAATGTGTTTAAAAGCTCTGAAATGAATAAAACAAGGGCTAGCTATTTAATTTATAAAACTAGAGAAAGAAAATACAAAGAAAAGGAATAAAAAACGCTTCCCCCGGGGTAAGGATGGCAATGGGTAGGGTATGGGCATGGTAGAGTAATACCATACCCATACCCGTATAGTCGGTGGGTACAAAATTTTACCCATACCCGTACCCATGGGTATGAAACTTTACCCATACCCATACCCGACGGGTACCCGTACCCATTGGGTACCCAGCGGGTAGAACAAATAGCACATGAGTTGTTCGCATTTTTACGCTCATTGATAGCACATTTGACAAAAAACAATTATCTCAACTCAATAACTGGTAGATGAGTACAACATACTCATAAGTCAATAGGAGTAGACAAGCCACACAACAAATTAATTATTAATTGACGACAACTCAACATTAGTTTACAAGTGGGCAGGGTATGGGTATACCCGCGGGTACAAGGTTATACCCGTACCCTACCTATGACTTAACGGGTAAGGTATGGGTATTACCCATAGGTATAAAATTGTGCCTATACCCTGCCCATGCGGGTACGGTACCTGCGGGTACCCGTACCCGTGGGTAAAATTGCCATCCTTACCCCGGGGCCATTTGGCCAAAACGGCCAACCAGCCCATCTGGCCCACTCAAACCCTCGGGTCGCCTTCCGCCCCTGTTCCACCGACCAAGCGCACGCCTGAGCGCGCCCCGCCGGACCGCCTCGCTGTGCCCGCCGACGAGGGGATAAGGGAGACGACGAGGCCGACCCCTCGGGCTCCCCCTGCTACTCCACTCGTCCCACTCCCACTGGACGCTCCCTCTCCCTGGTTGCCCTCTCTCTCGCGCGAGATCCACCTCACCAAGTGCCATTACCGTCGCCCCACCTCGCACCACCGCGGTGACCGCCTCCCCCGCGCCCCTCCAGCAAGCCTAGCCGGTCCATCGTCGTCTCCTACAACGGCCATAGCCACCAGCTCGCGCCAGGAGTCCCTGCCTCATCGGGTCCGCGTCACCTTCAACCTCCGCACCCGCGGCGATCTCCGTCGAATTCGGCGTCGACTGGTCGTCCCCGAGCCCGCTTTGCTCACCTGCAGGTCCCGGTGAGCTCCTGAATTTTTTGCCCCGCCCCTCTCGTCGACGTTCGTACCCGTATCCGTCATCCCCGCTGTGGCCGAGCCCTCCGCCGTGTACGCTCGTCGCCGGCGTGGTTTCGGTGACCCGTCGGTCACGCGCGCATGCCCACTCGCTTTGTTGGCCCGCGTAGACGCCGTAGGTACCTCGCGTCACTCTTTTTGCTCGTCGCAGCCTAGATTCCTATGAAGCCCGAAGTCCGGCGTCTGCTGCGGTGCTCGCCGCCGTCACCTCTGTCCACCTACGGCCTCGTAACCACTCCGGTTGGACGCGGCGTCATCTTCCCGTTTGAGCGCGCTAAGTCGCGCGAAAAATGGAATCCCGTAGGCGAATCCCGACGCTCCCCTGGCCGCTCCGCCGTGGTTTCGGCTCGTCGGAGCCACTCTGGCGCCGGCTACCGACGTGGCGCCACGTGTCCTCCCCGTTGCCAATGACAGGTGGGCCATGTGGGTCCAGTCAACTTGGTTGACCAGTGAACTATGATGACTGGGCTCACCATGCCACTGACTGGTGGGCCACCGCCCCCTCAATCAACTAGATTAACAAAATTAATTAGATTAACCTAATTTCTCACTCACCAGTGGCCCCATCTAACTAACTAGTTAAATTAGTTTCGTCTAAACTGCTAAACTAGCTGTGTCAATGACAGTGGGGTCCCACTCGTCAGGTTGACCCTAGTCAACTCAGTTGACTGCTGACGTCATGATGATGTCAGGATGATGCCGTAATTCTATTTTCCGAATTAAATTAAATAATAACAATTTCAGAATATTGTTTAAAACTTTAGAAATTCTTATAAAATAATCCGTAACTCGGATGAAGAAGTTTTATACATGAAAGTTACTCAGAACGACAAGAAAAATTGGAATACGCTCTCCGTTCATCTGTCACCTGCCCCTAGCATACGAACATCGAACTTTTCCCCTTCGGTTCGTCTGTCCGAAAATGCCTAACACTAGGGAAACATTCCCGGATGTTATCCCCCTTCGCCGGTAGCGTGTAGTGCCGCGTTAGAACACCCCTAGCACTGCTTTTGTCTTGTCATGCATAGTATTGCACTTGTTTTCTCTGTATTTACTATTTCTTCCCCCTCCTCTCTCTGGTAGACCCCGAGACTGCTGCTGATGCCCCTGTGTTCGACTACGTCGATGACGACCCTTCTTCCCCTTTTAGCGGAGCTTCCAGGCAAGCCCCCCCTTTGATCATCCCGATATCGCCCATTCCGTTTTCTCATGCTTGCATTAGATTTTGCTACTGTTATTGTTTGCTCCTATTATGATGCATAGCCTGCTTTTGTAACCTGCTCTTTGTACCTTACCTGCTTATCCTAAACTGCTTAGTATAGGTTAATTAGTGATCCATCAGTGACCCCCACCTTGTCCCTGTTGCCCTTGCTTCATCATCGAAGACCCAATCAACGGGATCGAAGACCAGGCCCCGGCACCGCACATCACCTTCCCCTTAGTTGCTCGACACTACTTGGTTACTATCGAGTGCCGAGGGTGAGACCTCAACAACACTTCTGATGTTAAACCCTGTAGTGTAGCTATTCGGTCGTGGTCATCGAGGGTGATTCCGCCTTAACCACTTCCGATACGACTCTGTCGTGCAACCCCTCAAGTGTGAACTTCGAGGGTGGATCCTCTTACATTCACCTTGATGATTACATCGAGTGGAATAAACCGGGGGTGATTCCTCGGGTTTTCCCCTTGATGTTTGGACACACGGATACTTGGACTTTACAACTGTTACTTGGAAAGGCGGGTCGACCCTTGGGGGGTACCCGCGAGTGATGTGGAGATGGGTTGACCTGAAAGGTGCCCGCGATATACTTACGAGGCGTGGCCGGGAATTCTTAGCCCTTCCCGCAAGTCCTTGAGACGGGGCGACGGGGTCACATCTTTCGTGAGTCTCTGCTTGTTACCGCGCATTCCTAATCCACTACGATTTGGATATTTGATCCGAGTGGCCTCTGGCCTGATAGCACTAACCATCACGTGGGCATAGTATGGGCGTTCTGCATCGTATGCATCAGCCGTAGCTTAATAGACGTCAGCGACTGAGCGGCGCGCGCCGGGTTGGACTGCGTAAGCACCTTCCTTTTTGAAGGAGGTAGCTAGGTCTGCTCATCGGCCGCCCTCCCAACATGCAGGAGTTCCCGGGGAGATGGCCCATGACCCCTGGGGGCATAGGTTTAGTCCGGCATGCTGACCTCTCTATTAAGCCTAAGTCGGGTTGCGGCATATTGTTTGGCCAAGGCCGGGCATGACCCAGGAAAGTGTATCCGGCCGGAGTTAATCGAGCATGGTGGGTAGGTTGGTGCACCCCTGCAGGCAAGAAAACATCTATCGATAGGCTATCCTACGGTAACAGACACTTGGAGTTGTATCCCTATCGATACAACTTGAACTGGATACTTGAGATGAGACATGGATATGAGAAATGGATAGTAAGGCTCTGGGATTGCTTTCTCGCAGGTAGTCGAGAAAGGATCTCTGGACGAGGTTGATAACACTTCTACTACTTTACTTTATGCTACTCTACTCCCTCCTGTTGCTGCAAGATGGTGGTTTCCAAAAGATGCTAGTGTTTGATAGGCTAGGCTTTCCCCTTCTCTTCTGGTATTCTGCAGTCCAGTCCACAGATACAACCCTTTTCATTGATACCGATGCATATGTAGTTTAGATCCTTGCTTGCGAGTACTTTCGATGAGTACTCACGGTTGCTTTGCTCCCCTTTTCCCTCTTTATTCTTCTTTCCGGTTGATGCAACCAGATGTCGGAGTCCAGGAGCCAGATGTCACCACCGACGATTACTACTACCACGAGGGTGCTTACTACTACGTGGAGGCCGCCGACGACCAGGAGTAGTTAGGAGGCTCCCAGGAAGGAGGCCTTGCCTTTTCGATCGATGTTGCTTTTGTGCTAGCCTTCTTAAGGCAAACTTGTTTAACTCATGTCCAGACTCGAGATAATGTTGCTTCACGACTCTTGTGTATTCGAGCTTATGTATTCGAGCCCTCAAGGCCCCTGGCTTGTAATATAAAGCTTGTATTATTTTAATTTGTGTCTAGAGCTGTGTTGTGATATCTTCCCGTGAGTCCTTGATCTTGATCGTACACATTTGCGTGTATGATTAGTGTACGATTGAATCGAGGGCGCCACAGTGATCCAAGATCACATTGAGTCCATAGGAAAGCCAACACTATTAAAAGGGGACGAGGTGTTGCTTTATGGTCTACTTGGTCAAATGCTTAGTGATATTGCTCCAAAACCCTCAACCACTTTCTCTATCCAAATATGTCCAAAACATAATCCCAACTTGGCCCCACCGATATTTCCCATCCGGAGCCACCGAGTTCATGTTGACATAGCCACTGCCAAAACCCTAACGATTCGATCACGCGATATGGATCTCGGTCTCACCGAGATGGCCTTGCCAGTGCTCTGTGACTTGTTGCATTCACTTTGGTCTCACCGAGATTTTGCAATCGGTCCCACTGAGTTGGCTTGACCAATTCTCTATTGCTCGTTGCTTTCACTTCGGTCTCACCAAGATGATGCAACCGGTGCCACCAAGATGAGGTTTGCCCTAAGCCCTAGCACATCGGTCCCACCGAGTTGTTCCTGTCGGTCCCACCGAGATTCCTAAAGTTCATATTTTTGTGTAGATTGGTGCCATCGAGTTTTCCAATCGGTGCCATCGAGATGGGTCAAAAGTGTGTAATCGTTTGATTTTGTGTGGAGGCTATATATACCCCTCCACCCCTTCTTCCTCTTAGAAGAGAGCCATCAGAACGTGCCTACACTTCCACCATTCATTTTTTTGAGGGAGAGAACCACCTAACCATGTGTTGAGACCAAGAGATTCCATTCCAACCATTTGAACCTTGATTTCTAGCCTTCCCCAAGTCGCTTTCCACTCAAATCCTTCTTCCACCATAGCCAAATCTTTGAGAGAGAGTTGAGTGTTGGGGAGACTATCATTTGAAGCACAAGAGCAAGGAGTTCATCATAACACACCGTCTATTACCTTTTGGAGAGTGGTGTCCCCTAGATTGATTAGGTGTCGCTTGGACGCCTCCAACATGATGCGGAGTTGAACCAAGAAGTTTGTAAGGGCGAGGAGATCGCCTACTGAGGGAGTCCTGGATTATGGGGTCCTCGGGTATCTGGGCTATGTGACCTGGGCCGGACTGATGGGTCGGGAAGATACAAGATAGAAGGCCTTTCCCCGTGTCCGGATGGGACTCTCCTTTGCGTGGATGGCAAGCTTGGCGTCCGGATGTGTAGTTTCCTTTTTCTGTAAACCGACTCTGTACAACCCTAGGCCCCTCCGGTGTCTATATAAACCGGAGGGTTTAGTCCGTAGAGGCTATCACAAATCATATAGGCTAGAAATCTAGGGTTTAGCCATTACGATCTCGAGGTAGATCAACTGTTGTAACCCCTATACTCATCAAAGTCAATCAAGCAGGAAGTAGGGTATTACCTCCATCAAGAGGGCCCGAACCTGGGTAAACATCGTGTCCCCTGTCTCCTATTACCTTCGATCCTTAGACGCACAGTTCGGGACCACCTACATGAGATCGGCCGGTTTTGACACCGACATTGGTGCTTTCATTAAGAGTTCCACTATGCCAATGACACTAGGCTCGATGGCTCGATCGATCATCTACGCCGATGCTATTTCGAGGGAGACTTTTCTTCCCGGTCAGATTTTCGTATTTAGCGGCTTCGCGCTGCGTGCCAACTCGATTGGCCACCTTGAACAGATTGATAGCCACGCTCCTGGTCATCAGATCAGTTTCGGAAATCTGGATTATGTCGCTGATATCCGAGGAGACTTGATATTCGAAGGGTCCACGACCCCGACCACCGCTCTTGCCTTAGATCCGGAGCAAACTACCGGGTCCGAAGATGGGTGTTTAGAGCCCACCGGACTCTCTGCAATTATGAAACTCGCTACCGGAGATCCGGATGGGACTGAGTCATCGGCAAGCCCGGAGTCGAACCAGGCTCCCCTTGTCATTGAAAAGCCGGACTCGCCCCCAGATACCATCTCCAAACTCTCGAGGTCCACGTCACGCATGCATGGCCAGGAGGCTCCTGCCCTGCCTAGCTCCACAGACTCTCACTTCCCCGTCCAAACCTCGCTCTTAAGCAACGCTCTGGACCTAATGCGATCCCTCGCCATCACAGAAGAATCACCTTCGAACTATGCCCAGCCCGGACTAGGGGCTGAAAGCGGGGAATTTTACGTCCCACCCACCACCCACTTCATAGCCACTGTCGAGGACTTAACCAACATGCTGGACTACGCCTTCGACGACATCGATGGCATGAACAACGATGCCAGAGACGAACAAGGCCAAGACCCGCCGTTTACCAGACGTTGGACGGCCACCTCCACATATGACGTGTATATGGTGGACACACCCAAAGAGGATGACGGCGACGACAGGAAGGATCCGGTTGAGGATAAGCCTCCTGAGGCACCACCAAAGCGTCGACGTCAGTGGCGCCGCTCAAAATCGCGTCCCGAAAAAGACAGCAATACTGGCACCGGAGACAATAACACTACGGAGAACACCGAAGACCCTGAAGCCCTCGTCGAGCCAACATCTGAATAGGATGATTGGGAGGAGGGGCAAGTTAACCCTGACGATCCGGTCGGGAACGAGGACTCGGAAGATAGTAACTATCTACACATCTTCGAGGATGATGTGAGCATCAACGACGAAGTCTTCATCGTGCCAGAGGAACCACTTGAGCAGGAGCGCTTTAAGCGCCAGCTAATCGCCACTGCGAGAAGCCTAAAAAAGAAGTAGCAACAACTCCAAGCCGAACATGATACACTCAACGACAGATGGACCCGGGTCCTAGCTGTCGAAGAGTATGGCCTTCAACACCCAGCAAAGAGTTATCCGAAGCGTCGGCTACTACCACAATTTGACGACGAGGCAATCGAGCCAATACCGTCAAGACACGTGAGGGAGTCCTGGACTAAGGGGTCCTCAGGCATCCAGCCTATTATCAGTGGGTCAGACTGATGGGATGTGAAGATATGAAGGCCGAAGACTGTACCCGTGGCCGGGTTGGACTCTACTTGGCATGGAAGGCAAGCTTGGCGACCAATTATGAAGATTCCTTTCTATGTAACCGACTCCATGTAACCCTAGATCTCTCCAGTGTCTATATAAACACCGGAGAGCGTAGTCCGAATGGGCAGATACTCATTACCATATTCGCATAGGCTAGACTTCTAGGGTTTAGCCATTATGATCTCGTGGTAGATCAAATCTTGTAACACTCATATTCATCAAGATCAATCAAGGTGAAGTAGGGTATTACCTCCATAGAGAGGGCCCAAACACAGGTAAACATCGTGTCCCTCGTCTCCTATTACCATCGATCCTAGACGCACAGTTCGAGACCCCCTACCCGAGATCCGCCGGTTTTGACACCGACATTGGTGCTTTCATTGAGAGTTCCACTGTGCCGTCGACAAAAGGTTCGATGGCTCGCCTTGTCCTTAAAGACGACATCACCTCTGGGGGAGTCCTGACCCCGGGCCAGATCCTTCGGCTGGGTGGCTTCACCATGATCGCCCGTTCGGCCGTCGAGCCGACGATGACCTCTCAGGCCATCAGAAACCCCCTTCGCATCAACCCGGAACACTCCAAGCAGATGGATCCGGCAGAGTTTTTATCCTTAAACGAGCTCCTCGATCGCATCGCCGCTTTGGGAATTGCCACAGATTACGATCGGATCGGGCTTAAAACCGATCAAGGAGAAATCAAAACTCCACTGGTCACCCATCAGATAGCAGTAGTCAAGGAGCAGGACGGCAAGTCTTCTTCTATGACGAAGATAGACTATATCCGGATCGCCGAACGGGAAGAACCGGACACCCACCAGCGAAAGGATGCAGCCAGCCTTCCGAACATAGAATCGGACGGCAGTCCTAAACAATCAGAAGATACTCCGGGGCCCGAACTGACAAGTCTGGAGGCTCTCCAGACTCCGGAAAATCGGTCAGGTCAGGGTTCAGATTTAATTCCACCCACCCACCCATACATAGACGCTCTCATGAGCATAAAGCAGCAGTCTCAGGAAATGGTCCACCACTTCTGGGCCAGATTCCTCCTTGTCAAGGACAAGGTAAAAGATTGCCATGACGAGGACGCAATATCAGCGTTCTGCAAAAATTGCGCAGACGGAGGAATCCTTAACGCCATTAATTGCCGCCGCATACTGAAATTTGCTGACTTAGCAACCATCGTACAAAGGTACTGTGCAATGGAAAGCACCTGGAAAACTCAGGCAGCTCGTTGGGAACCACCGGCCGCTACCCGGCCCCTCGTCCGAACAAAAGGACACACCCTCTCGGGACGTCTGACCCAACAGCAAAGAAATCAAAACCCATTATGGGGCGCGGAACCTTTCTGGAAGGATGGCTCGATGGGCCATGCAAAATACACACAACACCGGATAACGCTCCAACCCATAGCCTTAGAGCATGTTAGATATTCCGGCAAGTGGCCAAGAGCGGCGAGGATATCCTCACCAAGAATACACCAGAACAACACCCCCCAAAGAATGACAACCCCGAAGTACTGATGGTCTTCGAGACATTCGCCTCAAACAATAGGCGCAAAAGGGCACTCCACGAACTCGCCGAAGTCTGCCAAATCGCAGCAATAAACCCTTGGAACGACACGGCCATAACTTTCAACGCCGGTGATGAACCAAAATACAGGACAGTCCGAGCACCACCGCCTTGGTCCTCAACCCAATCGGGGACGGCTTTTGGCTCACCAAGGTTCTCATGGACGGCGGTAGCGGACTAAACCTCATCTATGAAGATACTCTCCACAAAATGGAAATAGACAAGAGCCGCATTGAGAAAAGCAGCATGACCTTCCGAGGAATCATTCCCAGTCGGGAGGCACGGTGTGTGGGAAAAATCACACTTGACCTAGTATTCGGCACGCGGGAGAATTATTGGTCCGAAGAGATAACCTTCCAAGTGGCCCTTTTCAACAGCGGATATCACACCCTCTTAGGGCGAGATGCATTTACACGCTTCCAAGCTATACCTCGTTATGGGTACATGAAACTCAAGGTGCCCGGGCCCAATGGCATAATCACTCTCGCCAGTGATCCGGACATAGCACTCCGTGCCGAAAACAAAACCGCATCCCTAGCCCTCGAGGCATTATCTGAAGCCCTCGCGGCCGAAGAATTAACCGCACTGCGCTCTACGGTGGACAGGGACGATGTGATCCTAGACAAATGACCCAAATCCACCTCCTTCAAGCCAGCAGAAGAAATAGTCAAATTTCAGGTCCATCCAACAGACCCGAAGAAGACAGTATCTATCGGAGCGTAGCTCAGCCCCATAGTCGACGCCTCACTACGAGAATTCTTGCATGAAAACTGGGATATATTTGCCTGGCACCACTCAGATATGCCAGGACTCCCGCGCGAGGTTGCCGAACACAGCCTCAACATACTGAAGGGATACAAGCCGGTCAAACAAACACCGCGGCGCTTTTCCGAACCCAAACGACAAGCTATGGGGGAAGAGCTGGCCAAACTCATCGAGGCCGGATTCATTAGAGATACTAAACATCCGGACTGGTTGGCAAACCTGGTAATGGTACCAAAGAAGGATAAATCCTGGCGCCTGTGTGCCGATTTCAAAGACCTTAACAAGGCTTGCCCTAAGGATCCCTTCCCCCTCCCTCACATTGATCAAATCATTGACGCTACTGCAGGACATGACTCGCTGTGCTTCCTTGATGCATATTCCGGATACCATCAAATCAAAATGAAGGAGTCCGATCAAGCCGCAATAGCATTCATTACGCCATACGGGCCGTTTTGCTTCAATACCATGCCTTTTGGGCTCAAGAATGCCGACGCCACCTACCAGCGCATGATCCAAACATGCCTCGAGAAACAGATCGGCAAGACAGTGGAGGCTTACATGGACGACGTCGTCATCAAAACCAGACACGCCGAAACACTAATATACGATCTGCATCTCACATTAGACAACTTCCGCACATACGACATCAAGCTTAACCCAGAAAAGTGCGTCTTCGGCGTCCCCGCCGGAAAACTGCTGGGCTTCATCGTTTCCAACAGAGGGATTAAAGCAAATCCCGCCAAAATCCGAGCTCTGTCACAATTGGCTACGCCAACCGAACTTAAACAAGTCCAAAAACTCGCTGGGTGCATGGCAGCTTTGAGCCGCTTTATCTCCAGGTTGGGGGAAAAGGCGCTGTCACTGTATCGCCTTCTACGGCACTCCGATAACTTCAAGTGGACGGACACGGCGACGGCTGGACTGGAAGAAATAAAATCCCTTCTGGCAAGCAACCCAATCCTGGCCGCGCCAAACGTCGGTGAACCAATGCTCCTATATATATCGGCAACACACCAGGTGGTGAGCGCCGTACTTTGCCGTCGGCGAGAATAGGACGGACACAAATTTCCGCTCCAAAAGCCGGTATACTACATATCGACCGTCCTCACACCATGAAAATCCTGGTACCCTCACTATCAAAAGATAGCATATGCAATCTTCATGGCATCTCGAAAGTTACGACACTACTTTTAGGAGTGTTCGATCACGGTGGCTTCCGAAGTGCCCCTCAATGATATAATAAACAACCGAGATGCCACTGGCCAGATTGCCAAATGGACCATTGAGCTACTTCCATTCGACATCACATACAAACCACGTCGAGCCATCAAATCCCAAGTACTAGCTGACTTCGTCACCGAATGGACAGAGGCCGAACTCCCTAAAGAGTACGGCGCGTATTCCAACTAGGTTATGCATTTCGATGGCTCCAAAATGTTGGCGGGGCTAGGAGTGGGTGTCGGATTAACGTCCCCCACGGGAGATATCGTCCAGTACGTATTCCAAATATTATTCACAGACTCCAACAACGCAGCCGAATACGAGGCCTTGCTACATGGCCTTCGGATGGCCGTATCAATGGGCATACAACGCCTGGAGGTGCGCGGGGACTCAAACCTCGCAATATCCCAAATTAATGGAGACTTTGATGCCAAAGATCCAAAGATGGCAACTTATAGCAACGCCGTCTTAAAAATGTCAGCTTAGTTCGAGGGGCTCGAATTTCATCACGTCGCCCGCGTAAGTAATCAGGCGGCAGACGTCCTTGATCGCATCGGCACTTAGCGCGACCCCGTACCACCTAACATCTTCCTCGAAAGGCTCTTTAAGCCATCCGTGGTGTGGCAAGGGGGAGACAGCAACGGCAGTCCCATTCCAAACACAAATATGGATAGCGAACACACCGATATCATCGGAGGCTCAGCCACCGAGATAACACCATCGGCCCACCTCATTATGGCAGTCATTGCCCCGTGGACCGAACCATTCTTGGCCTACCTTGATAGGAAGGAGCTCCCAGAAGATCAGAATGAGGCTCGCCGCATTGTCCGGTGATCGAAGGCCTATAAAGTTCATGAAGGAGAGCTCTACAAGAAAAGCACTACCGGAGTCCTTCAAAGGTGTATCTCCGAGGAGGAGGGGCGGCAACTCTTGGTAGAAATTCACGCCGGTCTCGGTGGGCACCACACCGCAGCGAGGGCACTTGTCAGCAAGGCCTTCCGGACAGGATTTTATTGGCCTACGGCCTGAGTAGACCCGCAGGACCTCGTCCAGTGCTGCGTGGGATGCCAACTCTTCGCCAACCAAAGCCATATGCCCCCAACCGCCCTACGAACAATCCCCATTACATGGCCCTTTGCAGTCTGGGGCTTGGACATGGTTGGACCCCTTAAAGGGGGAAGCCATAAGAAAAAATATCTGCTGGTCATGGTGGATAAATTCACCAGGTGGATAGAGGCTAGACCAGTTAAAACGGCCGAGTCCGGACCGGTGATTGCATTTATATTCGACGTGGTGCACTGTTATGGTGTCCCGCACAGCATCATCACCGACAACGGTTCCACTTTCACAGCCGATGAGGTAAAAACCTGGTGTGCTAATCTGGGCATTAAGCTCGATTACGCCTCTGTCTACCACCCGCAAACAAACGGTCAAGTCGAACGAGCCAATGGTCTTATTATGAGCGGCATCAAACCCAGGCTAGTGCGGTCTTTGAAAGAATCAGACAAGCACTGGGTTGAGGAGCTCGACTCCGTACTCTGGGGGTTGCGGACCACGCCCAACCATACTACCGGATACACACCTTTCTTCATGGTGTATGGTGCAGAGGCTGTGTTGCCCTGCGATATTATACATGACTCACCTCAAGTGCGTATGTACGAAGAGAAAGAGGCCGAGTTGGATCGGCAGGACAGCCTAGATGCCTTGGAGGAGGAGCGCGACGTCTCCAAAGCCCGTTCAGCATTTTATGAACAGCAGGCTCGAAGATATCAAAGCAGAGAAGTACGGGCCAAGACTTACAACATTGGCGAACTTGTTCTATGCTTGCCGGAGAAGAAAAATGACAAACTCAAGCCCAAATGGGAGGGTCCCTTCATAATCAAAGAAGTTCTTACCGGCGGAGCGTACCGTCTTCGTGATGCATCAGACAATCGCCTAGAGCCGAACCCTCGAACGCGCCGACTCGAAGGTTTTATGCCTAGCGCCGAATTCTTTGTTCGTCCCCTTCTCCCCTGTAGTTTCCATTACTTTTTCTCTCTTTTCCACCTTTATTTTTTTCAATTTAATGCTCTCATACGGCTCGACCGAACACCGCTGACGTACACATCTTTACATATGTACGTCCATTATACCTGGGGGCTTCTTTAACAGAAGCTTGTTAATATTATTTTCTGAGCGTCAAGCTCATTACACATACGCGTTTTCCTGTATGTCTTTTCTTCACCATTATAAGCATCGATATGACTTAAGTTTTGGCCAAGCTGGGTTGCCTGGCTCCTGTGCTTACCCTTACGTTCCCGATTGTTCGGCTAGGTGGTAAAGGGAGCACCTCTGCGATTGTTACTGTCGGGTCATACGGATGTGTATCTCAGGCTGGGTGAAGCCGAAAGCCAGCGTTCTTAAGGGAATATTCGGTCGGTGGATGAAAAATGTTTTTGCACTCACTCTATTGTGAACCCCCGGAAGCTATACACACTGTGATTTTCACATCACAATTCGGACATGTCTACTAATGAATACACACCCAGGGAAAGGAACCCTTAACGGAACTATTCTCCCTGGAAGATGTTTCTTACAATCTCAATGTAATATAACATAACTAGCCGGATACAACTTGTCTGTTCAAGCAACTATGACCCCTACACTTAGTTTTCCACGCATACCCTGGCCTATTCGGCCATGACGGTATTCGGAAACACTCTGCACCTTCAGGTCCGGAGGTTGAAGCGAAAAGGTCTGCCATGACAAACGATATACAATTCAGCTAGAATTCCACATGGTGAGGAAAGTACATAGTCACTTGGACTCAAACACTTCCTCCTCTATACCATCTAACAGGTAGTCTAACTTACAATCCTGTTGGGAATATTTGGCGGCCACCTCTACTTGCTCATATACTAAACTAATGGGAATTTCTTCCCCATTTGGCCCTAGCGGTCCAACCCGGGCCATGTGATTAGGATTCAGGTCATTCAGCTTGGTATATTGCGTTTTCACCATGGCCCAGGCCTCTCGCGCACCCTCTCGGCAGGCCGATATCTTCCATAATCGGATACGCCGCCACGCTCCCTTGAACAGCTCTACAAGCTCCTCCATACTTCCTGGAGGGGAGGCGGATGGCCATAAGGCCTTGGCAACACTCCGCATGGCCAGCCGAGCATGCTCGTGCACTTGCGACAGTCTTTGCAGTAGATCACTTGATGATCCGTACACCTCCTCTTCTGGACGGCCCGTCAATATACCTGTGAACATAGATATATCAGTTCCATTTATCTCCGAACTACCTAAAAAAAGTTCGGAAACATACTGAATATGCCGCCCCGTAGCTTCGTGTTCTCCTTCACGGAGTCGGCTAGCTGGGCCCGCACATGTTTCAACTCCTCACCCAACGTAGTGTTGGAATCCTGTAGCTTGTTTTTCTCGTCCTAGACGCGGGTCAGCACACGCTTGCCTGTGGCGTGTTGCCTCTTTGCCTCTCTTTCTCCCTCTTGGGCAATCTTCAACTTCTTTTCAAGTTGATCAGGCGACCCTATTATGCGATCAGTGGCAGTATTAGCACAGTTGGTATACAATTATTGTTCCTCGATGGAGGGGAACGTTACCAGAGGACAACTTCTTGAAGTTTTCCAGTTCGGCGGTAGCAGCATTTAGCTGCGCCCGACACTGCTCCAGCTCTTGAGCTAGCAGGCCATTCTTCTCTGTAAGGACCTAGTCGTACAACGATCCTTAAATCAGTTGTGCCAACTATTTTCAGTCTCGGGGGCTACGAGCATGTGATCATCTTTTTTGGACAAAGAAAACTTACCCGCACATCCGCCAAATATTGCTTCGTGGCTCTTCTAAGCCCATCTCGAGCAGCTCGGATGTATGCGTCGCCCGAGCTAAAGGCATCGAATGCCTCCTCCGAGAACTTGG